>BPTQ01000001.1:228969740-228980653 GCA_019973895.1 Chrysanthemum seticuspe
GCCCAATGTCAGACTTTATTGACGTTCGGTAATAAACTTCGGGCCCAATGTCAGACTTTATTGACATTCGGTATAAAACTCTGTACAAATCTTTTCTTATAAATGTGGAGGACGAGCTTGAAGTAGATTTCAGGGCACGGTAATAACTTACTATAAAGATTCTGGCATCTACAATAGCTATGGTCTTCTGTACAGATCCCTTTTGTATAAAAACCTTAAAAAGTTTAAAAGACTAAAAAATACCCAAAAACAACCAAAATATAAAAAGATAAAAGAAAAAGACCAAAATATAAAAACATAAACCAAAAAGTCTATTTATATATGTTTCTATCTCATCTACTATATCAATTTCTTCTACTACTATGCTCATGGCTCTATTCCTATAGCTCGTCGTGCAGCATCTTCTATCTTAAGCAGTAGAGAATTTGTAGGTGGTGGTTTCGAAGGTTCCCGAGAACGTAACTCTCTTTAACTTGGTAGACTTTCACTCTGAGACCGTCGAAGTGGGGGTTTGGCTTTTAGGTATTCTGGTGGTGGATGTTTAAGAGATGACGAATTCTATCTTCTACGACGTGCTGCTCGATATCCTTATCTCGGTACTCGTATCATCATCTTCTTTAACTATATCATCTACTCTATCTTTGTATATATTTATCTGAAAAACCAAATACAAAAATATAAAACCAGAAAAAGAAAATAGAAAAATATAAAACCAACAAAAACCCATAAAAAATCAGAAAATTTGAAAAATTCCAAAAATATGTTTTCCCTAGACATGTCTTCTGGTATCGATAACATCTACGGTCTTAGAAATATCATTCAATAATGGCACGGGACTTTAGATGAAGTTCGAGCAGGAGGTGTAAATATTCTTTTCTAAACATGTCTCAAAATATGGCTTACAGTTATTTCAGACTGTAACCCGGGCTTCAAATAATGGCTTGCAGTTATTTCAGACTGTAACCCGTGCTAAAACTATGGCTTGCTATTATTTCAGATGGCAACCCGCTCTTTAAAGGAAGGAAAGTGTTGCGCTAAACAATTTTTCAAATATTTCGTGCACTTATCCTAAATACAAAACAAGGAAAGTATGTCGAAGGACTGTTGTTCCTACACAAATGTTTTTCCGTCTAAAATTCTTCAGAAAAATATTTGGTGATTTAACAAAATGGTGGTTAATGAGTTGCTTGAAAATCAATCTAATTCAGAGTTTTCGGAATAAATTGAAAACTCAATTAATGACTTCTGCGCTTTTAAACTTTTCAGAAAAAGTGTCATTGATTGAGGGGGACAATGTTTTCAAATCTATATCATCTAACGGGCTTTCTTAATTATCATAATATGCTTAATTAAAAATGATGTTAACCTATGTTGAAGGACTAGGTGCCTAGGATATGATTGCTAGGATTAGATGATTAGAGTTTGATGAACACATTATTCCCATACATTTATATGATCTGATTGATATGTTGCATTGAATTTTATTAGTCGATTGTTGTTTGGGTGATGTCGACCACCATATATTTGTATGTATGTTCACTAACGTATGCAGGTATTTTGGTATAAAAGAATGTTCCCGATCCGGATCCCACAATTGAATATGATTGGATGCCGAAAGGAAAGGGTAACTATCTTGGGTTGACAAATGAAGAAACGGAGCTTAATTGGACTTCTGTGGAGAGTTGGCATATATGCAACATAAGAGGTCTCACTGCATCAGCAGATGGTTTTCTTCTAAGTGATTGAAGAAAACGGAGCTTAATTTGACCTAAGTTGGCATTAATATGCAACGTTTGAAGTCTCACTGCATCTGCAGACGGTTTTTCTTCCAAACCCTACATCAACAACAACAGAAGCTTCTCAACCACCTAACGTATCTTTGTGCAGGATACCATTTTTAAACAATTTTGAATAATTTAATTAAATTGTTTTGAAAATGGAAAATATTGTTTTGAAAATATATTGGACTAATTTTTGAAAATCACCGGACTTCATTTTATCAAAACTTGAGTCACTCAATTATCGACTACGGTCATGGATTGAGGGGGAGAGTGATTTAAAATAAAATATTTTCAAACGATATTTCTTCACAAAAGTTCCGTTTGTACAATATAAGTGGTGATCTAAAGATTTAATGTTATGTCATGGTATGATTTTTTCTTTAGAATCAAGGTCTTTCAAAATGAAATCTTTTCTGTTCTTGTTTGATTGTGAAATTGTTTTGTTTTACTTAAAAGATCTCTTAAAAACTATGATACCTGACACTAACAATCTTTAATGTCTTAAAATGGTCCGTATCTGTCATCTTTCAAAATTGAATCTTGCCACGTCTTTCCCCAAATTTTTCTAAATGATTTAAATCAGTTGGGATCACAAATCTCAAATGGTTTGATATTTCTGATCGGGGTAGAGATCGTGTTTTAAATCTCAAATCTGTTTTAATGGAATTGGTTTTAGTCCTTTAAGGGCACTCCTGCCTCCATGTGCCAAACAATTTCATACACAATGCACATGTTGAGGAGGAGGAGTTATCCAAAAACATGATGAGTATTTAAACCAGGCCACATATTCTCCCATGTTTTCTAAACCGTATTAAATCACTTGGGATCCAAAATCTCAAAGGGTTTGATATTTTTGATCGGGGGAGAATTTGTGATTTAATAATGAAATTTGATAAAAGGTGATCGTTTGGATTCAATTGTGCAGGCTGCTCTCTCGTATGTGCTAAACGCTTTAATCTCGAAGCACATATTGAGGGGGAGCAAAACCATCGAGGTACAAAAGTTTTTTAAAAGAGATTATAAAGTACCTTGATTGTGTTTTCAAATGGTTTTCTTAATGGATTTTGTGATTGTGGATGTGCTTCAAAAGAACTCTTGCCTCTATGTGTTAAAATGATTTCTCTTATCCTATGCACATATTGAGGGGGAGAATGTTACCAAGAAAATCAAATGGCTTTTTCGTATGAAAATTGTGATCAAAGAAAATATTTCAAAGTCCTCTTGCCTCCATGTGCCAAACAATTTCTAAATCACACGCACTTGTTGAGGGGGAGGTTTTCTAAATGATCAAAACTATTAAGGTACAAAATGCTTTGATCTCGTATCACAAGTACCTTGATTGTTTTTCCAAATGATTTTTCAATTGGTTTTAAGGAAGAATGAACTGTACCAAAAGACCGACCAATTTACTTTATGCATGGTGTTATAAGGATGGTTAGGTTAGGTATTAGTTCCCACGATCCGCCAGAACCGGAGGGATCTACCCAGGGACAATCCACTAGATAGTGTAGAGTCCTTAGGTATATTGAAAAAAGGAGAAAAGTGAGGAATGGGAAAAGTGCAGACTGAGACTGAGCTAGTACTGGAATAAACCCAACAAGGTTCTAGTTATGAAGTCTCGGTAAGCACTGAAGGGGTTGAAGAATGAAAAAGAAATGAATGATAAAAGGGTGAAAAGAAATAGCCCTCCATCAATTCAACCTTAGGGCAGAAACCGGGTTCAATTCATATGCTACTGGTGGTTACTAAGGTAACACTGGTATTGAAGACAAGACATCATGGACCCATGATGCACTGCACTAAACTTCCCAAACCACTCAAGTTCCTCTTAAAAGGGCTTGTTTCATTCTCACGGGGAACCGACATAATCTATCGACTTTCTCTTAGAGATTGTTGATATTGAAGAAGGAGACCCTCTCCCTAGTCTCCGACACAGGAACCAAATGTGCACTATTGAGTCTAGAGCCAAGAGATCATCCACAATATCTCGTTAGGACACTAAATTCTTGAAGACTTACTTTTTCACTCTATGTGGAAAGTAAGTATATATTAAGAGTCCTACGCATTATCCTTGTGGTATTGCCAGAACATCTGAGTGGTATGTAAAAGTATTCACGATGAAGATGGAAATCCTTCTAGAGCCAACATCAAACAAGCTCTTGGTGGGTGACATGTGAGATCTTCTCGTAAGATCAAACTTGTGACAACTGGATAGAAACGATGGGGAGATTCAATCTTGAATCAACCTTGGTCCAGGAATGGAATTGACGAATACTTTTGGAAAAACCGTTCGATGTGCAAACCTTCTTTTCTCTAGCACGTCGAATGTGTATTCATTTCAAATTCAAAAAGTATCTCTGATTGAAAAATACTTTTAGAAAAACCGTTCGATGTGCGAATCTCTTCTTTTCGCTAGCACGTCGATTGTGTACTATTTTCAAATACAAAAAGTGTTTTTATTGAAAATTGATCTTTCTCATAAAACCTTCGTCGTATTGCAAAACTGTTTATTCTAAGCAATACGCGATTGTTTTTCAAATCATTTTTCATTAATCAGTGAATCTCAATTCGCTGGTTCACTCACTCCGTGTTGTCTTCTTTGAGATGTTCCGGTTTGAGAACAGCTAGAACAGCTGCGAAACCCTGTCAAGGAGATTCCTAGGAATCCTACCTGATCACAGGCAGTACTTGTACTGATCAACGGGGAACCGTGGGCCGTGTACCTCAATTCAACGAAAGTGATCAAAGACAATTTCGTGCACTTTATTGCTAACTGTCGTATGCAGGTACACCCCGACGATTGCAGCTGATCAGAATTGAGGAGTCAATCCAAAGTCGCATGTTCACAGCAACCTCACTTAATTGAAGAAATCATGACTGGTGCATATCTACATAACCTGGTTCTGATATTTTTATACTATGCTTCTGCTACGCTGCTGCAAATATCATGAACCAGTAAGGCTTCCGCTACTCTGATGGAAAGATGTCATGATTCAAAAGTGTGAGCATGTCGGTCCGAAAGTCACAACTTCACATGCTGGCAACAAAACTAAGGGTGATCCAGAGATTTACTGTGGCTGATGATCTCAAAGAAAGCTCGAAGATCATCAAAGATGTGGATCAGTTAAAGGCCTCCACTGAAAGTACAAATCAATGCGGACTTTGAAGTTTCGCTTCTAAAGCACAAAGATTGCGGAAATGAAGAATTCAAGTCTACGAGCTCAAGTACGAAGTCAAAGATAGAATGCTAGGAAGCAAAATGTATTTCATGGGGTGACCTCCCTTAGGGGGAGATTGTTAGGAATTGAAAATTTCATGTTAAAGAGTCGGTCACCCCAATAATGGTCTAGCATATGTTAGCTCGTAGATTTGTCGTTATTTACGTTATTTACCAGTTTATTAGTTAGTTATTAGTTTAGTTTAGCGTAGTGCAACACCGTGGAGGAAGGACGGGTCTTTACCCACTGTATCCCTGATCCACAGGCCGATAGGAGGTCGTTGAGTCTGTAAGTATAAATACCCCTTCCATCCATGGAAGGGGTGGTGCTTCTCATAATCTAATATTCAACATTTGTGTAAACCTCTAGCAAGAACACCCTCTCTCTCTCTACTTTCTCTCTCTAAAATGGAAAACATGTATTTTGATCTCCCAAGACCACCCGAATCATCTAACACAATAATATACGATCCTACAGATTTGGAAAGCATAAACAGGTTTATGTGTGTGTAACAGTGAAAGTGTAATGGTGGAGATGCATTAAATGCAAGGTAGGCTAATGAGGGGAGGGGGGATGTGCTGGAGATATTAGGCAGTGAGGTGGAGGGTTGAAAAGTGGTGAAAAACCACACTGGTTTTGGTGTATACAAGGGTGGGAGAGACAGTGAACAGTGGAGGCGGTTTTCCCGTTTTTAAATATTGGACCGGGTTGTGTTTTGGGCCTGGGTTAATGGATTGGATTGGATTTGGGCTTTGTTTTAATAAAAGGATCCGTTTGGTTAATGTTAACAACAAGGACCATTAATGCAATTTTAGTAAACTTGAAGGACTGATCTTGAACATTTTCCAAAGCTCTCACAAGGATCAAAACTGCCAAATGTGATTAGTACAAGGACCACTTTGGTTATTTTCCATTTTTGTAAATCTAGGGACCAAAACTGTCAAGTTTGAAACTTGAGGGACCAAACTTGTAATTTTCTCCAAAGTTTATCATAAGGACCATTTTTGCCATTTATAAATAGTACAAGGTTAATATTTGATAATTTTCACTTTTTAAATTAACCAAGGACTATATTTGACAATTTTCAAAGTTTAGGGACTAAAGTTGTCATTTTGTGATATTTGAACTTTAAAAGGTTTGTTTTGACAACTTTTGAATCTCATGGACCTTAAATGACATTTTACAAGTTTTTGAATTACCAGGGACTAGTTTTGACAACTTTTGTAACTTGGGGGACTAAAACTGCCAATTATGCAAACTTGATACGTTTTTCACCAGATTTTGATGTTTTTGCATTTAAAACATATAAAACACTTGTTTGTGATATTTCTATCATTTTGATGCGTTTCTGAGTGTTTTTCAGATGTTTTTGGCATTTTAACAGTACAAAAATGATGAGTATTTAGACACTCATCAATCCCCCACACTAAGATATTGCTAGTCCCTAGCAATGATTTGAGAAAATTTAATGGATTTCATCTCTTTACCAAAAGCCATTACTTCTGGAGTAGCCAATTGTTTTAGTTCAAGTAAGAACCTTGGCACAATGATAACCAAATGATTTTGAGCAAATCATAAGCTGTGAACGGATTTGATTTGTCTTTACCAGAAGCCGTTTGCTTCTGGACTAGCCAACTCTTAGATAAATTATCAATATTATCTTTGGTGAGCCGATTACCAATTATGGATTTCCAACTGCCTTTACCACAAGCCATAACCTTGCGGGCTAGCCAACTTTTCACTAGTTTAAAGATATGGTGAGTTGAACACCATACAATTTTGGGCAAATTGTAAGCCATAAACGGATTTGAGATATCTTTACCAAGAGCCGTTTGCTCCTGGATTAGCCAATCATTATGTGGGTTAGACATGGCGGACTGATTACCATTTGCTGAGTAAGTGAGAAACACTTACTCCAAAAAAAATTTTGGCCAAAAATGGGGGAATTGGGTGGTATAATTACATGATGAAATTCGTGAGAATTCCCCCCCACACTTAGAAATGAATATTGCCCTCAATATTCAAAGTACCGGCGGTTATGCCGAAACATAGAACACAAAAAGGGAAATATTACGGCCATTATTTTGTTTTTGATATATACATTTTTTTTTTTTTTTATATAGGTTGATATATACAACAGTGTGGGGCAACTCCCCCCACACTAGGGTGGTAGAAAGGGGGTAAGAAGACAGAAATATGGATGAAAACCCATATTGTGTGTGCTACTGTTTTTGATTCCCGAGTCACTAGCTTGACTCGATCCCCGCATTCATTGGTTCATGGGGAATGTTTGTAGATCCGGGACAATCACGGGTGGAATGTCCTCTCCAAAGTAGTGCTTTAATCGATGACCATTTACTTTAAAATTTGGACCATCAGGCTGAGATAACTCAATGGTGCCATAAGGATAAACCTTAGTGATAGTAAATGGGCCAGACCAACGGGACTTAAGCTTTCCCGGGAAAATCTTCAATCTAGAATTGAAAAGAAGGACTCGATCACCGACGTTGAAAACGCGGTTTTTGATTTTAGAGTCATGAATCTTCTTTGTCTTTTGTTTATAGATCAAAGAATTCTCGTAAGCTTGATCACGGAGTTCATTTAGTTCATTCATTTGAACTTTTCTGTGATCACCGGCTGTCTGTATATCGAAGTTTGCATGCTTTAAGGCCCAGTAAGCCTTGTGCTCTAGTTCAATCGGAAGATGACATGCTTTTCCGTACACTAGCTTGTAAGGAGTACACCCAATTGGTGTTTTTTAAGCTGTACGAAAAGCCCAGAGTGCGTCATCCAGTTTATCCGACCAGGATGCACGATTTTCGCCTACTGTCCTTTCAAGAATCCTTTTAATACCACGGTTTGAAACTTCCACCTGCCCACTTGTTTGGGGGTGGTATGCAGTAGAGAGACGGTGGGTAACACCATACTTTTGCATGACACGATCAAATTGGTCATTACAAAAATGTGTACCACGATCACTGATTATAGCACGAGGAGTTCCAAACCTGGCAAACAGAGATTTCAAAAATTTTACAACTACTCGGGCATCATTTGTAGGTAAAGCTTTCGCTTCAACCCATTTTGACAAATAGTCAACAGCCACGAGTATGTACTTGTTACCACGAGAAGATGGAAATGGCCCCATAAAGTCAATACCCCATATGTCAAATATCTCACAAACTTGAATGGCATTTTGCGGCATTTCATTTCTTTGAGATATATTTCCATGACGTTGACAAGCGTCACAGGTTTTGACAAAATCGTGGGCATCCTTATAGATTGTGGGCCAATAGAATCCGGAATCAAACACCTTTTTGGCGATGTAGTTTGGACTATGATGGCCCCCGGTGGGTCCAGCATGGCAAGCTTTGAGAATGTCAAGAGCTTCTTGTCCATAAACACACCTTCGGATGACTTGATCCGCACAGATTTTGAATAAGAAGGGGTCGTCCCAGAAGTAATGTTTAACATCTTTGAAGAATTTGTTCTTCTGTTGGGTCGACATCCCTTTCACAATGAAGTTACCCGCATGGTAATTTGCGAAGTCAGCAAACCATGGGGTAGAAGAGTTTCCACGAAAAGAAACCGCATTGAGTGTCTCGAGAGGAAATGTTTCATTTATTTCTTTTTTCTCGAAAACATCTTGGTGAGGGTTTTCTAATCTGGACAGATGATCAGCAGCCAAGTTCTCAGCTCCTTTTTTATCACGTATGATGATATCAAATTCCTGGAGAAGGAGAACCCAACGGAGCAATCTCGGCTTTGCATCTTGTTTTGCAAAGAGATATTTGAGAGCCGAGTGATCCGTATACACTACGCATTTGGTCAAGATTAAGTACGGCCGAAACTTCTCAAATGCATACACCACGTCTAATAGCTCTTTTTCTGTGGTGGTGTAATGAGTTTGAGCTTCAGTCATAGTCTTACTTGCGTAGTGAATAGGCTGAAAATGCTTTGCTCTACGTTGCCCTAAGACTGCACCGATAGCAAAATCACTTGCATCGCACATGAGCTCAAAAGGCAAGTCCCAGTCAGGAGCAACGAGAATGGGTGCTTCAGTAAGCTTTTTCTTCAATGTTTCAAAAGCTATGATGCACTCGGGTGAGAAGATAAAAGGAGCATCCTTTTCAAGAAGATGGGTCATTGGCCGGGCGATTTTGGAAAAATCTTGTATGAATCTACGATAGAAACCGGCATGACCTAAAAAACTCCTAATACCTTTGACGGTAGTAGGATGAGGTAATTTAGCAATAACATCAACTTTTGCTCTATCTACCTCAATCCCGTTCTTTGAAATTTTATGGCCAAGGACTATGCCTTCTTTGACCATAAAGTGGCTTTTCTCCCAGTTTAGACAAAGATTGGTGTCTTCACACCGTTTGAGCATTTTATCTAGATGGGAGAGACATGTTTGAAATGAATCCCCAATGACCGAGAAGTCATCCATAAACACCTCCATTGTTTCCCCGATCATGTCGTGGAAAATGGCCATCATACATCGTTGGAACGTGCCAGGAGCATTACATAGGCCAAAAGGCATACGTCTATAGGCAAAAGTTCCGTATGGGCAGGTGAATGTGGTTTTATCTTGATCCTTTGGATCAATGGGGATCTGAAAGTAACCCGAGAAACCATCAAGGAAACAATAGTATTCATTCCCTGTTAATCTCTCAAGCATTTGGTCCATAAAGGGTAGAGGAAAAAGGTCTTTACGAGTGGCGTCATTCAACTTACGATAGTCAATGCACACACGCCATCCCGTCACCAATCGAGTTGGAATTAACTCGTTATCTTCATTTGTGACAACAGTTATGCCACCCTTCTTAGGAACACAATGAATTGGGCTAACCCAAGGACTATCTGAGATTGGGTAAATCAATCCTGCATCAAGAAGTTTGATAACCTCCTGTTTGATAACATCATGGATTTTTGGATTTACTCTTCTCTGATGTTGAACTGCTGGCTTAAAGTCATCCTCCATCAAGATTTTATGAGTACAAAACTCAGGGTTGATACCCTTAATGTCGGAGAGTTTCCAAGCAATTGCTTGCTTGTGTGACTTCAAGATCTTTATGAGAGCAGCTTTTTCATCTTTACTCAAATCTCTAGCAATAATGACTGGTAATTTATCATCACCTTCAAGAAAGACTTAGCCAATTGGCTTATCTATAGTAACTACAACGAAGACTGCTCATGAGAGTTCTTCAAGAACCAATACTAGTATTAAGAAGCTCACTATTAGAGTGAGTAAGTAGAGTTGGGTAGTAACGATTAAGATGAGGAAGAAAGTGGGGTAAACTCCTTTCACTGAAGCAGAATCTTCTCTAACTTCGGATGAACAGATCACTAAGACAAGGTACCCTTTAACTAGTGCGAGGGTAGTTGTAACTCCCCCTGTATGAAGAGTAACTCTTCAACGAATTACTACTAGGTAGTAGTAGTAGTGAGGGAGGGCAGCTTGAAGTATTGTTCCTTTAGTTCAGTCAACTCTTTTGACTTCTTAAAGGTCTCCAACTCGAATTCCTGAATGGTGGAGTAGAGCTCATACGTAAAGAACTTCCACTACTATTTAATGGTCAGTAATAACGATCTCTAAACTCATTTCTACTTTTTCGACGAGAGTATTTCTAGAACTTCAGTGTGTTCGTTCGTTAACGAACCTTTGAGAGGCTGTAATTCCCATAGTTGGGACTCAAAACATGAGTATTTTAGAACTACCTCCTACTGAAATTCGGTCGTCAAGTTGTAGTCTCTTCTCATTTAGGTTTTTAGGTACTACAATAGTTTGTCCTCCAATAGTTTGAAGAACTACGTCCTAACTAAATGGGTTAGAGTCTATCAGGAACCCAATCGGGTTAAGTAACACAAGGATTCTTCCCACCGTATTGACAACAGTGTTTACTTCTAGACAGAG
>BPTQ01000001.1:228981737-229029250 GCA_019973895.1 Chrysanthemum seticuspe
CGGTTAAGATACCAAAACTTGCCCTGCTAGGAGTACGTGTGTAAGCTACCAAGTTATTTTAACGTAGTTGGTAGTTCATGTTCTTACAGGGTGTGCTTCGATAGTTCGAAGAAGACAAGGGTAAGAGAGATCTCCCTGTTCGGGCCTTAACCGAACTCTTTGTTGGGGGAGCAAGATAACTCTGTACCCTTCTAGATCAGTGGTTCAAGCAATTGCTCAAGATAGCAAAGAGTCTTGGTCAGCTTGTCTCAGACCATTGTAGAAAGTATCCATTTGCATTAACTCGGTAAAACCATGATGTGGACACTTGCGGAGCAATTCTTTGTAACGATCCCATGCCTCCCCGAATGATTCATCAAATCTCTGAGAAAATTTCATTATCTCATTCTTAAGACTTGTGGTTCGAGATGGAGGATAGAACTCGTTAACGAACTTGGTGACTAGATCTTCCCATGTCTCAATAGAACGAGGGGGTTGTTTCTCAAGCCAATTCCGGGCTTGTCCCTCTAGAGAGAATGGGAACAGAAGAAGCTTGATAGCTTCGTGTGGGACATTCTTGTACTTGATGGTTGATGCAATTTTATTGAACCATCGAATGTGTGCATGAGGATCGTCCCGTTCAAAACCATAGAATTGGCTTTGGGTTACCAGATTAAGTAACCCGGTTTTGAGCTCGAAGGTATCAGCAACAATGGCTGGGACAACAATGGCATCTCCATAACCCTCGATGGGTGCTTGGAGAAGCTCATTCATGGGTTTGTCTTCTGCCATTTCGACAGGAGGTGGTGGTGGTAGACGTTCCTCAGTCACGGCTGAAGGAGTTGAACGTCCTCTACGTCTACGAGGAATCTTTCCAAGTTCAGAAAGTGGACTTGTAGAACTGGAAGAACGAGTGCGCATGCACTAAGTATAAAAATCAATTTTCAAAACAAATGAGGCAAAACACAAGTGAACTTAACCAATAATCACAAATGAAATGGCTTCTTTGAAAAAGGTACACGAAATCACAAGTTACACAAAGGCAAGTTTTAAATCTGATGTTCGGGAACTTATTATGGTCGCACCACCAGTTAGGTAGTGCACTGCCTTGATTTGCGGTGGTTGATTTTTATGTATAAATTAAGTACCACTGAAAAGACGTAGGTATGATTTGTGCAAAGGGGTTTAAAAACTTTTGGAAAATATTTTTGGTATCGTCTCGTTTAACCAAATCGTATCTCTTTAAGAATCACCTTAAAAGAAACACAAGCTAGAAAACGTTACGATTGTTTTGTTGTTTTATATTGTTTTTGGTGTTTTTAACACTTTAGGAAAAGTGTTAATGAACTTTTTGATTTATATTAACTTTACAGAAAACTTTTTACAAACGATGGTATATGTGCACGTACGGGTCTGAAAAATGCTAGAACACGCTTACAGCCTCCCCGGCAGCGGCGCCAAAATTTGATCGGTGCTAAACAGTCAAGTTATCTCACGCAAGCTAACCACTTGTGAATGGCTAACCGTAACAAACTTAAAACTGCTCAGAAACCAATACAATTTAAGATCAGAGGAATATAGGGGATTCCTGGGTCGTTAAGTCCCACGGAGGATGAATTGGTGTATAAACAACTTCAGATGATAGAATGATCACTAAGGATAGTGATCAGTAAGGTTTTGGATGGATAATTACCTAAAGAAAAGATCTACAAATTACAGCGACTTAAATGCAAATTAAGAAAATTAAAAAGTTAAAATCTATTAAATAAACGCTATCACTATTTTTACAATGATGTTTTTGTGATTTTATAAAACAAAATATCTTAAATAAACTATTTTAACTAAAACGTAAACTCAAATAAACTTAAAACGTAACCTAAAATGAAAACGAGCGTTACGTGTAAAAATAATGCTGGAGCGCAAGCAAAAACGTAAAATTTATAAAATAAAAGGCCTACGAGTGTAAAACTAATTTTATTACGTACTATATGACAAAAGAAAATTTTAGAAAAAAGATTTATATTTTTTAGACTTTTATATTTTTTTTATGAATTAATTACTATAAAACACTAATTAAATGTTTAAAAATACTAAAACTAATTAGAAAAATCTGAAACTTTTTTATAAAATACTTAATAACATTACAAAGCTAAGAAAAATGCAAAACATGAAAAAACTGATTTGGATAAGCTGGTAATAAGCTAACTAAACCAAATAAGCTAAACTGGACAAGGTGTACATAAGTAATAGATTTTGCAAAATAAAACCAAGACAAGTCCCAAGGGCAGATGGTAAAGAGTGTGTGTGGTGAGCTGGGTGGCCAAGGTTCGAATCCCAGCAGTGGTATTTTTTTGTAAACTATTTTTTTTTTTAACTTTTTCTTTTTACAAACTAATCAAACTACTAATGATAAGCATTTTTTATAACTAACACTTTTTCTAAATATCACTAATAAGCTCTTTTATTAGCTTATTTTCTCAACAGTGAAGGTTTTAGCTTATTTTGAAGATTTTAAGCTCAAATAAACTTGTAAACTGAAAACAAGAGTGAAATAAGCTAGGAACAAGCTAAGGGTACTTATATGAAGTTAAAAGCTACAAAGAACTATACTGAAAAGCTATATTAAGCTAATAAGCACTTGTGCTAAAACTGAGAAACCAAACAGGCCTGAAGAGATTTTCAAGGCCAAAATAAGCTTACTGAATAAGCTTAAAAGCTCAAACAAAAGACATAGGTAACAAGTAGAGCTGGTGGGATTTCCAAAAAGCTAAAACTTATGCTGTGGGGCTTATTAATAAGCCTGTGAAGAACTTATGAAAATGAGACCAGTTCACTGGTTTATACAGTTTACACCAAAATGGGACAAAGAAAAAGCAAATTGCAGCCCTAGCAAATAAGCTGAAAAGTGAAAAGCTAAAGTTGAAACTTCAAGAGGGCTAGGTTGGCTATCCAAAAAGCCAAAAATCACAAGTTATGGACAACTAATAAGCTCTATGGAAGCTTATAAAAGTAGCCATGAAACTGGTGCACAGGGGACTGTTTGACCTTTTTGAACAAATGAAAGTTTGACCTTTATGAACTTGTGATCAAATTTTATAGACTGAACATGTTATATTAAGGTGTAATGAGATTATATTAAGCTTTGTTAAAAGGTTTTAAACTGATTTGATGAGAATCACAGTCTAAAATCTTAACAGTTAAACACTGGGTGAGATTAATGAAAATTTTGACTTTTATTCTAACAAGGTCTAGTTTTTAATACTGAGATGAGTTATATAGACCTAATGAGGCATGCATCAAACAACAACAAGGCTACAAACAAACTTTAACACAGTGTAATCAGCAAAACCAAACACACCTTATGGACTGTTTTAGAACTTTTTTCAAAGAGAATCACAGATTAAAACCATGGAACTCATTGCAGACCATGTATTATCATATTTTAACACTAAATAAACATTAAACAACAACCATATCAACATAAAACTTACTAATGATGATTATGCTATTTCTACTATCAAAATAAGATTTTAATAAACTACAAATTAAAAAGAACAAGTGACTAGTTTTATTGATTAATTTGACTTAACCAACACTAATAAACAATAAGACACAGGTTTTAAAGTTTAGAAGCTACTTACACAGTAATATGCAAAAAAACACTTATAAAGGCTTACAACTGATTTAAGCACAAACTGAGGACTTAGGTTCACAGATCACACCTATTGCTTCCCATGAAGCTCTAAACCAACAAGCTTTCCAAAATCAACACTGCACCAGCTTTGACCTTCTTCACCATGGATTTTTTAATTTTCACTAATTTATTTGGTATTTTTGAGAATTTTTGAGTTTGTTATACTAAACTGTTTTTAATGTAACTAATAGCTTTAATAAGCTATCTTAGGAGCTTATGTGGGCTTCTGAGTCCAGAGTAACAACTAATTAACAACATTCACCTTTAATGAGATTCTTGGATAATGAAAATTTTGCATAAACTGAGATATTACTTGAAACTGAAATTGTTGCTTACAAAAGTTTTATTTCACCTTGAAAACATAAAATACAAAGCTTAAAGCTTAAACAAACACTAGAACTTGAAATTTAATTAAAAACGACATAAGCTAATTTTACAATTATTCTAGATCACTTCTCCATTGCCTCTTCTGCTTTCTATATAGTATTTTGAGACTCTCCACTTGATTCTGAACATATCCCATCAACAATCTTGGCCTTTGATTCAGTCAAACGTATCCTAGCCATCAAACTTACTTTTGGCGCCAAAATTGAGATAAGGTTGCTTGAGGCAGTTTGAGTTCAATTAAAGAACTTTGGAGTATTGTGGAGGTGTAGGGGACAAGTTGGGAAGTAGGAATGGGTTTAGGGTGATTTGGAAAGCATAAACAGGTTTATGTGTGTGTAACAGTGAAAGTGTAATGGTGGAGATGCATTAAATGCAAGGTAGGCTAATGAGAGGAGGGGGGATGAGCTGGAGATATTAGGCAGTGAGGTGGAGGGTTGAAAAGTGGTGAAAAACCACACTGGTTTTGGTGTATACAAGGGTGGGAGAGACAGTGAACAGTGGAGGCGGTTTTCCCGTTTTTAAATATTGGACCGGGTTGTGTTTTGGGCCTGGGTTAATGGATTGGATTGGATTTGGGCTTTGTTTTAATAAAAGGATCCGTTTGGTTAATGTTAACAACAAGGACCATTTATGCAATTTTAGTAAACTTGAAGGACTGATCTTGAACATTTTCCAAAGCTCTCACAAGGATCAAAACTGCCAAATGTGATTAGTACAAGGACCACTTTGGTTATTTTCCATTTTTGTAAATCCAGGGACCAAAACTGTCAAGTTTGAAACTTGAGGGACCAAACTTGTAATTTTCTCCAAAGTTTATCATAAGGACCATTTTTGCCATTTATAAATAGTACAAGGTTAATATTTGATAATTTTCACTTTTTAAATTAACCAAGGACTATATTTGACAATTTTCAAAGTTTAGGGACTAAAGTTGTCATTTTGTGATATTTGAACTTTAAAAGGTTTGTTTTGACAACTTTTGAATCTCATGGACCTTAAATGACATTTTACAAGTTTTTGAATTACCAGGGACTAGTTTTGACAACTTTTGTAACTTGGGGGACTAAAACTGCCAATTATGCAAACTTGATACGTTTTTCACCAGATTTTGATGTTTTTGCATTTAAAACATATAAAACACTTGTTTGTGATATTTCTATCATTTTGATGCGTTTCTGAGTGTTTTCAGATGTTTTTGGCATTTTAACAGTACAAAAATGATGAGTATTTAGACACTCATCAATTTGTAAAATATCAAAACAATTAAGATACAAAATACTTTGATTCTATATCACAAGTATCTTGATTGATTTTTTAAATGGTTTTCAATTGGTTCCAATGGCAGATAAACGATACCAAAAAGACCGACCAACTTTACTTTATGTATGGTGATATAAGGATGATAAGGTTAGGTTGAGGTCCCATGATCCGCCAGAACCGAAGGGATTTACCCAAGGACAATCCACTAGTTAGTGTAGAAGTCCTTAGGTATGATGATAAAAGGAGAAATATGAGATATGAGAAGAGTGCGGACTAAGACTGAGCTAGTACTGGAATAAACCCAACAAGATTCTAGTTATGAAGTTTCGGTAAGCACTGAAGGGGTTGAAGAATGAAAAAGAATTTAATGAGAAAAGGGTGAAAATAAATAGCCCTCCAACAATTCAACCTTAGGGCAGAAACCGGGTTCAATTCATATGCTACTGATGGTAACATCGGTATTGAAGACAAGACGTCATGGACCCAGTGACGCACTGCACTAAAACTTCCCAAACTACTCAAGTTCCTCTTAAAAGGGCTTGTTTCATTCTCACGGGGAACCGACATTATCTATCGACTTTCTCTTAGAGTTTGTTGATATTGAAGAAGGAGACCCTCTCTCTAGTCTCCGGCATAGGAACCAAATATGCACTATTGAGTCTAGAGCTACGAGATCATCAATAAATCTCTTTAGGACACTGTCAATGTAGACTCTCTGTTTCACACAATGTGGAAAGAAAGAATATATCTTATGAGTCCTACGCATTATCCTTGTGGTATTGCCAGAACATCCGAGTGGTATGCTAACATATTCACAATGAAGATGGAAAGCATTCTGGAGCCAACATCAAACAAGCTCCTGGTGGGTGGCATGTGAGATCTATCCAATAGATCAACCATGTGACAACTGAACAGAAACAATGGGGCGATTCAATCTTTTGAATCAATCCTGGTTCAGGTTATGGATTGACGGATACCTTTGAAAAACCGGTCGTTGTGCTTTAAAACTCTTTTCTTTAGCACGTCGACTGTGTACTTATTTCTCAAAATAAAAGGTGTTTAGATTGATAATTGATTTTCATTAAAACCTTCGTTGTATTGCAAAAACAATTTCTATTGAGCAATACACGATTGTTTTTCAAATCTCTTTTCATCAATCAGTGAATCTTGTTTCGCTGGTTCACTCGCTCCGTGTTGTCTTCTTTGAGATGCTCCGATTTGAAAATAGCTAGAGCAGCTGCGAAACCCTGTCAAGGAAATTCTTCGTAATTATACCGTGGGTCGTGTACCTTAATTCATCAAAAGTGATCAAAGATACTTTCGTACGCTTTATTGCTAACTGTTTTATGCAGGTACACCCCGACGTTTGCAGCTGATCAGAATGAAGCGGTCAATCCATAGCCGCATGCTCACACAACACATTCATTTCCAAATAAATCATGATTAGTGCATCAATGACTCTGATATTTTCACTCCATGCTTCTGCTACGCCGCTGCCAATATCATGAATCAACGAAAGCTTCCGCTACTCTGATAAGAAGAAATCATGATCCAGAATGTGAGCATGTCGGTCCAAAAGTCACAACATCACAAAATACCAACATCACAAAGTTAGAGTCAGAGATTTAATATGACTGATGATCTCAAAGCAGGCTCAACAATCAATCTCACGTGGATCAGTTAAAGACCTCCACTTGGAATTCCCAAACATGCAATAATGAAGATTCAAAGACTACGAGCTACTGAGCAAAGGACTGAATCAAGAATCCTAGAACAATCTAATGTAATATCTGTTTGTAATCATTGTAAATTGAGACGACCTCCTTTAGGGGGAGATTGTTAGGAATTAGAAAATTCAGTCGTTAAAGAGTCGGTCACCTCAAGTATAAGCATTCAATAGAAAGCTCGTAGTCTAAGTTATGATATGTTAGTTAGTAGTTTGTTAAGTAACACCGTGGAGGACGGACGGGTCTTTACCCACTGTATGCCTGATCCGCAGCCCGTAGGTGGCGTTTATTTGTAAGACACTATAAATACCCTCTACCTCCCAAGGTAGAGGGTTGGAGCTTCAATACCATTTTTCTTTGTTTCACATAGTTCCCAACTCTCTTCTCTTTCTCTCTCTAGAACTTTCTCTTTCTAACACTTTTATACGCCTACTTGGATTATGGTTTAGTGTGGTTATGAAATCCTATATCTTACAAGCATTAAGGCAATGGAACAAGAAGTTTGATGAAGAAATCAAGAAATTTGGTTTCACTCAAAATCTTGATGAGCCATGTGTATATCACAAAGCTAGTGGGATTAATGTTATTTTCCTTATCTTATATGTCGATGACATATTGATCAAGGGAAAAGACATTCCAAGTTTGCAAGATGTAAAGTCTTATCTTAGAAAGTGCTTTTCTATGAAGGACTTAGGGGAAGCAGCATATACTCTGGGAATCAAGATCTACAGAGATAGATCAAGGCGGTTAATTGGATTAAGTCAAAGTACTTACATCGATAAATTATTGAAGAGATTCAATATGCAAATTTACAAGAAGGGATATTTGCCGATGCAAGTTGAACATGGCTTAAGTAGTGAACTATGCGCGTTAACACCTGCTGAGGTAGCACATATGAAGAAAGTTCCTTATGCTTCGGCTGTAGGATCTATCATGTATGCGGTAAGATGTACAAGACCTGATGTGGCGTTTGCACAAAATATCACCAGTCGATATCAACAGAATCCAGGTGTAAAGCATTGGCATGCTGTTAAGAACATTCTTAAGTATCTAAGGGCTACTAAAGAAATTTTTCTAGTGTATGGTGGGAATCCAGATGCAAAAATTGATGTTACAGGGTTTAGCGATGCGTCTTTCCAAACTGATAAAGATGACAAGAAGTCTCAGACGGGATATGTCTTTGTCATTAATGGAGGAGTAGTAGACTGGAAGAGCAAGAAGCAAAGTACTGCAATGTCTATTACAGAAGCTGAGTACATAGCTGCTTCAGAAGCTGCGATGAAAGCTGTTTGGATTAGGAAATTTATTTCGGGACTCGGAGTAATGCCCTCAATTGAATTACCTTTAATGTGTATTGTGACAACTCTGTTGCAACATTAGCCAATGAGCCTCGAGTCATGAAGGGCACCAGACATTTTCCTCGGCGATATCACTATGTTCGATAGCAAGTCGAAATAGGTGAAATCAATCTACTCAAAGTTCATACACATGATAATCTAGTTGATCCCTTTACGAAGCCTTTACCAAAGGAAAAGCTTACTGACCATGCTGATGGGATAGGACTACGTTTAGCTAGTAGTTTCATGCAAATCTGTGATTAGTATTTGGATAAAGGATGTTATGAACAAATATTACTTTAATGAAATAAAATAGTTGTTATGTTTATTTTTCATTTTTTAATATTATATCCTATATTTGCATGTTTAATCCGTGAATAACTTATGTTATTCTAAACAGTCCGTTGTCGATCGATGATGTGGGAATGTCATTGAATTAAGACAAATATGAGTTTTGGTAAAATATACTTGAAGTATATTGATGCGTGGGACATACCAGATTCACATGATATTCAATGAATTTAATATAGGACAGATCCCAACTTAACATGATTTTACTTTATGGATCTTTTTCATTAAGTAAATCATGAATGTTTATCCTCAGACTTGAGATACCAGATAACTGTTATGAATGTAGTGCACTTGTGTAAGATAGTCTAACGCTATCCGTAACTGGTAGTAATAAGGGCTATTTTCAAAAGTGTTGCAAAGTTCATGAGTTATGCTTGTAATCAAGAGAATTTATTCCTTTGAATTTGTTTCAAAATATAATACTATTTTGGGACCCTCGTAGGGTTGACAAGATGTTTGTATGGCCATACCCAAGATCAATCTGAAATGATTTGGTAATCTTGTTCAATCAGATATAACGAGAAACATAATATTAACTTATGGAATGACTTGATCCATATCCATAGTTAAATGTAGTATTAGTAGCAAAAGGATAAGTTGTTAGGTCACCATATTGTAACACAAGCTTTAATATGTTAGAAATAGAGATGAGATAGAGCGGATGAACACTACACACAATATACACGAATGATATGAGAAAGGTTATGCATATGATATTGAAAGTAAATGAACAACCAACCTTCAAATGAAGGTTTACAAAGGTATTTATAGGAGAAGGGACTAGGAAAACACTACAAGTTCCCTTCCTTCCTTATTGGACATGGGCCAAGGCTTATGGGCTTTCTACATAAGCCTTTCCATTAATACCAACATAAAAGCCTAATCAAGCAACCTATTACATATTGATTACAAACACTTGAAATATAATTTACGAGTGATTCCAACAATCTCCCCCTAAGTGTTGGTAATTAATAACTTCAGTAATCTTGAAACGTTGTTGGTGCTGATGTAATAGTTGCTTTGACGTCTGCTGACATTCTTATTTCTTGTGAAAACAATTGCCTTGATTCTAACAATCTCCTCAGTGTGAGGATCTTGTTTTTCTTTGATGTTTTCAGCTTTGACGTCTTCATTTATCTTTGTTCTTTGTTCTGGTGTGGATATGGTGATGTTATGTTGTGGTAATCTGCATCTGGTCCGCTTCGTTGCTTAGGTATCTCCACGTCCTTCTCCAACATGCTCACACGCTCTTTAACGTTGGATTTTCAGGATTGATGTAGTTCTCTTTTGTCTTTAAACTTTGTAGATTCTTTGGCTTTGACTAAGAATCATTCTGACTTTTGTATTTCATGTCAAGAGAACTTCAATTTTTGTTGTTGTTGGTATGAGCATGTGGAGAATCTGCACGATCATCTTCCAGGAGCATCCATAAGAAGAAAACATAAGAATAGGTTAGTGATAAACACCAATCGATCACTGTGGTCGTTTCTTAGAGAATTGACCACTACGAATGTTATGTTGATGAATGTCTTGATTCCATTCACCTTGGTCGGGCGAATCAGCTGTCCGAATCCCACAAGGGACAGTTGGCATTACATTGAACAAGTTCAAGTAATGACCCACATCTTCAGGACTCAATTCTTGAAAGGAATCTCCTTAGCGGGATTTCCCCCACTTACAAGTTCGAACTTCGAGCGTGTTAACAGCATAGTGTGAAAACACATCTCTAATTCTAGCAAATGATGTTCCTGAACTGGAGTCCCTTAAGTAGGATAACACGATGTACCGAAGTACACCTACAGTTCCGGTGAGTCGCTGAGGTACACCGAAGCATCACCCCACGACTATAGACCTTTTGAGACAACACTAAGCGTAACCCATGAGGAGTTACCGAAGCGATCTGCTGTCAGGGCTGTTTGATGTTGACCCTAGCAGGAATTTCCATTCAGTCATTGAGGATCACAATTGTGAACCCCTCATAAATGTTCTCGACAGATTGCTAAGATCTGTGTAGGACTCTAGAATAGTATCACTTGCGTTCTTAATGTTGAACGACAAGTGATGAAATGTCAAGTGTTCCTAAGAGATCTTTTGATGAATCTCGTGGCTCTAGACTCAATAGTGCGCTTTGGTTTTCCTGAGTGGAGACTAGGGAGAGGGTCTCCTTTTTCAATACCAGCCATCTCTAAGAGAAAGCCAATAGTTTATGTAGGGTTCCCTATGAGAATGAAACAAGCTTCTGTTGAGAGAAACTTGAGTAGCTAAGAAGGTTTAGTGCATACGTCACTGGGTCCATGACGACTTTAATCTTCAATACCGGTGTCATCTAGTGACAACCAGTAGCATATGTGTTGAACCCGGTGTCTGCCCTAAGTTGAATAATTTGGAGGGCTATTTCTTTTCACCCATTTATTTACTCCTCTTTTTAATTCTTCAACCCCTTCTTTCTCCGAATCTCATTTTCTCCCTTTTTATAATCATACCTAAGGACTTCTAAATTCTAACTATTTGTGGTGTCCTTGGGTAGATCCCTCTGGCTCTGACGGATCATAGGATGGTTATTCCTAACCTTAGTCACCTTATAACTCAATGTCTATCCTACGTTGCTGATGACGTACCCTCCGATCAGGTCGAAGGACCCCCCTTCGACCTCAGTCAAATTTGCATTACGAAGACCCAAGTCTTTCTTCATAAGTCATTGGTGGCGTAAAACCATTCATTATTGATATGGTTACCAGTTGGGAATTCGCCAGCCGAAGGCCTATGCCCTTCGGACTCTTCTTTTGAAGGCACCAAGACAAAGGAGAACCTTGACTTGGTCTTCCCCCACATTCCCACTATCTCCTTAGCTTCCCCGCCAAGACAGAGAGAGTGGGTATGAAGTCCTAGCAGTTACCACGAATCATGGGACGCCCCATGATCTCCGGAACGTGTGCTAACACTCTCCAAGCTTATTTCTTCATCTATAGATAGGTTGGACGAGTCATTTCAATGGTGTGTTCACTCAACACAGTATTTCACATACTCCATATTACTTACAACACATATCACATACTTACTCTCACGCCGGAGGTGGTTCGCAGGGTCCAACCCCTGCACAATCACTTAACGAAGTGTCTACTATTTCTTATTGCAGATTGGATACAAGTTTGGCGTAAGCATATCACCCCTCATACCCTTTGATCTCCATCGAAGGCCTGGTCGTACGAATTATTGTACAATCAGTGGCGCCATCCGTGGGACCCGCTACAATTGGTCTCGTTATTCCAAACTTATAACCAGTCAATCACACTCACAAGTTTTACGGCATGTATCAAGGAAGAGAAGATACACCCCCTCCGGGTTTCTCGACCTTGACACCAATCCCAGTCAACGATCTTAACAACCTTCCCAACATAACCGCATCCACTTTTACCACACGATCTCACCCTGAATTAACTCCCAACAACCATGCTTCAACTTCGGCTAACCCTGAACCGGTAATCAGTCCAACGTTTGTCGAAGCCAACATCGAAGCACTAGAATCTTTACTGAGGGCTCAAAGGAGGCAAGCTAAGAATGTGGAGATTAGAAGGGAGTTGGAATACTCAAGAGACGATTATGATGAAGAGTTGGAAATGAAGACTAGGCCCTTGGATCCTGGTGCTACACGCTCAGTGCTAAGGATAGGGTCCGCGAGCAGTCGAAGGCCGAGTGGAAGGTCAGTTGGTTTTGAAGATGTTCCGGAGAGGGCTCCGACGAGAAGGGAAGGAACGATGGAAAGCTCCAATGGAAGGAGTCACCGAAGGGAGACTATGGAGGTTAACTTTCCATGAAACAAAACATTGATGTATATATTAATTAATGACTAGTTTAACTAGTGGCTTTGATGTAGATATTAATTAATGACTAGTTTAACTAGTCTCAACAGGCCGTATCCTTAACGATCCATACAAACAAAACATTGTCTTAGGCCGAAGCCTATACCACACACATCAAATGATAATTGTTTCATCAGGCATATAGCCGGGAAAGGGACACAGACAAATTGTTTTTAAACAGGGTACATACCACCCTGGGGATCAAATTACTACCACGTGGTAGCCTTCATCAAACTTTGGAATGGTTCGGATCAGCAAAACCCGAGGATGGAACCTTTGGAGATGGAGTCTCCTTCGAAGGGGATGGAGGCTGGACTTTCCTTGGCTTCCTGGCCATCAGGTCCTCAATAGAGGCCGCTGGGTCTTTCGACACTTCTGCAAGGAAGGGGAACTCTGAAGCGGTCAAGGCATTGCCTGCATCATCATACTCTTTCTCATGAGTTGCCCTGTAGTATGGAACATTTTCTAGCTTCACTGGTTCCTCTGTCGCAGCTATCTCCTCGAAAGTGGTACACTTGCCATGAAATATGGCTGCATTCACCAGGTTCCAAATCACAATCCCCACATTGTCACTATGGTAAAGTTCCATGGCAACGTAGGGGATAACTTTGGTTACCAACTCCACCCTATCCTTCTTAAGCATCTTCAACCGAAGGTTTAATCCATCTACCTTCTCCCTGAGCTTGATCTCCTGGTCCAACAGCTTAGCTCTCTCTTCTTCCAGACCTCCACACTTGGATGAAAGAGAAGATATTTGCTCTTTGTAGCCTATGACCTTCGAGCCTTCGAGAGTTAGCCTGCTGCATTCAGCTTCGCTTGTTGCCAATTGACCTTTGAGCTTTTCAACATCGGCTATGAGATCTTGCACCAAAGGGTTCTTGTCAAAGTCCTACATTCCATCTTCGCATTTTTTCTCCAGGTCTGCATACTTCTGATCCCTAGCCTTCTCCCTGGCAAGCATGACATCCATTTCTTCTTGAGCCTTGGTGACAGCACGGAGCAGCTCCCTTGTCCTGGTATTAATCTGGTTGTTCCACATGCATTGTCTGACATAACTCTTGTCATGAAGATCGCAGAGCCTTTCCATGGACATGTTATCCATCACCCCCTTCCAGCTGGGTGGGGTCACACGCTCCACAAGCAGATGACAAGCTAAGGGAGAGGAAAGCTCCTTCGTATCAGGAAGTCCTGCAAAATAAGTAAACCTGTTAATATATTATTACTTGCATCTAATCCTTTGAAACAGGAAAAAAAACGTTACCATGGATATCATCTTCGCTGGGCCCTTCGATGGCTGGAAACACCACAGCCTTACCCTGGGCACTCTTTTCCCGGGTAGTTCGAGAGAGAGGAGTAGGAAGGATAAGCTTCCTCTTCGATGCAGATTTAGCAGCCTTCGCACTGGTACCTTTCCTGCTTCGGACTCTCTCACCAATGCCGGAGGGTCCTACGATGGCCAACTGTCCTTCCGAGATAGGTTTATCAGATTCTGCAACATTCTCCACAAGCTGATCTTCAACATCTATGGGTTCCTTCACAGGAGGAGCAGAGGATACAGGTTCGATGGGCTGAGCATCCACATCATTGTTGTTCACCGACAATGAAGGAGAACCCACACCATAGCTCACCTCCTTTGCACCACCAGCAACCATAAAATTCCTGAATGACATCTCTACAAAAAGGAGAAAACAGATGAAAATCAGAAAGATAAGTTGCTATTTCCTTTTTCAATTAAAAATCTACATACTTTCTCCATCACAAATAATCTCAGGAACCAGTGGAGATCCCTCCCAGCTTTCAGCAAGACCAGCCATGAACA
The DNA here is from genome assembly GCA_019973895.1 of Chrysanthemum seticuspe. Taxonomy (NCBI): domain Eukaryota; kingdom Viridiplantae; phylum Streptophyta; class Magnoliopsida; order Asterales; family Asteraceae; genus Chrysanthemum; species Chrysanthemum seticuspe. The sequence continues at coordinate 228,996,152 of BPTQ01000001.1, forward strand.
GAATTGGCTCAGGGAATGTTTGGCAATCAGCTAGATGACGAGCCAAATGCTGATACAAAGGATTCCTCCTCACAGTATAGGGCAAGGGATCATTGAACCTTTTTTCATCATATTGAAACTCTGGGTTTAACAATGCAGGGAAAGTTGGAGGAATAATGGTACTTTAGATATAAAAGAATTTTCCTTTCCAATTCCTGATGTTTGTAAATGGCCTATCTATGAGAATGGGCACATCCCTCTCACCCTTGTTTGCCAATGTCAACCAATCTCCTCCAGGGTACAAGTTCAGAAATCCTCGAAGCACAGTTAATGATGGTTCAAACCCATAAGCTTTACACATAACAATGTATGTCAGGAGCTTGGCTAGGCCAAAAGGGTTAAACCTAGATATGTGTACTTCGTAATACTGGAGGAGTTCTAAAATCAAATGGTGCAAGGGTATCCTAAGGTTGGTGGTGGTGAATGCATGGGTGTATAAGCCTACATAGTTCTCTGGGGCATAAAAAATACCTTGATTTTTACCAGGTAACATGATTTTATACTCTTTGGGAATCGGATAATCAGTGAGGAACGCTTTAAGTTCCTCCCTAGTCAAGGTGCAACCTTGTTGTTTGATTACAAATTTTTTATTGGTAGACATGATCCTTCTAAATAGCTAAAATAGTATTTGAAACGTAACAGATATGAAGGAATACTTTACCTGTTTGTTCGAAGGCTTGATCGACAGGAGGTTTAGTAGGTGAAAAATTGGGCGTGAGATAAAATTGTGTTAGGGTTTTACTGTTTTTGACCTTAAATACCCTCACACATGTTAAATCTCGGCCCTACACGTGTCCTAAGTTATCCCCTATCCTCCGGATTTCAAATCCTTTTTTAAATTTTGAAGAGACGTTTTACTTTTACCGAGGAAAGGGTAGTTAGGATAAGTACACGCATTAATTGTGGTCAATAGTTGCTAGACTTTCCATCTTCGTTTGTTTTTGTGACGAAGGGGAGGTTTCGTAATTATTCTTGAGTCGTAAGCAATATTTCTTGTTCGTACATATCACTTTCGACTGGGGGGCTTGATGACGTACCCTCCAATCAGGTCGAAGGACCCCCCTTCGACCTCAGTCGAATTTGCATTACGAAGACCCAAGTCTTTCTTCATAAGTCATTGGTGGCGTAAAACCATTCATCATTGATATGGTTACCAGTTGGGAATTCGCCAGCCGAAGGCCTATGCCCTTCAGACTCTTCTCTTGAAGGCACCAAGACAAAGGAGAACCTTGACTTGGTCTTCCCCCACGTTCCCACTATCTTCTTAGCTTCCCGTCCAAGACAGAGAGAGTGGGGATGAAGCCCTAGCGGTTACCACAAATCTTGGAACACCCCCATGATCTCCGAAACGTGTGCTAACACTCTCCAAGCTTATTTCTTCATCTATAAATAGGTTGGACGAGTCATTTCAATGGTATGTTCACTCAACACAGTATTTCACATACTTCATATTACTTACAACACATATCACATACTTACTCTCACACCGGAGGTGGTTCGCAGGGTCCAACCCCTGTGCAATCACTTAACGAAGTATCTACTATTTCTTATTGTATATTGGCTACAAGTTTGACGCAAGCATATCACCCCTCATACCCTTCGATCACCATCGCAAAGCCTGGTCGTACGAATTATTGTATAATCAGTTGCCATAAACCATTTTCTTGAAAATCTCTCAAAGTGTTTATGAGTGAAAGCATTTTATAACACTTCGAGAGTTTTATATTTTTATAAATACTCCCCCTCCACCTGTGCTCAAGTTTTTTGACACAAATCTGCACAGTGAGGGAACAGTTCGCACTTTTGAATTGATCGACTCAAGATAGACAATTCCCCGCGAGACACGGTTACGTTGTATAGTTAAAGGGTTGCATTGTCAGCTTTTAGGTGACAACTAGCTATAATAACTACCTTGAAGGTGTGGACAAACCTCGAAAGGTTTTCAAACCCATCAAGATTCATGTCTATCAGGAGTTTCTCGAAAAGGTACAATCTACTCGGATAAGTCTTGGAAGACGAATCTTTTCGATATAAGACAGTTCAAATCTTGTTAATTCATGGGTTAAGTCTTTAGCACGAAGATTCAATCACATTTACAGCATATTTGTATCACACAATTTTTCACCCCCTCAAAAATGGCATATATGTTATTTTTGATCAAATTTTGATATCGAATATGTCCATTTTGAGTTTTGTGGGAAGAGATCCACGAAGAACGTTTTGTGAACAAAGATTTTTAGCAAATACTCCCCCTCAACAAGTAATATTAACTTTTGAGGTTTTGAAAAACATAAGGGGAAGTACTTGTTCTTTTGAGCAAAACTTTTAAAAATTGAAAGTTTTGATAAGTTTTACTCAAAAGTAAGAAGCTTTCGCTCCTTTTATAAAGATTGTGGCACTGATGCGTACCACAGGGTCCTTTCATTATAAGAACGGGTTGTACACTGTTATGTGTGCACTAGCCATAGTCAATAATACAGATCATAATATCCAAAAGAATCAATCAATGAAAGAGTTTAAGGAGTACCAAGCAATTCGTCAATGAGAACAGGAGTTCTCTCTTGACGTTGATAGCCCGTAAGGGAGAAACTCTCTCTTCCACCGACAAAGATCTCTAGCCTCCGCATCTGATCCCGGTGAAACAGCCTTTCATCAATCCTTGTGATTATCTTCCTAGCATCCCTTTTTTCCTTGGAATTCCAACGCTTCTTTGACCCAATACCTTGCTTAATGTCTTTCAACCGATATGCTAACCCATCATTAACCAACTTCAACGTGTGATCACAAAACTTGTGAACCTCGTTGTACGGCATTAAACAATTGTGGTGAAGTTCACTACGGTAAACAACTCCAAATTTTGGTTTCTTGACAATGGTGTACTGAGAAAGTTGGTTTATGTCGGGAAAGTGGAGTAATGGTTTAGTGAGGTTGACTTGTTTCTGATATGATTCCACAGCAAGTTGAAGGTCTTCAACATGTTCTTGGATCACTTTGCTTTTAATGAATATTAACAAGGAAGTGATGTACTGGAGCTGAATATGTGTGGAAAATTGTCTCATCCGACCTTGTACCTTAGCAAGGTACATGTCTTCGATGTCGTCCAGTGACAACCTTGGAAAATCAGCTTCAGTAAAGTCATATTCTTGTTCGTCTTGGCGTTTACCGGTGATTTTCTTTAAGAATGAATAGTCCCGTTTAGTAGCCAGATCGACATTCAAGATAGCAACGATCTGTTTGTCACTGAACACTTCTTTGTTAGATATCTGAACTTGGCGGCTGCGGTAGTAAATTCTTCTTCGTTCAGGCCAATGATGAATGCCGTATTGTGCATCAAGATCATAAGTCACCACATTTTCGACAAACATTCTTGTGGCTTCTTCTTCGATGGAAACATTGTTGGAGAAGACCGTTGTTGGGATGTTGAAAGTGAGTGACGTAGCATACTTCTTGCTGACATTGCTACCATGTTGTATAAATTCCAGGTCATTGTTGAAGAAGTATTGGTAAGGGATTCTAGGTTGATCTGGTCGACCAATAGTTGGTAATGGTTTGGTCCAGTCAGTGTAGTATGGAGCTTTATCCTGTCTTGTTAAGTTAATGTTCGATTCTAGGTTGAGCCAGTCAATGTTGTTAGACATAGCTCGTGCAATGTTGTCCAGGTGATATTCAACTTCAACAGCACATCCGGATCTGTCCTTTAACAGTTGGAAGCATCATTTTTGATCTGGCGTAATTCACCCTTCGTCATCTTTTTGACCCTGAATTCATCCTGGATAAGCTTAACCTGCTCCATAATATAACCATCTATCGGTTCTTGGCATTCCGGTAATCGCGGAGTAGCATCAACGAGCTTGCTGAACCAGTCGTATTCTGCAGTGTCATCTTCATCTAACCAAGAAACTCCAGAGCTGGATCTCTTCTTCTTCCTAGGTGTGGATGATGGTTCTGATTGTTGCTTAGTTGATGTTTTAGGTAAGGGCTGTGGTTGGGGCTCAGGAATTTCTTCGTCATCACCACCAATGTATTAGAAATAGTCACCAGTTTTCTCCTTTGGTGGTGAGGACTCAAAATCCCGAGGTTTGTCTGATGTAGGAGGACGTTGAGTAGATCGTGTGGTGGTGGTGGTCTTTTGGGGTGGTGGAGGCATGGAAGAGACTTGCATGTTTTCTTTTGACGTTTAGGCTCAGAATCCTTGTCAGCATCCTCATCATCTTTTGGTCGCTTAACCTGACCAGCCGACTCTTTACATGATGTCTTGAGTTGATATTCCAGTAATGCCTCAAAAAAATTTGCTTCATCATAAGTGATAGTTGCGGATCGTTGAGACATTTGCATAACCAACTTAGGGATCAATTCTGCATCAGTGACAACAGGAGCCGGAACCGGTTTGATTTCCATGACCGCATGGGTAGTTGACAGTGTGTGCTTGACCAATGCCATGAGATGTGGATAGGGTTGTCTGGCGAACATCTCTCTTGTGACTCCAAGGACAGTGTCGAGGAGGAACTTATGAGTGTAGTCCCTAATTGTCTTGTCCATTTCACCCTGTATATCTCGGTTGAGAAATTGTTGGATCTGGTCTCTTTCGTCCGAGAACTCGTTGATCACATTTTGAAGTAAGTTTACTCTGTCGGCCAGCTGATTCAATTTCTTGTTAACTACGTTTTGTTTCCTTGCTTGCTTGACAGCTTTGACAATCTTGATTATGGCACGTGATGCCCAAGTGTCTGTCGGTTTCTTGACTGATTTGGATGTGGATCTGGTGGTAGCGACTTTGGATGATGGTGGTGATGAGTGAGACGATGAATCTGATGAAGATGAGTCATGAGAAGGCTCTGGATCTTTAGGTGGCTCAGAAGTTTGTTCAGGGTTGTGTTCAGGATTATCTTTAAGATAATCATCAGCTTCTTTTTGAGCTTTAGCCTCTTCTTCGGCCTTTATCCTAGCCTCTTCTTCAGTTCTCTCCCTAGCTGCTTCCTCTATGTCTTCATCGGTAATCTTCTCAGTCTTCTCCTTTTCTTCTTCTTCAAAATCAAAAATGATTTCATCCTTTTGCTGCTGTTGCTCTGTTGATTCCTGAGTGGTGGTACCAGTTCCCTTATCGGGTTGATTAACCGCATCGAGAACTGGTGTGGTTAGTGCACCACCACTAGAACCTCCAGGGCCTCTGGTTTGTTGAATGTTAAATTCTTTAGCAGCATGTTGAATCGTTAGATCTTTAAAAGTCTTGTGGTACTCTCTTTCTTCATCCTTTGGTTCATCAGGTTGGGTTTTTGGTTCCTTGGATCAAGAATTATTCTAAGTGTTGGAACTACGGACAGAGTTGATAAAACCACGGACAGAAGAATGGAACCACTGATGAAGACAAAACCGCGGCTAGTAGTATTGTGTAACCACGGATATTGTAATGTAACCACTGCTAGTCTTGTATAGTCGGTTTAGTATTTTGTATTAGATAAATATGGAAAAGATATTTATCTTGTAGGTTACGTATTGTATTATGTAAAGGACTCCTTACCCTATAAAAGGAGGTCCTAGGTTAGATTAGATATACGTATGTTTTATATCTAAGGTCGATACACTTCAAGGTTGTAAAACCATAATACTGGTTAGAGTATTCGTATTAATAATAATATTGAGGTGTTGAATGCTCATTGTTCTTCTTCTTAAGATTAAGGATTAAATTCCGCGTGATACTTAATAAGTATTTGTTTAAGTCAGTTTCTATATTAGATCGTTTGCTCAACTGAGATCAACAAGTGGTATCAGAGCTTGTGATCTAGACATTGTAACCAAGAAGAAGTTTTGTTAAGTTCTATTCAAGATAGCTAAGATGTCTGACGAGACTCACATGGTAACTGCATCAAAGGTGCCCATGCTCAAGCATGGTGAGTATCAAATCTGGAGAATGCGAATGAGGCAATACATTCGTATGATTGAATATGCCATCTGGGATGTTGTTGAAAAAGTTGATACTCTTCCTAAGAAGGGTGATGATGGTAAAGAGATAGCTATTGTTAGTGAAGTTGACAAGGCTAAAAGGAAACTGGAGATCAAAGCTCACAGTATTCTCTCCATGGGAATACCTAATGAGTATGCTTTGGACTTTGAAAGATATGAGTCTGCTAAAGAGTTACTGGATGCTCTTGAGACAAGGTTTGCTGGTAATGAAGCTACAAAGAAATCAAGGAAAAATATGCTCAAGCGTCAGCTTGAAAACTTCACTGCTCTTAGTGGAGAGAAACTTGATGGCACTTATAACAGGCTTCAGAAACTTATCAGCCAATTGAAGTCGGTGGACTACAATGTTATTCAAGAAGATATAAATTTGAAGTTCATTAGAAGTTTATCTCCTGAATGGGCAGTTCATACAATTGTGTGGAGAAATAAGGAGGACTTTGATAAAATGACTCTGGACAATCTCTACAACAACTTGAAGGTTTATGTGTCTGAAAATAACGTTGCTGGTGCATCTTCTTCTCATCAAAACATTGCTTTTGTTTCCACTAATCACAAGAGTTCACAAGATGTATCCACTGCTGCCTATGGAATAACCACGGCTATTGCAAACAATACCACTGTTAGTGATAATGTCAGTGATGGTGCAATTTGTTCTTTTCTAGCTGATTTAACTACCAGTGTTACTATTTTAAATCAAGATCTAGATCAAATTGATCCTGATGATCTTGAAGAGATTAATCTTCAATGGCAAATGACAATGTTGACTCTCCAAGCAAGGAAATTTCTGAGGAGGACTGGAAGACAGGTTAAGTATGATGGTCAAAGGAGAGCTGGATTCGACAAAAGCAAGACGGAGTGCTTTAACTGCAAGAAGAAGGGTCACTTTGCTAGGGAATGTCGAGCTCCTAAGAGAATTGAAAGCATTAAGAAGACCACTGAAGAGCCTGCTTCTTCTTCAGCTTTGGTTGCTCAAGATGGGATTGGTGATAAAAACCTTGTTCAATAACAAAGAATTGATTAGTTTATTCCGCTGTGCATGTTGTTATTCTTTGTTATTGATACCAATTGATATAAACTAAAAACGTGATGAAGATAGTTTCTTGATCGTTTATGAGCCTTAGGGTTTAACAATAACAATGACAATACGCAGCGGATAAATAAAAACATAATTGTTATTGACACAAGGTTTTCAATCACCATAAACTAACTAACTATAATAAAGATCAAAGACTTGATCTAACACTAACTAACTATCCATAGGCGTTTATACACTACGCCTAGGTTACACACACACCTTTAATGACTACATTATGGAAGACTTAGTTATGAAAACCTACATCCCATGTCCTCTTTATATACTAGAGGATTAGGGTTTACAAATCTCTACTAAGGACTAAATAATAAATATTCTTTTGCAAGCAAGTCCCTCCATCTTTTTGTAGATTTTCTACTTGTCACTTTAAGCCCTTGATGTTTCATTCTTTATTGTTTTGTATCATCGAATCAATAAACCCAACAATCTTCCCCTATTTGATGATAACAAAACAAACACGGTTCTTGTACGAACTTCCCTAGACGAAGTAGCCGAAGTTGAGATAATTAAATCTCACCATGAACGAAACAATCTTGTCTTCCCCTTAATCCATGCTACGCCACACCAACATCTCTTCCCCTTTTTGTTATCAACAAATAGAGAATGTAAGCAATATAAAATTGTTGGGCTTATTGATTCGATGATACAAAACAATAAAGAATGAAACATCAAGGGCTTAAAGTGACAAGAAGAAAATCTACAAAAAGATGGAGGGACTTGCTTGCAAAAGAATATTTATTATTTAGTCCTTAGTAGAGATTTGTAAACCCTAATCCTCTAGTATATAAAGAGGACATGGGATGGAGGTTTTCATAACTAAGTCTTCCATAATGTAGTCATTAAAGGTGTGTGTGTAACCTAGACGTAGTGCATAAACGCCTAGGGATAGTTAGTTAGTGTTAGATCAAGTCTTTGATCTTTATTATAGTTAGTTAGTTTATGGTGATTGAAAACCTTGTGTCAATAACAATTATGTTTTTATTTATCCGCTGTGTATTGTCATTGTTATTGTTAAACCCTAAGGCTCATAAACGATCAAGAAACTATCTTCATCACATTTTTAGTTTCTATCAATTGGTATCAGAGCTCGGGGAGCTCGTTACCTAGGGATTCGTAAGGTTTTATGTGTCGAAAAAGAAGAAAAATTCGAGTTTCAACAATTTTCGTAATGCTTTTGTAGTACTGTTTTCTAACAACGATAACTTTTTCGTGAACCGTTGGATCGGGCTGAAATTTTGGTTGGAGCTTCTCTATATACCCATCTAACTTTTCACCATAGGGATCGTTGATCTTAGCTCTCAATAAAAAGATATTTAATGTCGAATATGGCTGCTGAGGAGGTGTAAAAATTCGAATTTTAAGGTATTTTCTTTTAATTGATCGATGGTATTCTCTACTTCACATGGGTTTTTTGTTTAGTGCATGATGGTCTCAATTGAATGTTTTAATGATTAATCGTTAATTCACCTCGTACAATATTAAATTGGACGCAATATGGACGGTGCTTTGGATATATATTGGTACTTTGCGTACATGTTATTCGTGATTGGTTATTTGAATGTTGCCAAAGCATGTTCCTGCTATTCCATTGGATATTAGTATTGCTCAACTTACAACACGACCAGGTCATTGAGCTTCCTGTATTCCTTTTGCGCATTAATTTGATCAAGATTTATCATGGGAGCAGAATAATGCGAGGATAAGTCTCAGTTCCTTCAAGTTATAATGAACAGTTGCTATAGCTCATTGGTTACTGTGATATTGGTGTTCTTATGGTATTATGGATCTTGTTGTTTGGAGATGATCAAGATTGGTGTGGTGCTGCAAATATGTTAGGGTTTCATAGCAGTATTATTCTTTTTGGTACTATCTTCTTTCGCATCTACAGTTAGAGCTTGTACTACTCACTCAATATGTTAGTGCCAAGAGGATAGTGCTACTACTACCAATATGCTGCTCGCTGTTACTTCATGTTTACCACTGCTCCTAACTCGTCCATACGATACCACTGCTATGCTAAAACGAATCCACTGCTAGCTTTAATCGATTCCACTTCCAGTCCATCTTGTAACCACTGATAGTGTTCGCTCTTAACCACTGCTACGTTCTCGAGTATCCACTGCTAGGTTGATGTTTCCACTGCTGCTGGTACATGATTCTTGTAACCACTGCTTGCTTTGCATGATATGTTACCACTGCTGTTTGAAGTCAATTTTGTTCAAGGTATATGACTGTTGTGGTCATGGTCTATATTGATACAATAGAGCACATGCACATGGGACGAATAGTAATATAAGGATTATTTAAATTATGGGTTGATTATAGCAAATATTAATGGTTTGGTGGAGCAAGATGTTGTTGTTTTTGCATGAATGTGATATTAAATTCATAACTTCGTACTATTACTACAATGGCTAAAGAAGGTGGGGTTTTAAAAGTCACGTGAGGAAAGTTACCATGGTGTAAAGGTAAGATTATTTTGATATAAATCATGGGTCGGTTAGTTGTTCCATGCAAACGTATTGATTTGGTTCCCATCTTGATGGTTGATTTTGATGTCAAGTAAATGTAACTTGTTTTCATGGTATGCATCCTATGTTTAAATTGTTTCGATATTTTAAGGTCGGGTGTACATGAAAGTTTATCCCAATGATTGGGGTTAAGAAGAAAAACATTCAAGTTTTAAAATTTTGTGGACAAAGAATGTTTTTGTTTTTCATATGGTTCTAAATTTGAGGGGAAGTTGTACAAGTTTTTGGTACTGAGATTTTTGGAGACACACATACAGGATATTGGTTCACACACACAAGGAGTTTGGTTTTTGGATTTTATTTGTTCTTAAAAGTGTTAAAAAGCTCGGATTTGGATTTATTGCATAATTGATTACGAAGAAGATTGATCATAACCTATTTGATATTGTAGTTGAGTAACACATATTCGTGCTCTTATCATATCTCAAAGTGGGTGTTACACTTTGGAGATAACTTGTTCGTGCTTAAAGGATGTTGACGAAGACTTGCAAAATCTAGTTTTCATAGGTCAAGGGGTGGATGGATGAAGACCTAGTTAACTATCACTTAAAGGAGTTACATTGTAGTGCTCAGTGTCTCATTGAAGATGTGGATTTTGTCAAGAGATTGCGGTCTACTTATATGGTGTTAGTATAAGTTTGGAGTCACGTGGATAAATAAGACATAAGACACAAGTTTGGGTTATCCTACTTCTTTATCAAATAAGTTATATTTGGTTTTCTTCACAAGTGATCATTACAAGGAGCTTACAGATTTGAAGAATTATTTGATGTTCATGCACCACTCAAGGGGAAGTTTATATTGCTTACATTCTCTATTTGTTGATAACAAAAAGGGGAAGAGATGTTGGAGTGGCGTAGCATGGATTAAGGGGAAGACAAAGGAAGACAAGATTGTTTCATTCATGGTGAGATTTAATTATCTCAACTTCTGCTACTTCGTCTAGGGAAGTTTGTACAAGAACCGTGTTTGTTTTGTTATCAACAAATAGGGGAAGATTGTTGGGTTTATTGAGTCGATGATACAAAACAATAAAGAATGAAACATCAAGGGCTTAAAGTGACAAGAATAAAATCTACAAAAAGATGGAGGGACTTGCTTGCAAAAGAATATTTATTATTTAGTCCTTAGTAGAGATTTGTAAACCCTAATCCTCTACTATATAAAGAGGACATGGGATGTAGGTTTTCATAACTAAGTCTTCCATAATGTAGTCATTAAAGGTGTGTGTGTAACCTAGGCGTAGTGTATAAATGCCTAGGGATAGTTAGTTAGTGTTAGATCAAGTCTTTGATCTTTATTACAGTTAGTTAGTTTATGGTGATTGAAAACCTTGTGTCAATAACAATTATGTTTTTATTTATCCGCTGCATATTGTCATTGTTATTGTTAAACCCTAAGGCTCATAAACGATCAAGAAACTATCTTCATCAATTGGTATTTAACAATAACAATAACAATGACTGGAGTGATCAGATTGAAGAAGGTCCCAATGCAGCTTTTCTTGCTAGTGAAGCTTCAAAAAAGCATAACTTTGCTCTTATGGCCTATGCTTCATTTTCTGGTTCAGATTCTGAGGTATCTAATGATTCTAAAACTTCTGCTTGTTCTTTTAAATCATGTAAAGATAACTTAGAATCTCAAAAAGCTATCACTGAGAGTTTAAGGAAAGAAGTAGTAAGATTGTCTCTAGATAACTTAGGTTATAGAGTTGGTCTAGAAAGTGTTGAAGAAAAGCTTAATTACTGTATTAAATGTGAGTTTGAGTATGTTGATAAAATTAATGTACTAGGTGGAGAAATTGATCTTAAGGATAGAGAGATTAAGATGCTTAAAGAGAAACTAGAAAAGGCAGAGAGTGTAAAAGTAGAAGCCCTAAAAGAAAAAGAAAAACATGTTGTTAGGGTTGCTAAAACACAGTATGCTTCTGATCTAGTAAATAAACCAGTAGGTCAAAAATTGTTCATGGATGGTACTGGCCTTGGTTACAATGATATGCCACCACCATCTCTTATAAAACATGCACCACCTGCAAAAGAGCTCTCATTTAGCAGTGAATTTAGTTTCAATAAACCTGTAGGTGAGACTAACAAGATTGAATCACCTAAGATAGGTTCTGATAAGTCATCTGATGCTCCCACAATTGAAGATTGGGAATCAGATTCTAAGGAAGATAGATCTGAATCAACTCAGCCTGAAAAGGTAGAGAAAGTTAAGAAAGTTGATTATGAACAAGCCAAACTTGTACCTAGATTTGGTGCTCAAATTGCTAAGAAAGTAGTAGAGTACAAGGAAGTACCTAGGGAACAGATGAAAAGATTCATACCTAGGGGAAACCATAGAAACTTCAATGGACTAATTTCAAATAGATTAGGAGATGAGTTTCAATATGTTAAAAAGGCTTGTTTTACATGTGGTAGTTTTGAGCACTTACAGAGAAACTGTTATAAAAACAGACCACAAGTTTGGGATCATTGGAGGAGGGTAAATCATCAAAACTTTTTAAAGAAAACAAACCCTCATCCTAACAAAAACATGATTCCTAGTGCAGTGTTGATGAGGAATGGGAATAAAAAATCAATAGTCACTGCTGCACCTAAATGGGTTCCAACCACTGCTAAGCAAAATGTAAACACAGCTAAGCAAAATCAAACCACTGCTAAGCAAAATATCACCACTGATAGAAAAGAAGTTTTAAAAATTCCAAAGGTGATAACTGACACAGTGGTTGGAAATCATTTTTATGCTGTTAAGGCCTCAGCTAGTTGGCAATTGAAGCCTAAGACCAAGGTGTTACATCATGTCAACTGTGCATCAATGGACCTAAATAAATTTGATTATGTTGATGCACAGGGCAGACCCAAGTCAGTATTGGCTTGGGTCCACAAAAGGAACTAATTTGTTTAATTTCATGTGCAGGGCAATCTACAAGATGAGCTAAAAGACAAAGGAGTTTTTTATAATGGTTGCTCTGGGCACATGACTTGGGATAGGAGCAACCTAGAAGATTTTGAAGCCTTTGATGGAGGATATGTGGCATTTGGTAATGATCCAAAGGGAGGAAAGATACTTGGCAGAGGCACAATCAGAACAGGAAATTTAGACTTCGAAAAGGTCTATCTGGTATAGGGACTTAAGTATAATTTATTCAGTGTTTTTCAAATGTGTGATAAGAAAAACTGGGTACTTTTTGGTGAAACTGAGTGTGTGGTGTTGTCACCTGATTTTAAGATGCCTGATGAGAAATATATACAGCTTAGGGTACCTAGGAAGGAAAACATATATTGTTTTGATCTTAAAGATGTACTTCCCAATAGGTCCTTAACTTGTTTGTTTACTAAGGCTTTAGTTGATGAGTCTAAGTTATGGCATAGAAGGTTAGGTCACCTAAATTTCAAAACAATCAATAAACTGGTAAAAGGCAACTTAGTGAGAGGGTTACCTTCTAAGGTTTTTGAGTGTAAGGAACTGTGTGTGGCTTGTCAAAAAGGAAAACAACATAGAGCTTCTTGTAAGACCAAAACTGTTAACACCATCACACAACCTCTGTTTATGCTTCATATGGACTTATTTGGACCTACATTTGTTAAAAGTTTGAACCATAAGCAGTATTGCCTTGTTATCACTGATGATTATAGTAGATTTTCTTGGGTATACTTTTTGGCTGCTAAGAGTGAGACTAGTGAGATCCTCAAGAGTTTCATTACTAAGATAGAAAATCTAGTAAATCATAAGGTTAAGATAATCAGATGTGATAATGGAACTGAGTTTAAGAATGATGTGATGAATCAGTTCTGTGTAGTTAAGGGTATAGAAAGACAGTTAAGTGTTGCTAGAACACCACAACAGAATGGTGTAGCTGAAAGGAAAAATAGGACACTAATTGAGGCTGCTAGGACAATGTTCTCAGAATCTAAGTTACCTACTACCTTTTGGGCTAAAGCAGTAGGCACTGCATGTTATGTACAGAATAGAAGTAAGGTAGTGAAGCCTTATAACAAGACCCCCTATGAGCTGTTACATGATAGGAAGCCAATGATTGCATTCCTAAAACCTTTTGGGTGTCCTGTTACTATCTTGAATACCACAGACTACCTAGGCAAGTTTCAAGAAAAAGCTGATGATGGATACTTTTTAGGCTATTCTTCTAATAGTAAAGCCTTTAGAGTGTACAATAGGAGGACTAGACTAGTTGAAGAGAATCTTCATGTTCAATTTAGTGAAAAGACTCCTAGTGTTTAGACCAAGGGACCAAACTGGCTGTTTAACATTAATACGCTAACCAAATCTATTAATTATGAGCCTATCATTGCAGGAACTTCCACTAATGATAATGCAGGTACACAAAAGAATGTTGATGCAGAAACAACTTCTAAGGAAGCTGATTCTCCAAAGGAGTTCTATTTGGTTGAAAAGTGGAAAGCTGGTTCTGTCTCACCCATCATTGATAAGCAAGGTCCCACTGATGATGATGCATTGAATACTGGAAGCAAAGTTGATCATCATCAAGATAAGGATGAGTTGTTGAAATATAACTCAGTGTCGGTAGAAGAAATTGAAAAGAAGAAAAGGCATTCTGAAAGCACTGCTAAGCCAAATGAAATCATTGCGAGGCCATCTTCTACCACTGATAGTTCAAGTGAAATCCCGGCTGCAAGTACTGATGATAGTACTTTCTTTGGAACAAATGCAAAGCCATTATTTGGTGAAGTGGAGTATCCCATGATCCTACCATGCCTGCTTTGATAGAAATTGATACTCCTACTGATGATGAAGACATGGATGATTTCTTCAATGCTGATTTGACTAACTTGGAAACTGTCATTCATGAAAGACCAATCACTACCACAAGGATTCACAAGATTCATCCCAAGGATCAAATACTTGGAAATTTGAATACTCCAGTTCAAACAAGAAGCAAGGTTAAGAACACTGCACCCTTTCCTGAGCAAGGTTTCTTTGCAAGATAACTTCACAAAAGAAATAGTCATAAAGATCTGCAAAATTTCCTGTTTGCTTGTTTTCTGTCTCAAAAGGAGCCCAAGAGAGTGGAAGAAGCTTTATCGGAAGAAGGATGGGTAGAATCAATGCAAGAGGAGCTTCTTCAGTTCAAACTTCAAGAGGTTTGGACATTGGTTGATCTTCCTAATGGTAAGAGGGCAATTGGGACAAAATGGGTGTTCAGAAACAAGAGGGATGAAAGAGGTATAGTGGTAAAGAACAAATCAAGGTTGGTTGCTCAAGGATACACACAAACTGAAGGTTTGGATTATGATGAAGTGTTTGCTCCTGTTGAAAGAATAGAAGCTATTAGATTGTTTTTAGCATATGCTTCATTCAAGAATTTTGTGGTGTATCAGATGGATGTTAAAAGTGCATTTTTGTATGGCACAATTGATGAGGAGGTTTATGTTTGTCAACCTCCTGGTTTTGAAGATCCTGATCATCCTGACAAGGTTTACAGGGTGAGGAAGGCTATGTATGGGTTGCATCAAGCTCCTAGGGCATGGTATGAGTGCCTGTCTACTTATTTGATGGACAATGGGTTTAAAAGAGGATTGATTGATAAAACTTTGTTCATTAGGAAGCCCAAAGATGATATTTTATTGGTTCAGGTCTATGTAGATGACATCATCTTTGGCTCAACAAACAAGGAGCTATGCATGATAAGTTTCAAATGAGTTCTATGGGAGAACTCACTTTCTAAGCTGGTATGGACTAGGAGAAAGAAGGGCACCTTGCTACCTCAGGATGGTGTTAGTGGTGTTGTTGATGAGGTTGTCACACGCTGTGGAGGTGACATGATTGGAAGGGCTTTCACTACTGATTCATGCTTAGATGCTGGTCAGGATAGTGGAAACATAATTAAGACCCAACCTTTGGCAACTCCTAATGTGGAGAGTTCCTTGGAACTTAACACAGGTGGAGGAATCCTTAGCCAACTGGCTATTACAGGGTGCATAGATGATCAGGCAAGGTCTGGTGCTATGTTTACTTTATCCAAGGATTCACCTCTCGGAGCAGTTAACACAGCTCGAAGTGATGAGGATAGTTTGGAACATGAAACTGAATTGACGGATCCTAAGTTGGTACATGATGACTTTTCCAATGAACCACCTCTCGAACCAGTTAACACAGGTCGAAGTGGGGAGGATATTCTTGAACAGTTTAATGAATTGACGGTTAAATGTGCTAAAATGGATGATACAATCTCAAGTCTTCAAGAGTTGGCTGTGTTTCAGGGTAAAGAAATTCGCAGGCTGAAGCATAGGATGTTTGTCTTGGAGAAAGTAAGAAGACCTGGGGTTGCTGTTTTGAGGACCATGAGGAAGATGAAAAAGAAGGTGGACTCCTCTCCAGATCTGTATGTGGAGAATGTATCCAAACAGGGGAGGAGTGAAGGCATGAATTCAGGGGAGGCTGTAGATGTATCTATAGAAGAAGATGTTGATAGTGGAGATCAAGAATTTTTGGTATCTGATAAAGACGGGAATGAGGTTGTTCTTGAATGTTTGAAGACATTGGTAGAAGATGAAGTGATGTAGGACACAACCACAACCACTGCTAGTGTGTCTGCAACCACGGATAGTTTTGTTGAAACCACTGCTGCAGTTTCAGAAATGGCAATTGTACCCACTGCTATCATAACTACTTCCACCATTGTTACAACTCTCTCTGTATCACCACCTAAATCTAAAGAAGTTGAGAAAGAAGCTGCAAGTACATTAATCAATCTAAGCAAAACCTCAGCTAACTCTTCACCAATCATTGCACCTATTTTGTCTCTTAAACCTACTGCAAACAAACCCAAAAGTAAAAGCTTAGTTATTCGTGAGCCTTTGAAGATGAAGGTGGCTCAATCAGACATTGGAAAGGGTAAAGGAATTGCAGAACAAAAATTGAAGTTTAAAAGAAAAGAAGAACAGATTGCTTATGATGCAGAATATGTAAAAAGGATGGTAGCTGAAGAACAAGTAGCTTTAGAGAAAAGGAAGCAAGAAGAAGAGGAGGCTAATCAGAAATGGTTAGCAACATGGTATGAATCACAAAATTATCTTCAGGCTTCTAATCAAATTAAGGATGAGTATACTACTCAAGAATGGGCATTGTTAGATGATGAGGAAAGAGCTAGAATGTTGGGTGAATGGGCAAGGAGGATTAGTAAAGAAAGGAAGCAAGTTATAAGAAATAAACCTCCTACAATTGCACAGATGAGGAATGTACTGATAAAGATTATTAATAATTCAGGCATTCATATTCCTGACAATCTTAGTAAATGTTCATTTGAAAGAATCCATGAGCTTTATCTGATGTGTACGAGGATTAATAATGAGAATTTTACTCCTATGGGTTCTGAAAAGGATGAAGAGTGGATTAAAAGTAATCTAAAGAGGAAATATGAGATTCAGGAGACATCTGATTCTAAAAGACTGAAAGTGAATGAAGATGGTAATCAAATTATCTTTTATGAGTATGAGTTTAAAGGAAGTAAAGGATCTTGGAAAATTCAAAGACTCAATAATGAAGTTTCTGAGTATAATAAATTTTCACAGATGCTTCAGTACTTTGATAGAGATAATTTTCTGCATCTTTGGGAGCTTTATAGGAATAAGTTTGGTGATGTGCAACCAGATGATTATCATAAGAGAATGATTTATAATCACTTGAAGATTCTATTTGAACCTACTCATGATGAACCTGAATGGAAAGGACTCTGCAATGGACAAGTTACAGAATGGTTTTTATATCAAACTTGTGGAGTTCATGTGTTAGCTATTTTTGGAGAAGTTATTCATATGCTTGTAGAAGGTGATTATCCTCAATTGAATAAGTATCCAGAAGTTATTACTCAGATGATGAAGCCTGGTATTATCAAGATGTTGATGCCCTATGATGGTCAAGCTTACAATTTGTTGATGAAGTATGAGAAAATTCTTAAATCTAGTAAGTGTTTGGCTACATCCTCCAATTAAGATGTTTTGAGCTTAAAGGAAACTTGAGAATTCTATTTGAGTGTATCAAGGTTAGGGGAGGATTGTTGGGTTTTTGGTTCCTTGGATCAAGAATTATTCTAAGTGTTGGAACTACGGACAGAGTTGATAAAACCACGGACAGAAGAATGGAACCACTGATAAAGACAAAACCGCGGCTAGTAGTATTGTGTAACCACGGATATTGTAATGTAACCACTGCTAGTCTTGTATAGTCGGTTTAGTATTTTGTATTAGATAAATATGGAAAAGATATTTATCTTGTAGGTTACGTATTGTATTATGTAAAGGACTCCTTAGCCTATAAAAGGAGGTCCTAGGTTAGATTAGATATACGTATGTTTTATATCTAAGGTCGATACACTTCAAGGTTGTAAAACCCTAATACTGGTTAGAGTATTCGTACTAATAATAATATTGAGGTGTTGAATGTTCATTGTTCTTCTTCTTAATATTAAGTATTAAATTCCGCGTGATACTTAATAAGTATTTGTTTAAGTCAGTTTCTATATTAGATCGTTTGCTCAACTGGGATCAACACATCATCCGAGCTTTCTTCTTCGGTTTCAGTAACGGGTGTCTTCCCTTTGTGTCTGATTTTAGACTTAGTTATTTATCTTTTAACCTTGTTGAGGTAGTTTCATCAGTAATTGATTCGGAGTGATAAACCACTTCTTCAAACTCAGTATCTTCAGAATCAATGTTCTTGTCCGCAAGTTTGAATGTCGGTTTTGGGTTAGGGATGACACCCTTAGATGGGACTTTTCTTTTGCGGGGAGGATTCCTCTTAGGATACTTAAGGGCACTCCTAGTGCTTTCTACACTTCCAGCACTGCCTGATCTTTTTGTCTTCTTTATTGGAATAGCTGAAGACTTTTCATCCAGAAAACCGACTTTGCCTTTCTTCACTACTTCTAGGTATCGTGAATACGACGGAAGACTTTTGATATCAGCAGTGAGAAGGTAGTCAAGAAGTACTGCACCTTGTTTCTTTGTTGATGACTCCTTGAATCTGACAATGTTTAGCGTGGGCTCATATAACACAGAATGATTGTTGGGGTCGTTAAGTCTCAAGGGAATGGCCTGATTTTTCACGAGAATGTTCTGGATCAACAACTTCGTGTATCTGATGAAAAGAACCCTTGTGTCAGGCTTCTTGAGGTGAGACATCATGTCTTCCTAGACCAGACTTGCATATTCGATGTGCATTTTCTTGACCATGCCCCAGAAGAATTGTAGGTGCATGAGTTTAGGATGCTCATGACCGCTGTCTCTTTCAAAAACAGACTTGGCGATCATGATGTACAAAGTTCTCCAAGGCTGAGGAATGTTCTTTAAATCTACTGAAGAATGCTTGGTAATAATTCCTGCAGCTTCATCATAGCCAATATTGACCATGAATTGTAGTGTAGCCTCTTCAGTTAGAATTGGTACATACTCAGCAGGCTGGATAGCAGGAAGAAGAAGAATTGCTTGTAAATCAGCAACAGTGACGGTGACCTGCTTATCATTTAGAGTAACCGTGACAGCATCTTGACCATCCACCTTTTTCATTGTATGCCAAAATTGGTGAATGTAGATCTCCGGCACAGTTGCAGAGTTTGTAAGCATGTTGTTGTAGGGATGAGAGTTAAGAATATCCACAGCAATTCGACATGAAGACTCTGAGCAGGTGAATTTCTGAAAGTCGACCTTGGGGTTGTTCTTTCCAATCTTCATACTATAACTAGTAGGGAATATGTCTTCCATTTTGAGCTCATTTGGTGCGTTAACATTTTCCATGGTGATGTCCATATTGTTATCCAATTATTGAATATATTATGTGAATGAATGTTACGAGTCCAATGTCACTTGTTGTCCAATAGTCCAAAGTACTCGTGATAAGTTTTGTGAGTGTATTAATTTTGAATTTTAAAGTCCATATTTTCACTCATTCACACAACATTTTAACCATTATAGCTTATTAGTGACATTTTAGCCTTGTGACGTTATGAGTAACTTATTACAAGTTTGTACGCGTAACATTTCATAAGTAAAGTTATAATTATGGCTTAGGCGTAGGATTGTAAGCTTATGGGTAAACATTGTGACCATACGCGTAGGACTAAGCTTATGCGTAGGAGTCCATCTTACGCGTAAGAAAGCTTACGCGTAGGAATAGACTCTTGGCATAAAGCTTACGCGTAAGCGTAGGTTGGGAGCTTACGCGTAAGGTTTACTCGTAAGAGCAAGCCTTATGCGTAAAAATCCAAGTTTACGCATATCCTTCACAGGATACTTGTAGTCCCTTTGTAGACCCTTACGCGTAAGAGTTACGCGTAAGATTTCTCTTACGTGTAACATCTACGCGTAAGGTATTCCTTAAGCGTAGAATCTAATTTTAACCTTGATTCTGAACTTGTACGCGTAGAAGCATGAAATAATTCAATCATAACATCTCCATTAACAATTTTATTCAACCTCTTTCAAGAACACATGGCATATTGAGTAAACTTTTATTTACGCGTAAACTTAGGTTAAGCGTAAGGATAAACCCTAGTAATTCAAATCCTACGCCTAATCAATCTAACCATGCAAACTCAACCAAATGTTTTCTGGGATGTTTTAGGAGCCATATGAGATGAATGAAGTAAGTTTTAACATCTAAAACCTCATGAATCAAAAATACCCAAAGTTACGAATACTTAAACCCTAAATTCAAATTGCACCATTTTGTAGTTTCTGGGTTAGATTCAAGAGTTTCTTTGGTTAATTAAGCATGTAGCAACCATATTTCAAGCCTCTAATTGTCCTAAAATACACACAATAGAAAACACCCAAATCTCACGCATAAACCCTAATTTTGAAAAGTGAATCATAACTGTTTCTGGGTTGAACTAGATGTTGGAAGCAACTTTAGGATTGATATTTAAAACGTTTTAACACATCCATTTCACAAAAAACAACCCAACATGACTTCAAGTTTGTATGCGTACACGTAAAAGCTTGAGTAATGCCTAGAGAAAGATCAAACCGTTGAATTTAAAAATGGTTAAGGACCTATGTTTGAAATTACTCAAAGAAACTTTAAACACTTACAAATTTGATGTTTATAACACGGATATGAAGTTGACGTATAAGCGTGGGATGAAGGTGGTTGAAGACTTTAATGTTTGAAATAAATGTGTGTATTAAGTGGAAGGGTTTTGTAAATTTAAGTTTAGACTTTTGACAAGTATAGCCCCTCCATCTCAACCATTTTCAATCACAGCCCATAACTTTCATTTTGGTTTAAGCAAGAAGTGAAAGTTTGGAAAGAAGCTTGACGACACTCCCCCTCGACTTTAGAAATAGAGAAATTTTACAAAATTTGAGTCTGAGGAGTGTTTTGAAACAAGAAACGAATCCACCATTATCAAAGATACAACCAAAAAATGGGAAACATGCAAGTACAAGGTTTTATGAAACAGAAAATATTTACAATCTCCCCCTCAACACTTGACCGTGAAAATATTGAATTGTTTGAAAGAGTAAAGTGTTGACGAAAGATTTGTACTTGCAATGTTGAAGGAATTTTAGATAGAAGAATATTTTTGTATTTTATGAAATTTTATATTTTTTATATTTTGGTTTTGAGAAAATATTTACAAAAGAGGTTTTGGTGTTTGACAGGTTTTAAGAATTTGTTAAAAGTTCGTCCAGTTCCTCTGGAGTCAAACACCTCATGCCAATCCGGTGGATCAACTTAGTAAACCTAGCAGAAGCTAAGGCTTTGGTGAGAAGATCCGCCAATTGGTGTTCAGTACCCACAAAATATAATTCAACAGTACCCTTTCCACATGCTCCTTTATGAAATGGTATCGAAGATCGATGTGCTTGGACTTCGAATGTTGGACGGAGTTGCACGAGATCGGAATAGCACTTCGATTGTCGCAGTACATCTGGATTCTGTCAAATACGTAACCATAGTCTTTAAGTTGTGTTCTCATCCAAATGAGTTGAGCACAACATGCCGACATGGCTACATATTCTGCTTCGGTTGAGGACAGCGATGTACAATCCTGCTTCTTCGATTGCCATGAAACCAGTTTATCACCAAGAAATTGTAAAGCACCTGAAGTACTTTTCTGAGAATCTAAGCAACCTGCGTGATCAGCGTCTGAAAAAGCTATTAGTTCAAAACCAGAATCCTTCGGATACCAGATCCCCAAATTAATGGTTCCCTTGATGTATTGGAGGATTCTTTTAGCCTCCGAGAGGTGAGTTTCTGTTGGTCTCGATTGATAACGGCAGCAAAGATAAACAGCAAATACAATATCAGGTCTACTGGCTGTTAGATACATGAGTGACCCAATAATAGTTCGTTATTTGGTAGGGTCAACCAATTTCCCATGCAAATCAGCATCCATTTTCTTGGTATGTGCCATTGGTGTGGCATAGGTATCACAACTTTGCATTCCATGTTTGTTTAAAATTTCAAGAGCATATTTGGACTGACTTAGGAAAATACCACGGGGTGATTGATGAACTTGCAGTCCTAGAAAGAACGTAAGTTCACCCATCATGGACATTTCAAAATGTTTTTTCATAAGTTTTGAAAATTTGTTTAAGTACTTTTTATCTGTTGACTCAAAAATGATGTTATCCACATAGATTTAAACGATTAAAATGTGAGCCCGTGATATTGAATGAAAAGTGTTGGGTCGACCGAACCTTTAGTGAAATTATTGGCAATGAGAAAGGATGATAACTTATCATATCACGCCCGAGGGGCTTGTTTGAGACTGTATAGAGCCTTTTTCAGTTTAAAGACATGATTCGGGAACTCTGGATCAACAAATCCTTCCGGCTAACTGTTAGGTTCAGTAAATACCCAAACCCCTTAATCTAGGATTTGAATAGAAAATAACCTAAGTGCTTAGACCGTTAAACACTAACAGGTCACTGAGTACATAATCTCTCAGTGAGCCATCTTCAGGATGCTCAGTAAGAGACATAGAAGAAGTCTCTCCACTCAGTAAGGCGGAACTTAAAGGGTGAAGACTGAGTCAAGAAGAAGATGGTGGATTCAGTAAGTGATGACAATAACTTACTGAATCCCTCAAACTTCTCTCCAACTACAAACACTAAAGACAAACTGAAAGTGAAGACTATGAAGACTGAAGAATGGGCAGGACAAAACGGTTATGCTTGAAGCGATGAAGACGGAGTACTTATCTTCAAGAAGTCAACCTTCCCTAAAAGGCTCAGCATCAGTACTGACATGAAGAAAGTGACTTGGTCCCTTTACCTAATATAGTCTTTGTAAAGAGAGACCAAATACTTCAGTATTTTGTCTTCTGCAAAATTGTCAGTTTGTCACTTAGGAAAGAGTTAAAACTCATACTTGTATAAATAGCATAAGAGATGGAGTGAAAGGTTAAGCTTGTGAATTGTAAAAACACACATACACACAAGCCATCTTTCACTCCTCCAAATACAACTTAATCCCTGAGATAGCTCAGTGGATACTTGTAGTTGTGCTCAGACTTAGCCTGAGCTTAGAGAGGAGTTGCAAACACTTTGTCATTTCAATCCCTAGTACTGTTCCGGAAGTACTAGGGTAACGTATTCTTCTGATTCATTTCTAATAAGAATATGACGTTGAAAATTACTCTTGTGTTTTAGTTATATCTTTTCAGTCATTGATTCACTATTAGTCTTGTTTACTTCACTTAAACTCTTTTTATACTATAGTGAATAGGGAACAACAAGTGGTATCAGAGCAAGGCTGGTTATAAAACTGTTTTTAAGCCGCTCTAAACGTTTTTAAATCAGGATCCTTAAAATGGCTGAAATTGATGTACCCCAACTAGTCGATAAAAAGGGTGGAGCTTATTCAGCTGTTGCCCCCAGACTTGAAGTTGGTAAATTCAACAAATGGAAAAAGCGTATGCTTTGCTATTTGATTAGGATGGAACCTTATTATATCAAGTGTATAAATGAAGGCCCATTTATCCCAAAGACTACTGAAGGTTTGCCTAAACCTGAAGCTCAGTGGACTCAGGATGAGAGAAGAGTGGTTAACCATGACCAAAGGCTCAAAAGTATCATAATATCTTGTCTTCCTGACGATATTATGGAGTCAGTTATAAGTTGTAGTACGGCCAAACAAACCTGGGATGAGCTGGTTCATAGTCATGAAGGTCCTTCTGATACAAGGGAAAACAGGATTATGGACCTGAAACTTGAGTATAATACCTTCAGGGCTAAAGACTCAGAAACTCTGTCTCAAACTTACACCCGTTACAAAAATCTTTTAAATGAACTGTCAAATGATGGTGCTAAGTTGTCCAAACATGAAATCAATGTTGGCTTTGTCAATAGTCTCCCTGATAAGTAGTTGAATTTCTCTCAGGGACTTAGGAATGCTAATCATATCCAGAATCTTGAGCTTCCTGAAATTTATGGGAAATTTGTCTTTGAGGAAAACCTCATCAACAGACGATACCCTGACTTAAAGAAGTCTCAAGAAGTCAAGAAGTCCCTGACCACCACCTCATCACCAATATCAACTGCTTTCTATTCTAACAATGTTGTTCAAGATTTTCAGGAAAATTCAGATGATGAGCCTGATGAGAGATCAAGTGAGGAGTACCTAACTGACCTGAACACTGAATTTCAGGAAAGGGCACTCCTTGCTAACTCTCAAAGGTTTATAAAAAGAAACAAAGGTTTTCAAATGCTAAAGCAAATTAGGACACTGAATGCTTTAAGTGTCACAAAAGAGGTCATTTTGCAAAAGACTGTTTTTCAAAAACAATTTCGGAACCCTCTTATAAACCATCAAATCAGTCCTCAGGCTTTAGCAAATTTCAACCAAAAATCTATCAGTCTCATCAAAACTTTCAAAACAAATCTGATCAAAACAAAACTGTTGATTTTGAAGCTAAGTATAAGAAAGTCAAAGCTAAGCTTGCATTGCTTGAGGCCAGTCCCTCAAAAACAACAAAAAGTGTTCAATCTGTGCAGGGTAAAAACAAATGCCTTGTTGCTGAAACCTTTGATTAGGATGAAGTGCCAGTGTCATCAGATGATGAAATGGTGCATGTCAGTGCACTGATGGCCCTTTCAAAAGAGGACAAGCTAGCAGTTGGAAAGAATCATGCCAGGAATGGAGAATGGGTCAATATCACAATGAAGAAGGTAAATATTTTACTTTCTATGGATGATGACTCTGAATGGCAGTCTTACATGAATTATCTTAATGTTGACCTTAAGTTCGTAGAAGAGCAAAGACTGAATCTTTTTTCAAAATACAACAAGCTAAGTTTTGAATTAAACAAGTGTAGGGATGAACTGCTTCTTTTAAAACAAGCTAAGCTTGAGGCTGTTACTTTGCAAATTCAAAACACTGAACTAGTTAAAAGAAATCAGGCACTTCAAGACGAACTCAAAAAAGTTCAAGATATTCTTGATAGTTGGACTGCTAAGAATCCCAGGGTCTTTGATACTGTGGGAGCCCCCAGTAGCAAGAAGAGAGTCTTAGGTGAAGATCATCTTCCTGACTCTCTCAACAAAGACCAGAGTCCTAAGCCATTTGTGTCTGGTGGTATGATTACCAGTATGTTGACTAGTCCCAAGCCCAGTGATTGGATTGATCGGGTTAATCCTGATAGTAAGCTTCCTAATTTCGATTCTGGAAGAATTCTAGAGCCTGAGAGTCAAGCTCTTAAGAGCATGCTTGGACTCCCTGGTGTGCCCAGTAGTACTGAACACATTGAGTCTGAAGTAGAGTCTAATGCAACGCTTCCACCCCTGAAACCTCTTCAGGGTGCTGCACCAAGCTCTTAGCTTACTCCAATGCAATTCAATCCTCATTCACCAAAAGAAAGATCTAGGCTTGGTAGAACCATCCTGAAAAGGCCAACAAAACCAACTCAACAAGATTCTAATCCCACTGAGACTTCCACATCCTTGACTCCCACTGAAGCTGACCAAATTCAGCAACTGACTGAACTTGTGAGGAAGCTAACTGAAAAGATGGAATCCATTGAAAAAGTCCCTGAATCAATCAAGGAGACAAAGTCAGCTTCATCTAGTTCCTCAAAGTCCAAGTCAAACCCCAAATCCAAGCAGAACTGTGATCTATGCCACTATACCCGTCATACCACTAACAACTGTTATAGAATCATTTTTTGTATGATCTGCAAAAAGGATGATCCCAGAATTTCTGATCACTTACAATATGTAAGTTCACTCAGTGAAGCAAACTTTACCAAAGTTGGTCATCAGTATGCTTTAACCTCCAAGTCTGCTCAAAAATTTAGAGCAAAACCCTTTCCTCCTTGTCCACACTGTGGGTTTAATGATCATCACCCTGATGATTGTCTTATGAACACATGCTGTGACATTTGCGGAAATCCAGCTCATAAGACATCCCAGCATGACAGTGTGATCCATGCAAGGAGAAGTTCCAAGCAACCCAAAATCACTGAGTCATCCTCAGTCTCTAAATGAAAAACCTGTGGTAGCATAATGCACTCAACCACTGACCATGTGTCGATTGCCAAATTCAAAGAGACCTTGAGACCCAAGCCCACCAGTAAGTGGGTCACTAAGAGAAACTAATTCAGTTTACTACTTGTGCAGAGACACGCCAGGGAGCCTATTTGGCATCTAGACAGTGGATGCTCAATAAGCATGACTGGTGTGAAGGAGTATCTTTACAAGTATGTAAAGGAACCAGGACCCAAGGTAGTATTTGGTGATAACTCATCATGTCCCACTGAAGGTTATGGTTCAGTAAACTACAATGGAATAGTTTTGTTAAGATTTGGAGAATCCAGGTATTAAAGTGTCGGTCACCTCAAGTATATGTAATCGTTAGAAAGCTTGTAGTCGTAGTTATTTAATGTTAAGTAGTATTTAGTCAGGTAACACTGTGGAGGACGCACGGGTCTTTACCCACTGTATGCCTGATCCACAGCCCGTCAGGTGGCGTTTTATTGTAAGACTATAAATACTCTCTACCTCCCAAGGTAAAGAGTTGGAGCTCATAATAAGATTTTTCTTTCTCTCACTAAAGTTTCCTAAACCTCTAGCTTTCTCTCTCTAGAAATCATCTTGTACGCCTCTTGTGTTAGTGATATGATGTGTTTGTGAAATTCAATATGTTACAAATGGTATCAAGAGCCATGGTTAGATCATCTCTTACATATCCTTGGATTTCTAGTGGTTTTTAGATGGTTTTTGAGTTTGAAAAATTTTAGTGGTTTTTGCATCATTTGGTTCATCTCTTGTGTTAAAGTTTGAATTTTAGGTGTACTTTTATGTTTAGGATCATTGTATGTGCTTGGGTTTTGATTTGGTAAGCTTGAATCACTGTGGTTGAGCTTGTTTTGGATTGAAAAGTGCTTTTTTAAAATTTTTATTGGTAGCGACTTGCTTCAGTAAAAGGTAGCGAGTTGTAGTGAATTTTGGTAGCGACTTGGTCATAGCGACTTGCCTTTTGAGACAAGCCGACAAACAGTACACTTAGTGGATTCTCCACTACGGGTAGCGACTTGGTAAGGTAGCGACTTGCTTTCAATTTTGATAGCGACTTGTTCTTAAATTTCTTAGCGACTTGGTGTTAGCGATTTGGACCTTATCAAGTTGCTATTTAGCGACTTGTCATCTTAGCGACTTGGTGCATAGCGACTTGCTGTCAAAATTTGTAGCGATTTGGAACTTAGCGACTTGTCTTGTTATTACTCAGCAACTTATTGCTTAGCGACTTGGTTCAAGGATTCTTAGCGACTTGGTTGACTTTTGTGTGTAATACGATTTTCTCTTGATTTAGTAAAATCCCATGAAAGAATCTATTTCCCGGTTTAATCATTGAGCTATAAAATCCCGTGTAATCATTAAACATGTCTACCAATGTACCTACAATCATCTCCACTGTTGCCGAGGATGTTCAAGCAGCTGGTTCAGATACTCGTCCACCCATGCTTGATAGAACTGACTACTATTCTTGGGCTCAAAGAATCAGGTTGTACTGTCTTGGAAAGGAAAATGAGGTCAACTTTCTCAAATCGATTGATGAAGAACCTTATCAGATTGAGACTACAAGGGACTTAATTGATAAAACTGCAGATGGAACTATGATCTATAGAATAGACAGACCAAAGACATATGATGAGCTCAATGATGGGGAGAAAAAGAGATTCGATGTTGATATCAGGGCTTCTAACATCATACTTCAAGGTCTTCCAAAAGATATCTACAAGCTGATTAATCACAACACCGAAGCCAAGGCAGTGTGGGATAATGTCAAGATGCTTCTTTCTGTTTCTGAATTAACTATGGAAGACAGAGAATCACAACTCTATGATGGATTTGAGCACTTTAAGATGAAACCAGATGAGAGTGTCTATGAGTATTACGTGAGATTCCACAAGCTTGTTAATGACATGAGGAACATCAGAATGACTATGCCAAACATTCAGCTGAACTCAAAGTTTGTGAACAACATGAATCCCGAATGGCACAAGTTTGTCACCTCTGTGAAACTAACCAAAGGATTGAAGAATACAAACTATGAGCAACTCTATGCTTTCCTTCTTCAGAATGAGAGACATGCTATGTTTGAAAAAATGATTCTTGATCAGTTCAAAACCAACCAGGGAGAGACAAGCTAATCAAATGATTCAACTGCCTTCTACTCAAACATTGGAATTACAACCAAAGCTTCACAAGTCATACCCATGGGTAATGGTAATCACAAACTCATTCCCGATCCAATGTTCAAACAAGCTGATGCTGATGCACACGTGGGAAACTTCATTAATCAACTAGCTCTCGTGATCAGTCAAAACATGAACTCTCTCCCACTCACCAACAACAACCTCAGAACAGCATCTAATCCAAACAATCAAGCCACTGTCAGAGATGGGAAGGTTATGGTACAACCAGTTCAAGAAAGGCAGTATGAACAAGGAAGAGGTGGAGTTGGTAGAGGATATGTGGCAAATCAGAATAGGGGAAGGAATGGAAATCAAGGACAAGCAAAGCCGATCAAGTGTTACAACTATGGTGGTGAGGGACATATTGCAAGGAACTGCACATCACCAAAACGCCCTCAGAATGCAGAGTACTTCAGGGATAAGATGTTGCTTGTGCAAGCTCAGGATAATGGTGCAACTTTGGATGAAGAGGAATTGTTGTTTCTTGCTGAAGGAAATGCCAAGACATATGATGCAGATGTTGATGAGCAGCCAATTCAGGAGATAGGCCACAATCATCAGAATGCCTTTCAAGTCGTTGATTGTGATGCATACGACTCTGACGTTGATGATGAACCTACTGCACAAACAATTTTCTTGGCTAGCATATCTCCAATGGCCCCTTCTAAAGTCTCTTCATCACCACAAACTGGTCCATCCAAAGACAAAATCATCTCTGAGGTATTAAAACTATACGATGATGCTGATGTGCAAAAGATGCATGACAAAGTACAATCAATTGAAACTATTGAGTCAGATATTGAAAATATGGGTAATATCAATGTTGTCCCATATGATCAATATGTGAAACAAAGTGAAAGTGAGATTGTACCAAGTGATGCATCTTCTGCAATCAATGATGACTATGTTTTTATTGAATACACTGCATGTGCCCCTGATGATTCTATTATCTCTGAACTTAATGCCTATAAAGAACGAGTGGCCATATATGAACAACGTGCTAAGTTCGAGCTAACCACACGTGAGCAGGAAATGGATGACCAAATGCGTACAACTATTAGAAAAAGTAAGTTTAGAGAAGAAGTATTAAAACAAGAGTTAAACTCCTTACAAGAAAAGCTTTCTAAAACTGCTAAGCAAAAACAATAACTTCAAGAAAATGTTAAAATGCTTAAGAAAGAATTCAGTGCTAAAGAATCAAAACTTTTGAATGATTTTTCTAATCTAAAAACCTTGAAAAACAAGCTCGAAAATAAGTTGTACGTACAAGGGAATATAATTCAGACTGCTCACATGATCACGAAGCATAGAGTTCTCAGCGATAAGCATAGCATCCCCATTATAAAGGAATCCAACCCTGAGTATGGTAAGATAGCAAAAGCTGCTCAAAATGTAATCTATGATGGCAATGAGATTCTTAAACCTAGACAGACACCTAGTTGCATTGAGTGCACTGAGGAAGATAGAAAATTAGATGATGCATCTAGGGAGAAAATGAATAAGAAGCTAGAAGATCCTGAATGTAAAAAGAATAGCATAACGATCAAACCCTATGATTACAAGAAGGAAAACTGGATTTCCTTGAACAAGTTTAAGCCTCAAACGTTGTTAACTCCCGAACAAGTGTTCTGGAAAAAGGATTTAGATAAGTGATAACGCTACACGCGTCGTTCGGGGTCAAGGAAACTTCCTTTTCTTCGAGCAAGTTTTATAACACCCTAGGCAGTGAACCTAATCGTTGTAGTGTAGTAATTAGGGTAAGCCACGGGTATTGATATCGTTCTCTAGGGGAATAGGAATGCTAGTAAGGAGTTACTACGCTAAGGTTAAGGTTGAGGAAGATTATTTTTGTATTTTTATATTTTATGAAATGGAAAGGTACGAATCTCGGGTATTGGATTTGGGGGGGTTGGTATTTCTACCGATTACTCTACTATTATCTAATTATCTAAACTAAGGTTGTGGGAGTCTATGTCTAATTAATATGTGCTCGTATGATATTTTAAAGATGTGTTTACTTAAGTTGTACTACTCCTTAATTATCTCCTATTGATGGTTGAGTTGTCACGTCCTTATTCTTAGTTGCGTTGTGTGTCTAAAGTTGTAGGGTATGCGTTTCTCCCTAACTCTTTGAACTTACCAAAGGGTCTCGTCTACAAACCCACTAGGGATGATAAACTCTTACTCTAAGGCACTCTTTGGATGGTTTAGCTTACAACTACTCAGGTAATTATATTCTAAGGTTCACAAAGATGAATCAAGCATTAAGTACACAACGAATGACCTATCGCATTACTAGATCATTAATCAACTAAGATAAGAAACAACCAATCAATATTCAATAATTAAGTTTCATACTTCCTAAGCAAACACACAAATAAATTAGCCGGACATGGAAAACATGCAAGCATACACACAAATAATCAAAGACATAATTGAATTAATGAAGTAAATACTTATCTTGATGTAAGATATGGTTTAAAATCCTAAAATACTGTACAAGACACCTTAGGTTCGGTTTTAGGTTTTTACTCCAAAAGACTCTCTTTAAAACTGAAAAATTCGGATTCTATATATAAGATTACATATGCGACGGCGTCACCTTATGTTTCGTGACGCCGTCATGTCGCCGTCATTAGGGTTTCGTCTTGGCCACGTTAACCTTGTAACGGCGTCACCTTATGTCCGTGACGCCGTCCTCTTCAGCTTCTGACGTCGTCTGGATTGCATCTAGGCCGTCTGAGTAGCGACGGCCTACTCTTTTACAACTGGACGTCGTCACTTGAAAATACGAGTTTTGGGTTCTGAACCGTCACAACATTTTTCGGACGGCGTCGCAATTAGCACCTGACGCCGTCGCCTTCTATTTTCAGCAGCTGTGAGTGTCTCGATTTTGACTTTGGCCATTTTCTTCATATATTCGCGCCTTTTCGTCCAAATAAGTGCCATTCCAGCATTTTGCCTTCAAGAGACCTAAAAAGTGAAAAGGAACGATATTAAGCAATAACGGATACAAAAGTGATTAAATAAGGACTAAAACGACCCCTCAAAATGGTACCTTTTAAAACCTTATCAATAAGCAAAAAGCAGAGAATCTTGTTGTAACAAACCCTCCCCTTAGGAAAATACATGCAGCGATTGTGTATCCTCCAAATACACCAATGCATTTAGTTCCTAGAACTATTGCCACTAAGATCAAAACCTTAATCAGTCAATATGTTATATTTCATTTATTTGTTGACTTTGAGAAAACTTGTAAGAAGAGGATCACACCTACTGGGATAACTGAAGGGGAAAGGGGTTTTGAGCAAACAAAAGAATGTTACTTAACTGAGGTCATGCCTTTCTTTAAACAACTAAAAGATCAATTTGAGAGTCTTAAAAAGGGGATAGATACATATATTAAAGGAATGGAAAAGGAATTTGATGCAATGATTGTTGAGGTTAGTGATTATGAGCGAGCATTAAAATATAATGAAATTGAGAGGAAGAACTTGCATACCTTAAATGAGAATCTGATTTCTGATTGTATTTCTCAAGATGTGTTCCATACTGCCACTAATTACTCTATTACTGCTTCTCAATTTCATGAATTATCTGTTGCTTTGAAAGTCTCCCATGATCGTGTCATTGAGCTTGAAATCAAAAACGCTAAACTAAGTGAGAAAATTGAACAGGATGATCATGATAATTTGGTAAAACATTTTTCTAAACTAGAAGTTGAACATTTTGATTTACAACTAAAGTATCAACATCTCAAAGAAAATGTTAAAACCTCAAACATCAAGATATCCTCAGATGTTCCAAAGTTTGATGCAGTTTTTGAAATAAACAAATGTGATGAACAGATTCAAGCTCACTATAAAAAGATCAAAAAAATGAAAGCCCAAATTTCTCAATTAAAGGGTGAAATGAACAATGTGACTGGCTCCCAAATGCCTCCTCCTTTAGATTCTCGGAATTCTCAAAATTTTCATCTTCAAAACTTGGTTAACCAAGGTCAAGCTAAGCCTATCAAATGTTATAACTGTGGTGGTGCAACCAGAATCGAGGAAGGAATGATAACCAAGGTCAAGCTAAGCCTATCAAATGTTATAACTGTGGTGGTGAGGGACACATTGCAAGGAACTGCACATCTCCAAAGCGTCCACAGAATGCTGATTACTTCAGAGATAAGATGCTGCTGGCACAAGCTCAGGACAATGGTGCTGCTTTGGATGAAGAGGAATTGTTGTTTCTTGCTGAGGGCAATGCCAAGACCTATGATGCAGATGTGGATGAGCAGCCTATTCAGGAGATAGGTCACAATCATCAGAATGCCTTTCAAGTCGCTGACTGTGATGCATATGACTCTGATGTAGATGATGGACCTACTGCACACACAATTTTTATGGCTAGCATTTCTCCAATGGTTTCTCCCAAGATCTCTTCTTCACCACAAGCTGGCCCATCCAAGGACAAACTCATCTCAGAGGTATTAAAACTATATGATGATGCTGATGTGCAACAGATGCATGACAAAGTACAATCAACTGAAACTATTGAATCAAATGTTGAAAATATGGGTAATAACAATATTGTCCCATACGATCAATACGTGAAACAAAGTGAAAGTGAAGTTGTACCAAGTGATGCATCTTCTGCAGTCAACAATGACTATGTCTTTGATGAATACACTACATGTGCTCCTGATGATTCCGTAACAGTACGTAGACAACGTGTAGTCGTAGTAGTATATCAAAATTATGGAGACTCTACTCAAACAGGAACCTACCCGGTCGAACACCACTTCTTCT
>BPTQ01000001.1:229037775-229057131 GCA_019973895.1 Chrysanthemum seticuspe
GTATTGAAGACAAGACGTCATGGACCCAGTGACGCACTGCACTTCAACTTTCCAAACCACTCAAGTTCCTCTTAAAAGGACTTGTTTCATTCTCACGGGGAACCGACATTATCTATCGACTTTCTCTTAAAGATGGTTGATATTGAAGAAGGAGACCCTCTCCCTAGTCTCCGGCACAGGATCCAAATATGCACATATTGAGTCTAGAGCCACGAGATCATCAATAAATCTCATTAGGACACTTTCAATGAAGACTCTCTGTTTCATACAATGTGGAAAGAGAGATTATATCTTGAGTCCTACGCATTATCCTTGTGGTATTGCCAGAACATCTAAGTGATGTGTATACATATTCACAATGAAGATGGAAAACCTTCTGGAGCCATCATCAAACAAGCTCCTGGTAGGTGGCATGTGAGATCTATCTAATAGATCAACCATGTGACAACTGAACAGAAACAATGGGGAGATTCAATCTTTTGAATCAATCCTGGTTCAGGTTATGGATTGACGGATACCTTTGAAAAACCGGTCTTTGTGCTTAACAACTCTTTTCTTTAGCACATCGACCGTGTACTCATTTTTCAAACCAAAAGGTGTTTTTATGATTGATAATTGATTTTCAATAAAACCTTCGTTGTATTGCAAAAACAATTTCTATTGAGCAATACACGATTGTTTTTGAAATCTCTTTTTATCAATCAGTGGACTTAAAATTCGCTGGTTCACTCACTCCGTGTTGTCTTCTTTGAGACATTCCGGTTTGAGAACAACTAGAACAGCTGCGAAACCCTGTCAAGGAAATTCTTCGGAATTATACCTGATCACAGGCAGTACATGTACTGATCAACGGGGAACCGTGGGCCGTGTATCTCAATTCAACGAAAGTGATCAAAGACACTTTCGTGCGATTTATTGCTAACTGTTGTATGCAGGTACACCCGACGTTTGCAGCTGATCAGAATGAAGCGGTCAATCCATAGCCGCATGCTCACTTAACACATTCAACTCAAAGAAATCATGATTAGTGCATCAATGACTCTGATATTTTCACTCCAAGCTTCTGCTACGCTGCTGCCAATATCATGATTCAACAAATGCTTCCGCTACCCTGATGAGAAGACATCATGATCCAGAATGTGAGCATGTCGGTCCTAAAGTCACAACACCACAAAGGATGTCTTAGAGATTTTTGATAGCTGATGATCTCAAAAGATGGCTCAAAATTATTATCACGTGGATCAGTAAAAGACCTCCACTTGGAGTATCCAAACATGCAATGTGAAGAATCAATGACTACGAGCTTAGAAGCAAAGGACTACATCAAGAATGCAAGAACAATTTTTAATGTAATATCTAGTTGTATTCAATGTAATTTTGGTACATGATTGAGGTGACCTCCCTTAGGGGGAGATTGTTAGGAATTAGAAATTCCCGGTATTAAAGAGTCGGTCACCTCAAGTATATGTAATCGTTAGAAAGCTCGTAGTCGTAGTTATCTTAAGTTAAGTAGTATTTAGTTTAGTATCACCGTGGAGGATGGACGGGTCTTTACCCACTGTATGCCTGATCCACAGCCCGATGTGTGGCGATTTATGTAAGACTATAAATACTCTCTACCTTCCAAGGTAGAGAGTTGGAGCTCATAATAATATCTTTCACTTTCTCTCACTAAGTTCCCTAAACCTCTAACTTTCTCTCTCTAGAATCCCACTTATTCGCCACCTTGTTGTTATGGTTTGATGTGTATGTTAAAAGTTATATCTTACAGATGCCTTATGGTGCTTCTTCAATTCCGTACTCTCTAAGATCGAACCTAAAGATGTTAAAACTGCGATGAATGAAGACAGTTGGTTCAATGCCATGCAAGAAGAAATTCACGAGTTTGATCGATTAGATGTATGGGAATTGGTACCTGCTCCAGACTGTGCTATGATCATTGCTCTAAAGTGGATCTTCAAAGTGAAGCTTGATGAGCATGGTGATGTGTTGAAAAATAAGGCTAGGTTAGTGGCTAAAGGATATCGTCAAGAAGAAGGTATTGACTTTGAGGAATCTTTTGCTCCTGTTGCTCGTATCGAAGCCATCAGAATCTTCTTGGCTAATGCGGCTGGTAAGAACATGATCATATATCAGATGGATGTAAAAACTGCCTTTCTTAATGGTGATTTGAAAGAGGTGGTTTACGTCAGCCAGCAAGAGGGTTTTGTGAATCCAGAGCATCCTACTCATGTCTATCGCTTGAAAAAGGCCCTTTACGGTTTGCAGCAAGCTCCTAGAGCATGGTATGATACGCTGTCAAAGTTTCTTCTATCTACTGGATTCAGCAAGGGAGCAGTTGATCCGACATTGTTCACCAGAAAGTCAGGCAAACATTTAATTCACGTTCAGATTTATGTTGATGATATTATTTTTGCCTCGACCGACCCCAATGAATGTGATCGTTTTTCAAAAGAAATGGGTTCTAAATTTCAAATGTCAATGATGGGACAAATGTCATTTTTCTTGGGATTACAAATTTCACAAAGTCCCGGAGGCATTTTTATAAATCAATCTAAATATGCAAATGAGATATTAAAGAAATTTGGATTTGTTTCTTGTGACACCGTTGACACTCCCATGATTGAACGTACCAAGCTGGATGAGGACCACTCAGGGATCATGGTTGATCAAACGAAATATCGTAGTATTATAGGATCCCTGATGTACCTCACAGCTAGTAGACCAGACATCTTGTTCGTTGTGTGCATGTGTGCTAGATATCAGGCTAAGCCTACTAAAAAGCACCTTGAAGCGGTTAAACGGGTCTTTCGGTATCTCCAAGGAACCATCAATATGGGACTATGGTACCCGAAGGACACCGGTATGTCACTAACAGCCTATGTAGATGCTGATCATGCAGGATGTCAAGATACACGTCGAAGTACGTCAGGAGGTGCTCAGTTTTTGGGTGATAAGCTTGTGAGCTGGTCGTCAAAGAAGCAAATGAGTACTTCTATTTCCTCTACAGATGCTGAATACATAGCCATGTCATAGTGTTGTGCTCAAATCCTATGGATGAGATCCCAATTATCTGAATATGGCTTTGAATTCAACAAAATCTCTCTGTACTATGATAATAAAAGTGCTATTGCTCTCTCATGCAACAATGTTCAACACTCAAGAGCAAAGCACATCAACATTCTACATCATTTCATCCGGGAGCAAGTGGAAAACGGTGTGGTGGAACTCTATTTTGTGAAGTCAGAATACCAGTTAGCAGACATCTTCACCCAAGCTCTTCCAAGAGAACGTTTTCAGTTTATTCTTCCACGACTTGGCTTGAAAAGCCTTCAACCAGAAACACTCAAACGTCTTCAGGAGGAAGTCGAGGAGTAAAGGTCTTTCTTTATCCATCTCTGTGTACATATTTATTCAAAAAGCAAAATACAAAATTACAAAACCTACAAAAAAAAAAAAAAAAAAAAAAAAAAAAAAAAAAAAAAAAAAATCTCAAAAATATTGTCTTTTTGTCATATTTTTCTTGATTCGATTAATATCTACGGTCTTTGTGCTGTCAGTCAAAGAGTGACACGGGTCTTTAGATGTTGGTCGAATATACATATTCGTTTAAAAAAAATCAAAAACCAAAAAAAAAATCAAAAATTTTTTTTGGGAGAAAGTGAAATATATGGTTTATTGTCATTTCAGGCAGTAACCCGATTTTCAATGAAAGAACAGAGCCATGCTTTATCTTGCTTTTTCAAATCTCATGCTCTGATTCTATAAACAATTGCTTTCAATCTAATGAAAACTAATTGCTTTGAAAAATAACTCGTACTCTATTTTTGTAAATCATCTGGACTTAACTTTTGTTAAAATATCTATCTCTCAATCAACAACTTATGTCATTGATTGAGGGGGAGAATGATTTCAATTAAATCAAAAGGTTATTTTTCAAAATCATGCATGTTTAATCTATGGAGTTCAAAGTCTCAAAATCCGATCCTTATCAGTTAAAACTGTTTTCATAATTAAGTCACAATTCTCCTTAAAAGCTTTCAAAATCAATTTAAATCAACAAGAGATCTCAAATATCAAATGTTTTGTAAATTGTGATCGGGGGAGAATTTGTGATTTAAATTGGATTTAAACTGATAATTCGATAAATGGGTTCATAAGTGTTTAACAAGTTTTCCTCCCCGCATGTGACAAACGATTTCAAATTTTCCATGCACATGTTGAGGGGGAGCATCCACTTTAAACCTTAAATTAGTGAAATGTGATTGAATTGTATCTAAGTTCAGGTTCCCTCTAATATGTGCAAAACTCTTTCAAACTTCGAGGCACATATTGAGGGGGAGCAAACTTTTGAAAACCTCATCCTTCCTCAAAACGTTTTTATCAACTCAAATTGATTGGGAAGTGATGATGATCATTTTAGAAAATGTTAATCAAAAGATTGGACCTTGCATTCTTAATCTAACGATTTCAAAGATCTCTTGCCTCCATGTGCTAAACAATTTCTGAATTTTATGCATATGTTGAGGGGGAGCATTTCTAAAATATCAAAACAATTAAGATACAAAATACTTTGATTTTATATCACAAGTATCTTGATTGATTTTCAAATGGTTTTCAATTGGTTTCAAGGCGGAAGAACTATTTCAAAAGACCGACCAACTTTACTTTATGCATGGTGATATAAGGATGATAAGGTTAGGTTGAGGTCCAATGATTCGCCAGAACCGGATGGATCTACCCAGGGACAAAAACCACTTGATAGTGTAGAGTCCTTAGGTATATTGAAAAAAGGAGAAAAAAATGAGATATGGGAAGAGTGCGGACTGAATCTAAGCTAGTACTGGAATAAACCCAACAAGGTTCTAGTTATGAAGTTTCGGTAAGCACTGAAGGGGTTGAAGAATGAAAAAGAAACTAAATGTGAAAAAGGGTGAAAATAAATAGCCCTCCATTTATTCAACCTTAGGGCAGAAACCGGGTTCAATTCATATGCTACTGGTGGTTACCAAGGTAACATCGGTATTGAAGACAAGACGTCATGAACCCAGTGACGCACTGCACTACAACTTCCCAAGCCACTCAAGTTTCTCTTTAAAGGACTTGTTTCATTCTCACGGGGAACCGACTTAATCTATCGACTTTCTCTTAGAGATTGTTGATATTGAAGAAGGAGACCCTCTCCCTAGTCTCCGGCGTAGGAACCAAATATGCACAATTGAGTCTAGAGCCTCGAGATCATCTATAAATCTCTTTAGGACACTTTGAATGAAGACTCTCTATTTCATACAATGTGGAAAGATAGATAATATCTTATGAGTCCTATGCATTATCCTTGTGGTATTGCCAGAACATCTGAGTAGTATGCCAACATACTCACAATGAAGATGGAAAGCCTTCTGGAGCCAATATCAAACAAGCTCCTGGTAGGTGGCATGTGAGATCTACCCAATAGATCAACCATGTGACAACTGAACAGAAACAATGGGGCGATTCAATCTTTTGAATCAATCCTGGTTCAGGTTATGGATTGACGGATACCTTTGAAAAACCGGTCGTTGTGCTTAAAAACTCTTTTCTTTAGCACATCGACTGTGTACTTATGTTTCAAAATAAAACGTGTTTATGATTGATAATTGATTTTCATCAAAACCTTCGTTGTATTGCAAAAACAATTTCTATTGAGCAGTACACGATTGTTATTTTCAAATCTCTTTTCATCAATCGGTGAATCTCAATTCGCTGGTTCACTCACTCGGTGTTGTCTTCTTTGAGACGTTCCGGTTTGAGAATAGCTAGAGCAGCTGCGAAACCCTGTCAAGGAAATTCTTTGGAATTTTACCTGATCACAGGCAGTACTTGTACTGATCAACGGGGAACCGTGAGTCGTGTACCTCAATTCTACAAAAGTGATCAAAGACACTCTTGTGCGCTTTATTGCTAACTGTTTTATGCAGGAACACCCGATGTTTGCAGCTGATCAGAATGAAGCGGTCAATCCATAGCCACATGCTCACACAACACATTCATTTCCAAAGAAATCATGATTAGTGCATCAATGACTCTGATATTATCACTCCATGCTTCTGCTACGCTGATGCCAATATCATGAATCATCGAAAGCTTCCGCTACTCTGATAAGAATATATCATGATCCAGAATGTGAGCAGGTCGGTTCAAATGTCACAACACCACAATGGATGAGTCAGAGATTTACTGTGGCTGATGATCTCAAAGTTGGCTCAAAACTCAGTATCACGTGGATCAGTTAAAGACCTCCACTCAGATTATCCTGAAGCATTTCTATACTGAAGCAGTCAAGACAACCTGTTACACTCAAAATAGGTCAATCATTGTTAAAAGACATAACAAAACCCCATATGAGATATTCAAAGGTAGACTTCCTGATATCAGCTATTTTCATGTGTTTGGATGTCTTATGTTTATTCATAACCACAAGGATCATCTAGGCAAATTTGATGCTAAAGCTGATGATGGATACTTTCTAGGTTACTCACTGATCTCCAAAGCCTTCAGGGTATTTAACACAAGGAGACAACAAGTTGAGGAAACCTTTCATGTCACCTTTGATGAGAGTTCAGAAAGCACCAGGTTCACCAACACATCAGTGGAGGAAATAGGAATTGATAACTCATCAAGATATCCTCCTGATGAGTATAACACTAAAATCAATTCCTCATACCAAGCTGATGCTGACATCTCATATTATGTCTTGCCGTACAACCTGTCACAACCAACTGTCAGTGAATTCATTGATAATCAATCAGTCCCTGCTAGGATAGGCAACACTGATCTAAATGATCAGGAACTTGTGATTCATGAAACCCAACCTGAACAAGACATCTCAACAGATGTTCTTAATGGTTCTGTGGCTCATGCACCAGAACTCACTCCTTAGTCTCCAGTGACCTCCTCAAGCTCAGATCCTAGACCACAAAGTAAGTGGACAAAATCTCAGGACATTGAGCTTGTAAACATCATTGGTGAACCCACTAAGGGCATGCTCACTAGAAGCATGGCTGCTAAGTTAACTACAGCTTCAGCCAATGAATGTCTATATGCTGATTACCTATCAGATATAGAACCCAAAAGTGTCACTGAGGCTCTAAAACACCCAAGTTGGGTTCAGGCCATGCAAGAAGAACTTCAACAGTTTGATAAAAACAAGGTCATGACCTTGATCAAATGTCCTCAGGATGTCATAGTCATAGGAATGAAGTGGGTTTTCAGAAACAAAACTGATGAAAACGGTACTGTCATTAAAAACAAAGCCAGACTTGTAGCCAAAGGTTACAGTCAACAAGAAGGCATTGACTATGATGAGACATTTGCTCCTGTTGCAAGAATGGAAGCCATCAGGATCTTCCTTGCATTTGCTACCTATATGAACTTCAAAGTTTACCAGATGGATGTAAAAAGTGCATTCCTAAATGGTGAACTCAAGGAAGATGTGTATGTTCAGCAACCTCCTGGCTTTGAGAGTAGTGAATTTCCTGACTATGTCTGCAAGCTTGATAAAGCCCTTTATGGACTGAAACAAGCTCCCAGAGCATGGTATGAAACTCTCTCAGCCTTCCTAATTTAAAACAAGTTTGTCAGAGGAAAGATAGACAACACATTGTTTATCTACAGGACAAAACAAGATATGATACTAGTCCAAGTATATGTTGATGACATCATCTTTGGCTCAACAAACTACACTCTTTGCAAACAGTTTGAAAAACTGATGACAAAGAAGTTTGAAATGAGCATGATGGGTGAACTCACATACTTCCTTGGACTACAAATCAGGCAAACTGATAAAGGAATCTCTATCAGTCAAGAGAAATACACAAGAAATCTCTTGAAGAAATATGAGATATCTGACTGTGCCTCAGTAAAGACACCAATGGTCCCTCCTAACAACCTTGGACCTGATCTCACTGGCAAGTTAGTCAATCAAACCCATTTCAGAGGGATTGTTGGCTCACTGATGTATCTAACTGCTTCCAGACCAGACATACAATTCTCAGTCTGTCTAATTTCAAGATATCAGTCCAATCCCAAAGAATCCCACCTCACTGCAGCCAAAAGAATACTCGGGTACCTGAAGGGAACCCCAAGCCTTGGACTCTATTATCCAAAGTGCTCAGGGTTTGATCTCAAAGGTTACTTTGATTCTGATTATGCTGGCTGCAACATGGACAGAAAAAGTACCTCAGGGTCCTGTCAATTTCTTGGAGGAAAATTGGTTTGTTGGAGTGCTAAAAAGCAACAATCAGTGGCTATGTCTTTAGCTGAAGCTGAGTATGTGGCTGCTGCAGGATGTTGTGCCAATTTTTTATGGATGAAAAGTCAACTCAGTGGCTATGACATCCATTACAAAATGGTACCCATCTTCTGTGACAACACCAGTGCAATTTCAATCTCCAACAACCCCGTCCTTCATCAAAGAACCAAACACATTGATATCAGATATCACTTCATCAGGGACCACATAAGGAGAGGAGACATAGAACTCCATTTCATCCCTACTGAATATCAACTAGCTGATATCTTCACCAAACCTTTGGATGAACCTACGTTCAGGAGACTGAAAGCTGAATTGGGAATGCTTGACATTGAAAGTCAGGCATCTGAAAACCAATCTCAGTAAGTTCTCTGAAATGGTTCCTCCTCCCTGAACGAAACCCACAAGACAACCTCTCACTGAATGAGTAAGACTCATTCAGGGACCCTGACTATAGATATTGAGCATTTAATGAGTAACTAAATGCACCAAGTATTAGTTACTTAAATGTCCTAGGTTGGTAAACACACCAATTTAATAAAGGAATATATGTCTCTTTGTCTTACTGTCATCCATGTCAAGGGTTCCTCAATTACTTACCTCACCCCACTTGGCATTAAATGCTTCTCCTCACATGAAATATTCTAAGGATATTTTATTACTGCAAATTGCACTTTTACTGTGCACTGCAACTGTTCCCATGAAAAACGGGATTTTACTGCGGGTAGTGGAGGGTGGCATTAAATGTGGAAATTCAAACGTTTTCAAAAACCGACTTTACAAATCCACAAATATGCACAAACTACCCCTCTAAACACACTATAAATACCCTCACAAAATCCTTATAACACACACAAAATATTTCTGCTAACAAAACTATGTCAAAATCTCTTTTCAAACCCAGGAATCTTTGTGTTATTCAAATCATTTTTCTGAAAAATCTTCTCTGTAAACCTTTACAAAAGTTTTTCATCACAACTTAAGAGATTCAAAAACCTTTGATAGTTCTTGTCAAGAAAGTTTTTTTCAAAACCCAAAAAAACCTTTTAATGGAAATAGCAAGAACACAATCTCTTCAGTTTGTAACACAATGGGTAGGGGATCTCAGTAACGTTGAATTTAAAACAAACAATATCATAGGCAATTTTGAATACCCACAAAATGTCCCAGCCTATAAGGACATAACGAATTTTTTGTTCAACTGCCCACTGAAAACGGCCTTTGTTTAGTGTCCCTCTATACTGTACCAAAACCTCCTCATGGAGTTTTGGGCAACATCTAAGGCCTTTGACCCGACACCCTATACTGATGAGAACAACCTTAGACCACTCAGTGAATATCTCATCAGATTCAGTCTTAACGGGGGGCAACAATTCACCCTGGATTATAAAACATTTTGCACCTCAACAGGGTTAGACTACAACACTGGAGTTTATGTCGCCCATCCTGAACCCTCCACAGTGAAGGATGGGTTAAAACAAATTGTTTTAGATCCAAATTTTTTGGACAAGACCCCAGTCACAAAGAGTTCATTTCCCGTGGCTTGGAGGATCCTATTCACTTTTGTGATTTAGTTCCTCGGCGGGAACCACTCATCCACTGAACAAGTTAACTCTATTCAGTTGAGCTTGATGAATGGGGTCACTTTCGACATCGGGGAGATCATTTACAGTGATCTCGTAACCAAGCTCCAGACCAAAACTAGGACGAAATACGTTTCATATCCTAGGTTTGTCTCTTGTGCTTTACAAGTGTTACTGGGCTCCAATTATCCTCAGGAAGAAAAAATATTGTGCTTTACCTAGCATCCTGAGTCAATCAAATTTTCAAAAGGACCCATCCCTTGTCACTAATATTGAATTGACGGCCCATATGGTTGCTATAAACAATCAGAGGGAATCAGTGTCTCCTAACCCTGCTCCTAAAAAGAGAAAGGGGAAGTCTCAGACTAGGATTAAGACCAAACCCAAGTCTCAGGGCCCTGAGGCTTCAGGAACACTGGCCAAAAGGCAAAGAAAACCCAAGACTGACTTGCCACCCACTGGAGACCAAGCAACATCCACCCAAGGGACAACGAAGGACACTGATAAATCACAATCAGTGCCCTTGGTCCAAACTACTACTCCCCAAGATCCAGAGGGAAACATACAACCCGCTGGTAGGGGAGCGCCTTCCACTTCGCCCAGTGATGACATTAGCAAATCAAAGCCTTTGTCTGAGGGCACACTGAATGATCCCAAAGAATCAGAGGGAACCAAACAACCCGCTGATAGGGATATCACCTTCACTGACTCTGCTAAAGGCATTGGAAAAAATCCATCAGTGTCTCAGGGGTCTCAGGGGGACAAAGACTCGGAGGGACAGGAACAACCCGCCGATACGGAACCCAAAACCATTCCTGACTCCAGAGAAGGCACTGGGAAAATCCCACCAGTATCTGAGGGGTCAACGG
The DNA here is from genome assembly GCA_019973895.1 of Chrysanthemum seticuspe. Lineage (NCBI taxonomy): Eukaryota > Viridiplantae > Streptophyta > Magnoliopsida > Asterales > Asteraceae > Chrysanthemum > Chrysanthemum seticuspe. The sequence continues at coordinate 229,048,518 of BPTQ01000001.1, forward strand.
GGGACAAAGACTCAGAGGGAAATATACCACCCGTTGATATGGAACCCATCACCAACCCATTGTTGACTGTTGCTGATGTTACTGGGATACTTTTCTCTGATGATGAACCTTCTGAAAGTGAAGATGTTATTTTATCAGCAGGGGAAGAAGTGGACGCTGAGGTTCAATCTGAACAAGAACCCAAGCCTGATCCACAGGAGCATACTGAATCACCATTCCAGCCTGACAATAATGACTCTGACTCCTCTTCCTCCACTGATGAATTCAAAAGATTTGACAATGTTCTTCCACTAACCGAGAGGCAGCTTGTTCAGTGGATCACCAAAGCTTCAAGGAAGCTATACTCCGGGGTCACTGAAACATTGTGGGAACAACACACTGAGGCTGGTGCCAGTTATGCATATCTGAAAGCTAAGGTACAAGCCTTTGATGAAAACGTTCATGAGCACATGGATCTGATGTATGACACTCTTTACAGACTGGATGACAACTTGGCTAACTTTCTCAAGCACCTTCAAGGTGTAGGCACTAAGACAGATGAAATCAGAGAATTTGTCAAAGAAGACCCAGCGCTCAACTCTAAAGTGCTGAAGGCTAATGAGGCTTACTTGAAAAATCCTCCAGCCTCACTGAACTGATCGAAATGCTCAAATCTGCAAATGTTCAGGGTCTTCAATCTTCAGTCCAGTCTCTTCAAACTACATTGGGCTCTGTGAATACTCAGGTGGCTACTTTGGCTCAAGCATCTTCCTCCTTGGCCTGGAATCTCGGGCCCAAAATGACTGCTTTTGAAGTATCTCAGGCAAATTTAGAAACAAAAGTCACTGGTATTCAAACAGATACTTCATAAATCAAGGCAATGATCACTGAAATTTATCAGGCTTTCAAGGGTCAAGCAGCTCCGTCCCCCTCAGCACCCACACCAACTCTTGCCCTCACTTACGCTCCGGCAACAGTTGAGGGGGAGAATATTGCTGAAGAAACTCCTCTTCACACTGAGGGGGAGCCAACACCACCAGTATCTGAAGCTCCAATATCATCATCACCACCAGTCCCAGCTGTACCTATCTCATCAATCCCACCACCAACATCAACAACAACAACAATGACAGTGATCACACCAATAACAACAACAACACCGCCCCTGGTAGCATCTTCTTCTTCAGGACAGGACAAAGGAAAAGGCATAATGACGACACCACTTGAGCCTGAGAAGATTACCTTTAAGATCGGCAACACTGAGTACCTGCTCACACCACAACAGCTAAGTTCATACCTTGCTAAGGAGGAAAGGAAAAAGAAACTTGCTGAAGAGGAAAGAAAGAGCAGAGAAGCACTGGTACAAGTAGTTGCTGAGGAAGCTGAAAACATTGGAATAGATGCTAAGAAGCTTGAAAAGGGTCAGGCAGGACAGAAGTTCAAGGACGCTCAGGCAGCAAAAATGGCTGAAATGAAAATGCAGTTGGAAGAAAAGAACAAAAGAACTGCATCCATCAGGAAAGCAAGAATTGACCATTACAATTGGACAATGACAAGCAGAAGACTGCCGAGAAGATCACTGATGTCAAAATCATTCCCAGGTCTAAACCACTAGCAATGAACGTCTATAGGGGGATGATAAAAGACATTTCGAGGTTCATGATCCCCTAAAATTCACTGACTTTGGGATCACTGAACTCGATGAACTTGGTCCAATATTTGAAAAGAAGCAAAATGCGGTGGTTAAGGAGCTGATGAAGATGCTCAGTAAAAGGTATGAAAGACTGAGGAATACACCAGCATAACTACAGATTCAGCCTGCCTTAACTGCACCTCAAGGATCTCAACCACAATCATCCACTGGCAAAAGGAAAAGAGTTGAGTTCCAGCCTGAGATTAAAGTGCCAGGACTAGAATGCAACAGGGAGCTGCCTGAAGGTGTGAAATTCGTGAACTGTCTGGTAATTGAAAAGCCTTAAAGAGGGCTATTCTACATTGATGTCTATGGAAACCCAGCATTTCAAAGATGGAGTGACATTGATCAGGCAGGTGTGGCTGCAATGCTAAGCTACATACCAGTGGCCTCTCAAATTCAGACTCCTGCAAATGTCAGGTTCTGTGCAGACCTAAATGCCAAGATAAGAGAGCACCCTAACAGAGAAACACTCATCACCAAAAAAGTAAAGCTTGAAGCACTGGGAATCCATCTGGACTGACATCATTTTCATTATCTTTTGTACTAGTAATAGGAACCTTGTAAATTGATCAATAAATGATATATGTTTTGTAACACCCCAACCCGACAAGGGTAGAAGTGTCACATTCTGGTGTCATATCAGAACATACAATTAAAAGCGGAAGTCTTAAGAATAAGGTATCAAGTCATTTAAACAATGATTTACACGGAAAATTTCAAAACCCAAAATGTCTAAGATAAAATGAAATCTCAAAACAAAAGCCCGTCAAAATAAGTCCAAATAATAAGGTAACTAGGGTTGGTCCACTCAGATAATCCAACTCTCAGCCCATCAAAGCCCATCTTCAAACCTAAAACCTGCCGCAGGAAAAGAAATGCGGCTGAGCTTAAAAAGCCCAGTGAACAGATATAACAAAACGAAAGCTAAATAAAATCTGAAATGCGAAATGAAACAAAGGAAACGGATAACAAAGTCGCAGCGAAATGAGGACAATGAGTCAATGAGGATCCTGCAGAACACAATTATACAGATATCCAAAGCACATATAACAAGGAGAACGAAGCCAAGCAAAGCATCAAGACAAGCATACAAGCACATACAAACCAGGCATACAAGTACTGAAACATAAGCAAGCATAGCAGACATCATATCCACACAACATATACAGCATACAATCAATTCAGGAAATCAGAAGACGTACAAGCCAAACAGATATCTACAGGAAAGCGGAAGCAATTAATTAATAAGTGAGCATGGCAATTCACACAGGTCAAAACCCTTAGTTGAAAACATCACCAGTATCATAACAGTGGAAGTACTAACAGCAGTCAACACATGGCAGGTCAACAACACGCAGATAAGGATACAACGGATAGTCATAGTCCACGAGATCAACTGAACGTAGTACACATAATAAACAGACAAAACTATCGATTACACATTAGCATGATCACCAGACAATACAGAGGGTCACATAACAGTGAGATCACATATCATCAGATAGAAACAGGTAACTCAGATAACCGCATATTAATCACATCATAGCAGGATAATCAATGGTCACATAAAACATGAATAGTATAATCAAATTCAATAAGCATATAATAACCCGGTACGTGAGTGGAACCATAGTCTGAAGTAACGGAATGAAAGTGTAACAGATCAATGTAATGGAGTATCTATATCTTGGTAAAAGTGAATCATATAAGGGTATTGAGTAATGAACAAGTAATACAGATTATGGTGCGTTGGGGAATACGGAAGGTACAATATAGGTTTATCAAAAGTGTAAGGGTTATCAGAAATCTACCCGAGCCCGGAAACATATCATATCATAAGTAGCCATTGTATTCGGAGGGGTGGCCTCGGAATACCATACATAATAGGAGGGGAGACCTCAGTAACAAATGGAGTAGCTAGCTCCCAGAATTGTGAAGACGCGGATTGCACCCGACATCATTCACCATATATATCTCCAAACAGATCAAATCTCTCGAAACATATCATATCTAGGATGCATCCATACGCCCCCCAGTGGCCAAATCATATACATATAGTGAGCTCATAATCATATCATATCATAATGGGGGACGGTGTGTATCATCACTCGTACACACTAGAGTCATGCCATTGGTGCATCAATGACACGGTCAGGTTACCTTCCTGACTAGGAACACATATTTGGCTCGGGTATCAGACTGAAGGGTCAAAGCATAATCATATCATATCATAAGGGTTCATATCAAAGTTCATATCAAAGTTCATATCAGAGTTCATATCAAAGTTCATATCAGAGTTCATATCAGAGTTCATATCAGAGTTCATATCAAAGTTCATAATCATGAGGTTCATAATCAGAAGTTCAGAATCATAACAAACGAATATCATAGCGAACAGAATCATATCAAAGGATTATGTCGGAATCATATCAAAAGGATCATAGCATGAGGAAATCATAGCTGATAAGGTTTTAAAAGGTACCATTTTGAGGGGTCATTTAAGTCCTTATTTGATCACTTTTGTATCCGTTATTGCTTAATATCGTTCCTTTTCACTTTGTAGGTCTCGTGAAGGCAAAATGCTGGAATGGCACTTATTTGGACGAAAAGGCGCGAATATATGAAGAAAATGGCCAAAGTCGAAATCGAGACACTCACAGTCGCTGAATGTAGAAGGCGACGGCGTCAAGAGCTATTTGAGACGCCGTCGGAGAATTATTGTGACGGGTCAGAACTCAAAACTCGTGTTTTCAAGAGACGGCGTCTAGTTGTGAAAGAGTAGGCCGTCGCTACTCAGACGGCCTAGATGCGATCCAGACGACGTCAGAAGCTGAAGAGGACGGCGTCACGGACATAAGGTGACGCCGTCGCAAGGTTAACGTGGCCAAGACGAAACCCTAATGGCGGCGACACGACGGCGTCACTAAACATAAGGTGACGCCGTCGCAATTGTAATCTTATATATAGAATCCAAATTTTTCAGTCTTTGTGTGGAGAGTCTTTGGAGTAAAAACCTAAAACCGAACCTAAGGTGTCTTGTACAGTATTTTAGGGTTTTTAACCCTATCTTACACCAAGATAAGTCTTTGCTTCATTAATTCAATTATGTCTTTGATTATTTGTGTGTATGCTTGCATGTTCTCCATGTCCGGCTAATTTATTTGTGTGTTTGCTTAGGAAGTATGAAACTTAATTATTGAATATTGATTGGTTGTTTCTTATCTTAGTTGATTAATGATCTAGTAATGCGATAGGTCATTCGTTGTGTACTTAATGCTTGATTCATCTTTGTGAACCTTAGAGTATGATTACCTGAGTGATTGTAGGCTAAACCATCCGAAGAGCGCCTTAGAGTAGGAGTCTATAATCTCTAAGTGGATTTGTAGACAAGACCCTTTGGTAAGTTCAAAGAGTTAGGGAGAAACGCATACCCTACAACTTTAGAAACACAACGCAACTAGGAATAAGACGTGACACTCAACCATCAATAGGAGATAATTAATGAGTAATACAAACTAAGTAAACACATCTTTAAACTATCATACGAGCACACATTAATTAGACATAGACTCCCACAACCTTAGTTTAGATAATTAGATAATAGTAGAGTAGTCGGTAGAAATACCAACCCCCCAAATCCAATACCCGAGATTCGTACCTTTCCATTTTCATAAAATATAAAAAGATAAAAAATAATCTTCCTCAACCTTAACCTTAGCGTAGTAACTCCCTACTAGCATTCCTATTCCCCTAGAGAACGATATCAATACCCGTGGCTTACCCTAATTACTACACTACAACGATTAGGTTCACTGCCTAGGGTGTTATAAAACTTGCTTGAAGAAAAGGAAGTTCCTTTGACCCCGAACGACGCGTGTAGCGTTATCAAGTTTTTGGCGCCGCTGCCGGGGAATAGAATAGCTAGTTAGTAGTCCACCTCGTTTAGGTTTCTTTGCTTGATTCCTATCAAGTAAACTTTTTTTCTCATTTTTAGATTTCTCTTAGTCTATCCCCCTTCTTCGTAACCTTTGTTCGTAACCTCATCACTTTTCATCATGGAAGGTGATAACCCACTACCATTCATCAACATACCACCAAATGACCCGCCAAGAGCCCGTACTCTTGGTGAATACTCAAGACCAAGCCACTTAGGCTATAGGAACACCATTGAGCTTCCCGACCAAGCCCAAACTACGGCCCTGCGATCCGACACCATCCGGTTGGTGCAAAACGGATGTGCATTCCATGGACATCGTTCCGAAGATCCAAATCAGCATCTGAGGGATTTCCTCAAAATCGTCGATTCCATCGACCTTGATGCTACTACTCGGGAGACCACGCGCCTGCGTCTCTTCCAATTCTCTCTACGGGACCAAGCTAGTAATTGGCTTGAGCGACTTCCCGTCGGCTCCATCTCAAGTTGGGATGATCTTACTTCTCGCTTCCTTGCTCAATTTTTCCCACCGGGGAGAACCACTAAGCTTAGGAATGACATCTTGATGTTCCAACAACGTCAAGGTGAATCTCTCTACGAAGCATGGACCCGATTCAAGGACTTACTTCATAAAGTCCCTCATCACGGCATTGATCTTTGGCTCCAAGTCCAAATCTTTTATGATCATGTCAACTTTCCCACTAAGCGATCCATTGACCAAGCGGCCAGTGGAAAACTTAGTGATCTCACCGCAGAAGAATCATGGGAAATAATAGAGGACCTTGCCCTCTATGACCACGAAAGTTGGGATGACCCCCGTGAGCTGCCCAAAACCGTCAAGGCAATCTCCTTGCCTCCTCCCGACCGTAGGATGATCGAACTTGAAGATCAGGTTAAATTCCTCATGAGTTCCTACGAAAATCCTAAGTCTTCACACCATGTGAACAAAGCTTCCTCTTCATGTGAGCCGTTTTGTGATCCTCATAACACGCGCAATAGCACCCGATCCCCCGAACACGCTTCTGTTGACTACGCATCCTCGCGTATTAATGGAACGGGAGGAAGATTCCCTACAACACCCGGACCTAGGAATTTCAATGAAACCCGAGAGGCATGGAAAGGAAAGCCTGATTTCTACTGGGGACAAACCAAAGAATTCACCTCTAATGATTTCTCATGGCCCCCACCTAACGGTCCTAACCAACAAAACATTGAAGGGATGTTGCAAAACCTAGTTACATCCCAAGAAACCCAAATAGCTAAGCTCTCGGACCGCTTTAATAATAAACAAGCCGAGATGGATAGGAAAATAGACAACCTTTTGAAAGCCATAGCTAATAGTGATAAGAAGGTTAGTGCTATCTCAACTCCCGAGCCTTCAGGCATAGAGATTAAGGATCCAAGCAAGCTAAAGTATGTCCAATTCGTCAATACCATCGCCTTAGTTGAACCTGATGAAACAAATGACGAAGAGGACTATACACTAGTGGATGAGGAAATACCCGAGGAAATAGATGAAGTAGACATTGACTATTTCAACGAATTTCCTACGGACGAAGAATTATCTCGCCACCCTCACTTAGTGCGTGACCTCCGTCACATGTATGTTAGGAAAAGTCCTCGAATTAAGTTTGGGAACCCTTGGAATCTTAACATACCATGTGTCATAGGACACCTTTTTTTGGCAAAAGCTTACATTGATCGCAAGTCCCCAATCAACATAATGACTAGCACCTACTACAATTGGATATTGAAGAAGCCTATTCCAACTAGGCAAGACCCCAATGATCCTAATGTTAGTTGCAATTTTCTTGGTAGAGTTAAGGGATTGCCCGTTTATGTAGGTAGTTTCACGTTTCCTACGGATTTCATAATTGTGGATGATATTAGCACAGCCATAGACCCTAGCTTATCCCATGTTATTCTAGGAAAACCTTTCATAGAAAGCACCGGAATGACCTATGACCCCTCATTAGGAGTAGTGTGATTCAAGAATAAGAACGATGACATAGCTTACCAAATGCCGTTTAAGATTGAGAAGTTTTTGTCACTCTCTAATGATGAAAAGGAACTTAAACTATCGGTCTATTATAGGAATGATGAGGATAGGGAGAAAGGTGCTGATTATGTTATGGCTAAGATTTTCGGATTCTACAAGGATTGTTTGAGCCTAGGACCGGAATACAGGACCGAATGGGGAGAGGATGAACTCTTAGAGAAGCGCATTTTAGGGCACTTCTACAACATGGAATCCCCCATTAGAGGCCGTCAAGAGAACGGTGGTGAGAAAACGTAGGAGCATGACTACGAGTCTAGCTACAAGACTGTTCGTTTGTTAATTCGTACCCAACGGAGGGTGCTTCGCGAAAAGAAATAATTTCTCAGAACATCGATCTGAGCATCAGTACGAGGATGCAAAAGAGTGGTGGCAAGAGAACTGCCGGAGATTACCCCCTAAGGTACAACATCTTCACGGGATTTTACGCGAAGAGATTCTCAAGTAGGAGAGGGGTAAGCCAGGACATAAGGCCAGGATCCGAGTTTGTTAGGAACATCTTAGGCTTTTAGAATCGGTATTGTATTAGTCGTGGAAAGAGGGATAGGAGTAGTAAGGATATTATCTGGCTATCAAATTCAAGGAAAAGTAGTAATCTCTCACTGTTTTTGAAGAGTTAGAATTTGCCGTAAACCATTCGATACAGTAGCAAGAATAAGAACTTAGTGTGATGAGGATTACTCCCCAGTATCCAGTAAGGCCACGAAAGATACTTTCCAAAAGGATCTTATTGTACCCTATTCGATCCCAGATACCGACACGATTATAGTAGGTGTTAATACTTTAGGCATCCTTTGCACTTTGATGGATGTATTTGCCCGTTAGGGAATTGAGATGGTTCTTTTAACGTTGATTGTAATCCTAGTAACCCCAGAACGGATCAACCTTATCCGAAGAAGTTATAGGTTAACATCATCCACGATCAGTAATACAACTAACCCCTGAACGC
>BPTQ01000001.1:229058874-229284858 GCA_019973895.1 Chrysanthemum seticuspe
TTCTTCAACCCCTTCAGTGCTTACCGAGACTTCATAACTAGAACCTTGTTGGGTTTATTCCAGTACTAGCTCTGTCTCAGTCCGCACTCTTCCCATTTCTCATTTTTCTCCTTTTTTCAATATACCTAAAGACTCTACACTATCTAGTGGATTGTCCCTGGGTAGATCCCTCCGGTTCTGGCGGATCGTGGGAACTAATACCTAGCCTAACCATCCTTATAACACCACGCATAAAATAAATTGGTCGGTCTTTTTGGTATTGTTCTTTCCTTCTCGAAACCAATAGAAAAATCATTTGGAAAAACAATCAAGGTACTTGTGATACGAGATCAAAGCATTTTGTACCTTAATAGTTTTGATCATTTAGAAAACCTCCCCCTCAACATGTTCATATGATTTAGAAATTGTTTATCACATGGAGGCAAGAGGACTTTGAAATATTTTCTTTGATCACAATTTTCATAGAAAAAGCCATTCGATTTTCTTGGTAAATTCTCCCCCTCAATATGTGCATATGATAAGAGAAATCATTTTAACACATAGAGGCAAGAGTTCTTTTGAAGCACAACCACGAACACAAAAGCCATTTAGAAACCATTCGCTCCCCCTCAAAATGTGCATCAATATATGAAAGAGTTTAGCACATATGAGAGAGCAGCCTGCACATTTGAATCAAATCGATCATCATTTATCAGATTTCATTATTAAATCACAATTTCTCCCCCGATCAAAAATATCAAACCCTTTGAGATTTTGGATCCCAAGTGATTTAATACGGTTTATAAAACATTGGAGAAAATGTGGCCTTGTTTAAATACTCATCTGGTTTTTGGATAAATCCTCCTCCTCAACATGTGCATTATGTATATTGAAATCGTTTGGCACATAGAGGTAGGAGTGCCTATAAAGGACTAAAACCAATTCCATTTAAACAGATAAGAGATTTAGATTTGTGATCATTTAGAAAACCTCCCCCTCAACAAATCTCTTTTGGGATCAAAAATTTCAAACCAATTGAGATTTGTGATCCCAAAAGATTTAAATCATTTAGAAAATTTTAGGGGAAAGACGTGGCAAGATTTAATTTTTGAAATTGACTGAGATGGACCAACTCTAGACATTAAAGATTGTTAGTGTCAGGTATAATTGTTTTAAGAGACCTTTAAGTAAAATAAAACAATTTCACAATCAAACAAGAACAGAAAAAATTTCATTTTGACAGATCTTTGAGTTTTAAAGAAAATCATACCATGACATAACATTAAATCTTTAGATCACCACATAATTTCGTACAAGCGGACTTCTGATGAAATATTGTTTGAAAATATTTTATTTTAAATCACTCTCCCCCTCAATCGATGACCGAAGTCGATAATTGAGTGACTTAGGTTTTGATAAAAAGAAGTCCGGTGATTTTCAAAATTTAGTCCAATTTATTTTCAAAAACAATATTTTTCCATTTTCAAAAACAATATTATTCAAAGTTTTTGAAAAATGGTATCATCACTATTATCCCTGCACAAAGATACGTTAGGTGGATGAGAAGCTTCCGTTTTTGTTGCTGTAGGGTTTGGAAGAAAAACCATCTGCTGATGCAGTGAGACTTCTTCTTACGTTGCATTTTGAATGCCAACTGAGGTCAAATTAAGCTCTGTTTCTTCAATCACTTAGAAGAAAAACCATCTGCTGATGCAGTGAGACCTCTTACGTTGCATTTATGCCAACTCTCCATAGAATTCCAATTAAGCCCCATTTCTTTATTTGTCAACCCAAGATATAGTTACCCTTTCCTTTCGGCATCCAATCATCTTCAATTGTGGGATCCGGATCGGGAACATTCTTTTATACCAATATACCTGCATACGTTAGTGAACACACATACAACTATATGGTGGTCGACATCACCCAAACAACAATCGACTAATTCAAGTCAATTCAACATATCAATCAGTTCATATAAGGTATGGGAATAATGTGTTCATCAAACTATAATCATCTAATCCTAACAATCACATCCTAGAAACCTAGTCCTTCAACATAGGCAACTATATATTATAATTAAGCACATAGGATAATTAAGAAAGTCCGTTAGATGATGTAAATTTGAAAACATTCTCCCCCTCAGTCAATGACTCATTTTCTAAAAAGTTTAAAAGCACTGAAGTCATTGATTGAGTTTGCAAATTTTATCAAAACTCTGAATCTGATTGATTTTTAAGCAACTCATTTACCACCAAATTTTTTAAAACACCAAATATTTTTCTGAAGAATTTAAGACTGAAAAACATTTGTGTAGGAACAGCAGTCCTTCGACATACTTTCCTCATTTTTGATTTAGGATAAGTGCACGAAATATTTGAAAATTGTTTAGCGCAACACTTTCCTTCCTTGAAGAGCGGGTTGCTATCAGAAATAATAGCAAGCCATAGTTTTAGCGCGGGTTACAGTCAGAAGTAACTGCAAGCCATATTTGAAGCGCGGGTTACAGTCTGAAATAACTGTAAGCCATTTTTTTTGAAGCGCGGGTTACAGTCTGAGATAACTGTAAGCCATAGTTTGTGACATGTTTAGAAAGAAATATTTACACCTCCTGCTCGAACTTCATCTAAAGTCCCGTGCCATTATTGAATGACATTTCTAAGACCGTAGATGTTATCGATACCAGAAGACATGTCTTAGAAAAACAATATTTTTGGTCTTTTTCAAATTTTCTGATTTTTTATGGATTTTTGTTGGTTTAATAATTTTCTATTTTCTTTTGCTGGTTTTATATTTTTGTATTTGGTTTTTTTAAAAAAAAATATATACAAGGATAGAGAAGATGATATAGTAAAAGAAGATGATGATACGAGTACCGAGATAAGGATATCGAGCAGCCCCGTTGTAGAAGATAGAAATCGTCATCTCTTAAACATTCACCACCAAAGCTTCCAAGGCTCTTGCATAGAAGAAAGAAATTGAACCATCTGAAAGTGAGACTTTGGCAGCTTCCCCCCAAACCAAAAATCCTTTAGCCGATCAGATTCAAAGCTTTCTTTCAAGCTTCCATTAGCCAGGTGCACCAAGAAGCACACCATTATCATTTATCCCGCTGCTCCATTTTAAGAACTATAATCGAGGTTCTCCGTTCGGGGTTATATCATCAACAAGAACATCAACGTATCATCCCACACATAAATAACACTTCTCAAATTTCCTTTCAACTGACGTCTGAAGCGATCCATTCCAAAAGGTGTCAAGAGAACAATTCCCCCCAAGTAGTTGAATTGATGCAGTCAGTCTCTTTGTATAATGCTCAAGAACTCTCCCGAATACACATCATGAGGGTAATGAAGAACAACTCCCCAATGTTCACATCTTTCGTCCCTGATGAATGTGTATGAAGCTCAAGAACCCGAAGTACACCAATATCCAAGAACTCTCCTGAATACACATCATGCCCGGAAGGAAAACACCTCCCCAATGTTTGTGGTAAACAATGGCTTTCTTCCCTGATGATCGTGTATGAAGCTCAAGGACCCGAAGTACACATATTCCCCAAAGAGAGAACAACCGATAACATTGAAGAAGCAGGCCGAGTCACTGATTATCTCTGCGGGTGACAATCTCTGCGGATGTCAACACCGGAATAAGTGATTATATCTCTGAATCACAGATTAAGCCCTCAAGTAAAATAGCTGAGCATCCCCAATGTACACAATCTCTCTCCCCTGATGATTGCGATAACATCGAGATCATCACACACCAGTGTACCTCATTCATCTTCAGAAACTAACTCTAACATCACTTCCCCCACCTAGTTGGAATAAACACTAAACGCCATGAGTCAAACCTTGAGTTTCTCTGCGGTAATGACATTTGTCTTCCCAGGATATCTTCAATCACTTTGAAGTATTAAGTTCATCAAGTTTACTCGCCATGAGTCAAACCTTGATTTTCTCTGCGGTAATAACATTTGTCTTCCCGGGATATCTTCAATCACTTAGAAGTATTAAGTTCATCAAGTTTGCTCGCGTTTAGATACGTGTCTCCTTCCCCCTTGCTGGTTTTGATGCTTCAGAATCAGCAACTCATTGTAAGCCCGTATACTAGAAATTTGTAGAGAAGAACACTTGAACTCATGTAAGAATCAACATGCTGAATAATGTGAGCAAGTCTAATTGGGGATTAAATCTGACATTTCACCCTCCCCCAATTAGTGCTCTCCCCTAAACTGACAATGCCCGGAATATGAAGAAGTCTTTGGATAATCAAATGCAACTCGTCTTTAGTCTTCTAACATGCAGCACAAAATGTAGAATAGACTGTAGACTCGACCTTCTTCAAGATTGTGCAGTTGGGGAATAGATAGTTAACATCTTCAACTCACACCAAAGAGCATCCCACCAAAAAGCATCCCGATTAACTTACATCTTGCAAATCCCCTTAACTAAAATCCCTCCCAATCAAACAAGAACAGAAAGATGTTCATCAAGGAGATCAGCAATCAGGCGGCAACGAACACACAAGATGGTAACACCAAACTACCAATCACATCAAACAAGAACAGAGAGATTGTTCGGAATCATCACGTTGATGTATACGTGAAGCATTAACCGGAAGCACTTTGTCGATAAACTCATCAATCCGAGTGAAGATGTCAAACAACGACTCTTAGAAGAAACTCCATGTAAAGATGATCCGATAAGAAGAAGCTCGGTTCTTACATGAGTTAGGAGCCGTATGACCATATATTCTCATAAGTCAATCAACCATGCAGAATTATCACACTTCTTCTCCCCCTCAAGAATTGCATACGAAGATGCCATTCTTGATTAAACAAGTGAACATCATCCAAATGTAGTCTATTCACACTTCTCCCCCACAAAATTAGCACAGGATGTCGCCATCGTCATTATAGTTGAGAAAGTGGAATCAGAAAACAATCAACAGTAGCCCGATTCACTTGATTACTGAAGCGCATGGAAAAAGTATGAAGCATGTTGATGAGAATGGTCATAATACGAAGATTTCTCTTCTTCAGAAGATAAAGTGCACTGAAACGTACACATTTCTTTTCTTTGGAGTATGAGGCCTGAACCGATGTGTTCAAACGTCATAAGAAGATTTCTCTTCTTTCCAAGATAAAGCGCACTGAAACGTACACATTTATTTTCTTTAGAGTACGAGGCATGAACTGAAGTGTTCATACGTCATAAGAAGATTTCTTTTCAACTCTGTTGGCAAACTTGTAATCAACCCCATTATCATTCAGTAGGCTCTTTGTAGTGACAACTGATGGAGAAAACCCAATATGATGAATTTGACCCTGAAGTAAACTACCCCGAACTTGTGACTTAAACTTGCACATATGTAACAAAGAGCGGTGCCGATTTCCATTAGCATCTCTAAGTACTCTCTATGTACTCTATACTCTTCAACCAACCAACCATCAAGTATAAGACGTACATTACCTCTTGAAAATCCACAATTGAATGTGACACTGAGCACTACAACGTAACTCCTTAAAGTGATAGTTATTTTGTGGTGGTATGAGCCCAATTCCCCCAAGTGGTAAAAGAAAAGGTAAAAGACACCCAACAATAACTAGATTTCCAAGTCTTCGTTTTTGATTAAGCTCGAACAAGGATCTCGAAGAATCTTCATCCAACCATCCCCGATACCTTCAGATACTAAGTACACTCGCCCGTGATATTTCACTTCAACCTCAAATAAATAATACTGAATTAACGCCGTTGTCACATCTTTTGGTTAAAAGTTCAAATCTAGCCTCCTTTGACGTTTTAAGTGAACTATGATAATGGTTTCCATCCCGACCATGGTTAAAAGCACATAACCCCGTAAAACCATGTAATAACCAAACTGCCATGAAGAATATCCAAGCAATTACCCAATTCATGAAGTACACCCTTTTATCCCTTTTTTGAAGTAGAAACCGTAGCACCAGCATCATATAAGATCCCGACATACACTTTCCATTCTCCAGGATGGTTCCATCATCACGGCATTTTACAATTCTATAGTTTAAACCGAGAAATAGTTTCTTTCGCGGGATTTTACAAAACCAAGAATAAACCGAGAGATTGAACCGGAAATGCACTTCACTTACATTGGGATGATTCCATTGTCACGGGATTTTACAAGTATATGATTTAAACCGAGAAATAGTTTCTTTCGCGGGATTTTACAAAATCAAGACAAAACCGTAAACAATGTCAGCTTGAATGTGTAATGACAAATTAGGTTTCGGTGAATATCTGTTTTAGGGGAACATGACTTGGTTCATCAACGATTCTTCTCCACCATGAACAATCCTATTCTCGAATATTAAGCTCAAACCGTGAATTTTGTATCCTTCCGTGAAAATATACCATACCAAAAATACCACTATTAACCAATATATTAAAAATTGTATTCAAAGTTTTTTGATAAAAAATTGAATAGCAATTTTTAAATACCAATTGAGCAACTCATCACATAGGTCCAATTAATCGTGTCAATGTATAATCAGATAGTTCGATCAATTTGGTGAGTCCAACAAGATTAGCCCATGTGTGTTAACTCATTTCATCCCAACCAGATATAGAACCCGATCTAGTCCAACCACCCAAACAAATAATACCGTGTATAAAGTAACCTAAAATCACAGTATTCATTTTGCAAACCCTACAACACACATCTTTAAAAATCCGCCTACCAAACTCAACAACTTCTCTCTCATAAATAAATCTGAGAAAGAAACGCATCACATCATAGCATTCTCCATCAAATCACAATCACAGACTCAAATTTCCTCTCCATCAAACCAATTAACACACATCTCAAATTGAGATAAATCCTTTCACCCATCAAGAACACATCTCAAACCCTTTGAATCGAATCATTCATACACAACCTTACCTTAATCGTTTCATTATGGTACTAATCAAGGATGAGTCTTGGTGCTTCAAGATCCTCTCATGGGTCTCGGGTAGGTATTGAATGATATGATGTGGTTTGTTTTCGATTGTTGTAGAGTATTGTCAATGAACGAATTAAAGAGATAAAAGTAACATACTTGTTATATTTTATTTCTTTGATGATTCGAAAATAATTTGAAGCTTCGACTTCACATAGATCAGTGATGATGAATGTTTCAATTAAAACAATCTATAAAAGATTGCAAAAACATGAAACTCAATCTGAGATCGAATGATTTTGTTTCTTTTTGAGTCATGGATTGATTGAGAGTTGATGAGTGATTGAAAGGGTCTTGGGTTGAGTCACTAGATTGTAGGTTAAACACAAATGCAATGAAGATCAGAGAATACATGGGATTCTCGGGTCGTTATGTCCCACGGAGACTCAATGGTGTGTTAAACACATGATCAGACGATAGAATGATCACTAAGGATAGTGATCAGCAAGGAATTGGATTGATAATTACACTACTGAAAAAGTTTATAAAAATAAAGCGGCTTAAATGCAAATTAAGAAAATTAAAAAGATAAAAGATATTGAATAAACGCTATCACTATATTTAAAGTGATGAACGTTTAAAACCTAAAACTTAAAACTTACGTTTAAATAAAAATAACGTAAACGTACAAATAAAAACGTGAAACTTATACAATATAAATCCTAAAAATATGAAAAATACATTTTTACAATCCTAATGATAAAAGAAAATATATAGAAAAGGAAAATTATTTTTATAACTATTATTCTAATTATTATTAATTAAAAAATATTTTTAACTATTTAATAATTACCTAAAATACAAGAAATTAGGAAATAAGGCTTGAAAAATAAAATTAAGACTTAGAAAAATCTAAAATATCAAAATAGAATTTTCAAAACTATTTTTGTAATTTTCTGATTATTTTTCTATTTTCTATGAATTTAAATCTATTTAAATCTAATTTAAATTGTTAAAAATACCAAATAAAAGGGGAAAAATATGGAAAAATCTTTTTTATGCTTTTTATATTTTTCTTAAACAGGAAAAAATGAAAAATTATTTTTTGGAACTTTTTCTCAATTATTTGCAACAAAAGGTATTTAAAAAGGCTTAAAAACTGAATTTAATCTAGAAATTAGCAAACAGTGTCTAAAAATTATGAAAATTGCATGGAAATTCTAAAATGCTATTCTAGTTCTAGGAAAAATAGAAAACACTGGGCTTATGTGGAAGAAAACAAAGCTGCTATGTAAACTGATCCTAATAAGCTACTATGGAATAAGCTAATAAGCATTTCAGTGAACCAAATGAAAACATAAGCTAAATAACATCAAATCTACTCTAAAGCAACTATCTATATCTAATCTTAACACCTAAAGAGCAGTTTAACAATGATTAAGCTAAACTGATACTTAAGCCAAATCAGGTTCTAACCCCACTGATTAAGCTTATGCATCAGCTTATGTAATAAGCTAAAGGGAAAAACAAGAGTGTGGGACTCAAGACCACCAACCATAGATCATGTGTACCAAATTTCAGAAAATAAGGACTAGTATAGAGGCAGTTAAAGGGCAAAACAAAAGTGACAAAAACTGATGCAGCAGGACTGCTGTACAGAACAGATTAACAGGTCTGATGTTTAAGCTAGTTTAACTGCTAATTAAATAAGCTTATGCTAAAACTAAAGATGTAGACTTAAAGATCACCTAGCATACTGCAATTTGACCAAATATCAGACCTTAACTATCTCTAATGACCCTTGCACAACTGCTGCAAGTTCAGCAAAAACTTATTCAGAACTGGTGTTGACTTTTTAAAGAAACTGAAAGGTTGACTATTTCCAACTTTGATCTGGTTTTATGGATTGATTATGAACTTAATGGATGGAATAAGACTAATGCTAGCTATATCTAAGATATTTAAACACAAAATAAGAATTGGATTTGTTAAAAACTCCAACAGTGGACTGTTATGACAGATAAAAGAAATTTTTGACTTTGGCAAATCTTGTGCACAAATAAGTGACTGAAATGAGTCTAACTAAGCTTAACAAACATGATCCAACAGATACTTACCAATGAACAAGCCTAGACTGCAGTTTAAACAGCAAATCCAAACATCCCTTAAAACTACTGATTTGAAAAATAAAGAAGCTAACTAATGGATTATCATATATTAATGATCAAACTGATTTCTCAAGACCTGATTGCAACTATTTAAGCAGATTTGAACAAGTTACAACTACAATTGCAAATACAAGCAAAAAATGGAAACTGATGAAAAAGTGTAAAATGAGAGAATCACTCACAGTAGTTCAACTATGCTTGCAGACCAAAACCAAAACTAAATCTACTCTAACCTAACCACATCCAACCTAATTCCACTCACTGCATCACCAAAATCCATTTCCTTCTTCACTTTTTACCCATTTTGACTTTCATTGACCATTAACCAAATTTACTTGAAACTGATACTTAAGCTTACAAAAAGCTTTGATAAGCTTAATTGAGCTGTTTTAAGTTTAAAAATAAGCTTCTGATAGCTTATGAATGAGAGTTGGAAACTGATATTTTTAACAGTGAACTAAAGGCTTTTGAACTTAAACCAAACTTGAAATTGATTCTCAAAAGTACAATACAATGTTATTTTAACTTGAATGAAATACAATTAAACTTAAACTACAACATTTGATTTAAACTAATACATTTTAAAGGAAAAACGACATTAAAGGAAAAAAATGAAAACTAGCTACTCCCTCTCAATGGTTCTTTCTTCCTTCTTTATACCCAACTTTTTTCTCTCTCTCTTTCTGAGCAGTTCCCACCAATATTTAGGTCCCTTGGATGAGTTGAATGAATCATGGCCATAGATTGTATTTTGGCGCCAAAGTGGATTTTAACAGGTGGAGGGGTTGAGTGAGGGGTAAAAGGGATCATTTAATGATTCTTGTCTTGTGTTGAGGAGGAGGGGACATGAGGAGTAATATGTTGAGCTGGGGGGATGGATATGTTGAGTGATTGCAGAGAGCAGGTGGGGAAGGAGGAAAAAGAGCGCCAAGGGGGTGATTTGTTTGACTTGGTTGTGTTGACCGGGTTTGGGTGGGTAAAAGGACCGGGTCAGGGGTTTGGGCCAACTGGATTTGGGCTTGGTTATTAATAAGGGTCCGTTTGGTATTAGTAGTAATACAAGGATCAAACATGTAAATTAGAAACTCCAAGGACCAAAGCTGAGATTTCTGAAATATTACCCAATGGCCAAACTTGTTATTCTCAAATAATTAAAGGACCATATTTGCCATTTTCTGAAATTTGAAGGACTAAACATGACAATTTTCAAAGTTTAAGGACCAAAGTTGTAATTTTGCAAATTTTACATTTCAAAGGTTTGTTTTGACAACTTTTGAATCCCATGGACCTTAAATGACATTTTATTTTATTTAGATTTACCAGGGACTGTTTTTGACAATTTTTGAAACTTGGGGGACTAAAACTGCCAATTTTGCAAATTTGATACGTTTTTCATCTGATTTTGATCTTTTTGCATTTAAAACACATAAAACACTGATTTGTGATATTTTCATCATTTTGATGTGTTTCTGAGTGTTTTCAGATGATTTTGCAGTTTATATAGTGCAAAAATGATGAGTATTTAGACACTCATCAGTTACAATTTTGGTCGAATATGATTTTTCTAATAGAGTCACGTTTTTATATTTTCGAGCAATAGAACTGATAGATGTATATACTGAGGTTGAGTCTATTATTGGTATAAGGTATTGTTGTTGGTCATGTGGTCGGGTCATTTTACGCATAACTTGTGTCAACTTTACGCCTAACTTCTTCAGTTTCTTACGCGTATGTATATGGTCTTACGAGTAACACAAGTCTTACGCGTAAGCCATTTGTTTATGCGTAAAAACCTTAGGCGTAAACCCAGATTCTTACGCGTAGCGTAGACTTATGCGTAAGAACTTACGCGTAACCATTCCTACGCATAACTTCACAGCTATGCGTAATATCTCTGAAGATGGGTTAAGCGTAACAGCTTATGCGTAACCTTGTTTTTACGCGTATTCCATACGCGTAAAAATCCTTATGCGTAAGTTTAGGGTTTTGACCATGTTGACTTTTTTTGATGAGTTTTCCGACCACTTTTCCGATTATCTTCATACAAAACCCAGAAAAGTGCATACAAAAACTGCTTTTGTTTGACCCTTTGACTGCACGAATCTGACCAATGACCACATAACTTCACAGATATGGTAAACAAAATGTCTTAAAAGATATGATATTTGACCATAACACTGTTTGGACCTGAAAAAGGACACAAGACAGATTTTAACCAAACGACATATTTTAGGACCTGGAAAAGGACACAAGATATGATATGATATTTGACCACATGACATATTTTAACCAAACGAGATACATAAAACTGTTAAAAAACTGGTTTTGACAAAAATAATAGACGGAAAAATTATTCCGACCACAAAAGTACACAAAAACAGCTTAAAAACATGTAGAAACCATAATAAATCACCATAACACAAAAAACTTGGCTCTGATACCATTTGTAGGATCTTACATATATTGTGTTATGATGATTCGGGTGGCCTTGGATGGTGATGAAACAAGAAAGCCATGGTTTTAGAGAGATGAAGAGAGGATTGGGTGTTTCTAGAGAGATAAACAAAAAGAGAAGGTTAGATTAATGAGAAAGCACCACCCCTTCCAAGGATGGAAGGGGCTTTTATAGTTACAGCAAATACGTCCTCCTGTCGGACTGTGGATCAGGCATACAGTGGGTAAAGACCCGTCCTTCCTCCACGGTGTTACTCTAAACTAAACTACACTAATAAACACGTAAATAACGATATGTCTACGAGCTAACTTATGCTAGATAATGGTTGGGGTGACCGACTCTTCACTATGGATTTTCTTAATCCTAACAAGTCAAGAGAATATCATCCACATACAGTAACAAGTAGGCCGTGTCAGATCTACGATGGAACACAAATAGTGACGCATCAGTTTTGCTATGCTGAAAACCAATGCGTGTAATAAATCCTGCAAACCGCTGAAACCAAGCTCTAGGGGCTTGCTTAAGCCCATACAATGATCGCTGCAAATGACAAACATAATCTGGGTGAACAGGATCAACAAACCCAGGCGGTTGATGCATATAAACGGTCTCAGATAAAAGTCCATGAAGAAAGGCAGTCTTCACATCCAGCTGATGAATAGGCCAATCACGAGACACGGCAAGACTCAAAATAGTGCGAATAGTAGCTGGTTTAACCACAGGGCTAAAAGTCTCATCACAATCAATCCCTTTTTGCTGACTGCGACCATTTGCAACAAGTCGCGCTTTGTACCTGCTTAATGAGCCATCTGCATGAAACTTGTGCCTGAAAAGCCACATAGAACGAACAATATTCCCATTAGCTAGACGAGGCACAAGGACCCACGTACCGTTAGTAATTAATGCATTATATTCATCCAACATAACTTGTTTCCAATGGGGATCACGAAGAGCATGAACATGAGACCTGGGAACTGGAGAAATGGTAGTAACATGACAATTCATACGCTGAAGGGGTTTAGAAATACCAGCTTTAGCACGTGTGACCATGGGATGAGTATTGGTGGTGTGTGCGGGTATAACATCAGGAGTGGCCTCAGGTGTAGGAGGTTGGTTTGGTGTAATGGTATGCTCGTGGTGTTGATTATGAGGTGGTGGATTGATCGGATCCGCGGGTGTATGCTGTAGAGAATTGGGCTCATGTGGGTTGTGGTCTGGTGGAACAGGAGGTGAGGGGTTAGGTAGTAATGGATTGGGAAGTGTGGGGGCGATGGTGGGAGTGGGTAAAATTGGTAGTGATAGTGTGTTCAAAAAATCACAAGTAGGTGATGTGTATGTTTGAATGGAGGCGAAGGGGAAAACGTCCTCATCAAATCTTACATGCCTTGAGAGGATAATGCGGTTTGATGATAAATCTAGACACCGATAGCCCCTATGATTGGCAGGGTATCCAAGGAACACACAAGGTGTAGAGCGGGGTTGCAGTTTATGGTCAACATGTAAATAGGGATAACATAAGCATCCAAATACACGTAAGTTTTCATAAGAAGGTATTTTGTTATAAAGTTTGGTAAATGGAACTTCATTGTTAATGGCAGTGGAAGGAATGATGTTTAGAAGGTAAGCAGCCATGTTAAGTGCTTCCACCCAATAAGAGGGAGGAATGTGTGCTTGGAAAAGCAAGGTTCGGATGAGGTTGTTAAGGGCACGTAGCATGCGTTCAGATTTGCCATTTTGTTGGGATGTGTGTGGGCAAGAAAAACGAAATTAAATTCCGTTTTTGCGGAAAAGGTCGTGAAAGCGTGCATTGTCATATTCACCCCCATGATCACATTGTAAAGCCTTAATATCTAAACCAAATTGTTTATTAACATAAGCGCGAAAAGTAACAAAATGGTCCTATAAATCCGATTTTTTATGCAACGGATAAACCCAAACAAAATGCGAGTAATGATCCAAAAAAATAGCATAATACTTAATACCACTTTCAATCGGAACAGGAGAAGTCCAAATATCCGAATGAATAATGTCAAAAAGAGAAGCAACATTAGAATCTGAACTAATAAAAGGAAGTTTTATTTGTTTGCCTAATTGACACGCATGACACAAAGTAGATGACTGAGACTTATTACAAGAAATGAAATTACTAGATTCCAAATGACGAAGCACGTCTTCACCGGGATGCCCGAGGCGTCTGTGCCATGTAGCGTAACTAAAAGAAAGTAAAGCAAACGGAGGAATCGAGGATGACTGTTGTGTAACCGGGTAAAGATCGCCCGTGCTATCACAACGGAGTAGTAGTCTGCCCGTCTGGTAATCCTTCACAGAAAACCATATGCGTCAAATTCAACGGATACGTCATTGTCACGAGTAAATTTACGAACAGAAATCAGATTTTTAATGATGTGTGGGGTGACAAAGATATGATTAAGATGCAATGGTTTATCATTAGTGTACAACAATCTATGTCCAGTATGTGTAACGGGTATAGATGCGTCATTTCCAACATACACAGATGGATATATACATGAATTACTAACAGATGTGAGAATACCTGTGTTGTCCGCCAAGTGATTTGATGCACCGGTATCCATGTTCCAAGCGGGATCTGGAAGTGTCACCGTCTGAAAGGCTTGAGGGAGCATGGTAGCCTGCGACGGAGCTGTATAAGCAAAATGGCCTGGAAAACAAAAAGTATTAGTAAGGGGAACAATCTGGTGGCCATAAGGATGTTGGATCGGCAACTGAGATGGAGCTAAGTGCTGTTGGCCTTGGTGGGCTGAACCCATGTTTGGAGCAGCAGGTGACGCAAGGTGCATAGGGGCCTGGTAGGGAATTTGTTGGGCCGACCCAACTGTTGACGCTATGTGGGCTTGAGGCAAAGCAGGTTGAGCAGTAACATGGGGCTGTAAGAGTGGGCCTGGTGGACAAAATAGATACGGATTATAACTTTGTATTCCAGCCATCCCAAAAAATGAATATGGCACTAGAGAGGCAGCCGGCTGGTGAGCAGTTGAGGATTGTTGAGGTGAACCACGAGGCATCGATTGTGAAGACACACGTGATGAGGTGGACCCGGTCTGTTTAGAACTCGCAACAGGGGTGGGGGAACGATGGCGAGTGTCATTATTGCCATGAAGAAATTTACAACGAGACCCGTATGTGCATGAGCCTCGTTGAAAGTTACGACATAATTCAAGTTGGGAGGTTTGCATGGGACCTGTCTTAGAATTAACATTATTGGTAGTCACCAACACAGTGGGTGAGTCCGAAGCAATGTGAGTTGAAGATAAAGCATTAGTGATCTGCTTCATATCACTCTCTTCCAAAAGTACCATCGATCGTACCTTATCAAACTTGGGAAGTTTAGCCCGAAGACCGTTGATAGCATACGTGACTAGGCTCGAATCACTTACCGGGGAGCCAAGATTAGCAAGACGATCAGCTTTTGACTTCATCTCTTGAAAGTAGTCATTAACGGTGAGAGACCCAATAACCATATTACGAATCTCATTATCCAATTGAATGACACGAGATGACTTGTTGTCATGAAAAAGAGCTTGTAATTTTTCCCACACCTCATGAGCTTTGGTGGTGTCATCATTGACCATGTCAGCCAACTTTGGGGAGATCGTGGAATACATCCACATGACCACGAGGGAGTCGTTGGTCTCAAAAACCGGATCTGTTTGAGAAGAGGTAGTCGCCGCCGGTTTGTCAAGATGATGAATGACATCATAGGTTCTACAGAAGCGTTTGAAAACTTTGGACCAGGAATTGTAGTTTAGTTTATCGAGATCAAGGGGTGAGGGGATACACGCCTTGATGCAAGCAATTGAATAGGCTTTATCAATAGGTTGTTTTGGTGGTAAATCGTCTCCCGCCATGATGCTATGACAAGAGGAAAACAAAGCAAAGCTAAGCTTAAAACAAATAATCTGCAGCAGAAGGATAGCAACAGTAGGCAAAAAAAATATTTAGGGTTTAGGTGGAGGATCTTGAGGCTGTGATACCATATTATGTTTAGGTAAATTCCCATTTATCATTTCATTGATCTCATATATGAATATATGCTGATTACAAAACGTATGCCCCAAGATAACAATGGGTTGGGCTGGATAATACATGGGCTAAACAAGCAATACAGATACTAACTACTATATTCGGTTGCTAATAATATCTTTTGCGATATGAAACATTTTATTGTAACACAAAATGCTAAGAGTAATATCACATGTGATAAAAGAATAAAATGCTACATTAATACTTTTTCATAAAAATGATCATACAAGTCACTTAGTGATTCCCAAAAGTAGTATAAACTCCGGCACCATGCAATGTGGCTCTGGACCTAATAGAGCGCACCTTTCTTAGGTTACCCCAAACTCGCATTGCATTTTTAAACTAAGCAACATAAGGATTGCTTCTTGCTTCGCCTGCTCCTTTTCCAATCATCTTTGTTTCACCTATCATTCTCTTTATCTAGTCATCTTTATTTTTTTATATAGCAATCTTGTTTGCACAATCAGACATCATCTCATTTTTTTCGTTTACTTGATGTAGAATTATCTTTGCTGCAATTCTTCATAAATGTTAATACAAATAAGCCGTAAAAATGTTTATTTATATTTTACGATCTTCTAATGTTTTGTCGTTAACAAATGTAAAATCATTTTAACGAAACAAATAAAATACGTAAACCGTTTGAGCCAATAGTTTTCTAACACACTTATGCTTTCACATAAAACACTAAAACAAGTACAAGTGATTTTATGATTTAGTAATACATATGTACAATAACTAGTGTTTACATATTTGGGTAAATATATACTTAAACTAGTATATACTAAAATGGGTAAAAACTAACAAATGGTATTGACCCATAACCCATGGTTTTATCCAAACCATTTGACTAGGTACATTGAACTCATGAGATACATTGTATCTAATAAGAAACCCATGGATCAACCCATAACCCATGACCCATGACGCATAACCAAAATACCCATGGGTAAAGAGGAGCGTCCCACGGATCCCTAGCTTTATGCTAGCCTGATCCCTTGTGGGAGGGATCCGTGGGATCCGGGGAACAGTAAGCTTTCTCCTCTATAAATAGTGAGCCATTTCTTCCTTTTGGCTTACAACTTTCACACATACTTTCTCCAAGTATTGTACCTCTCTAACCACTGATCCTAAGGGATCTTTCTATGTAGTTCGTCTTTTGTTTTTGTGTGATTCTCTAGGTTCCTCTTAAAGGCGAGATCACCACTTCTTGAAGTTGAGCAAGCTCAAGTCCATGAGTTGCCATGCTTCGTCATCATCAAGACAACTGAGGTTCTCTTGTTGATAGTTCTTTCTTCCTCCGTAGAGATGTTGTGTTGAAGGCATTAGTGAAGGATGCCGAAAGAGTCAAGACGAAAGCATTAGTGAAAGGTGCTTAACGTCTGTGTCAAAAGCATTGGTGAAGAATGCTAAAGGTGTCAAGACGAAGGCATTAGTGAAAGGTGTCAAGCGTTGTGTCAAAGGAATTAGTGAAGGATGACTAAGAATCAAATCAAGTGGCATTAGGGAAGAATGCCTAGGTCGTATAATCGATGAGGTGCATCGTTATACATATAAGTATTAGTTTATTCCCAATGATGGTGATATCCTTGATGGTGTTGTAATAAGGAGTGGATCTCCTTGAGATTAGGTGTTGTGATGTGTTGGGTAGTTGTTCCTCCATAGTCCATAGTAATGGAACTAGGTGCTTAGCCTAGTACCTAATAAAGGGTAGGCGACGTTGTGATAGGTGCGGTTCACATTGGAGTGAAAGAACCTGGTGGTTAGCCTAGTACCGGAAAAAGAGTAGGCGACGTTGTGAAGGCTTCTCCGCCATAAGGAGATTGGTGTCGTGTAGTGTTTACGAACTCTCGAGTAGGTGACTCGAGGAGTGGAGTAGGGCAAGGATGGTGTCCTTGTAGCCGAACCACTATAAATACTCGTGTTGTGGTTATGTGCTTCTTACTCTTTATCTTGCATTACACGTTTATATATATATCTATCAACGTCCAACATAAACAACCAAATAGATTGACATAAGTCGATCTAATTATTTAAAATGAAGTTTTAAATTGGTAAAACTATTCAACCCCCTCTTCTAGTTTTCCACAATTGGCATCAGAGCTTCGTTACTAAGTTTCTTAGAGTATTTTAAAATTGTGAATTTAAATATAGTTTATTTAAAATTGTGTTCAAGCATGATAAAAATTTAACAAATCATACTATCTTATAAAGCATTTATGCCTTCTTTAAATATAAATACTTAAAAATTCAGCTTGTTTATTATAAAAATTCAATAGCTTACAAGACAAGAAACATAATATACACTATTTTAATGCACACATTTAAAAGACAAAACACAAGTTTTACTAGAACCATAATGTACACTACTTTAATGCTATTAATATAGTCAATGTATTTAATGTAGTCAATTAATTAACCGGTCAATAAATACAAATAATACAGTTATTAAAATACCCCTTAATAAGAAATACAAATTATCAAGCATACTGTACAACCAACTTAAACACAATTCCTGGATTAAATGTCACTAATTCAAATAATGAAGCACATTATATATATATTCAAGCCCGAACAGGCAACGGGCCAAACATGCTAGATCCCGATTGGGCACGGGCCAAACGGACATGGGCTAAACGAGCACGGGCCAAACGGGCTCATGTTATATGAATCGCTTTAAAAAGCCCAAAACATGATCACATACTGGAAACTAACGGGCTAAATGGGCATGGGTCAAATGAGCTCATATTATACAAATTGACACATCTAATATTAATTATCATAATTGTATAATGAAAAACATTATTATTAGTTAAGGAGTTGAAATACGTCACATGAAATTCTTGATATCCGTAAATTTATTGTAAAAAAGAACATAATAAATACATGATTCATCAAAAATTTTTATTTCAAGTACCCGTCGCCGCAACGTGCGGATACCCTGCTAGTAAATTTTTTATTCAGATTGTATATACCTTTTGGGATTTTAAGACAAAACCAACCGCAAAATAAAAAACGGGCATTATTTTTTGAAGGCATGTGATGCAAAAGTGCAATGAGTTAAGTGATAGGTAATGATTGTATTATGTGTATCTTATCTTACTCCTATGTAAAGAATACATAATTTTTTCTGAAGTACTTACTTTTTCTATCTCAAGTTAATAGTCCGCATTCTTTATTTGGATAGTCTTAATTTTAATTGTCCACTACTAAAAATAGATAGGAAAGTTTGAACGAGTTTACCATAGTAACTATGATTGAAATTGTTATTATAAACTTTAAAACAAACATGAATTAATTAACTATGGATGCATATCGCAACAAAGATATGGGTGATATCGCGATATGAATTAATTTTTGAAAAATTTTCTATCATTAAAGATTTGTAGTGGTGGAAAATATGGATGCATATCGCGACAAAGATATGGGTGATATTATCGTCGGAAAACCATTTTGCAAAGTTTCTTGTGTTTAAGCAAAATGTTTTACGTGAATCATCACTTTTTACAATGGTCAAGATAGTGTTACTTTCCAGATGGTCAGCTCGAATATAAGATTCAAACACTGCTCCAATGAGAAGTGTAACAAGATTTGGCCACTATTACAGGTTAGCATACTTGATATATTACATAGAATTGAGAATCCATATCAAAAGTTAAAAGGGTTTTACAAGAGTGTCATTAATTTGGGACCCGAATATATCCGTGATGAGAAGATCGTTGAAGTGCTCACACGAGGACACGTGAGTATGCATGAAACAACGTAGAAGCTGAAGATGAGTCTAACTTAAAGACTCTCGAATAAAGAGAAGTGCTTACCGGGAGGCAATCCTGAATTTTACGGTTTATGTTTTTTAGTCTGTCAGGCCTACATATCGATACGGCGCATCCCATAAAAAGGATGCGGCGTATCGACTATACATGTCATATTTATATTTTTATTTTCCTGCATTTTAGTTTTATTTCTGCACTTCGAACTTTCTGTTAGTTGTTTCGATACGACGTATACATGTTTAAGGATACGATGCATGAAATTTCTGACTCGTATTTTATTCCAGGCTCGATACGGCGCATCCCATCCCATGGATGCGGCGTATCGACTAACCTGATGAAATTTTTAGTTTTGTTTTTTTTTAATTAATTTATTTTTTATTTTGTTCTAAACTAACCAACTAATGTAGACACACTAGCTATGATTTTCATTCATATTTACCCAGGTTGAGTGAAAAGAATACAAAGGAAGTGGTTTACATACATTCTGTATTTTATGTGTGCTCTAGTCATGGCGACACAGACGCCTTTTCACACACGAAAATAAAAATTTGCTCACAAACGCATCATGGAGGATCATACCGAACAAATCTCAGGGGAGTTTTCCATTCTAATTCTTTCTATTTCCTGTTTTTAATTTTATTTTATACAACGAGGACGTTGTTTATCTTGAGTGGAGGGATGAAGAATTAGAACGTTACTTGTCCTTATTTTTCAAGAATATGCGTAAAATGTGCTTAATATATGCTAAATTTAAACAATTTCTAGCATGTTTTTGTGAAATCAAAGTTGCATAACCGCACACATAACCCTTATTTCCATATGGTGAGAATATAGCCTTATCCGTTTTCAATATTTTACCTAAATTCCACAAAAATATGATTGTGCCGGTGATTTGTAGTAAACTTTAGAACTTGTCTTGTATACTATTCGACACCACCATGATGAGTATTATTGATATAATTGGAGTAACTTATCTATACAGGTAAATTTCTAGGATCACACCCAAAACTCCTGTATATGTTATGTTAAATTAACTAACTACACTGGTTAGTTAACCCCCATGTAAACCCTTTTGTTACTCTAATTTTAAGAGTAAGATACCTCTAG
Organism: Chrysanthemum seticuspe; assembly: GCA_019973895.1. Classification (NCBI taxonomy): domain Eukaryota; kingdom Viridiplantae; phylum Streptophyta; class Magnoliopsida; order Asterales; family Asteraceae; genus Chrysanthemum; species Chrysanthemum seticuspe. The sequence continues at coordinate 229,079,338 of BPTQ01000001.1, forward strand.
AAAAACCCTCAGAGCTATTCCTTTCGTTTCTTACACCCAATATATATTGTTTCGTTACACCTATACACCTTAGCCTACCCTGTAGATTAAAAGTCCGTGGTTGGTTACTTTTTGTAAAGTGTGTATTTCCTGTATTTTTGTGTATGTTTCTTACCTATGGTTAGGTCGGGAATTGCACATCGCAATGGGTGTATTTCTTGTCTACGTATTAGTCAGGAATTACAGATCGCAATGGGAATGTGGTAGTAGTAGTTATTTTGATTTTTGTGTGTTTACTACTATCACTATTATTTTTATCTGAAGTATGAACTAATGATGGAAAAATTATCCAGATGTATTATGATGGTGATGTGGTGAAGTTTTACACCATTAGTTTGTGTTTCGAAAAAAATGAAAAATGAAAAAAAAAAGAGAAAAAAATTGAGGTTGTGAGATAATCGATTTGTAAAAGCTTAAACCAAAGTTATATTATGCACTAATTGATTATTCGTTGGTACATGTTATAAACCAACGATGTAAGTTATGTATTGTGGAGATATCACCACTATTTGTTGTACTATATTTATGGATTGCAAGGAAGTTGGCCGTTATGGGAACGCCAACTAAGGTTTATTCTTTGATTGAGATATCATTGAGTCTAATTCGTGTCTACCTATTTAAGCGTGAGTCTACCTATTAAAGCGTTAGTCTATGATTTGTGTCTTTTCCAAGGGAAGGTCAGGAAGTAATTAACCACATTGTATCATTTTTATGGACTTAATCTATTTGTTTTGTGATTTTTTGACAACAATTATATGTTCCCCTTATCCTTACCCTTTGGCTTAGTTAGAATTTCAAATGCATGACCAAAGTAGTGACCATCCGAGTTTTTGAGGAATCGAATAACTCGCCATCGATCTAGTGTGTATTTTGGTGACCATCCGTTATGCAAATAACGCTCCAACGAACCGAGATACACAATAGTGACCATCTGTTGTTTGAGAAATCGAGGACTCGCGCCAGCGATCTATTGAGTTTGTGTAGGAGATGTTTGAACAAAAGCCAGGTACTAACCCTTATCACAACTAACCCAATTTACTGCTTTAGACCTCTTGCTTCTTAGCTTTAGTGGTGGAGATGTGTATCCTTGCAAAGCTTATGATAGAATACACGTCACGACCGAGCAATTGAGCGAATTACTTAAATGTTACCACATAGATTAGTTGAGTGATATCGTTTTCCTATTTCTGTGAGGTATTTGGTTGTGCAATTGAGATTGAATGAATAAATGCTTAACTAGAAAAATCCTAGACAACTGTTTAGGATACATTTTCATAAGTTTAATCTAAGGTTTACTTGAGGACAAGTAAAGTTCAAGTGGGGGGGATTGCTGACATGAAATAACTACATATTATTAGTCTCATTTATCCTATGTATATTGCTTGTTTTGTATTATTTTATATGAGAATTGATACTTAATTGCTTCCTTTTGTAAATCTCAGTTATAAACAAGCATTTGGTGAAAGTTGGCTATTTTGGACGTAAATTGGAGCAAAATGGATAAAGTTGGAAACTTCTATTAAACTGATGACAGATACGCCGTATCCTTATAGACAGATACGCCGTACAATAAGACTTAGACGAATATGAAGACCATTTCCTGACTTTGAAGCTTACGGCTTATGGATTTATCCCATGCGCCGTATATGAAACCTTGGTCAACGAAGAAGATCTGACTTATTCTATTCCAGATACGCCGTATGATATCCTAGAGATTCGGTGTATCAATCTCAAGACTTCACCAGAAAATCCAAGACATTGAAGACATAATACGCCGCATGAAGAATAAAGATGCGCCGTATCATATGGCGGTGTACGAATATTCCAGAATATAATAATCTTAGACCCCACGTGAAGTTACCTAGATACGGCGTACCAAATAAACCGATACGCCGTATCGACTCTAATTCCAGCATGTATAAATAGAGGATCGACTGCAAGTTTTGAGAGACCAATCCTACACACAGAACCAGGCGACTAACCATACAAGACACAACCAGAAGGACGAATTCATAGCAATAAGAAGGTCCTGCTAGGGCGTAACTCCATATTTGATCGTACTTAAATACTTACATTGTTTTAAATATTAAATGATGTTTTATTGGATGATCATGCGTATGTTTTGATTACATTATTACTTCATTAATATCGTTTTCATGATTAATATAAGCCCTAAGTTGTTAATTAATAAACTGATAATCATTAAGGTAGAATTTATGCGGATTTCTGATTAGTGGCGACAGAATTAGTCTGTTGAGAAAGCTTAAAAGCCGAAATCTAGACGTTTAGCTTAGTATAAACATTGGAATGATATACACACACGTGAGCAACAAAAGAGAGAGAAAAGATTAGTCTGTTGCGAAATCTTAAACGCCGAAAACACCCTTACGTTAAATTAGGTTTAATTAGACTAACTTTAGAATTAAAATACTGATAGATGTTTAAGTGTTAATGTTCCACTCTTAGTGGTCGACACTCTACATACCAACTAGGCTACATTGATCGGGTACACTGCCTGTTAGTGTTTATTATAGGTTAAGTCGGCTAAATATAAATTTAAAACTTGCTAACAATAAAATACCTATACACAACGAAGCACATCACAAGCCTATACGACTCATCCCAAGTCTAGGCCCAAGGTCCGACCCATTTGACCTTTGTAAGACATATATAAGCCCTTTCCTAGGAGAGGGTGTGTTCAAAATAAAATTTTCATTTCACCTAGAACTCTTCATCTCTTTCTTTCTCTAGAAGTTTCTCTCTCTAAAACCTTTTTTAGATTCATGTATGTTCTTGATAATATTAGGATCCAACAACAGTTCATCAAATCTTAAATCCTATTATCTACCACTTTTAACGCTGCTAAGCCAATGGTTATGGTCCTAGCCACTAAGGGTTACTTAGATTTGAGATGGTCACCTACTAATAATTACTATCAACACATAGCCATGGTCTATGTAAGGACACAAGTCTATACACGCATATAAATCATCCACAATACAGCTAAGATAAATGTAGAAATCATGTAATTAAATAGAATAGAGCCATAACAAGGCAAGCACTAAAGGTTTAGCCTTCCATTACAAATGATAAGTAAAGATAAATCAGACATAATGATCAAACCAAAGATAAACAATGTTTATGATTTGTAATTCTTTGATCTTCTAATGTTTCTAGCCTTGGAATTCGTCTTGCAGCCTCTGATATTCGTCCTCTAGGACTTGGAAATGACATTGTGACCTAAATTATGATAGTTCGGGGTATTTATGCTGAAAATACCCAAGCTCGTAAATCCGTACGGCGTATACTTAGGTGAGTCTAGAAAAGTCTGAGGTCAATGATGCTTTTGAATGTTCTAGTGATACCTCATTGGTTGAGGAAAATGGGTCTGAGGTGAAAGTAGATGAGAAAGTAGGTACTGCTAAGCCTAAGGTTGAAACTGTTAGACCTAAGATAGAAGTAAAACAAGTTAGGCCAACAGTTAAATATGCAGAAATGTATAGGTCAACCAGTAGGACTTCACAGCCTAGGGGAAACCAGAGAAACTGAAATAATCTCAAGTCCCATCAGCTAGGCAGTGAGTTTGTTATGTACAATAAAACTTGCTATTTTTGTGGTAGTTTTGACCATAGGAATTCAAAGGTAACAGTGTATGCTAATACAAGGGTGAACACAAACAATTTTTCAAGAAATACTCACTGTAATGTAACCAGTAAAATAACTCCCAGAGCAGTCTTGATGAAGTCTGACATCAAACCCTTAAGTACTGCTAGACCAATTAGGACTGCTTACTCAAAATCAACAGTCTCAAGTCCTAAACCAACTTCTTACAAACAAGCACATGGTAATAACTGGTCTTTTAATAAGAAAATTTGTTTTCAAAAGAAGGTTTGGAGGCAAAAAGTAAGAATTGCTAGTCCAACAGTTTGTACTGCTAGGCCAGTAGTTAGTACTGCTAGGTCTGTGGGCACTGTCAGGGAAACTGGGGTCAATGCTGTTAAGGCCTCAACATGCTGGAAATGGAGACCTACCAAATCCAGCAGTGCATCAATAACTATGAAGAAATATAATTACATTGATGCACGAGGCAGATGCAAGTCAGTGATGCCTTGGGTCCCCAAAGGAAACTAATTTCCTTTCTTTTTTGTGCAGAAACATTCAAGTAATAAAGAAGATCAAGGATACCCAGACAGTGGATGTTCCAAGCACATGACTGGGAATATGTCCTACCTTTCAGACTTCAAACCTTTGGATGGTGGATATGTTTCTTTTGGTGGTGGCATAGGTGGCAGGATTACTGGTACAGGTATAATCAAGACTGGCAGTCTTGATTTTAAAGACGTGTGGCAGTCTTGATTTTAAAGACGTGTTTTATGTGAAGGAGCTTAAATACAATCTATTTAGTTTCTCACAGATGTGTGACAAAAAGAACTTTGTGTTGTTTACTGACACTGAGTGCCTTATCCTCTCCCCAGACTTTAAGTTGCCTGATGACAATGAGGTGTTGCTTAGAGTCCCTAGGAAAGGCAATCTTTATAGTGTGGACATGAAAAACATAGTTTCTAAAGAGAATCTTACTTGTTTGGTTGCAAAAGAATCTTTGGATGAGTCCATGTTATGGCATGAAGACTTGGTCATATTAACTTTAAAACCATTAATAAAATTGTAAGATATTGGATTTCATAAACACATAACAAACAATAATATGGTCGAATTATTTAGAGGTTTTAGAGAGAGAAAGTGGGAGCCTTTCTAGAGAGAGAAAGTGAAAGGAAACATAGAAGGTTAGATTAAGATGAATGAAAGGTCCAACCCTCTACCTTGGGAGGTAGAGGGTATTTATAGTTACAAACATAACGACCTCCTATCGGCCTGTGGATCAGGTATACAGTGGGTAAAGACCCGTCCTTCCTCCACGGTGTTGCTCTAAACTAAATAGCTAACTAAATAACTAGTAAGTAACGTAATGTCTACGAGCTAAATTATGCTAGATTATATATGGGGTGACCGACACTTCACTATGGAATTTCTAATTCCTAACAATCTCCCCCTAAGGGAGGTCACCCCATGTTTTACATTTCGAATCCTAGCATTCTATTTAATCTTCAGTCTTGAGCTAGTAGACTTAAATTCTTCAAATTCCGCATCATTTGTGCTTTAGCAGTGATACTTCAAAGTCCGAGTGCTTAGTACTTTCAGTGGAGGCTTTGAACTGATCCACATCTTTGATGATCTTTGAGCTTTCATTGAGATCATCAGCCACAGTAAATCTCTGGATCACCCTTTATTGTGTTGCCATCATGTGTTGTTGTGACTTTCGGACCGACATGCTCACACTTTTGAATCATGACATCTTTCCATCAGAGTAGCGGAAGCCTTACTGGTTCATGATATTTGCAGCAGCGTAGCAGAAGCATAGTATAAAAATATCAGAACCAGGTTATGTAGATATGCACCAGTCATGATTTCTTCAAATTAAGTGTGGATGATGTGAGCATGCGGCTTTGGATTGACTTCTCAATTCTGATCAGCTGCAACCGTCCAAATGTACCTGCAAACAACAGTTAGCAATAAAACACACGAAAGTGTCTTTGATCACTTTCGTTGAATTGAGGTACACGGCCCACGGTTCCCCGTTGATCAGTACAAGTACTGCCTGTGATCAGGTAGGATTCCTAAGAATCTCCTTGACAGGGTTTCGCAGTTGTTCTAGCTGTTCTCAAACCGGAACGTCTCAAAGAAGACAACACGGAGTGAGTGAACCAGCGAATTGAGATTCACTGATTGATGAAAAATTGATTTGAAAAACAATCGCGTATTGCTTAGAATAAAGAGTTTTTGCAATACGACGAAGGTTTTATGAGAAAGATCAATTTTCAATCAAAACACTTTTTGTATTTGAAAATAGTACACAATCGACGTGCTAGTGAAAAGAAGAGATTCGCACATCGACCGGTTTTTCTAAAAGTATTTTTCAATCAGAGATACTTTTTGAATTTTGAAAACATAAGTACACATTCGACGTGCTAGAGAAAAGAAGATTTGCACATCGAACGGTTTTTCCAAAAGTATTCGTCAATTCCATTCCTGGACCAAGGTTGATTCAAAACTGAATTGCCCCATAGTTTCTATCCAGTTGTCACAAGTTTGATCTTACGAGAAGATCTCACATGTCACCCACCAAGAGCTTGTTTGATGTTGGCTCTAGAAGGATTTCCATCTTCATTGTGAATATTTTCATATCACTCGGATGTTCTGGCAATACCACAAGGATAATGCGTAGGACTCTAAATATATACTTACTTTCCACATTGTGTGAAACAGCAAGTCTTCATTAATTTTGTGTCCTAATGAGATGTTGTGGATGATCTCTTGGCTCTAGACTCAATAGTGCACATTTGGTTCCTGTGTCGGAGACTAGGGAGAGGGTCTCCTTCTTCAATATCAACAATCTCTAAGAGAAAGTCGATAGATAATGCCGGTTCCCCGTGAGAATGAAACAAGCCCTTTTAAGAGGAACTTGAGTGGTTTGGAAAGTTGAAGTGCAGTGCGTCACTGGGTCCATGACGTCTTGTCTTCAATACCGGCGTTACCTTAGTAACCACCAGTAGCATATGTATTGAACCCGGTTACTGCCCTAAGGTTGAATTGATGGAGGGCTATTTCTTTTCACCCCTTTTCACATTCAGTTCTTTTTCATTCTTCAACCCCTTCAGTGCTTACCGAGACTTCATAACTAGAACCTTGTTGGGTTTATTCCAGTACTAGCTCTGCTCAGTCCGCACTCTTCCCATATTCTCATTTTTCTCCTTTTTTCAATATTCCTAAGGACTCTACACTATCTAGTGGATTATCCCTGGGAAGATCCCTCCGGTTCTGGCGGATCGTGGGAACAAATACCTAACCTAACCATCCTTATAACACCATGCATAAAGTAAATTTGGTCGGTCTTTTGGTATTGTTCATTCCTTCTCGAAACCAATTGAAAAATCATTTGGAAAACCAATCAAGGTACTTGTGATACGAGATCAAAGCATTTTGTACCTTAATAGTTTTGATCATTTAGAAAACCTCCCCCTCAACATGTGCGCATGATTTAGAAATTGTTTAGCACAAGGAGGCAAGAGGACTTTGAAATATTTTCTTTGATCACAATTTTCATGCGAAAAAGCCATTTGATTTTCATGGTAAAATTCTCCCCCTCAATATGTGTATAGGATATTTGAAATCATTTTTATCACATAGAGGCAAGAGTTCTTTTGAAGCACATCCACAATCACAAAATCCATTAAGAAAACCATTTGAAAACACAATCAAGGTACTTTATAATCTCTTTTAAAAAACTTTTGTACCTCGATAGTTTTGCTCCCTCTCAATATGTGCTTCAAGATTCGAAAGCGTTTAGCACATATGAGAGAGCAGCCTGCACAATTGAATCAAAACGATCATCATTTATCAAATTTCATATTAAATCACAAATTCTCCCCCGATCAAAAATATCAAACCCTTTGAGATTTTGGATCCCAAGTGATTTAATAAGGTTTAGAAAACATGGGAGAATATGTGGCCTGGTTTAAATACTCATCATGTTTTTGGATAAATCCTCCTCCTCAACACGTGCATTGTATATGAAATCGTTTGGCACATGGAGGCAGGAGTGCCTATAAAGGACTAAAACCAATTCCGTTAAAACAGATATGAGATTTAAATCACGATCTCTCACCCGATCAAAATTTCAAACCTTTTGAGATTTGTGATCCCAATTGATTTAAATCATTTAAAAAATTTGGGGAAAGACGTGGCAAGATTCAATTTTGAAAAATGACAGATAAGGACCAACTCTAGACATTAAAGATTGTTAGTGTCAGGTATGATAGTTTTTTTTTTAAACGATCTTTAAGTAAAATAAAACAGTTTCACAATCAAACAAGAACAGAAAAAATTTCATTTTGTAAGATCTTTGAGTTTTAAAGAAAAACATACCATGACATAACATTAAATCTTTAGATCACCACTTTTTAACGTACAAACCGGACTTTTTATGAAGCAATATTGATTGAAAATAGTTTATTTTAAATCACTCTCCCCCTTAATCGATGACCAAAGTCAATAATTGAGTGACTTAAGTTTTGATAAAATGAAGTCCGGTGATTTTCAAAATTTAGTCCAATATATTTTCAAAACAATATTTTTCATTTTCAAAAACAATATTTCAAAGTTTTTAGAGAAATGGTATCATCACGATTATCCTGCACAAAGATATGTTAGGTGGTTGAGAAGCTTCTGTTGTTGCTGTAGGGCTTGGAAGAAAAACCGTCTGCAGATGCAGTGAGACTTCTTCTTACGTTGCATTTTGAATGCCAACTGAGGTCAAATTAAGCTCCGTTTTCTTCAATCACTTAGAAGAAAACCATCTGCTGATGCAGTGAGACCTCTTATGTTGCATATATGCCAACTCTCCATTGAAGTCCAATTAAGCTCCGTTTCTTCATTTGTCAACCCAAGAAATAGTTACCCTTTCCTTTCGGCATCCAATCATCATCATTAGTGGGATCCGGATCAGGAACATTCTTATATCCATGATATCTGCATACGTTAGTGAACACACATACAGATATATGGTGGTCGACATCACCCATAACAGCAATCGACTAATTAAAGTCAATTCAACATAACAATCAGATCATATATAGCATGGGAATAATGTGTTCATCAAACTTTAAACATCTAAACCTAACAATCATATCCTAGAAACCTAGTCCTTCAACATAGGCAATTATATTTTTTCAGATAAACACGTAGGATATTTAAGAAAGTCCGTTAGATGATATAAATTTGAAAAATATTCTTCCCCTCAATCAATGACTCTTTTTCTTGAAAAGTTTTAAAAGTGCTGAATTCATCGATTGAGTTTTTGCGAATTAATACGAAAACTCTGATCCTGATTGATTTTTTCAAGCAACTCATTTTACCACCATTTTTGAAATACAACAAATATTTTTCTGAAGAATTATAGACGGAAAAACATTTGTGTAGGAACAGCAGTCCTTTGACATACTTTCCTTAAATTGTTTTAGGATAAGTGCACGAAATATTTGAAAATTGTTTTAGCGCAGCACTTTCCTTTCTTTTGAAGAGCGGGTTGCTATCTGAAATAATAGCAAGCCATGGTTTAAGCGCGGGTCACAGTCAGAAGTAACTGTAATCCATTAGATTTATGACATGTTTAGAAAGAAATATTTACACCTCCTGCTCGAACTTCATCTAAAGTCCCGTGCCATTATTGAATGACATTTCTAAGACCGTAGATGTTATCGATACCAGAAGACATGTCTTGGAAAACATATTTTTGGTAATTTTTGAATTTTTCTGATTTTTATGGGATTTTGAAGGTTTTATATTTTTCTATTTACTTTTGTTGGTTTTATATTTTTCTATTTTCTTTTTGTTGGTTTTATATTTTTGTATTTTGTTTTTCGAATAAATATATACAAGAGATAAATTAGTTTAAGAGAATGATGAAATGAGTACCGAGATAAAGATATCGTTCAGCACGTTGTAGAAGAAAGGAACCAACATCTCTAAAACTTTCGCCACCAAAGCATCCGAGGCTTCTAAGAAAATCATCTGGACATGAGCCTTCTCAATTTGACTCTTTGGTAGCTTCCCCCCAAACCGACAATCATCGAATAATGACCATTTCCCTAAGAAGTAGAGTTGAATACAAAGCGGTCTCATTGATTGAAGCTCAGCACCCTGAAGAACACGAGAACACCGAAGTAACAAGTTGAAACATTGATCGTCTCAGTGGTTATCAAATTCGGATTAACTGATTACGACCGATCACATGAACCTGTTGTGCATCCCCGATGTACACCTTACTCTTCGAGATTGACCAGTTGTCTAGTTAGGGGAACAATATATCAACATCTTCATTTTACCAAGTGCATTCCAGTTATATAACATATAACCAATCAGCACATAATGTACACATGTACCCAACAAGAGTAGAGACGATGACATCCATGTAACATGTTGAGTCACAAAACATCTCTGTGGATGTCAACTCTGAAATAACTGAATTAGCTCGATCAAGTGAACATGTTGTGCATATAACCGGAAGCCCTTTATCATAAACCGTATATAAAATGTCGATAGGCAGTATTATCTCACGATCCAAATATTCTTCTCACATTTCTCCCAACTGAACATTGAAGTAACAAAAACCAAAGGTCTCCAGAGACCACTTCCCCCAAATAGTTAGAGTAATATATCCTTCCCCCAAATAGTTTTGATACCTCAGAATCAGCAAAACATAATATATCCATAAACTTGAAATCATGTGAGAAGAATTCAAATAGCCCAAATGAATCCTGTGAGAATCAACTGCTACATAAACTCTCTCTGACTATCTTTATCAACCCATATGTAGACAATTTGAAGTGACCACTGTTGAAGAAAAACCCGATATACCAAACTTGAAACTGAAGTCGAATTCCCCGCATTTGTGTCTTAAGCTTGCACTTAAAGATGGAAGAACGGTGTCGAGAATCTATGCTTCCAGCAAATCTCTAAGTACTCACACTCAAACAAAGTATGAGACTTTAACACCTCTTGATATTATCCACATCGTCATCTACATGTGACACTGAGTAAAACAACGTAACTCCTAATAGTGATAGTTAACCAGGTCTTCAACCATCCACTCCGACTGCTGGTAACTAGATAAATCAAGCCTTCAACTCAAATTCTTAAGCCCGAGCAAGTTATCAAATAAGAACACGCCTTTGTGAAGGACAACTTCAATCTCAAATAAGTGATAAATGATTAACTCTGAAGTAATCAACTTGTGTCAAATGTCCAACACGTGAATAAACATACAATCGGATGTACATTGACCCACTGAATGAACCGGAGCAAATGATTCCTCAACATCAATGCATTCTTCCTTAAGGTATACATGTAGAAACTGATCTGGAAGATTCACCAATAATGTTTTCGAGCGGATGAGGTAGTCATTTTCCTTAATGTTCATGTGGTTGATTTATAGCGTGCACAATGAGAGGAATAATAATCCGTGAAGATTTGGCAAAGGAATACCAAAGAGCGGATCATTATTCATGAACAATAATCCGTGAAGATTTGGTAAAGGAATACCAAAGAGCGGATCATTATTCATGAGTGCAACTGCAATATTATGATAGTCATTATCAACGCCTTGAGGAATAACTGGAGATTGGGTTTGTTGAGAGTTCTGAGAAGTACTTCTTAGATGGTGAACTAGTTGAGTCAGTAGAAACCGGAGCATGAGCTTCAGAAGCTGGATGATCAACATTCGTTAGAGGTTGGAAGTACTCATCAAACATATCTTTGAAACACAATGAATCCCAAACAATGAATCCCAATTATCCTTAGTAATTGAAGCATTAGGCGTTGGAGGAGTGTCATCAAAAATCAAGCAATGAATCATTGCTAAAGAATCTGAGCAAGTCTAATTGGGGATTAAATTTTGGCTTTTCAATCTCCCCCAATTAGTGCTCTCCCATAAACTGACGAAGATTTTCAAGTGTTCTTCTCAGCCCGGATTAAGAAGAAGTCTTTAGATCATCAAATGCAATTCGTCTTTAGTCTTCTAATCATGTAGCTTTCAAATGTAGATAAGACTGTAGACTCGACCTTCTTCAAGATTATCCGAATGGGGAAATAGACAGTTAACATCTTCTTCACACCAAAGGCATTCCCGTTAACTTGTAAATAGCTAATCCCCTTAATTAAAATCCCTCCCAATCAAACAAGAACAGAAAGATGTTCATCAAAGAAATCAGCCCAGCAACTAGAATCACTTTGTCATTTAATCATATCAGCCCGTGTGAAGATGTCAACCAACGGCTCTTAGAAGAAACTACATGTGAAGATGATCCGATAAGAAGAATCTCGGTTCTTACATGGGTTAGGAGCCGTTTGACCATATATTCTCAAATATCAGTCAACCATGCAAAAAATTCACACTTCTTCTCCCCCTCAAGAATTGCATACAGAGATGCCATTCTTGATTAACCAAGTGATTATCATCCAAATGTATTATATTCACACTTCTCCCCCGCAAAATTAGCACATGATGTCGCCATCTTCATTATATTGAGCAAGAGGAATAAGAGTAATTATCAGTAGTCCGGTTCACTTGATGACTGAAGCGCATGGAAAAAGCATGAAGCATGTTGATGAAGAATGTCGATGAGAATGGTCATAAACATGAAGATTTCTCTTCTTAAGAAGATAAAGCGCACTGAAGCGTACACCTTTCTTTTCTTTGAGGAACGGGGCCTGAAGTGTTATCTGCAGACGCCATAATGATGAAGTACGAGGCCTGAACTGATTTGAACAGACGTCATAGTGGTTGAATATCAATGTTGAGAAACTTGAACCCGTGAGTTATGAGATATCAATCCATTTGTGATCCATACTTTAAGCCAGTCCATGTATTGAAGGATCGAAGTATCTGCAAGTGAGTAAGGAGTACCTGCACTAACATTACAAGCTTGATTGCATATATATGGGTTAGTGACATTAGTATCCAAACTCTTTGGGGTTTCACGGTCAACCTTGATTTTTTCATCAGAAAACAACTTTCCGGTAGGAATCCACCTAAGTCCAGCATCCTTAAACATTCTACCAGATGGTATCCACTTATGGCAAGGTCTAGGATTGTAAGGCTTCTTATACATAGTGGAAGACTTATCCTTGTTCCTAGTTTCCAAAGATTTAGCAGTTGGTATCCATCTAGGCGAAGTTTTTGGTTTGTATTGTTTCACAACATGTTGAACCTTAGTCGCGTTAGTGGTCTTAGTGGATAGTACCTTGGCATGTGAATTAGGAAACTGTTTCTTATGTGGAAAAGACTCAGAATTTCTAGTTTTGTTTTCTACATGCTTAGCATTCTTATGCAAATAACTACTCTTAGCTGCACGCCAATCCCTAGTCTTTTGAGTGTTCCCAGGTAGTGGTTTACAACTACTAGTAGTGCCTTGAAATCTCGTAGAATTCCTCACCCTAGGTCTTGCACCTAAAATTCCGTCTTTTTGAATCTGTGCCTTTTTCCTAGCTTTTTCTAGATAATAGTTCTTCCACAAGTCATTCATATCATATGAATTCTGGGTTTTAATGCTTGGTTTTGACACTGTTTTTGAACTAATCCTAGAGGTGCTGGGAGTAAAAGTAGCTGCATGTTGAGGATTAGAGGAACTAGAGGCATGACTCTTAGGTAACACAGGTGAAGTGACTGGTTTTGACAAAACTTTTTCCTCATCAACTTGGGAGGCAAACCGTGTTTTTGAAGATTTTGGTCTTTCGGATATAAACGCAGTAGGCTGTCTAACAACAGACCGGTTTCTAATGGGATGAGAAACTGGTTTCCCCAAGGTTGATGGTTTTGTAAACTTAGTGTTCACACTTTTCCCTACAGTTTTCCTAAGCTCATTCTTTAAGGCTACAATAGCGAAACTCTTATCCTGAAGTTGAGCTTTGAGTTCATCAATTTTTTCAATCAAAGAGTTTGTTTGTTCCATTGACTTAGTTCTAGCTTCTTTGACAGACTCACTAAGTTCTACGTGATGCTTTCTCAAAGACTCATTTTCCTTTAGTAATTTAGCCACATAAATTGACAGTTCATTATTTATTGTTATAATAGCATCAATGTCTTGTGTATTCATGACTAAATTACTTTTCTCATTCAAGACAGAAATATGTTTCTTCAGATTGTAAATGGTTGACTCTTTGTCTTGAAGCTGAGCTTTCAAAGTGTTAATTTCAAAAAGTTCACGGAATTCAGGAAGTTCCGGTTTTTTACATGGTTTGTTAAGTTGAAAACTTTCTTCTTTACTCTGAATCGCGATTTCAAGTGAAATGCAATATTTTTCAAGATTTGAGAATTTGTTTGAAAGTTCATCAAAAGCCTTCTTATCAACCAAATCTTTTGTTTTGAAACACTTAATCTCAGACTCAGCCTCAGTAACAGAACATTTATGAAAGGCATGTTCAACATTATGATCATTTTGTTTAAGTGCTTTAGCAGATGCACTATGTTGAACAGTAAAGGGTACCTCATTACATGACACCTGCTCAATTTCTGGTCTGTTATCTGCATCCACAACATGTGTAACGAGAGTCACTGGACCGCTGGATGTGTCAAGCTTATCAATATCTGAGCCTCTGTATTCAGTGCCAACTGATCCATCATCTGGTGTTTTACCCGACTCATCATTATATGTTGACTCTGACATTCTGCATTCAACAACACCCGATTCTTTAACAGATACATTACCCAACTTATCACAACTATTTCTCAACTGCACCTGACACTCATTCACGTTTTCATCTTTTTGTGTAACTTCCTCAATGTACTTCTCCACATTATCCATGAGTTGTATGAATGTCTCAATGAACACGCTAATTTCCATTCCAGTGTGTTTCTTGAAAGACACTTCAGTCATTTCATCATCAAAATCTGAGGAATATTCCCCCCGGATAAATGGCTGAAATTGATCGAAGATTACTTGAAGAGCTGCATTAGATTCATCAGTTGAGAACTTCTCTTTAGTAATTTGAAACCTCAGTTGTTCTAAGTTTAGTAGCACAGTTCTTGTCAAGATGGGAAAATCCTGACGAAGGAGAGCACTGCTTGTTCGATCCATAGTTGTAGATAAAAGTAGTTTGAGGTGCTGATAAAGTAGTTGAAAGGGCTCAATGTTACATTCCTTTAGCATGGCATTTTGTAGCATTGACTGGTGCATTTCAGTCTTTTCAAAGTCTGAACCCGGAGATATCACATCCTCATTGATTGATTCAATCATCTTTAATCGTTCAGTGTAGCATCCATTATCATTATTATCCACAGCATCATACAATTTAAGCACTTCTGAAATCACTGGGTCAGTAGAGTAAGACATGATGTGGTAGAATGCACGGGATTTTACAAGTCTATGATTTAAACCGAGAAATAGAATCTTTCGCTGGATTTTACTAAAATCAAGACTAAACCGTTAAGCAATGACCAATGGAATGTGTTAAGACGACTGATGGATCGACACAATGATAGAAAATTGTGTGCTAGGTCTTATGATTGTTTGTGGGATAAGCAGAGATGTTGTTTGGTCGTGATTCGGATTGGTTTATGCCCGTTTTTCCTGAGAAATTTAGGTCTAAAAACTTAAAAACCTCAATAACTTCTGTTCGGAGCGGATTTAGACCTCAAAGATTGGCGGTCTATTCTCCTCGTTCTCACGGTCGTTTTGATGGGTAGAACGCTGAAAACGGAGTTACGGTTCAAAAGTTATGGCCGTTTGAAGTTTTGACGGGAAAAATCAACCAAGTCGCTACGAATTCTTGAACCAAGTCGCTAACAACTAATTCGCTACACCACTAAGTCGCTAGAGTTCCAAGTCGCTAGCCAGATGTAAGTCGCTAAGTAGTAACTCGCTAAGACTCAAGTCGCTAGCAAAATTTTGGCAGCAATTCGCTACTCAAGTCGCTAAAGATGCAAGTCGCTAAAGAGCAACTCGCTACAGACCAAGTCGCTACCACCAAGTCGCTACTCGTAGTGGAGAGTCCACTACTTGTACTTTAACTCGCTAGATCTAACTCGCTAGGTTTAAAACTGTAACTCGCTACAATTTTGTGAAGCAAGTCGCTATGAAGAAAAATAAACCGTGAGCTAAGTCGCTAGCAAGAAAAACCTTATAAACATCACTTTTCAATCCAAAAACAACCCAACCAAGATGATTCAAGCTAACCAAATGAAAACCTAAACACTTGTGATGATTCTAAACATGAAAGTACAAACAAAATTCAAACTTTAACACAAGAAATCAACCAAATGATGCAAAAACCACTAAACTTTTTCCAACTCAAAAACCACCTAAAAACCACTAGAAATCCAAAGATGTGCAAGATATGATCTAACCATGGCGCTCTGATACCAATTGTAAGATATTGGATTTCATAAACACATAACAAACAATAATATGGTCGAATTATTTAGAGGTTTTAGAGAGAGAAAGTGGGAGCCTTTCTAGAGAGAGAAAGTGAAAGGAAACATAGAAGGTTAGATTAAGATGAATGAAAGGTCCAACCCTCTACCTTGGGAGGTAGAGGGTATTTATAGTTACAAACATAACGACCTCCTATCGGCCTGTGGATCAGGTATACAGTGGGTAAAGACCCGTCCTTCCTCCACGGTGTTGCTCTAAACTAAATAGCTAACTAAATAACTAGTAAGTAACGTAATGTCTACGAGCTAAATTATGCTATATTATATATGGGGTGACCGACACTTCACTATGGAATTTCTAATTCCTAACAAAAATTATAAAAGATGGTTTGGTAAGAGGACTGCCTCAAAAACATTTTTTA
The DNA here is from genome assembly GCA_019973895.1 of Chrysanthemum seticuspe. Classification (NCBI taxonomy): domain Eukaryota; kingdom Viridiplantae; phylum Streptophyta; class Magnoliopsida; order Asterales; family Asteraceae; genus Chrysanthemum; species Chrysanthemum seticuspe. The sequence goes on from BPTQ01000001.1 coordinate 229,095,784, forward strand.
AATGACCAAACTTGTGTGGCTTGCCTCAAAGGTAAGCAACGCAGAGCTTCTTGTAAGCCCAAGACCCAAAACTCTATTACTCAACCCTTATACATGTTTCATATGGACTTGTTTGTTCCTACGTCTTTAAGTAGTATTTAGCATAAGAGACACTGTCTTGTTGATGCAGGTTTTTTGACCAGGATTTAATATTTCTAAGTCTCGTCTACCTAAGTTCTACCTATTGAACTAACGATTAGTGAACCCGATCGTGCGTAGTATAGAAAGTGGTAAAGTCGAGCTCATTCCTAAGAGCTATGTAGATGAGGATCCTATTAAGTCTAAATGTCATGGTTTTAAAAGGGTTTAAGTTGAAATGATTAATTAAATAAAAGACAAGAAATAAATTGCGAAAAGTAAATTAAGGTTCTGAACAATGGTGAGAAAGTGAGATAACCTAATTATTCATCCTATCATGTAATGTCTATGTTTTTTAATTACTTCCTATTGATTCACGTGAGGGTTTAACTCGCTATGACATCATTTGGTCAATTCGTGATAACCTATCAACAAAGGTTCCTACCCGATATCAAAGGCCTACCCTTTGGGGAGTCGAGGGTCTCAAGCAACCTAAGCCAAGTCATTATGTACCCTACATGCAAGATTCAAAACAATGTGTGCCCGGGCACTAGCATCTTAGACACACATCCCTAACTTCTTAAGTTCATCCTTCCGAACGGTTATCCTTTGGTCAATTCGCACAGGAGGTATTTGATAGTCTTTTGGTCAATTCTTACCAAGCCTCTCTACCTACTTACTTAGGTTCAGTTGGTCAATTCTCCTAAGCAGTTAGATACGACCGCAATTCAAAACTACCAAAGCTAGGGTAACTACCATCGAACTATGCAGGCATACACTAGAAACAATTATAGAAGCATGAAAACATACACAATACAATCAATGAATCATAACTAGGCTAGCACCAAAGGTGCTTAGCCGATCATATTAAAAGACACAATAAATTCAATGTTTAACATGATTAAAGACATGAATTAAAGTGTAAAGTAGTAGTAATCGCTAAAGCTTACCGATATGGTGTGATTCCTCCCTTGGAGATGGCTCCGTATGCTTGGTATGGTCTGCCCTTGGAGCCCTCTTCACGTTCTCTGACTTTGTGTTGTGAGTGAATGATGTAAAATGCAGATGTTAGGGTTTGTATTTATAGGCCCGATCATAGTTATGACGTAACCTAAGTTGAGAGTTACGCCGTAACTTAAGTATCTTCTAAACAGAAAGCTCGTAGTGGTGATTACGGCATAACCTAAGGAATAGTTATGCCGTAATGGTAGCTCCACCGTAATTTTGTAGAGAGTTACGCCGTAATTTGAATACCTTCTAAACAGAAGTCTCGTAGTGCTGGTTACGTCGTAATGCATGTTAGGAGGTTACGGCGTAGTTGACGGAGGCGCAAAATTCTCCATGACATAGATGGTTACAGCGTAACTTAAGTTGAGAGTTACGCCGTAACTGCAGTTGAGTTGGTCTCTGTAACGAAATCCCAGCTACGACGTAATTGAGAATATGAGTTACGCCGTAGCTTCTTCAATGATAGCATACTAAGGTAAAATTGTTAAGAAAATCTCCAAATCCGTGTCTCTAAACTCCAATGCTCGTATTTTACCTGGAAACGAAATATAAAGGAATAAGAGTATATATCCATATAAAATGAGCATAAACGGGGGAAATTGACACTTAAAAGTCAGGATTATTTGATGTTATCAAATACCCCCCACTTGAACTCTACTTGCCCTCAAGTAGACGTTATTAGAATAATTTCTAAAAAGATATCCCTCACATACCTGGAAGATATGAGTTTAAAAATTTCTTATGCTAGAATAAATCAAAGCGTAACACCTCACGAAATGGGAACAAACACTCATATTCTCTCTTCTAATATAAGTGTCAATTTCGGGGTGATCACTCAAAGCACAGTCATAGCATGTATTCTATCATAAGCTTGTCGGTTACAAAAATCTCAACCACTAGAGTTAAGGACTAAACAATCTTTTAAGGCAATATGGGTGAACACAATATGAGGTTAAGGGTGAAATGTCATTACTAACATGTCACGGCAAAATGGACAAAATCAATGATACATGACCAAATTCCATGGCCAAGACACCAAATATTGCTCGCTTCATCACCTACACACAATTCATGACTAAAGGGTAGGATAAGACACGAGAAATTAGTGGTGTTAAATATAAAATAACAAAACAAATAGTCTTAACCTATAACCAAGTTGTCACCCCCCACCGTCCATCCAAAGTTCAAGCTTCAAGATGAAGAAACCGGATCATGATGTATCAAGTAAATGTACCATTAGCGGACGTCATGATGGGAACATCACCTGTTCTTCAAACTGGTAGTGTAATAACGTCACCAACTTAAATCTTCAAATGTGACCGAGGTGGCCTCCTCGATGCTAATATCCACTAAGCTAATAACATAGTGCTTATACATTGCACTTTTTAATAACATAAACTAATAAACAATAATAACAATTTTTTTTACCATAACTATTACAAATAAAAAGATAAACATCCTCCCACTTGAGATGAACATACATGGAGAATATGGGGGGTCTTTAATGATATTCAAATGTAAGTCTTTGACGAAAGCGTGATTCCCGAACCTTAATTTTTTCTCAATTATAGTATATTTTATTCTCAAGAAATACAAACGATGAAGTTTGTATCCCCGGATCGTTTCTCAACGAAGGATGAATTGAGTTATTGAATCAAGTCGCGTTTACATGAATTTGAATAGTGAAAAAGGTGATAATTCGGGTTTTTACGCTAATATTGATAAACATAAGCTAAAAACAACTTAATAAGCATATAAAACAATAATACGAAGCAATTCTAAGCTAAAACGCAAATAAAAAGTGAAAAAGGTGATAATTTGGGTTTATACACTAAAATTGATAAACATAAGCTAAAACAACTTAATAAGCATATAAAACAATAGGGTTATTATACAAAAAAGTCACTAAAGTTTGCGGGAAATTTGTCCTAAGTCACTAAAGTCTAAAATTTTTCATTTAGGTTACTCAACGTTAAAAAGCAAACACGTCTATAATTTCAGCGATTTTTACGTTTATTTTTTGGATATGTTAAGTAACATAAATGTCTTGTCTTTGCAAGTTCAGTAACCTGGATGACAACTTTTACAAGTTCAGTAACCTGGATGACAACTTTCATAAGTTGAGTAACCTGAATGACAACTTTTAAACTTTAGTGACTTAGGACAAATTTCTCGCAAACTTTAGTAACTTTTTTGTATAATAACCCAAAACAATAATACGAAGCAATTCTAAGCTAAAACGCAAAGAAAACCTAAAACGCGCAAAACCCGGGCTAATCCCGAGATTTAAAAGTGAAAATGAGAAATAATGACCCTAGAAACGCAAAACTATTTTTCCTACGAGCTAAATGACAAAAGAAAATTTTAGGAAAAAGCTGGATATTTTTTGACTTTCTTTTAATTATTATGATTAAAAACTAAAATTTAGAAACCTAATTATTAAAAATAGAAAATGAAATGGAAAAATCTCAAAAATTCAGGGAAAGTAAATCTTTATATGCTAAATAAAAAAAATATATAAAACAGTTAAAATCTTAAGTAAAGAAGTTGTAGTAAGCTTTTAAAAAGCTGATGGCTAAAAAAGACAAAGTAGTACAAGAATTAAATTGTGAAAGTAAAACAATGCAAGTCCCTAGGGCGCAGTGGTATGTGGGGTGTGTGTTGTGGTTTGGTGTGTGAGGAGACCAGGGTTCGACCCCAGGTTTTGCACCTTTTTTTACTTTATTTTTATTTTTGATTTTTCTTTTTGAAAACTGGAAAATAAGCTAAGGTAAAGGAATTTTGAATAGACAAATCTAATTTATACTTGAAAAACAAGCTGGAAACACAGATTACCAGCAGTTTACACAATTAGCTAAGAAACAAACTAAGCTTGACAGATTTACTTTAAAGACTACAAAAAGCTAAAAGCTAAACTATAAAAAACTATTATGGGATAAAATGATCTTAGGGAAACTAAAGGGAAACATATTTAAACTAAGAAAACTTATGAATAAGCTAAAACAACTTAAAGGATAATCTAAGGAAAGATAACTACAAGCTATAAAGGGAAAAGCTTAAAGAAAAGCTTCAAGTCAAATCCTATGGAAAAATTAAGCTGTAAAGGAACACTAATTAAGCAATTAAAACATATTACATTCTACTAATAAGCAAAAAGTCAGATAAGCTATTATGTAGACATACAAACCAAACAGCCTATTAACTAATGCATAAGCTCCTAATAAGCTACTTCAACTCCTATAAGCTACAAAAAACTGAAAGGCAACCTAGAAAGCTATACTAAACTAAGATAAGCAGTCCTAATGAGCGTATAAGCACTAATGAAATTAAATAAGCAAATGAGCTAAGCAGGCCTGTTGTCATGAACATCAGCCTAAGAGGGGTATTTTAAGCTATCAAAAAGCTAGTAAAACAGATAAGCTGTAGCAAGTGTTAGGAATTAGAAATTCCAGGTATTAAAGAGTCGGTCACCTCAAGTATATGTATTCGTTAGAAAGCTCGTAGTCATAGTTATTTTATGTTAAGTAGTATTTAGTTAAGTAACACCGTGGAGGACGGACGGGTCTTTACCCACTGTATGCCTGATCCACAGCCCGTTGTGTGGCGTTTTATGTAAGACTATAAATACTCTCTACCTCCCAAGGTAGAGAGTTGGAGCTCATAATAACATTTTCCTTCTCTCACTATAGTTCCCAACTCTCTTCCTTTCTCTCACTAGAACTTTCTCTCTCTAACATACTTATACGCCTACTTTGATCATGGTTTAGAATGTTTGTGAAATCCAATATCCTACAATTGGTATCAAGAGCCATGGTTTGATCACTCATCTTTCATGCTCTTTGTTTTGGTGGATTTCATAAGGTTTTTGGGGTATTAAGGGTTTAGGAGAGTTTGATTCATTTGGACAAATTCTAGTGTTAAAGTTTGAATTTTGCTTGTACTTTTGTGTTTAGGATCATCATATGTGTTTATGTTTTGAATTGGAAGTCTTAAATCATTGTGGTTTGGTTGTTTTGGATTGATAAAGTGGTTATTTGTGAAAGAAGGACGAAGCGAGTTGAGTCTCGGACTTGTTTTTCTTCAAAGCGAGTTGCTTTGTTATTTGATGCGAGTTGGTACATGCGATTTAGCTGTTTAGCGAGTTGGTATTTATGCGACTTGGGTTCTAAGCGAGTTGTTTCTTTAAGCGACTTGAGATCTAAAGCGACTTAGCTATTTAGCGAGTTGTAACGCTAGCGAGTTAATTTAAGCGACTTAGTGTTCAAGCGAGTTGATTGTGTTGCGAGTTGATACTAAAGCGAGGTGGCTATTTAGCGACTTGATTCATTAAGCGAGTTGATTGTGATGCGAGTTGATACTAATGCGACTTGGCTATTTAGCGAGTTGACTGCTTAAGCGAGTTGTGTATTTAGCTACTTGTTCATTTAGACCTGTTACTTCTTCGTGATACATTCTTACGGTTGTTCTTTTGGTTTAGTAAAATCCCGTGAAAGAATCAATTTCCCGGTTTAATCAAAGAATAGTAAAATCCCGTAGAATTTGTTATCATGGCAAACATCGTTCCTACCAGTGCTTCGTCAGTAGCTGAGGATGTTCAAGCTGCTGGCTCAGATACTCGTCCACCCATGCTTGACATAACTGACTATGAATCTTGGGCTCAACGAATCAGATTGTACTGTCTTGGAAAAGAAAATGGGGTTAATATTCTCAAATCCATTGATGAAGGACCTTACCGAGTTGAAACTACTAGAGATGTACTTGATACTGCTGAAGATGGAACTTTGATTTACGGAATGGACAGACCAAAGATGTATGATGAGCTCGATGATAAGGAGAAGAAGAGATTTGATGCAGATATCCGAGCGTCTAACATTATATTGCAAAGTCTTCCAAAAGACATCTACAAGCTTATCAATCACAACACCGAAGCAAAAGCTGTATGGGATAATGTCAAGATGCTTCTCTCTGGTTCTGAGTTAACTATTGAAGACCGAGAATCACAGTTATATGATGAATTTGAGCACTTCAAGATGAAACCAGATGAGAGTGTTTATGAGTACTATGTGAGGTTTCACAAGCTTGTGAATGACATGAGAAATATTAAGATGACAATGCCAAACATTCAGCTGAATTCAAAGTTTGTGAACAATATGAATCCAGAATGGCACAAGTTCGTCACTTCTGTAAAGCTTACCAAAGGATTGAAGAATACAAACTATGAGCAACTCTATGCCTTCCTCCTTCAAAATGAGAGGCATGCCATGTTTGAAAAGAGGATTCTAGATCAGTTCAAAGCTCAGGGAGAAGCAAGTTCAACAAATGATTCAACTACTTTTTACTCAAAAGTTAGGATTACCACCAAAGCTTCTCAAGTTGTACCCACGGGAGATGGTGATCACAAACTCATTCCTGATCCAAGGTTCAAGCAACCAGATGCTAATGCTGTCATGGAACATTTCATCAATCAACTGACACTCATGGTTAAAGAGAACAGGACACTTTCACCTCACACTAACAAACTTCACACCAACAATGAAATCAGAACCGCCTCCAATCTTCACAATCATGCTTTGATCAGAGATGGGAAAATTATGGGGCAGCCAGTTCAAGAAAGGCAGTTTGATCAAAGAAAGGGTGGAGCAGGTGGAGGTTATGGTGCTAATCAGAATCGAGGAAGGAATGGAAATCAAGGTCAAGCTAAGCCGATCAAATGCTATAACTGTGGTGGTGAGGGACACATTGCAAGGAACTGCACATCTCCAAAACGTCCACAGAATGCTGATTACTTCAGAGATAAGATGCTGCTTGTACAAGCTCAGGATAATGGTGCTGCTTTGGATGAAGAGGAGTTGTTGTTTCTTGCTGAGGGCAATGCCAAGACCTATGATGCAGATGTGGATGAGCAGCCAATTCAGGAGATAGGTCACAATCATCAGAATGCCTTTCAAGTCGCTGATTGTGATGCATACGACTCTGATGTGGATGATGGACCTACTGCACACACACAATTTTTATGGCTAGCATTTCTCCAATGGTTTCTCCCAAGGTCTCATCTTCACCACAAGCTGGCCCATCCAAAGACAAACTCATCTCAGAGGTATTAAAACTATACGATGATGCTGATGTGCAAAAGATGCATGACAAAGTACAATCAACTGAAACTATTGAATCAAATATTGAAAATATGGGTAATATCAATGTTGTCCCATATGATCAATATGTGAAACAAAGTGAAAGTGAAGTTGTACCAAGTGATGCATCTTCTGCAGTCAACAATGACTATGTTTTTGATGAATACACTGCATGTGCCCCTGATGATTCTGTTATCTCTGAACTGAATGCCTATAAAGAACGTGTTGCTATTTATGAACAACGTGCAAAATTTGAGTTGACCACCCGTGAGCAGGAAATGGATGACCAAATGCGTACAACTATTAGAAAAAGTAGGTTTAGAGAAGAAGTATTAAAACAAGAGTTAAACTCCTTACAAGAAAAGCTTTCTAAAACTGCTAAGCAAAAACAAGAACTTCAAGAAAATGTTAAAATGCTTAAGCAAGAATTCAGTGCTAAGGAATCAAAACTTTTGAATGATTTTTCTAATCTAAAAACCTTGAAAAACAAGCTTGAAAATAAGTTGTACGTACAAGGAAATACCATTCAGACTGCTCACTTAATCACTAAGCATAGAGTTCTAAGCGATAAGCATAGTGTTCCCATTATAGATAAACCCAACCCTGAGTACGGGAAGATTGCAAAAGTAGCTCAAAGTGTAATCTATGATGGCAATGAGATTCTTAAACCTAGACAAAAACCTAGTTGCTTTGAGTGCACAGAGGAAGATAAGAAATTAGATGAAATCACTAGGGAAAAGATGAACAAGAAACTAGATGATCCTAAATGTAAAGAGAAGAAAATAATTATCACACCCCATGACTACAAAAAGGAGAATTGGATCTCATTGAACATGTTTAAGCCTCAAACATTGTTGACTCCCGAACAAGTGTTCTGGAAAATGGAGTTAGATAAGCAGAAAGCTGAAAATATTGTTGAAACAAACCCTCCCCTTAGGAAAATGCCTAAAGCGACTATGTATCCTCCCAATACACCAATGCATCTAGTTCCTAGAACTATTGCTACTAAAAGCAAGACCTTAATCAGTCAATATGTTATTTTTCAACTATTTGTTGATTTTGAGAAAACTTGTAAGAAAAGGATCACACCCACTGGGATGACTGAAGGGGAAAGGGGTTTTGAACAAACAAAAGAATGCTATTTAACTGAGGTCATGCCTTTCTTTAAACTTCTAAAAGATCACTTTGAGAGTCTTAAAAAGGGGATAGATACTGATATCAAGGGAATGGAAAAGGAATTTGATGCAATGTTAGTTGAGGTTAGTGACTATGAGCGAGCACTAAAATATAATGAGATTGAGAGGAAGAACTTGCATACACTAAATGAGAACCTAATTTCTCAATGTATTGCTCAAGATGTGTTCTACACTGCTACTAACTGTTCTATTACTGCTTCTCAATTTCATGAACTGTCTGTTGCTTTAAAAGTCTCCCATGATCGTGTCATTGAGCTTGAAATAAAAAACTCTAAACTAAGTGAGAAAATTGATCAGGATGACCATGATAATTTGGTAAAACATCTTTCTAAACTAGAGGTTGATCATTTTGATCTACAACTAAAATATCAACATCTTAAAGAAAGTGTTAAAACCTCAAACATCAAGACATCCTCAGATGCTCCAGATTTTGATGCAGTTTTTCAAATAAACAAACGTGACGAACAGATTCAAGCTCATTGTAACACGATCAGAAAGTTGAAAGCCCAAATCGCTCAATTAAAGGGTGAAAAGAACAATGTGACTGGTCCCTAAATGCCTCCTCCTTTAGATTCTCAGAATTCTTAAACGTCATTTCAATGAGTTATTTGAATCTATAAAGGTCACTCATAACAAAAATAACGAAACGGTAGTCTCGTTACAAAAGGAAATTGAGAATCTAAAGAGTCAGGTAAAAGGGAAGATGCCAATGACCAATGGGGAGAATGGTGTATCAAAGGTACATGTCTGTAATAAATATGCTTTGTCTGTGAAATATGTTCCTCCTCATCTTAGGAATAACAAACTTGCTATTCAAACATATTTCTCATACCTTAAGGACAACCTAGAATGTCTCCGTGAGATTGTAGAAGAGGATAAGTTAGAGAAACCAGATAATAATGCAATTGGCCATGCATGCTTATATGCCAAACGATCTCAAGAACTTCTAGAATGCCTAATTACAATATGCCCTAAAACCTTAGGTGAGCAAGTCAATCCCTTGATACCGTGTTCTATGCCTAGTGCCAAGCATGCAAGTCATTCAATGCCAGATGTTTTGAATATGAACCTTAGTGTGCCTTCAAGAAGTTCAGATTACAGATCTGTTAATGATAAGATAGTGAACTCATGTGTGCCTTCTAGAAGTACAAATCCCAGCACTTCCTGTGTTAAGAAAGTGAATCATAGTGTGCCTGCATGTAGTTCAGATCCCAGCACATCTAAACAGGAGAAGCAAAAAGTAGCAAAACCAACTAATGTTCCCATTCCGTCTACAGGAGTAATCAGTGACATTAAAGCAAGCAGGTCAAAGTCTCAAGACAATACAAGGAATGATAGGACCTCGCAAGCTAAGAATGTGCATTGGAAAAGAGTAGAAGACCAACCTAGGAACTCTAATTTTGTGCCGAATAAAACGAATCGTGTTGATTCTAGTATTAGCCATAGGCGTACTGTAATTAATTCGAATTCTGATACTTTTTGCAAACCTTGTATTGATGTCTGCTTGAATTCTGTTTCTAATCATGAAAGTAGTGTTAATGTTTTGCCTAATGATGTTAATTGTCCAGTTAATATTGTTAATGCAAAAAATCATGTTAAGAAGGCAAAAAGGCAAAAACTTAAGAAAGTTAGAAAACAATGGAAACCCACAGGAAGAACATTCTGTAAGATAGGATATAGATGGATACCGGTTGGCCGTAAGGTTAATCTGACAATGCCCACTAGAAAATGGATGCTTACGGGTAGAACTATTCCCTTAAGAAGTGGACATACTTTGAATAGGGCAAATACGGACACAAGTACTGTATCTATTTATAATGATTCCATTGCTTCAATATCTGATATGGACGTTTCTATTTCTAATGTGGGTGTTCCAATCTATATTTCTAACCAAATGGAACCCATTCTTGCATGGGGATCCCAATTATCCAGTTATCTATTCTTGTCTGTGTTCAACCGCAGATCGTTCAAATCGTTCTGTGGTACCTGGACTCAGGCTGTTCCAAGCATATGACTGGCGACCGGTCGCGGCTCATGAACTTCGTGAACAAATTCATCGGGACAGTTAGATTCGGAAATGATCATTTCGGTGCAATTATGGGTTATGGTGATTATGTTGTTGGTGATAGTGTTATCTCTAGAGTATACTATGTGGAAGGTCTTGGTCATAATCTGTTCTCTGTTGGTCAATTCTGTGATTCTGATCTAGAAGTAGCCTTCAGAAAACATACTTGTTTTGTTAGAGAACTTGATGGTAAGGAACTGTTAAGAGGAACTCGTGGTTCAAATCTTTACACCATCTCTATCGATGATATGATGAAGTCTTCTCCAATTTGCTTGTTGTCAAAGGCTTCGAAAACAAAGTCATGGTTATGGCATCGTCGTCTCAATCACTTGAACTTCGACACCATCAATGATCTCTCCAGAAATGACTTAGTTGTAGGTTTACCTAGACTAAAGTATGAAAAGGATCATCTTTGTTCAGCATGCCAATTGGGAAAAAGCAAAAAGTATACCCATAAACCCAAACCTACAAACTCAATTACAGAAGTTCTTCATACCCTTCATATGGATGTATGTGGACCAATGAGAGTGCATAATATCTTTGGGAAGAAATATGTGTTAGTTGTGGTTGATGATTACTCTAGATTCACCTGGGTCAAGTTCTTAAGAACAAAGGATGAAACTCCTGATATCATCATCAAACTCATCAAACAGCTGCATGTTCGACTTAACAAAACCGTCAGAATTATCCGAACAGACAATGGTACTGAGTTTGTTAACAAACAACTTAGTGAATTTTATGAAAGCATTGGAATCAGCCATCAAAGAAGTGTTCCACGAACTCCTCAACAGAACGGTGTAGTTGAAAGACGAAATCGAACTCTTGTGGAAGCCGCTAGAACAATGCTGATTTTCTCAAAGGTTCCAATGTTTCTCTGGGCTGAAGCTATTGCCACTGCATGCTACACACAAAATCGTTCCCTGATTCACACTGTTCATGGAAAAACTCCATATGAACTGGTCCACAACAGAAAACCTAATCTATCTTTCCTTCGTGTGTTTGGTGCATTGTGTTACCCAACTAATGAGGGTCAAGACTTAGGCAAACTGAGAGCTAAAGCAGACATTGGAGTTTTTGTAGGGTATGCACCAAACAAAAAGGGATACCGAATCTACAACAAAAGAACCCGAAATATCATGGAAACAATTCACGTTACGTTTGATGAGCTGACCGGTCAAACGGCTCCTGGACAATCCAGTTCAGGACCCGCACTTCAAAACAGTCCCATTGGTTCATCCCTTGTTCCAAACTCTTCTCAAGAAACTCCATATGTACCTCCATCTGAAGATGATTTAAAGAAATTGTTTGATCCTATGTTTGATGAACTTTATGATCCAAGTACTAATGAGGTGTCGATTCCTACAACAGAGGCTGCTCATATTCCTGTGAATGAAGTCAATACTTCAGTCTCAATATCATTAAGTCAAGAAGCGCCTGCTGCTGATCCTTCAGTCTCATCAACAAATCATCATTCTTCAAATGTAAATCATGGAACTGTTTCTGGCATCAATGATGAAGTTAATCCCTTTGCTACTCCTGAAGATGCTCCATTTGAAAACATATTTTCTCCTGAATCTTCATCAGAACCATCTTCTTCAGGAGACATCGACTCTGCTACTTCAGTCCCTCAACAACTACCACATGAACACCTCAGAAAATGGACTCACGATCATCCATTAGACAACATCATTGGAAATCCTTCTCGTCCGGTATCCACTCGTAAACAGCTTGCTACTAATGCCTTATGGTGCTTCTTTAACTCAGTACTCTCAAAGATCGAACCTAAAGATGTTAAAACTGCTATGAATGAAGACAGCTGGTTCAATGCCATGCAAGATGAAATTCATGAGTTTGATCGACTTGATGTATGGGAGTTAGTACATGCTCCAGATTGTGCTATGATTATTGCTCTAAAATGGATCTTCAAAGTGAAACTTGATGAGCATGGTGATGTGTTGAAGAACAAGGCTTGATTAGTTGCTAAAGGATACCGTCAAGAGGAGGGTATTGAATTTGAAGAATCTTTTGCTCCTGTTGCTCGAATCGAGGCAATCAGAATCTTAACATGGTAGTCTATCAGATGGATGTAAAGACAGCATTTCTGAACGGAGATCTTAAAGAAGTCGTCTACGTCAGCCAACCTGAAGGATTTGTGAATCAAGAGCATCCTACTCACGTTTATCGTTTGAAGAAGGCTCTTTACGGTTTAAAGCAAGCTCCAAGGGCATGGTATGATACACTATCAAAGTTTCTTCTATCTACCGGATTTAGCAAAGGAGCAGTTGATCCAACATTGTTCACCAGGAAGTCAGGCAAACATTTAATTCATGTTCAAATTTATGTTGATGATATCATCTTTGCCTCGACTGACCCCAATGAGTGTGACCGTTTTTCAAATGAAATGAGTTCAAAATTTCAAATGTCAATGATGGGACAAATGTCATTTTTCTTGGGATTACAAATTTCACAAAGTCCCGGAGGCATTTTCATAAATCAATCTAAACATGCAACTGAGATCTTAAAGAAATTTGGATTTGATTCAAGTGACCCTGTTGACACTCCCATGATTGATCGAACCAAACTAGATGAGGACCACTCAGGGATCATGATTGACCAAACGAAATATCGTAGTATGGTTGGATCCCTGATGTACCTCACTGCTAGTAGACCAGACATCTTGTTCGCTGTTTGCATATGTGCTAGATACCAGGCTAAGCCTACTAAAAAGCACCTTGAAGCGGTTAAACGGGTCTTTCGGTATCTCCAAGGAACCATCAATATGGGACTCTGGTACCCTAAGGACACCGGTATGTCACTAACAGCCTATGCAGATGCTGATCATGCAGGATGTCAAGATACTCGTCGAAGTACGTCTGGAGGTGCTCAGTTTTTGGGTGATAAGCTTGTGAGCTGGTCTTCAAAGAAGCAAATGAGTACTTCTATTTCCTCTACAGAGGCAGAATATATAGCCATGTCATCTTGTTGTGCTCAAATCCTTTGGATGAGATCTCAATTAACTGACTATGGCTTTGTATTCAACAAAATCCCTCTGTACTGAGATAATAAAAGTGCTATTGCTCTTTCATGCAATAACGTTCAACACTCAAGAGCTAAGCATATCGACATTCGACATCATTTCATCTGGGAACAAGTGGAAAAAGGTGTGGTGGAACTGTATTTTGGGAGGTCTGAATACCAGTTAGCAGACATCTTCACCAAAGCCCTTCCAAGAGAACGTTTCGAGTTTATTCTTCCACGACTTGTGATAAGGTTTTAAAAGGTACCATTTTGAGGGGCCGTTTAAGTCCTTATTTGATCACTTTTGTATCCGTTATTGCTTAATATCGTTCCTTTTCACTTTTTAGGTCTCGTGAAGGCAAAATGCTGGAATGGCACTTATTTGGACGAAAAGGCGCGAATATATGAAGAAAATGGCCAAAGTCAAAATCGAGAAACTCACAGTTGCTGAAAGTAGAAGGCGACGGCGTCAGGTGCTACATTGTGACACCGTCCCAAAATTATTGTGACGGGCCAGACCCCAAAACTCGTATTTTCAAGAGACGGCGTCTAGTTGTGAAAGAGTAGGCCGTCGCTACTCAGACGACCTAGATGCAATCCAGACGACGTCAGAAGCTGAAGAGGACGGCGTCACGGACATAAGGTGACGCCGTCGCAAGGTTAACGTGGCCAAGACGAAACCCTAATGACGGCGACACGACGGCGTCACTAAACATAAGGTGACGCCGTCGCAATTGTAATCTTATATATAGAATCCGAATTTTTCAGTCTTTGTGTAGAGAGTCTTTGGAGTAAAAACCTAAAACCGAACCTAAGGTGTCTTGTACAGTATTTTAGGGTTTTAAACCCTATCTTACATCAAGATAAGTCTTTACTTCATTAATTCAATTATGTCTTTGATTATTTGTGTGTATGCTTGCATGTTCTCCATGTCCGACTAATTTATTTGTGTGTTTGCTTAGGAAGTATGAAACGTAATTATGGAATATTGATTGGTTGTTTCTTATCTTAGTTGATTAATGATCTAGTAATGCGATAGGTCATTCGTTGTGTACTTAATGCTTGATTCATCTTTGTGAACCTTAGAATATAATTACATGAGTAGTTGTAGGCTAAACCATCCAAAGAGCGCCTTAGAGTAGGAGTTTATAATCCCTAGTGGGTTTGTAGACAAGACCCTTTGGTAAGTTCAAAGAGTTAGGGAGAAACGCATACCCTACAACTTTAGACACACAACGCAACTAGGAATAAGACGTGACACTCAACCATCAATAGGAGATAATTAAGGAGTAATACAAACTAAGTAAACACATCTTTAAACTATCATACGAGCACACATTAATTAGACATAGACTCCCACAACCTTAGTTTAGATAATTAGATAATAGTAGAGTAATCGGTAGAAATACCAAACCCCCAAATCCAATACCCGAGATTCGTACCTTTCCATTTTCATAAAACATAAAAAGATAAAAAATAATCTTCCTCAACCTTAACCTTAGCGTAGTAACTCCTTACTAGCATTCCTATTCCCCTAGAGAACGATATCAATACCCGTGGCTTACCCTAATTACTACACTACAACGATTAGGTTCACTGCCTAGGGTGTTATAAAACTTGCTCGAAGAAAAGGAAGTTTCCTTGACCCCGAACGACGCGTGTAGCGTTATCAAGTTTTTGGCGCCGTTGCCGGGGAATAGAATAGCTAGTTAGTAGTCCACCTCGTTTAGGTTCTTTGCTTGATTCCTATCAAGTAAATTTTTTCTCAATTTTTAGCTTTCTCTTAGTCTATCCCCCTTCTTCGTGACCCTCGTTCGTAAAAACCATCACTCAACATGATCCGTATCTTCCATCGAAGATTCTTCACTCTACCCGTTCCCAATCCCGAGATTGAGAACGCGATCCCACAAAACCCTTCACCCACTCACCATTTTGGTAATCACCTAGGGCATAATGAGATAAATTGGCAACAACAAAGTCCTTTCTATTACTCCGATTCTGATGAGGAATTTGATTATGGTGAGGCACTTGACAGCGGAGAGGTCATTAATGAAATTGAGGAAGACCCATCCCAATGTTTTGACCCTAGGTGTAGGATTGAGAAAGATGGCCTCTTTAACATGCAATTCCCTTGCAAAATAGGACTAGAAGGGTTCGATGCTTATTTGAATTCATTCTTACCTTTAAACTTAATCTCAAGGGACCTATACAACAAAATCAAGGTCAATGAGTTAACTTATCAAGGGAACAATGTTGTTGAAGCAGTCATTTATTTGCACGTGTTTGTCGGAAGTTTTGCTTATTTGGTAGAGTTCATGGTCTTAGAAGACTTAGGAGAATTTATAGATAAGGACCTCACTCAAATAATTTTTGGAAAACCTTTCAAAAAATTGACTAGGTTGAATGAACGGATGATTGATGGTCTAATTACATTCTCTGACGAAGTTGAATATTTCATCTACCAAATGCCACGCGCTCATCCTAGGTTTAAACATAAGGACATCGGGGTTTGTAATAGAATGACCCCTATTCCATTGCTTAGTGAAAGGGATAAGCAGAGTGGGCTTAGGTACCCATATGAGAAAACTAAGCGGTATTACAAAAAATGCCTTGAATTAGGAGATGATTACAAAAAGAATGAAAGAGCGTTGGAATGGCTTAAGTATGAGCACGAGAGGATAGGTGAGGCAACGTAGGAGCACGACTATGAGTCTAGCTACAAGAATCTTAAATAAAGAAAAGCGCTTCGTGGGAGGCAACCCATGCTTAATTGTTTGCTTGTTAGTGTCATATATCTTTTATTAATTGTTTATCCTCATGTTTAAATTTGTAAAAATGCTTTATTTTGTTTTTAACCTCGTCTTAATTGCATATAAAGGTATTTTACATAAGGGATAAGTGTAGGGAGGATTACACACGTTTTCAAAAGAAACGTAAACATGAGAATAACAATTAACTAAAAGATATTTATGTTTGTTTGTTCGAGTCAAATGCTTGTATCGAGTCATAATGGATGTTTTCGCAGAAATTTTTCCAGATTCTAAAGATGTAAATTTTCCAGAATTTTTTCCAGAAAATCGCAGACCAGTTTTTGTCAGGATAACCTGACGGCGTCAGGATTGCAACCTGACGGCGTCAGGAAGGAGTAAAAACATCAGATTACTTTTTCTCGTTTTCTGAGCTACTTATAAATTTTTGGAATTTTCCAGGTCTTAATTTTCTTAGAAATCCTGTAAACATCCATTCCACAAGCATTATATCCTAGTTTAAATCGAGTCTTATATATATTATTACCGCCGATTTTACGCGAAGGTTTCGTTTGTTTTCTTCAAGTGTGCAGGTTTAGTTTGTCAAGAAGAAGTTACATAAGATTGGAAGGAGCTTTTCACGCAATAATTCTTCTTGGAAAAGATTTAACCACCACTTTACACGGATCCTACCGAGCTAATCAGGGGAGTATTAGTTTCTTTCGTTTTTAATTACCTTCTTTTATCATAACTTTGATACTTTCGGGGAACATTGGCGACAATGTTCAGTTTAAGTGTAGGGAGGGAAAATAAAACGGGAACTTTGAAACTATGCTTATCCTTGATTATTTGCTTTGTCCAATTGTGATTGTGTAATAAACCATGAGAAAATGTCGGTCAGGGTAATTTTGGCACCAAATTTAAAATTTTTCATGACATATAAGAGTGGGCCATTAGTCTTAACAAAAGCGTCTCATGGATAGGAAGTTGCATGACTAGCACAAAACCCTTTACCACCCAAATTCCACCAAAATGTGAGGATCGCCCTTAGATTAGTAGGAATTAAAGCATTCATCTTCAATGCTTAGAGTGTGAACCGGTAGTATATTAGATTCTAGAACTTGTTTTGTGATGCATTCCGAGATCGCAAGTGAGGCTACACTTGTGTAGTTAGGAATAACTAAATGATAAGAGGCATTAGGATAACCCTTGTTTGATACCTGTAATATAATTACTTCTTCCACTTCGGTTGAGTAATTCCCCCACACCCTTTGCGTTGTACTCATTTTTAGTACACGATACCCCTAGTTAACCCCTCAGAGCCTATCCTTTTCGCGGTTCTCGTGATGTTTCGGTTTTTCCGGAATATCAATGAAGAGCATTGTTTACACCCCACCCCCAAATATACACCCAAATCGCCTTAGCTTACCCCTTATGCACTCACTTTTAGTGCAAATGTTTGTTATCACCCTAAACCCTTAGTTCAATTATCTAGTTGCTTGCATAAGTTGCTAAGTCGAGTCATATCCTTTGTATACAGTTTTGGGACGATTGGGATTCATGGGAAAAGTTAAAGTTTATGAAATGACGGGAAGGGAACGTTAAATTCAAATTCCCTTTGTTTGCGTAATAATGTACCCCAAGTGTTTTGATCTTTTCAATTCGGGTCAAATTAGTGTTAGAGTAATAAAAACTCAAGTGTAGGGATATGCCTATAAATCCCTAGTATTTTGATGTTATCGTAGAGGATGGTAGAGTAAAAGTGTATGAAAAAAAAAAAAAAAAAAATCGAAAAAAAATAGAAAAAGAGAAAAAGAAAAAAAAATAGAGTGAAAAAAAAAAAAAAAAAAAAAAAAAACATACGGGCTACCATCCTACATCTATCTTTAAATTTATGTTTATTTATTTCAGTTATCTAGAGTTTAGAGTGTCGAGTCTTAGCTTAGCAACGCCATTCTTCATATGCAGTTAACATAAAGATTTTTGACTTGCCACCACTAAATAGCCTATCCCACCAAACCCTTATTTCCCTACCGTAAGCCTAACATTACAACCCTTTAAAAGACCTCTTTGATAGTCTTTCCTAGGTGCTTACGCCAAAGCGATGGAGGTTTGATCTATTCTCAAGCCTATGGTAATCTATGTACTAGGACCGGTTAATGAGTGTTTATCTTCCATTTCCTATATTGTTATATTTCATATATACACCCGAGAGAGATGTGAGTATCCAAACACCCCATGTGAGGTGCTAGTATGTAATTTCCGTGCTTGTTATGACCTTTGCGGGGCTTATATGTGTTGTGGACCGTTTTGAATTAATGCTTCATGACCCCTAACTTATAAATTAATTGGCTAAAAGCACATTTGCTTGAGGACAAGCAAATAACAAGTGTAGGGATATTTGATAAGGTTTTAAAAGGTACCATTTTGAGGGGTCGTTTAAGTCCTTATTTGATCACTTTTGTATCCGTTATTGCTTAATATCGTTCCTTTTCACTTTTTAGGTCTCGTGAAGGCAAAATGCTGGAATGGCACTTATTTGGACGAAAAGGCGCGGATATATGAAGAAAATGGCCAAAGTCAAAATCGAGACACTCACAGTTGCTGAAAGTAGAAGGCGACGGCGTCAGGTGCTACATTGTGATGCCGTCCCAAAATTATTATGACGGGCCAGAACCCAAAACTCGTATTTTCAAGAGACGGCGTCTAGTTGTGAAAGAGTAGGCCGTCGCTACTCAGACGGCCTAGATGCAATCCAGACGACGTCAGAAGCTGAAGAGGACGGCGTCACGGACATAAGGTGACGCCGTCGCAAGGTTAACGTGGCCAAGACGAAACCCTAATGACGGCGACACGACGGCGTCACTAAACATAAGGTGACGCCGTCGCAATTGTAATCTTATATATAGAATCCGAATTTTTCAGTCTTTGTGTAGAGAGTCTTTGGAGTAAAAACCTAAAACCGAACCTAAGGTGTCTTGTACAGTATTTTAGGGTTTTAAACCCTATCTTACATCAAGATAAGTCTTTACTTCATTAATTCAATTATGTCTTTGATTATTTGTGTGTATGCTTGCATGTTCTCCATGTCCGGCTAATTTATTTGTGTGTTTGCTTAGGAAGTATGAAACGTAATTATGGAATATTGATTGGTTGTTTCTTATCTTAGTTGATTAATGATCTAGTAATGCGATAGGTCATTCGTTGTGTACTTAATGCTTGATTCATCTTTGTGAACCTTAGAATATAATTACATGAGTAGTTGTAGGCTAAACCATCCAAAGAGCGCCTTAGAGTAGGAGTTTATAATCCCTAGTGGGTTTGTAGACAAGACCCTTTGGTAAGTTCAAAGAGTTAGGGAGAAACGCATACCCTACAACTTTAGACACACAACGCAACTAGGAATAAGACGTGACACTCAACCATCAATAGGAGATAATTAAGGAGTAATACAAACTAAGTAAACACATCTTTAAACTATCATACGAGCACACATTAATTAGACATAGACTCCCACAACCTTAGTTTAGATAATTAGATAATAGTAGAGTAATCGGTAGAAATACCAAACCCCCAAATCCAATACCCGAGATTCGTACCTTTCCATTTTCATAAAACATAAAAAGATAAAAAACAATCTTCCTCAACCTTAACCTTAGTGTTAGATATTAACTTTTCACATACACATCAAACCATAACACAAAGTAGCATATAGATGGAATTCTAGAGAGAGAAAGTTAGAGGTTTAGGGAACTTAGTGAGAGAAAGTGAAAGATCTTATTATGAGCTCCAACTCTCTACCTTGGAAGGTAGAGAGTATTTATAGTCTTACATAACTCGCCACACTTTGGGCTGTGGATCAGGCATACAGTGGGTAAAGACCCGTCCGTCCTCCACGGTGTTACTTAACTAAATTACTACTTAACTTAAAAGAACTACGACTACGAGCTTTCTAACGATTACACATACTTGAGGTGACCGACTCTTTAATACCGGGAATTTCTAATTCCTAACAATCTCCCCCTAAGGGAGGTCACCTCAATCATGTACCAAAATTACATTGAATACAACTAGATATTACATTAAAATTGTTCTTGCATTCTTGATGTAGTCCTTTGCTCCTAAGCTCGTAGTCATTGATTCTTCACATTGCATGTTTGGTTACTTCAAGTGGAGGTCTTTTACTGATCCACGTGATAGTCATTTTGAGCCATCTTTTGAGATCATCAGCTATCAACAATCTCTGACACATCCTTTGTGGAGTTGGTATTATGTGATGTAGTGAGTTTAGGACCGACATGCTCACATTCTGGATCATGAAATCTTCTCATCAGAGTAGCGGAAGCTTTTGTTGAATCATGATATTGGCAGCAGCGTAGCCGACGCTTGGTGTGAAAATATCAGAGTCATTGATGCACTAATCATGATTTCTTTTGAGATGAATGTGTAAAGTGAGCATGCGGCTATGGATTGACCGCTTCATTCTGATCAGCTGCAAACATCGGGTGTACCTGCATACAACAGTTAGCAATAAATCGAACGAAAGTGTCTGTGATCAGTACAAGTACTGCCTGTGATCAGGTAGGATTCCTAAGAATCACCTTGACAGGGTTTCGCAGCTGTTCTAGCTGTTCTCAAACCGGAACGTCTCAAAGAAGACAACACGGAGTGAGTGAACCAGCGAATTTTAAGTCCACTGATTGATGAAAAAGATTTGAACAACAATCGTGTATTGCTCAATAGAAATTGTTTTTGCAATACAACGAAGGCTTTATTGAAAGTCAATTATCAATCATAAAAATACCTTTTGGTTTGAAAAATTAGTACACAGTCGATGTGCTAAAGAAAAAGTTTTTAAGCACAACGACCGGTTTTTCAAAGGTATCCGTCAATTCCTAACCTGAACCAGGATTGATTCAAGAAATTGAATCGCCCCATTGTTTCTGTTCAGTTGTCACATGGTTGATCCATATAATAGATCTCACATGCCACCTACCAGGAGCTTGTTTGATGTTGGCTCCAGAAGGCTTTCCATCTTCATTGTGAGTGTGTAAACACATCACTCAGATGTTCTGGCAATACCACAAAGATAATGCGTAGGACTCAAGATATAATCTCTCTTTCCACATTGTGTGAAACAGAGAGTCTTCATTGAAAGTGTCCTAATGAGATTTATTGATGATCTCGTGGCTCTAGACTCAATTTGTGCATATTTGGATCCTGTGCCGGAGACTAGGGAGAGGGTCTCCTTCTTCAATATCAACCATCTCTAAGAGAAAGTCGATAGATAATGTCGGTTCCCCGTGAGAATGAAACAAGCCCTTTTAAGAGGAACTTGAGTGGTTTGGAAAGTTGAAGTGCAGTGCGTCACTGGGTCCATGACGTCTTGTCTTCAATACCGATGTTACCATCAGTAGTATATGAATAGAACCCGGTTTCTGCCCTAAGGTTGAATAAATGGAGGGCTATTTGTTTTCACCCTTTTCTCATTCAATTCTTTTTAATTCTTCAACCCCTTCAGTGCTTACCGAGACTTCATAGCTAGAACCTTGTTGGGTTTATTCCAGTACTAGCTCAGTCTTAGTCCGCACTCTTCCCTTATCTCATTTTTCTCCTTTTATCATCATACCTAAGGACTTCTACACTAACTAGTGGATTGTCCCTGGGTAGATCCCTCCGGTTCTGGCGGATCATGGGAACCAATACCTAACCTTATCATCCTTGTATCACCGTAAATAAAGTAAAGTTGGTAGGTCAATTTGGTATTGTTCATCTGCCATTGGATCCAATTGAAAACCATTTGAAAATCAATTCAGATACTTGTGATATATTATCAAAGCTTTTTGTACCTGAATTGTTTTTGATATTTTTAGAACGAGAACTCCCCCTCAACATGTGCATCAAGTATTTGAAAATGTTTTGCACACGGAGGCAAGAGAAAGAATTAACTTTTTTTGATTACCATTTTCTAAAAGATATCAACATCACTTCCTTCAACAGATCAAGTGGGTGTAGCATTTCCGGGAAGGATGAGGTTTCCATGAATTTGCTCCCCCTCAATATGTGCCTCGAGGTTTGAAAAGAGTTTTGCACATACTAGAGGGAACCTGCACATTGGGATGAATGATCACGTTTCAAATCAAAGGTTTAAGATAGATGCTCCCCTCAACATGTGCATGAAAAATTTGAAATCGTTTGTCACATGTGGGAGGAACAGCATGTACATTCATATAACACCATTTGCCGAATTATCAGTTTAAATCCAATTTAAATCACACATTCTCCCCCGATCACGATTATCAAATCATTTGAGATTTGTGATCTCGTATAGATTTAAATTGATTTTGAAAGCTTTTAAGGAGAATTGTGACATGATTGTGAAAGCGTTTGAACTGATAAGGATCGGATTATAAGACTTTAAACTCCATTTATAAAACATGCATGTATATCTTTTGAAAACAATTTAATGCCAAATAACTTTTTAATTTAATTGAAATCATTCTCCCCCTCAATCAATGACGTAGGTTGTTGATTGAGAGATAGAGATTTTGACAAATAAGTCCTGATGATTATCAAAAATAGAGATTGAGTTATTTTTCAAAGCATTTAGTTTTCAGCAGATAGGAGTTTATAGAATCAGAGCATAGGATTTGAAAACATGGTAAAACATGGCTCTGTTCTTTCTTTAAAACCGGGTTATTGCCTGAAAATGACAATAAACCATTTCTCTTTCTCCCAAAAATATTTTTTGATTTTTTTTTTTTTTTTTTTTTTTTTTTTTTTTTTTTTTTTTTTTTTGTGTTTTAAAGAATTCGAACAACATCTAAAGTCCCGTGTCATTCTTTGAATGACAGCACAAAGACCGTAGATGTTATCGAACCGAGAAAAACATGACAAAAATGACAATATATATATATATATATTTTTTTTGAAGATTTTTCGAATTTTTCAAATTTTTATGGATTTTGAAAGTTTTATATTTTTCTATTTGATTTTTTTGAAGGTTTTATAATTTTGTATTTTGTTTTTCGAATAAATATTTACAAGAGATAGATGAAGATAGACCTTTACTCCTCGACTTCCTCCTGAAGACGTTTGAGAGTTTCTGGTTGAAGGCTTTTCAAACCAAGGCGTGGAAGAATAAACTCAAAACGTTCTCTTGGAAGAGCTTTGGTGAAGATGTCCGCTAACTGATATTCAGACCTCACAAAATATAGTTCCACCACACCTTTTTCCACTTGTTCCCTGATGAAATGATGTCGAATGTCGATATGCTTTGCTCTTGAGTGTTGAACGTTGTTGCATGAGAGAGCAATGGCACTTTTATTATCACAGTACAGAGGGATTTTGTTGAATTCAAAGCCATAGTCAGATAATTGTGATCTCATCCATAAGATTTGAGCACAACAAGATGACATGGCTATGTATTCAGCCTCAGTAGAGGAAATAGAAGTACTCATTTGCTTCTTTGAAGACCAGCTCACAAGCTTATCACCCAAAAACTGAGCACCTCCTGACGTACTTCGACGTGTATCTTGACAACCTGCATGATCAGCATCTGCATAGGCCGTTAGTGACATACCGGTGTCCTTCGGGTACCATAGTCCCATATTGATGGTTCCTTGGAGATACCGAAAGACCCGTTTAACTGCCTCAAGGTGCTTTTTAGTAGGCTTAGCCTGGTATCTAGCACACATGCACACAGAGAACAAAATGTCTGGTCTACTAGCAGTGAGATACATCAGGGATCCAATCATACTTCGATATTTAGTTTGGTCAATCATGATCCCTTAGAGGTCCTCATCTAGTTTGGCTCGGTCAATCATGGGGGTGTCAACAGGGTCACATGAATCAAATCCAAATTTCTTTAAAATCTCAGTTGCATATTTAGATTGATTTATGAAAATGCCTCCGGGACTTTGTGAAATTTGTAATCCCAAGAAAAATGACATTTGTCCCATCATTGACATTTGAAACTTTGAACTCATTTCATTTGAAAAACGATCACATTCCATTGGGTCAGTCGAGGCAAAAATAATATCATCAACATAAATTTGAACATGAATAAAATGTTTTCCTGACTTCCTGGTGAACAATGTAGGATCAACTGCTCCTTTGATGAATCCGGTTGATAGAAGAAACTTTGATAGTGTATCATACCATGCCCTTGGAGCTTGCTTTAAACCGTAAAGAGCCTTCTTCAAATGATAAACGTGAGTAGGATGCTCTTGATTCACAAATCCTTCAGGTTGGCTGACGTAGACGACTTCTTTAAGATCTCCGTTTAGAAATGCCGTCTTTACATCCATCTGATATACCACCATGTTCTTACTAGCAGCATTAGCCAGAAATATTCTGATTGCCTCGATTCGTGCAACTGGAGCAAAAGATTCTTCAAAGTCTATACCCTCCTCTTGACGATATCCTTTAGCAACTAATCGAGCCTTGTTCTTCAACACATCACCATGCTCATCAAGTTTTACTTTGAAGATCCATTTTAGAGCTATAATCATAGCACAGTCTGGAGCAGGTACTAACTCCCATACATCAAGACGATCAAACTCATGAATTTCATCTTGCATAGCATTAAACCAGCTATCTTCATTCATAGCAGTTTTAACATCTTTTGGTTCGATCTTAGATAGTACGGAGTTGAAGAAGCACCATAAGGCATCGGTTGCGAGTTGCTTCCGGGTTGATACAGGACGAGAGGGATTTCCAATGATGTTGTCTAATGGATGATCGTGAGTCCATTTTCTGAGGTGTTCATGTGGCATTTGTTGAGGAACTGAGGTAGCTGAGTCGATGTCTCCTGAAGAAGATGGTTCTGATGATGATTCAGGAGTAGCAAATATGTTTTCAAATGGAGCATCTTCAGGAGTCGCAAAGGGATTAACTTCATCATTGATGCCAGAAACATTTCCATGATGTACATTTGAAGAATGATGATTTGTTGATGAGACTGAAGGATCAGCACCAGGTGCTTCGTGACTAACATATATTGAGACTGATGGATTGACTTCATTCACTGGAATATGAGCATCCTCTGTTGTAGGGATCAACACTTCATTAGTAGTAGACTCATACAGTTCATCAAACATGGGATCAAACAATTTCTTTACATCATCTTCGGATGGAGGTACATATGGAGTTTCTTGAGAGGAGTTTGGAACAAGGGATGAACCAATAGGACTGTTTTGAAGTGCGGGTCCTGAGCTGGAGTGTCCAGGAGCCATTTGACCGGTCAGCTCATCAAACGTAACATGAATTGTTTCCATGATATTTCGGGTTCTTTTGTTGTAGATTCGGTATCCCTTTTTGTTTGATGCATATCCTACAAATACTCCAATGTCAGCTTTGGCCCTAAGTTTGCCTAAGTCTTGACCCTCATTAGTTGGATAGCATAATGCACCAAACACACGAAGGGAAGATAGATTAGGTTTTCTTTTGTGGACAAGTTCATATGGAGTTTTTCCATGAATAGTGTGAATCAGGGAATGATTTTGTGTGTAGCATGCAGTGGCAATAGCTTCAGCCCAGAGAAACATTGGAACCTTTGAGTAGATCAGCATTGTTCTAGAAGCTTCAACAAGAGTACGATTTCGTCTTTCAACTACACCATTCTGTTGAGGGGTTCGTGGAACACTTCTTTGATGGCTGATTCCAATGCTTTCATAGAATTCACTAAGTTGTTTGTTGACAAACTCAGTTCCATTGTCTGTTCTGATAATTCTGACAGTTTTGTTGAGTCGAACCTGCAGCTGTTTGATGAGTTTGATGATGATATCAGGTGTTTCATCCTTTGTCCTTAAGAACTTGACCCAGGTGAATCTAGAGTAATCATCAACTACAACTAACTCATATTTCTTCCCAAAGATATTCTGCACCCTCATTGGTCCACATAGATCCATATGAATCATATGAAGAACTTCTGTGACAGAGTTAGTAGGTTTGGATTTATGGGCAAACATCTTGCTTTTTCCCAATTGACATGCTGAACAAAGATGATCCTTTTCATACTTTAGTCTAGGTAGACCTACAACTAAGTCCTTTCTGGAAAGATCGTTGATGGTGCCGAAGTTCAAGTGATTGAGACGACGATGCCATAACCATGACTTTGTTTTTGAAGCCTTAGATAACAAGCAGATTGGAGATGCCCCCATCATGTCATCGATCGAGATGGTGTAAAGGTTTGAGCCACGAGTTCCTTTCAACAGTTCCTTACCGTTAAGATCTCTAACAAAGCAGGTATGTTTTCTGAAGGCTACTTCTAGATCAGAATCACAGAATTGACCAACAGAGAACAGATTATGACCTAAACCTTCCACATAATACACTCTCGAGATGACACTATTACCAACAACATAATCTCCATAACCCATTATAGCACCGAAATGATCATTACCAAATCTAACAGTCCCGATGAATTTGCTCACGAAGTTCATGAGCCGCGACCGGTCTCCAGTCATATGCTTGGAACAGCCTGAGTCCAGGTACCACAGAACGATTTGAACGATCTGCAGTTGAACACAGACAAGAATGGATAACTGGATAATTGGGATCCCCATGCAAGAATGGGTTCCATTTGGTTAGTAGCAACAGTTGGAACACCCACATCAGAAATAGAAGCATTCATATCAGACAGTGAGGTAATGGAATCATTGTGAGTAGATGCAATACTAGTGTCTGTATTAGTCCTGTTTACAGTGTGACCACTTCTTAAGGGAATAGTTCTACCAGTAGGCATCCATTTTCTAGTGGGCATTATCTGATTGGTCTTATGACCAACAGGTATCCAATAAGAACCTATTCTGCTGAATGTTCTTCCTGTGGGTTTCCATTGTTTTCTAACTTTCTTTCGCTTTTGCCTTTTAGCCTTTTTAGCATGAATTTTAGCATTAACAATATTAACTGGACAATTAACATCTTTAGGCAAAACATTGACATCACATCCATGATTAGAAACAGAATTCAAGCAAACATCAGTACAAGTTTTGCAAATAGTATCAGAATTCGAATTAATTACAGTACGCTTATGGCTAATACTAGAATCAACACGATTCGTTTTATTCGATTCAAACTTAAGGTTCCTAGATTGTTCTTCTACTCTCTTCCAGTGCACATTCTTAGCTTGAGAGGTCCTATCATTTCTTGTATTGTCTTGAGACTTTGACCTGCTCCCTTTAATGTCACTGATTACTCCTGTAGAGGGAATGGGAACATTAGTTTGTTTTACTACTCTTTGCACCACTTGTTTAGATGTGCTGGGATCTGAACTACATGCAGGTGCACTACGGTTCACTTTCATGAAGCTAGATGTACTGAGATTAGTACTCCTAGAAGGCACATTTGAGTTCTCTTTCCTAGCATTGACAGATCTAGAATCTGAACTACTCAAGGGTACACTACGGCTCTCATTAAAAACATTGGGAGTAGAGTGCATATCATATTTGGCCTTAGGCATTGAGCATGGAATCAAAGGGTTAACTCTCTCACCTAATGTCTTTGGGCATATAGTGATCAAGCATTCTAAGATTTCTTGAGATCGTTTGGCATATGAGCATGCATGACCAATTGCATGATCATGAGGTTTCTCTAGTTTATCCTCTTCAACAATCTCACGCAGGCATTCTAAGCAATCCTTAAGGGATGAGAAATATGTTTGAATGGCAAGTTTGTTGTTCCTTAGGTGAGGGGGGACATATGTCACAGATAAAGCATATTTATTACCAGAGTGGACCTTTGATACAACATTTTCCTCATTGATCATTGGCATTTTCCCTTTTACCTGACTCTTCAGATTCTCAATTTCCTTTTGCAATGAAGTTATTTGTTCGTTGTTTTTGTTACGAGTGACTTTAATTGATTCAAACAACTCATTGAAATTACGTTTAACCTTTTCATTTTCTTCTAGAAAACTTTCGTTTTCCTTTTGTAAAGCATTTACTAGGTTTTGAAGATGAAACGTTTGAGAATTCTGAGAATCTAAAGAAGGAGGCATTTGGGAGCCTGTCATATTGTTCGTTTGACCCTTTAATTGAGAGATTTGGGCTTTCAACTTTCTGATCGTGTTACACTGAGCATGAATCTGTTCATCTCGTTTGTTAATTTGAAAAACTGCATCAAACTCTGGAGCATCTGAAGATGTCTTGATATTTGAAGTTTTGACATTTTCTTTGAGATGTTGATATTTTAGTTGTAGATTAAAATACTCAACTTCTAGTTTAGAAAAGTGTTTAACCAAATTGTCATGATCATCCAGTTCAATTTTCTCATTTAGTTTAGAATTAGTTTTTTCAAGCTCAATGACACGATCATGGGAGACTTTCAGGGCCACAGATAGTTCATGAAATTTGGAAGCATTAATAGAGCAATTTGAAGCAGTGAAAAAGACATCTTGAGCAACACATTCAGTAATAAGATTCTCATTCAATGTATGCCGGTTCTTCCTCTCAATCTCATTATATTTTAGTGCACGCTCATAGTCACTAATTTCAACTATTATTGCATCAAATTCCTTTTCCATTCCCTTAATATCTGTTTCTATCCCCTTTTTAAGACTCTCAAAGTGATCTTTTAGAAGTTTAAAGAAAGGCATGACCTCAGTTAAATAACATTCTTTCATTTGTTCAAAACCCCTTTCTCCTTCAGTTATGCCAGTGGGTGTGATCCTTTTCTTGCAAGTTTTCTCAAAATCAACAAATAGTTGAAAAATAACGTATTGGCTAATTAAGGTCTTGCTTTTAGTGGCAATTGTTCTAGGAACAAGATGCATTGGTGTGTTAGGAGGATACACAGTAGCTCTAGGCATTTTCCAAGGGGGAGGGTTTGTTACTGCAATATTTTCAGCTTTCTGCTTATCTAAATCCATTTTCCAGAAGACTTGTTCGGGAGTCAACAATGTCTGAGTCTTAAACTTGTTCAAGGAAATCCAGTTTTCCTTCTTGTAGTCATGGGGAGTGATAATTACTTTCTTCTCTTTGCACTTAGGATCATTTAGTTTCTTATTCATCTTCTCCCTAGTTACTTCATCTAATTTCTTGTCATCCTCAGTGCACTCAATGCAACTAGGTTTTTGTCTAGGTTTAAGAATCTCATTTCCATCATAGATAACACTTTGAGCTGCTTTTGCTATCTTTCCATACTCAGGGTTGGGTTTATCTATAATGGGAACACTATGTTTATCGCTTAGAACTCTATGCTTAGTGATCATGTGAGCAGTCTGAATGGTGTTTCCTTGCATGTACAACTTTTTTTC
Source organism: Chrysanthemum seticuspe (assembly GCA_019973895.1). Classification (NCBI taxonomy): domain Eukaryota; kingdom Viridiplantae; phylum Streptophyta; class Magnoliopsida; order Asterales; family Asteraceae; genus Chrysanthemum; species Chrysanthemum seticuspe. The sequence goes on from BPTQ01000001.1 coordinate 229,125,324, forward strand.
AAGTTTGTTTTTCAAAGTTTTCAGATTAGAAAAATCTCTCAAGAGCTTTGATTCTTTTGCATTAAATTCTTGCTTAAGCATTTTCACATTTTCTTGAAGTTCTTGTTTTTGCTTAGCTGTTTTAGAAAGTTTTTCTTGCAAAGAATTTAATTCTTGTTTCAATACTTCTTCTCTAAAATTACTTTTTCTAATTACTGTACGTACTTGGTCATCCATTTCCTGCTCACGAGTGGTCAACTCAAATTTAGCGCGTTGTTCATAAATAGCAACACGTTCTTTATAGGCATTTAGTTCAGAAATTATGGAATCATCAGGAGCACATGCAGTGTATTCATCAAAGACATAGTCATTGTTGACTGCAGAAGATGCATCACTTGGTACAACTTCACTTTCACTTTGTTTCACGTATTGATCGTATGGGACAATATTGATATTACCCATATTTTCAACATTTGATTCAATAGTTTCAGTTGGTTGTACTTTGTCATGCATCTGTTGCACATCAGCATCATCGTATAGCTTTAATACCTCTGAGATGAGTTTGTCCTTGGATGGGCCAGCTTGTGGTGAAGAAGAGATCTTGGGAGAAACCATTGGAGAGATGCTAGCCATAAAGATTGTGTGTGCAGTAGGTCCATCATCTACATCAGAGTCGTATGCATCACAGTCAGCGACTTGAAAGGCGTTTTGATGATTGTGACCTATCTCCTGAATAGGCTGCTCATCCACATCTGCATCATAGGTCTTGGCATTACCCTCAGCAAGAAACAGCAATTCCTCTTCATCCAACGCAGCACCATTGTCCTGAGCTTGTGCCAGTAACATCTTATCTCTGAAGTAATCAGCATTCTGTGGACGCTTTGGAGATGTGCAGTTCCTTGCAATGTGTCCCTCACCACCACAGTTATAGCATTTGATCGGCTTAGCTTGACCTTGGTTACCATTCCTTCCTCGATTCTGATTGCCCACATATCCTCTACCAGCACCACCCCTTCCCTGATCATACTGTCTTTCCTGAACTGGTTGCACCACAATCCTTCCATCTTTAACAGTGGCTTGATTATGTGGGTTAGATGCAGTTCTGAGGTTGTTGTTGGTTTGTGGGAGAGAATTCATGTTTTGACTAATGAGTAGAGCTAGTTGATTAATGATGTTACCCACGCGTGCATCAGCATCAGCTTGTTTGAACATAGGATCAGGAATGAGTTTGTGATTACCATTACCCAAGGGTATGACTTGTGATGCTTTGGTTGTGATTCCAATGTTTGAGTAGAAAGCTGTTGAGTCATTAGATGAACTTGTCTCTCCCTGGTTGGTTTTGAACTGATTGAGAATCAATTTTTCAAACATGGCATGTCTCTCATTCTGAAGGAGGAAGGCATAGAGTTGCTCATAGTTTGTATTCTTCAATCCTTTAGTGAGCTTCACAGCTGTGACAAACTTGTGCCATTCGGGATTCATGTTGTTCAAAAACTTTGAATTGAGCTGAATGTTAGGCATAGTCATTCTGATGTTCCTCATGTCATTCACTAACTTATGAAATCTCACATAGTACTCATAGACACTCTCATCTGGTTTCATCTTGAAGTGCTCAAATTCGTCATAGAGTTGGGATTCTCTGTCTTCCACAGTTAGTTCTGAACCTGAGAGAAGCATCTTAACATTATCCCAAACTGCCTTTGCTTCAGTGTTATGATTGATCAGCTTGTAGATGTCTTTAGGAAGACCTTGAAGAACAATGTTTGAAGCCCTGATATCTGCATCAAATCTCTTTTTCTCCTTATCATCAAGCTCATCATACATCTTAGGTCTGTCCATACCGTAAATAGGAGTACCATCTTCATTAGTATCAAGTATGTCTCTAGTCGTTTCAACTCGATATGGTCCTTCATCAATGGATTTGAGAATATTGACACCATTTTCCTTTCCAAGGCAATACAGTCTGATTCGTTGAGCCCAAGAGTCGTAATCAGTTCTGTCAAGCATGGGTGGACGAGTATCTGAACCAGCTGCTTGTACATCCTCGGCAACAGTGGAGATGACAGTAGGGACGTTGGTAGACATGTTAACAGATTATACGGGATTTTATAACTCAATGATTAAACCGGGAAATAGATTCTTTCACGGGATTTTACTAAATCAAGAGAAAACCGTAAACAATCACTCAAGTCGCTAGATGATAAAGCTCTAAGTAGCTAGGAACTAATTCGCTAGACAGCCAAGTCGCTAGAATCCCAAGTCGCTAACAGAACAGCAAGTCGCTAAGTAGTAACTCGCTACGAACCAAGTCGCTAACCAAATTTTGGCAGCAATTCGCTACTCAAGTCGCCAACAATGCAAGTCGCTAAAGAGCAACTCGCTACAGACCAAATCGCTACCACAAGTCGCTACCCGTAGTGGAGAGTCCACTACTTGTACTTTAAGTCGCTAGATCTAACTCGCTAGATTTAACACTGTAACTCGCTACAATTTTGTGAGGCAAGTCGCTACGAAGAAAACTTATCCGTGAACTAACTCGCTACCATGAAAAACCATATAAACATCACTTTTCAATCCAAAAACAACCCAACCAAGATGATTCAAGCTTACCAAATGAAAACCTAAGCACTTTTGATGATTCTAAACACAAAAGTACCAACAAAATTCAACCTTTAACACACGAAATCAACCAAATGATGCAAAAACCCCTAAACCTTTTCAAACTCAAAAAACCACCTAAAAACCACTATAAATCCAAAGATGTGCAAGATATGATCAAACCATGGCTCTTGATACCAATTGTTAGATATTAACTTTTCACATACACATCAAACCATAACACAAAGTAGCATATAGATGGAATTCTAGAGAGAGAAAGTTAGAGGTTTAGGGAACTTAGTGAGAGAAAGTGAAAGATCTTATTATGAGCTCCAACTCTCTACCTTGGAAGGTAGAGAGTATTTATAGTCTTACATAACTCGCCACACTTTGGGCTGTGGATCAGGCATACAGTGGGTAAAGACCCGTCCGTCCTCCACGGTGTTACTTAACTAAATTACTACTTAACTTAAAAGAACTACGACTACGAGCTTTCTAACGATTACATATACTTGAGGTGACCGACTCTTTAATACCGGGAATTTCTAATTCCTAACACTTAGCGTAGTAACTCCTTACTAGCATTCCTATTCCCCTAGAGAACGATATCAATACCCGTGGCTTACCCTAATTACTACACTACAACGATTAGATTCACTGCCTAGGGTGTTATAAAACATGCTCGAAGAAAAGGAAGTTTCCTTGACCCCGAACGACGCGTGTAGCGTTATCAACTTGGCTTGAAAAGCCTTCAACCAGAAACACTCAAACGCCTTCAGGAGGAAGACGAGGAGTAAAAGGTTCCCTTCATATATCTCTTGTATATATCTATTCGAAAATCAAAATACAAAATTATAAAACCTTCAAAAATCAAATAGAAAAATATAAAACCTTCAAAATCCATAAAAAATCTGAAAAAAAAAAAAATCGAAAAATCTTCAAAAAAATATTGTCAATTTGTTATGTTTTTTTTTTCTTTCTCGGTTCGACAATATCTACGGTCTTTGTACTGTCATTCAAAGAATGACACGGGACTTTAGTTGTTGTTCGAATTCTTAAAAAAAAAAAAAAAGAAAAAAAATAATTTTTGAGAGAAAGAGAAACAATGGTTTCTTGTCATTTCAGGCAGTAACCCGCTTTTTAAAGAAAGAACAGATCCATTCTTTATCATGTTTTTCAAAATTCCATGCTCTGATTCTATAAACATTTATCTGCTGAAAACTAACTGCTTTGAAAATAACTCAGTCTCTATTTTTGATAATCATCTGGACTTATTTGTCAAAATATCAATCTCTCAATCAACAACCTATGTCATTGATTGAGGGGGAGAATGATTTCAATTAAATTAAAAAGTTATTTGGCATTCAATTGTTTTCAAAAGATATACATGCATGTTTTATCAATGGAGTTTAAAGTCTTAAAATCCGATCCTTATCAGTTAAAACGCTTTCATAATCAAGTCACAATTCTCCTTAAAAGCTTTCAAAATCAATTTAAATCTACAAGAGATCACAAATCTCAAATGATTTGATTATTGTGATCGGGGGAGAATTTGTGATTTAAATTGGATTTAAACTGATAATTCGGTAAATGGTTTAATAAGGATGTACAAGCTCTCCTTCCCACATGTGACAAACGATTTCAAATTTTCAAATTTTCCATGCACATGTTGAGGGGGAGCATTTATCTTAAACCACAAAGATCCTAAACGATATCAATGTGCATGTTCCTTCTAGTATGTGCAAAAATCTTTTCAAACCTTGATGCACATATTGAGGGGGAGCAAAATTGTGAAAACCTCATCCTTCCCGAGAATGCTTTATCTACTTGTTTTGATTAGGGAAGTGATGATTGATATCTTTTAGAAAATAGAATTCAAAGAAGTTAACTCTTTCTCTTGCCTCCGTGTGCAAAACAATTTCAATCACTTGATGCACATGTTGAGGGGGAGCTCTTGTTCTAAAAATATCAAAAACAATTCAGGTACAAAATACTTTGATAATATATCACAAGTATCTGGATTGATTTTCAAATGGTTTTCAATTGTTTCCCATGGCAGAAGAACAATACCAAATGGACCGACCAACTTTACTTTATGTATGGTGATATAAGGATGATAAGGTTAGGTATTTGTTCCCATGATCCGCCAGAACCGGAGGGATCTACCCAGGGACTATCCACTAGTTAGTGTAGAAGTCCTTAGGTATGATGATAAAAGGAGAAAAGTGAGATATGGGAAGAGTGCGGAATGAGACAGAGCAAGTACTGGAACAAACCCAACAAGGTTCTTGCTATGAAGTCTCGGTAAGCACTGAAGGGGTTGAAGAATTAAAAAGAATTGAATGAGAAAAGGGTGAAAACAAAAAGCCCTCTATATATTCAACCTTAGGGCAGAAACCGGGTTCAATTCATATGCTACTGATGGTAACATCGGTATTGAAGACAAGACGTCATGGACCCAGTGACGCACTGCACTAACTTCCCAAGCTACTCAAGTTCCTCTTAAAAGGGCTTGTTTCATTCTCACAGGGAACCGACATTATCTATCGACTTTCTCTTAGAGATTGTTGATATTGAAGAAGGAGACCCTCTCCCTAGTCTCCGGCACATGAACCAAATATGCACGCATTGAGTCTAGAGCCACGAGATCATCAATAAATCTCATTAGGACACTTTCAATGAAGACTCTCTGTTTCACACAATGTGGAAAGAGAGATTATATCTTGAGTCCTACGCATTATCCTTGTGGTATTGCCAGAACATCTGAGTGATATGCAAACATATCCACAATGAAGATGGAAAGCCTTCTGGAGCCAACATCATATAAGCTCCTGGTGGGTGGCATGTGAGATCTATTCAATAGATCAACCATGTGACAACTGAACAGAAACAATGGGGCGATTCAATCTTTTGAATCAATCCTGGTTCAGGTTATGGATTGACGGATACCTTTGAAAAACCGGTCTTTGTGCTTAAAAAATCTTTTCTTTAGCACATCGACCGTGTACTAATTTTTCAAATCAAAAGGTGTTTTTTTGATTGATAATTGATTTTCAATAAAACCTTCGTTGTATTGCAAAAACAATTTCTATTGAGCAATACACGATTGTTTTTCAAATCTCTTTTCATCAATCAGTGGACTTAAATTCGCTGGTTCACTCACTCCGTGTTGTCTTCTTTGAGACGTTCCAGTTTGAGAACAGCTAGAGCAGCTGCGAAACCCTGTCAAGGAAATTCTTCGGAATCTTACCTGATCACAGGCAGTACTTGTACTGATCAACGGGGAACCGTGGGCCGTGTACCTCAATTCAACGAAAGTGATCAAAGACACTTTCGTGCACTTTATTGCTAACTGTTGTATGCAGGTACACCCGACGTTTGCAGCTGATCAGAATGAAGCGGTCAATCCATAGCCGCATGCTCACTCTACACATTCATCTCTTAAGAAATCATGATTAGTGCATCAATGACTCTGATATTTTCACTCCATGCTTCTGCTACGCTGCTGCCAATATCATGAATCAACGAAAGCTTCCGCTTCTCTGATGAGAAGATATCATGATCCAGAATGTGAGCATGTCGGTCTGAAAGTCACAACATCACATTAATACCAACACCACAATGGATGTCCAAGAGATTTATGATTGTTGACGATCTCAAAGCTGGCTCAAAACTCATTATCACGTGGATCAGTAAAAGACCTCCACTTGGATTATCCAAACATGCAATGAGAAGATTCAATGACTACGAGCTTCAGAGCAAAGTACTACATCAAGAATGCAAGAACAATCTTTTAGTGTAATATCTGTTTGTATTCAATGTAAGTTTAATGTGTGCTGGAGGTGACCTCCCTTAGGAGGAGATTGTTAGGAATTAGAAATTCCAGGTATTAAAGAGTCGGTCACCTCAAGTATATGTATTCGTTAGAAAGCTCGTAGTCATAGTTATTTTATGTTAAGTAGTATTTAGTTAAGTAACACCGTGGAGGACGGACGGGTCTTTACCCACTGTATGCCTGATCCACAGCCCGTTGTGTGGCGTTTTATGTAAGACTATAAATACTCTCTACCTCCCAAGGTAGAGAGTTGGAGCTCATAATAATATTTTCCTTCTCTCACTATAGTTCCCAACTCTCTTCCTTTCTCTCACTAGAACTTTCTCTCTCTAACATACTTATACGCCTACTTTGATCATGGTTTAGAGTGTTTGTGAAATCCAATATCCTACATCAAGAGTCCTAAAAACATATTTAGACTAGCTAGCAAAGAGTTCAAAAAAACAAAATGCCAAGGTTTTTGAGCTTAAATGAGCTTATTAGAGAAGCTGATATACAAGCACTCAGGCTATTTTTGGAGTTGAAAACAGAAAAATATTCTTGATACAGTACCTTAAAGCCAAAATTTAAGCCATAAAAAGCTTTAGAGAGATCTTAAAAACCAGAAACAAATTTAATAGGACTTCAGTAGATTCAGGAAAACGAATTTTTGTGGATTTTGAACATGATTAAGACCCTAAAATTGGACTGAGAAATTGACTTATTTGACTGTTTTGACAGTTTAGGTCAGACTTAACAGAAATTGACTAGAACAATTTAAAACCATATGATACTCATTCTAAACTATAAAGCAATTTAAATGAACTGTATTATACTCAAATATGACAACTAAAAACTCCTTATAAAAACCTAATCAAAAGCTGTAAGAAATAGCTTTAACATATGAAATTTGAAAATCAATGACAAACCTATAAAACTTCATGAAATTATCAGAAAAGGCTTTAAAACTTCTACATTGACTCCTAATAAGCTAATCCAAACTGTTTCTTTAACCAAAAACTAAGTTAACTCTAAAAACCTTGTTATGCCAAACACACCTTTAAAAAACCAAAACAGATTTCAAAATAACTTTTACATAAAACTCAGATTATTTTTAACTAGTAATGACTTATAATGACTTAACTATTTTTACTAAACAGATTTTTTAACACAAATTAAGCAGAGATTAAGCTGAAATCAAGAGTTGACTTTCGTTGACTTTCTTAGAAAATTAATGAAAACAAAGAGTAAGCTCAGAAAAAGCTATGGATAAGCTTATCTGAGCTTATTAAACATTAATAAAACCTTATTAATCAGCATAATCAGTATTTAAAAGAATTAAAGAAAACTAAGACAAATCTCAAACTAAATGATTTCTATTGAAACTTTAAGGAATAAAAAGACTGAAAATGAAATTACAATTAAAATAAGACTATTTAACTAATTAAAGCAGTAATTAAAATAACATGGTAACAATTCTCTAATACATGAAAATTAGAAAATCAAAAATTTGTGAGAAGGCTCTATTTATAGATGAAGCTGAGGGTGAACCTAGGGTTTGGGGAAAGCTACAGAAGGTCTCATCTTGACCTTAAATTCACCATCTCATCACCAAAATGATTCTCATCTGTTTGATCAAGGTTGTGATATGTTTGACCCAATCAGATTACTGGGAATTGCCAGCTTGGCATCCCCTTGTACATGTCAACATTTAAAGATGCTAGTACTAAGCTTCTGTAAAGGGCATGGTGGGTATTTCAATTGGGGGAAGAATATATACAGTTTATTTTGGTTTGCCGGGGAAGGGTAGTTTTGGGATTAAATAATATTGTTTGACTGGTATAGTTAGATGGTTGACTTGGGTCATATCCGGGTTGGGAAACGGTAAGTAAAACGGGTAAGGTTATTAAGGTTTGGGCTTGGAATAGATTTTGGGCTAAAGGGTAGTATATATTGGGTTGGAAAATGGTTAAGGTTTTTGGGGTAGAATTCATAAGGCTTGTATCCGGATTTAGTGTTAAAGTATCATAAGGACTAAACTTTGTTAATTTGTGATAATTCAAGGTCCAAGGATGTATTTTGGGTAAAATTGGGGTAAAATGTGATAATATGGTAAAATGAGGGTGTAAAAGGTAAAAATGGGTAAGGTGAGGGTTTGATGTGAAAATATCCCAAACATGATCCAAAAACCGTAAAACTGAATTCCTGGCTCCTCTTTCACACTTTACTCTTTCCCGTGCTTGGTTTTCTTCTATTTTGTCTTTTCTTTGTCTGTTTTGTGATATCCGTACCTGCACATGCATAAACTCAAGAAACACATAAATATTAAGCATTAACAGCTCGTTTCCAGTTTATTTGGGTCAGTTTTGATAAAGAAAAGGTATATGTTTTCATATATACCAAACCTCTCTACTCAAACCTCAAACTTGGGCAAAAAATGACTTTCTGACCATAAAATAAGACTACATGGTAGGCTAAGGCGAATGGGTGTAACAATACAAACATAATAAGGGTATGAAATGAAAAGAATGGCTTTGAAATGTGTATCTAGGGGTATCTTGCACTAAAGATGAGTGCAACAAAAGGGTTTAACACGTGGGTCGAATAGTCGAGGTGACTAATTGATAAACACACATATATAGGCTATTTGGGTGATAATCCTAAAAAATTTCCTTCTCAAATTGATTATTCCATATATATCAAGCTAGCTTGACACACCTCATTTATGGTCTCGAAATGATGCAAAGGCCAAGTTCTAAAGTTTACAAGCTACCGGTACACTCATAATTTGGTGGATTTGGGTAAATAAGTGGAAACGGATAATGCTAAATCTCACCATAGAATATAAAAGGTTATAGCGTGCTCGACTAAGGTCTAATCTAGTTAGGTTAAGAAAAACATGTCAAAATTTTAAAAATGGCATAATTTTTCAAAATAAATTAGAAAAACGAGGGCAAATAAGTTCAAGTAATAATTCTACTCCCGTCTCCCCACTTGAGATGTACAAAGTCCCTTTTGTACTAAATATTGAATAAAGGTGAAGAGACAGTAGTATTGGAGCGAGAACTTTCCTGAAATTTGCTCCTAAAAAGAGAGAAGGCCCACGAAGAAAATCGTGCCTTCGTTAGATATCCATGAGCAAACTTCAATCCCTGAAATCACAACTAACCAACAAGCATAATTATAAAAATAAAAAGGAAAAACAAAAAACAAATAAAACCTAACTCACTTTCGTAGGAATCACGGTTGCATTTAGCATATGCAACAAGCCTTTTAAACCACTTGGTGTCCCAAGTGGACGAGTGTAGTCTCGCAAGTGCTTACAACGAACATACCCACAAAGTTCATTTAGAACTAATACAAGCTTATTGTGCTAATGTAATAAATTTGAAATGCGGGATGAATTACGGCGTAACCATATTAAAGAGTTACGCCGTAATTGGGTTGAACCTGGAAATCGTCTATACAGAAGACTGTTACAGCGTAATGATGTAATGAAGTTACACCGTAACTGGTTGAAACCTGGAGTGTACTGCTACAGTAGAATGGTTACGGCGTAACCATTGATAAAGTTACGCCGCAACTTGCTAATCGGGACAAAATTCGACTTCCTATTAAAGGTCAGTCATTTAACTCTAATTCCTGCAATAAAATGTTAAAATCACAATACCTAACAATAAAAATGAAAATAAAACAGAAAAAGGAAAGGGATAATTTGGGTTGTCTCCCGAAAGAGCACTTTTTTTATTAACGAGTCTTTAAGTTAGCCTCAAAGCCATAGGGATTTATGGAGGCCTTAGGACCTGGCCAACCTTAATCAATTTCTTACTGTTAGAGGTGTGAACGGAGTCATGCAATATTGATTTTCCCGCAGAATGTTAGACTTGGCCCATTCATAACGAAATTTAGCTTCGGCTTCCCATTTTAATTTAACCTTTCCAAATTTTACTTTAATCCTGTTCCCAAACGAAATCCCATGGTAGCCTACTTTTTCTCTCTTTTCTTCATTAAAACATGCCCATTCATTACGTTTGAGCAAGTTTGGCTCAGGAAATTCTCCTCCATTACATACCTTGAGATGGGGATTATACGTAGGCCAAGCTTGAGTAGTTCCTCCAGACATCATAATTGCCAGTTCACAAAAGTGAATAGTCCATTCTATATTTTCAAACCAATCGGCCATAATATGGTGTTCTTGGAACCAATTTTCCTTAATTATTTTATCCTCTTCAAAACACCACCAAACGGTTGCCTCTTTTTTATCCGTTTCACAAAGAATTGGCCACCTCCATTTCAACGTTTGATAATCGGGGAACATGTTGGCAAAGTAAATTTGAGCCCTCTATTATAGTAGTCATAGGAGTACAACAACGTAGCTTCCCCGTTATGACAATTACACCACTTAGGTCCATTTCCCTAGGTGAAATCCGATCGTCTTCGTCATCCCACCAAGAAGATTCATCGCTATTGTAGGATCGTAATATTTATTGTGTTGATGATTCGGGTGGTCTTGGATGATCAAAATACATGTTTGCCATAGTTAGAGAGTTAGTAGAGAGAGAGGGTGTTCTTGCTAGAGGTTTACACAAAGTATGGAATATTAGATTGAATGAGAAGCACCACCCCTTCCATTCATGGAAGGGGTATTTATACTTACAAACATAACGACCTCCTATCGGCCTGTGGATCAGGTATACAGTGGGTAAAGACCCGTCCTTCCTCCACGGTGTTACACTACGCTAAACTACGCTACTAAATAACTAATAAACTACTAAACAACTAAAATAACGACACGTCTACGAGCTAACTTATGCTAGATCATAATTGGGGTGACCGACACTTTAACATGGAATTTTCTAATTCCTAACAATCTCCCCCTAAGGGAGGTCACCCCATGTTTTACATTTCGAATCCTAACATTCTATTCTTGACTTCGTTCTTGAGCTCGTAGAATAGAATCCTTCACTTTCTCAATCTTTGTGCTTTAGTAGCGATTCTTCAAAGTCCGCACTGATTTGTACTTTTAGTGGAGGCCTTTAACAGATCCACATCTTTGATGATCTTCGAGCTTTCTTTGAGATCATCAGCCACAGTAAATCTCTGGATCACCCTTTAATGTGTTGCCAACATGTGAAGTTGTGACTTTCGGACCGACATGCTCACACTTTTTGAATCAAGACATCTTTCCATCAGAGTAGCGGAAGCTTTACTGGCTCATGATATTTGCAGCAGCGTAGCAGAAGCATAGTATAGAAATACCAGAGCCAGGTTATGTAGATATGCACCAGTCATGATTTTTTCAATTAAGTGTGGATGCTGTGAGCATGCGGCTTTGGATTGACTCCTCAATTCTGATCAGCTGCAACCGTCCAAATGTACCTGCAAACAACAGTTAGCAATAAAACACACGAAAGTGTCTTTGATCACTTTCGTTGAATTGAGGTACACGGCCCACGGTTCCCCGTTGATCAGTACAAGTACTGCCTGTGATCAGGTAGGATTCCTAAGAATCTCCTTGACAGGGTTTCGCAGCTGTTCTAGCTGTTCTCAAACCGGAACGTCTCAAAGAAGACAACACGGAGTGAGTGAACCAGCGAATTGATATTCACTGATTGATGAAAAATGATATGAAAACAATCGCGTATTGATTTAAGAAAGAGTTTTGTAATACGACGAAGGTTTTATGAGAAAGATCAATTTTTCAAACAAAATACTTTTTGTATTAGAGAATGAGTACACATTCGACGTGCTAGCGAAAAGAAGAGATTCGCACATCGAACGGTTTTTCTAAAAGTATTTTTCAATCAGAGATACTTTTTGAATTATGAAAACATAAGTACACATTCGACGTGCTAGAGAAAAGAAGATTTGCACATCGAACGGTTTTTCCAAAAGTATTCGTCAATTCCATTCCTGGACCAAGGTTGATTCAAGACTGAATCGCCCCATTGTTTCTATCCAGTTATCTTAATTTTGATCTTACGAGAAGATCTCACATGTCACCCACCAAGAGCTTGTTTGATGTTGGCTCTAGAAGGATTTCCATCTTCATCGTGAGTACTTTTACATACCACTCAGATGTTCTGGCAATACCACAAGGATAATGCGTAGGACTCTTAATATATACTTACTTTTCACATTGTGTGAAACAGCAAGTCTTCATGAATTTAGTGTCCTAACGAGATATTGTGGATGATCTCATGGCTCTAGACTCAATTGTGCATATTTGGTTCCTGTGCCGGAGACTAGGGAGAGGGTCTCCTTCTTCAATATCAACAATCTCTAAGAGAAAGTCGATAGATAATGTCGGTTCCCCGTGAGAATGAAACAAGCCCTTTTAAGAGGAACTTGAGTGGTTTGGGAAGTTGTAGTGCAGTGCGTCACTGGGTCCATGACGTCTTGTCTTCAATACCGATGTTACCTTAGTAAGCACCAGTAGCATATGTATTGAACCCGGTTACTGCCCTAAGGTTGAATTATTGGAGGGCTATTTCTTTTCACCCTTTTCACATTCAATTCTTTTTCATTCTTCAACCCCTTCAGTGCTTACCGAGACTTCATTACTAGAACCTTGTTGGGTTTATTCCAGTACTAGCTCTGTCTCAGTCCGCACTCTTCCCATTTCTCATTTTTCTCCTTTTTTTTTCATCATACCTAAGGACTCTAAACTATCTAGTGGATTGTCCCTGGGTAGATCCCTCCGGTTCTGGCGGATCATGGGAACGAATACCTAACCTAACCATCCTTATAACACCATGCATAAAGTAAATTGGTCGGTCTTTTGGTATTGTTCTTTCCTTCATGAAACCAATCGAAAAATCATTTGGAAAAACAATCAAGGTACTTGTGATACGAGATCAAAGCATTTTGTACCTTAATAGTTTTGATCATTTTAGAAATGCTCCCCCTCAACATGTGCATATGATTTAAAATTGTTTGGCACATGGAGGCAAGAGTTCTATGAAATAATTTCTTTGAAATAATTTCTTGATCACAATTTCTTTAGAAAAAGCCATTTGAATTTCTTTGGTAAAATTCTCCCCCTCAATATGTGCATAGGATATTTGAAATCATTTTATCACATAGATGCAAGAGTTCTATTGAAGCACAACCACGATCACAAAAGCCATTAAGAAAACCATTTGAAAACTCAATCAAGGTACTTTATAAATCACTTTAAAAAGCTTTCGTACCTCGATAGTTTATTTGCTCCCCCTCAATATGTGCTTCAAGATTCGAAAGCGTTTAGCACATATGAGCGAGAAGCGTGCACAATTAAATCAAAACGATTATCTTTTATCAAATTTCATAATTAAATCACAAATTCTCCCCCGATCAAAAATATCGAACCCTTTGAGATTTTGGATCCCAAGTGATTTAATTAGGTTTAGAAAACATGGGAGAAAATGTGGCCTTGTTTAAATACTCATCTGGTTTTTGGATAAATCCTCCTCCTCAACATGTGCATTGTGTATTTGAAATCGTTTGGCACATGGAGGCAGGAGTGCCTTTGAAGGACTAAAACCAATTCCATTTAAAACAGATTTGAGATTTAAATCACGATCTCCACCCCGATCAAAAATATCAAACCATTTGAGATTTGTGATCCCAACTGATTTAAATCATTTAGAAAAATTTGGGGAAAGACGTGGCAAGATTCAATTTTGAAAGATGACAAATAAGGACCATTTTAAGACATTAAAGATTGTTAGTGTCAGGTATGATAGTTTTTAAGAGATCTTTTAAGTAAAACAAAACAATTTCACAATCAAACAAGAACAGAAAAAAATTTCATTTTGAAAGACCTTAATTCTAAACAAAAAAAAATCATACCATGACATAACATTAAATCTTTAGATCACCACTTATTTTGTACAATCCGGACTTTTATGAAGCAATATTGTTTGAAAATAATTTATTTTAAATCACTCTCCCCCTCAATCGATGACCATAGTCGTTGATTGAGTGACTTACGTTTTGATAAAAATGAAGTCCGGTGATTTTCAAAATTAAGTCCAATTTATTTTCAAAACAAATATTTTTCCATTTTTCAAAACAATATTAGTTAAAAAATTGTTTAAAGAAAATGGTATAATCACAAGTATCCTGCACAAAGATACGTTAGGTGGATGAGAAGCTTTCGTTTTTGTTGCTGTAGGGTTTGGAAGAAAAACCATCTGCAGATGCAGTGAGACTTCTTTTTACGTTGCATTTTGAATGCCAACTGAGGTCAAATTAAGCTCCGTTTCTTCAATCACTTAGAAGAAAACCATCTGCTGATGCAGTGAAACCTCTTACGTTGCATTAATGCCAACTCTCCATGGAAGTCCAATTAAGCTCCGTTTCTTCATTTGTCAACCCAAGATATAGTTACCCTTTCCTTTCGGCATCCAATCATCTTCAATTATGGGATCCGGATCGGGAACATTCTTTTATACCAATATACCTGCATACGTTAGTGAACACACATACAAATATATGGTGGTCGACATCACCCAAACAACAATCGACTAATAAAAGTCAATTCAACATATCAATCAGATCATATATGGCATGGGAATAATGTGTACATCAAACTTTAATCATCTAAACCTAACAATCATATCCTAGAAACCTAGTCCTTCAACATAGGCAATTATATTTTTTCAGATAAACACGTAGGATAATTAAGAAAGTCCGTTAGATGATATAAATTTGAAAAATATTATTCCCCTCAATCAATAACTCTTTTTCTTGAAAAGTTTTAAAAGTGCTGAAGTCATCGATTGAATTTTTGCGAATTAATACGAAAACTCTGATCCTGATTGATTTTTCAAGCAACTCATTTTACCACCATTTTGAAACACAACAAATATTTTTCTAAAGAATTTTAGACGGAAAAACATTTGTGTAGGAACAACAGTCCTTCGACATACTTTCCTCAATATAGTATAGGATAAGTGCACGAAATATTTGAAAATTGGTTTAGCGCAACACTTTCCTTTCTTTAAAGAACGGGCTGCTATCTGAAATAATAGCAAACCATGATTTAAGCGCGGGTCGCAGTCTGAAATAACTGCAAGCCACATTTTGAGACATGTATAGAAAAGAATATTTACACCTCCTGCTCGAACTTCATCTATGGTCCCGTGCCATTATTGAATGACATTTCTAAGACCGTAGATGTTATCGATACCAGAAGACATGTCTAGGAAAACATATTTTAGGTATTTTTGAATTTTTCTGATTTTTTTGGGTTTTTGAAGGTTTTATATTTTTCTATTTTCTTTTGTTGGTTTTATATTTTTTGTATTTTGTTTTTGTTGGGTTTATATTTTTGTATTTTGTTTTTCAGATAAATATATACAAAGATAGAGAAGATGATATAGTTAAAGAAGATGATGATACGAGTACCGA
Source organism: Chrysanthemum seticuspe (assembly GCA_019973895.1). Classification (NCBI taxonomy): domain Eukaryota; kingdom Viridiplantae; phylum Streptophyta; class Magnoliopsida; order Asterales; family Asteraceae; genus Chrysanthemum; species Chrysanthemum seticuspe. The sequence continues at coordinate 229,141,111 of BPTQ01000001.1, forward strand.
GATAAGGATATCGAGCAGCACGTCATAGAAGATAGAAGTCATCAACTCTTAAACATTCACCACCAAAGCTTCCAGGGCTCTTGAATCGAAGAAAGAAATTGAACCATCTGAAAGTGAGACTTTGGCAGCTTCCCCCCAAACAAAAAAAATCCTTTAGCTGATTAGATTCGAAGCTCTATTTCAAGCTTGCCTTAGCCAGGTGCACACAGAAGCACACCATTATCATAAATCCCGCTGCTCCTTTCAAAAATAATCACCGTGATTCTTCGTTCGAGGTTATATCATCAACAAGAGCAGCAACGTATCATCCCACGTATAAATAATCTTCTCAAATTTCTTTTTCCCACTAAAGTCTGAAGCGATCCATTCCAAAAAGGTGTCAAGAGAACACTTCCCCCACATAGTTGAATTGATGCAGTCAGTCTCTTTGTATAATGCTCAAGAACTCTCCCAAATACACATCATGAGGGGAATGAAAACACCTTCCCATGTTCACATTTTTCTTCCCTGATGATCATGTATGAAGCTCAAGAACCCGAAGTACACCAATACCCAAAAGCTCTCCCGAATACACATAATGAGGTTAATGAAAACACCTTCCCATGTTCACATTTTTCTTCCCTAATGATCGTGTATGAAGCTCAAGAATCCGAAGTACACACATTCCCACCGAAAGAATAACTGATAACACCTCCCTCATGTTACACATTTATCTCCCCTGAATATGTCGCACTTGTGTACCTCTTTTATCTTTAGAAACTTTTTCTAACATCACTTCCCCCACGTAGATGAAACAAGAACACTAAAAGCTACTAGATACACTGAGTTTCTCTACGGTCATGACATTTGTCTTCCCGGGATAACTTCAATCACTTAGAAGTATTAAGTTCATCATGTGTACTCGTTATGCTTTTATATGCTTGTCTCCTTCCCCCTTTGCTAGTTTAGACACTTCATAATCAGCAACATAGTATAAGCCCAAAAACTTGAAATCTTTATGAGAAGAACACTTGAATTCTTGTGAGAATCAACATGCTGAAGACTCTCTCTGACTATTTTTATCAACCCTTATGTAGACAATTTGAAGTGACCACTGAAGAAGAAAACCCTATATACCATACTTGAAACTGAAGTCAACTTCCCCACATTTGTATCTTAAGCTTGCACCTAATGATGGAAGAACGGTGTAGAGAACTTATGCTTCAAGCAAATCTCTAAGTACTCACTACCTAAACAAAGTATGAGACATTAACACCTCTTGCGATTATCCACACCGTCATATGCGTATGACACTGAGTAAAACAAAGTAACTCCTAATAGTGATAGTTAACCAGGTCTTCAACCATCCACCTCGACTGCTGGTAACTAGATAAACGAAGTCTTCAACTCAAATTCTTAAGCCCGAGCAAGTTATCAAATAAGAACACGCCTTTGTGAAAGTCAACTTCAATCTCAAATAAGTGATAAATGATTAACTCCGAAGTAATCAACTTGTGTCAAATGTCCAATACGTGAAATAGTCAATAACAACGTCTCGAGGAGTCACTGCTAAAGAATATGAGCAAGTCTAATTGGGGATTGAATCTGACTTATAACTCTCTCCCAATTAGTGCTCTCCCCTAAACCAACAATCTGTTTGATAGATGCCCAGATTAAGAAGAAGTCTTTAGATCGTTAAATGCAACTCGTCTATAGTCTTCTAACATGTAGCAGAAAATGTAGAACAGACTGTAGAATCGACCTTCTTCAAGATTGTGCAGTTGGGGAATAGATAGTTAACATCTTCAACTCACACCAAAAAGCATCCCACCAAAAAGCATCCCAATTAACTTACATCTTGCAAATCCCCTTAACTAAAATCCCTCCCAATCAAACAAGAACAGAAAGATGTTCATCAAGGAAATCAGCAATCAGGCCGCAACGAACACACAAGATGGTAACACCAAACTACCAATCACATCAAACAAGAACAGAGAGATTGTTCGGAATCATCATGTTGATGTATACGTGAAGCATTAACCGGAAGCACTTTGTCGATAAACTCATCAATCCGAGTGAAGATGTCAACCAACGGCTCTTAGAAGAGAAAAACTCCATGTGAAGATAACCCGATAAGAAGAGGCTCGGTTCTTACATGAGTTTAGAGCCGTATGACCATTTATATTCTCAAATATCAATCAACAATGCAAAAAATTCACACTTCTTCTCCCCATCAAGAATTGCATACGGAGATGCCATTCTTGACTAAATAAGTGAAAATCATCCGAATGTTCTATTCACACTTCTCTCCCGCAAGATCAGCACATGATGTCGCCATCTTCATTATAATCGAGCAAGTGGAATGAGAAAACAATCAGTGGTAGCCCGGTTCACTTGATGACTGAAGCGCATGGAAAAAGTATGAAGCATGTTGATGAGAATGGTCATAAAAAGAAGATTTCTCTTCTTCAGAAGATAATGCGCACTGAAACGTACACATTTCTTTTCTTTGGAGTACGAGGCCTGAACTGATGTGAACAGACGTCATAATCTCTCTCTTTTCAACTCTCTTAGCAAAACACGTAATCAACCCCATTATCATTCAGTAGGCTCTTTGTCGTGACAACTGATGGAGAAAACCCAATATGATGAATTTGACCCTGAAGTAAACTAACCTGAACTCGTGACTTAAACTTGCACATGTGTAACAAAGAGCGGTGCCGAGAATTCATGCTCCATTGAATCTCTTAAGTACTCTATACTCTTCAACCAACCAACCATCAAGTAATAGACGTACATTACCTCTTGAAAATCCACAATTGAATGTGACATTGAGCACTACAACGTAACTCCTTAAAGTGATAGTTATTTTTGTGGCAAAAAGAGCCCAATTTCCCCTCGTGGTAAAAGTAAAAAGACTCCCAAGAATAACTAGATTTCCAAGTCTTTGTTTTTGATAATAAGCTCGAACAAGGATCTCGAAGAATCTTCATCCAACCATCCCCGATACCTTCAGATACTAAGTACACTCGCCCGTGATATTTCACTTCAACCTCAAATAAATAATAGTGAATTAACTCCGTTGTCACATCTTCTGAATAAAAGCTCAATTCTAGCCTCCTTTGACGTTTTAAATGAACTTTGATAATGGTTTCATCCCGACCATGGCTAAGAGCACATTACCCCGTAAAACCATGTAATAACCAAACTGTCATGACGAAAATTCAAACACATATCCAATTCATAAAGTACCCCCTTTTATCCCTTCTTTGAAGAAGCAACCGTAGCACCAGCATCAGATAAGATCCCGAAATACACTTTTCTTTCTCCATGATGAATCCATCAATACGGGATTTTACAATTCTATAGTTTAAACCGAGAAATCGTTTCTTTCGCGGGATTTTACAAAACCAAGAATAAACCGTAAGATAGATCCGGAAATGCACTTTACAATTACCAGGATGTTTCCATTGTCACGGGATTTTACAAGTCTATAATTTAAACCGAGAAATAGGTTCTTTCGCGGGATTTTACAAAATCAAGACAAAACCGTAAACAATGTCAGCTTGAAGGTGTTATGACAACTTTGGTTTAAGTGAATATCTGTTTTAGGGGAACATGCAGCGGTTAATCAACTGTTCATAATCCAACATCAGCAAAATCATCAATCATCCAATCAACACTTTGATAAACACATCATTCACGCATTCTGTCGGCTATTGTAGTGACCTCCTGGTGAAGTAAACCCGATATATCAAACTCGAACATGAAGTAAAATTCCCCAGATTTGTTACTTAAACTTGTACTAATCCTTGTGAAGAAGAAATGGTGTACCCAATGTACAAAACCTCTTGACATATCCTCAACTGCGTGAGACACCAAAGTGATAGCTACGTTGTGGGTTAAGCGAGAAAGAATCACAACCGTAACTAAATAGCCAAGTCTTTATCACCCTCTATAAACGCCCAAACAAGTCATCTTTGCAGAAGGGTAGAAAGAAAGAAGACGAAAATAAGTAAACGCGCCCGGAAAAAACCTAACTTCCAAATCCAGTGAGAAATATCGTCCAAACAACCCAGTAGTCAACATTTTCAATAAACACTTCATGCCGTGACAAAAATATTCTCCGTGAGAATGCATAGACCAAAGTATTAAATCCCATAACCCATCGAATCTCATCATCAAATCACATCATACACCAAAATCTCATTATCAAATCTCATGATTGAGTCTCATCGACTACGATCCAATTAAGAGAAGCCCATCAGTCCTTCATTCACTAACATATAATATCAAGCCAGGTTCAAATTAATATTCAACCCAATTTGGTCACAACAAATTTCTTGCAATGATCATCTCATACATTCAGATATTTTTGACATATATCACATTGCAGAGAATTTGACCCGACCCTAGTCCAATTAAAAGCTTTTGAACCGACACTTCAATACCAAGCCAATGATACCGGATAGGAAAAAATAATAACTCAAGCCGTGAATTAATGTATCCTCCGTTGAACATACCCAAAATATACCATGATTAAAAAAAATAAAATTTGTATCCAATATTTGATTAAAACATTTGGATACAAATTTCTTTGAACGTCCAAATTTCTAATCTGCCAATCTCAGCCCACAACTCGTTTCATTATATCAGCCCATTAATGAATGCATCTCACAAAGCCCAAGCTCAAGTATGATTGAGGCCCGATCCAATACCCACCCTTATATGCATCAACCCGATCCAATTAGAGTTATTACCGGTATTATATAACTTACATAAACCTAATTCACTCTTTAATACACAAACCCTAATCACCTCAAATACTCCGCCTCTTTTTATCATCTCTCAACACAAAATAGATCACATCTCAAACTCGTCTGTCTCCCCTCCATCTCTTGCAATACCGAAAATTGAATATCCACCCATCTCGTTTAAATCCGAGACAAAATCAATTAACCCAATTGAGAATATTAACAATGAAGGAACTAAAGAGACGTGTCTAAACGGCTTCAAGATCATTTTCAATGGTCTTAGGTAGGTTAATGATTATAATACATTTCTGTTTCTAGATCATATTAGAGGTCATGTAACGAATTTAAAGAAAGAAAAGATAACATAGTTGTTATATTTTCATTTCTTGTTGATTCGAATAATTAATTGAAGCTTGGTCTTCAAACACATTTGTGGATCCGTGATGAATACAAACTCGTGTAAGAGGGCTTTTGAGTCTTGATGACACCCGAATTAATTCTGAGATCTATTAATTATGTTTACATTTCATTTTCGTTTTGGGTTTTTGTTATAGTGAATCAGTGATGATATGTGTTTCACTTAAAGCAATCTATAAAAGATTGCAAACAAAATGAGACTGATCAGAGATCTTTGTACTTGTTTTTCATTTTGAGTCAATTGATAAGATGTAGATGATGGAGGATAGGTTAGGATAGTTTGAAGTTGTTGGGTTTTGTTGGATATGAGTTTCGGATCTGTTGAGAAAGTTTCGAGGCTTCTCATTTTCGTTAACTTAACCATGTACCAATGATGTTTGAAACTGAGGTCGTGAAATTGTATTCGGTATATTGTTTGTGGTCGTCTGTCATTTTGAAAATGGTATTTGTTGTTGTGGTCGAAGTTTTGTGGTCATGTCTTCTCATTCTTCATTTCTGTCTCTGTCAAGCCGCTCCCGAGTTATGGAGTCAAGTCGCTAGCACTAAGTCGCTAGCACTAAATCGCTAGCACTAAGTCGCTAGCACTAAGTCGCTAGTCTAACTTGCTAGACCTAACTCGCTAGGTCTAAGTCGCTAGGTCTAAGTTGCTAGGTCTAACTCGCTAGGTCTAACTCGCTAGGTCAAGTAGCCAGAACTTTTATTTGACTCAAAAGTCAAATAACCACAAGTCGCTACATCTTTCAACGCACAAATCGCTAACTTATAAATATAAGTCGCTATAGTCAAGTCGCTAACTTCATAGAATCTGGACAGTTATGTGTAAAACTTCGCATTCAAAAATGCCAAGTCGCCACCAAGAAAATATGCCCAGCAACACTAGACCCAGAAAACTGCATAAGAAAGATGCCTCCTTTTTACCCATTTAGACCATGAAACATGACCAGATACATATTTTGGACAAAGATACATAAACAGAACTTGGACAGAAACATACTTGGACACATGTATGAACCAGTAAAGACCAAAGACCAAAAGAAGGATACCAAGACATGATAAACATTTTACCCAAAGAACTTAATCCGACCACAAAAACCAATCAAAACCAGTTTCAAATAAGCAAATAAATATCAAAACCACAAACGTATCAAGACATGTTGAAACCAGTTTTTTTTTTTTTTTTTTTTTTTTTTTTTTTTTTTTTTTTAAAATATTCCAACAAAAAATACTCGAACTAGTTAAACAACCATGTATCGACACCAAAAAGATCAACACAACACAATAACCATGGTTCTTGATACCAATTGTAGGATCGTAATATTTATTGTGTTGATGATTCGGGTGGTCTTGGATGATCAAAATACATGTTTGCCATAGTTAGAGAGTTAGTAGAGAGAGAGAGGGTGTTCTTGCTAGAGGTTTACACAAAGTATGGAATATTAGATTGAATGAGAAGCACCACCCCTTCCATCCATGGAAGGGGTATTTATACTTACAAACATAACGACCTCCTATCGGCCTGTGGATCAGGTATACAGTGGGTAAAGACCCGTCCTTCCTCCACAGTGTTACACTACGCTAAACTACGCTACTAAATAACTAATAAACTACTAAACAACTAAAATAACGACACGTCTACGAGCTAACTTATGCTAGATCATAATTGGGGTGACCGACACTTTAACATGGAATTTTCTAATTCCTAACAGCTATCATAGCTATCATTAGACTCTGTTTCATGCGTACGACAAATATATTAAGGAGTAAAAACATCGTTAGAACTGTTGAGTAAAATAGTTGGCTCCTCCTCATTAACTAAGTCTGCCATGCACGAGCTCGCTACATCTTCTGGTTCTTGACAGAGAACACTGGCCATCTTAAATACCACCCTATCATGACTATATTCCAATGAAATCTCTTTTTTAAAGACCTTGATTCAGGCGCATGAGGTAGCAAGGAAAGGTCTCCCAAGAATTAAGTATTCTCTAGGGGTGTTTGCTATATCAATAACCACAAAATCTGAAGGAAAGAGAAACTTATCAACCTTAACCAATGCATTACCCGCAATTCCAATCGGAGTCGCCTTAGTCATATATGCCATTTCAATCACCATGCTTATTTTCCAAAGATTAGTTAACCTAAGTTTAGAAATATTAAAAGTGGCATAACGTTCACACTTGATCCAAGATCGGATAATGCCGATAGATCATGATTACCAATAAATCATGGAAGAACGAAGCTATCCGTGCTAATCTCCTTATTTGATAATTGGCTAGGCATTTCATTCACATTAGTTCTCTCCAAATTTGGCTCAAATCTGTTCCCTGGTTATGCCGTAACTCATCGCAAGAGTTACAACGTAATTGGTTAATGTTGTCCGATTCAGCTTCAAATTCCTGCTTAGTAATAGAAGTATGGAAATTATCGGTTGATTCATTAACCTCGTCCTCCGTAAAGATGGCTTTGGAAACCACCATCGGTTTACTTCCTTCAGGTTCAGTATTACTTCTTTTCAATTCTTCACTAAGATTTTCAACCATTGCCTCTAAGTTCTTTAAAGGTTCGTCATGGCTAGAGAGGCTTTTGTTCATACTTTCTTGGAAGCTTTTCAACCATTCGTCCTGCTATTTTTGCCTTTTGGTAGAGTCTTCAAGGTGTTTGTTGATAGTATCCTCGAGACAAGGCCTTCTTTCCCCATAAGGTACACGATTATAGTATCCCGGTGGTCCTCCATGATATCCATTACCATTTCCATTCGATCCTTGGAAAGGTCTATTAGCTTCACTATACTTGACCTCTTCAATTTTTCTATCTTCATCATCAAGAGGGAATTTTTTAGCAAGATGAGCTCCACCACATGTCTCGCACCCAACTTGAATCACGTGCACACTTTCTTTAAGCTTAAGTATATCTCGGCCAAGAGTGTCTAGTTTGTTGGTGATGGCAGCAATACCATCCAAACTTCCGCTTAAACTTCTATGGCTTCCTCCTTTGTGCCACTTTTGAGGGTGGGTGGCCATATTTTGTATAACTTACAATGCAAGTATAGGTGTCATTCCAGGGATCGGCCCCTGAGAATCTAGCATTTGCCTTGTAGGAATTCCGATACCCTTGTAGAAAATGCTAACCTTTTGTTGATTGATGAGGTCATGAGTAGGGCATTTGTATAAGAGGTCATTATACCTATTCCAAGCTTGGTATAATGTTTCACCATCTTCTTGTCTGAAATTGTGGATTTCTTCTAACTGTTTTACCATTCTTGAGGGAGGGCAAAATCTTTGAAAGCTCTTTTGAGAAGATTCCACGTGTCAATGGTCCCATCAGAAAGTGTAACATATTGGTTTTCACAAACACACAATCAAACATACATGAAAGCGAATGAGGTTTGAGTTAGAGAGAGAAAGTAAAGAGAGTTGGGAAGTTCTAGTGAGATAAAGAAAAATGTATTATGAAGTTCCAGCCCTTTGCCTTGCTAGGCAAAGGGTATTTATAGTGCCTTACATGAAACGCCTCCTACGGGCTGTGGATCAGGCATACAGTGGGTAAAGCCCGTCCGTCATCCACGATGATACTTAACTAACTACTAACTATTACTAAATGACTACTACTACGAGCTTTCTAACGAATACATATACTTGAGGTGACCGAGTCTTTAACTGCTGGATTTTCTAAATCCTAACAATATCCGTGATAAGGTTTTAAAATGTAACTTTTTGAGGGGTCGTTTAAGCCCTTATTTGATCACTTTTGTATCCGTTATTACTTAATATCGTTCCTTTTCACTTTTTAGGTATCTTGAAGGCAAAATGCTGGAATGACACTTATTCGGACGAAAAGGCGCGAATATACGTAGAAAATGGCCAAAGTCAAGAATCGAGACACTCAGGCTGTTGGAACTCAAGGGGACGGCGTCAGGCACAACTAGCGATGCCGTCGGACAACTTTTGTGACGGCTCAGTAGCCAAATTGCTCATTTACAAGTGACGGCTTCAGGTTTTAAAAGAGTAGGGCGTCGCAACTCAGACGACCTAGATTTGATCCAGACGGCGTCACAAGCTTAAGGTGACGCCGTCGCAAGACTAACGTGGCCAAGACGAAACCCTAATAACGGCGACCCGACGGCGTCACAAATCAGAGGGTGACGCCGTCGCATTTGTAATCTTATATATAGAATCCGAATTTTTTAGTTTTAAGTGTGTAGTCTTTGGAGTAAAAACCTAAACCAAACCAAGGCTGTCTTGTACAGTATTTTAGGGTTCCATACCCTATCTTATATCAATATAAGTGTTTTACTTCATTAATTTAATTATGTATTCAATTAATTGTGTGTATGCTTGCATGTTTCCCATGTCCGACTAATTTACTTGTGTGTTTGCTTAGTGTAGGATATTGGATTTCACAATCACTCTAAACCATAATCAAAGTAGGCGTATAAGTATGTTAGAGAGAGAAAGTTCTAGTGAGAGAAAGGAAATATTATTATTAGCTCCAACTCTCTACCTTGGGAGGTAGAGAGTATTTATAGTCTTACATAAAACGCCACACAACGGGCTGTGGATCAGGCATACAGTGCCGAAGTTCAGGTGATTGAGACGACGATGCCATAACCATGACTTTGTTTTAGAAGCCTTTGACAGCAAGAAAATTGGTGAAGACTTCATCATATCTTCGATAGAGATGGTGTATAGATTTGAACCACGTGAACCTCTTAAAAGTTCCTTACCATCAATTTCTCTAACGAAGCAGGTATGTTTTCTGAAGGCTACTTCTAGATCAGAATCGCAGAATTGACCAAGAGAGAACAAGTTGTGACCAAGACCTTCTACATAGTAAACCCTGGAGATAACACTTTTGCCAACAACATAGTCTCCATAACCCATAATAGCACCGAAATGATCGTTCCCGAATCTAACTGTCCCGATGAATTTGCTCACGAAGTTCATGAGCCGTGACCGGTCGCCAGTCATATGCTTGGAACAGCCTGAGTCCAGGTACCACAGAACGATTTGAACGATCTGCAGTTGAACACAGACAAGAATGGATAACTGGATAATTGGGATCCCCATGCAAGAATGGGTTCCATTTGGTTAGTAACACTGGTTGGAACACCCATATCAGAAATAGAAGCATTCATATCAGAAAATAAGGCAATGGAATCATTGTGAATAGATGCAGTACTAGTGTCTGTATTAGCCCTGTTCACAGTGTGCTCACTTCTTAAGGGAATAGATCTACCAGTAGGCATCCATTTTCTAGTGGGCATTGTCTGATTAGTCTTACGACTAACAGGTATCCAATAATAGCCTATCTTACTAAATGTTCTTCCTGTGGGTTTCCACTATTTTCTAACTTTCTTTCGTTTTTGCCTTTTAGCCTTCTTAGCATGATTTTTAGCATTAACAATATTAATTGGACAATTAACATCATTAGGCAAAACATTAACACCACATTCATGATTAGAAACATAATTCAAGCTGACATTAATACAAGGTTTGCAAATAGTATCAGAATTCGAATTAATTACAGTACGCCTATGGCTAATACTAGAATCAACACGATTCGTTTTATTCGGCTCAAACTTAAAGTTCCTAGGTAGGTCTTCTACTTTCTTCCAATGCACATTCTTAGCTTGCGAGGTCGTGTCCTTCCTTGTATTGTTTGAGACTTTGACCTGCTTGCTTTAATGTCGCTGATTACTCCTGTAGAGGGAATGGGAACATTAGTTGGTTTGGCTACTATTTGCTTCACCTGTTTAGATGTGCTGGGATCTGAGCTACATGCAGGCACACTAAGATTAACTTTTTTAACACTTGAATAGCTGGGATTTGAACACCTAGAGGGCACACTCGAGTTCACATTCTTAGCACTAACAGATTTGAAATCTGAACTACTTGAAGGCACATTAGGGTTCACATTCATAACATTTGGCATTGAGTGACTTGCATGCTTGGCACTAGGCATAGAACACGGTATCAAGGGATTGACTTGCTCACCTAAGGTTTTAGGGCATATTGTAATTAGGCATTCTAGAAGTTCTTGAGATCGTTTGGCATATAAGCATGCATGGCCAATTGCATTATCATGTGGTTTCTCTAACTTATCATCTTCTACAATCTCACGGAGACATTCTAGGCTGTCCTTAAGGTATGAGAAATATGTTTGAATAGCAAGTTTGTTATTCCTAAGATGAGGAGGAACATATTTCACAGACAAAGCATATTTATTACAGACATGTACCTTTGATACACCATTCTCCCCATTGGTCATTGGCATCTTCCCTTTTACCTGACTCTTTAGATTCTCAATTTCTTTTTGTAACGATGCTACCGTTTCGTTATTTTTGTTATGAGTGACCTTTATAGATTCAAATAATTCATTGAAATGACGTTTAACCTTTTCATTTTCTTCAAGAAAAACCTCATTTTCCTTTTGTAAAGCATTTACTAAGTTTTGAAGATGAAAGTTTTGAGAATTCTGAGAATCTAAAGGAGGAGGCATTTGGGGACCAGTCACATTGTTCGTTTGACCCTTTAATTGAGAGATTTGTGCTTTCAACTTTCTGATCGTGTTGCAATGAGCTTGAATCTGTTCATCACGTTTGTTAATTTGAAAAACTGCATCAAACTCTGGAGCATCTGAGGATGTCTTGATATTTGAAGTTTTGACATTTTCTTTAAGATGTTGATATTTTAGTTGTAAATTAAAATGCTCAAATTCTAGTTTAGAAAAATGTTTAACCAAATTGTCGTGATCATCCAGTTCAATTTTCTCATTTAGTTCAGAATTAGTTTTTTCAAGCTCAATGACACGATCATGAGAGACTTTCAAAGCAACAGACAGTTCATGGAATCGAGAAGCAGTAATAGAACAATTAGTAGCAGTGTAGAACACATCTTGAGCAATACATTCAGAAATCAGGTTCTCATTTAGTGTATAAAAGTTCTTCCTCTCAATCTCATTATATTTTAGTGCTCGCTCATAGTCACTAACCTCAACTATCATTGCATCAAATTCCTTTTCCATTCCCTTAATATCAGTATCTATCCCCTTTTTAAGACTCTCAAAGTGATCTTTTAGAAGTTTAAAGAAAGGCATGACCTCAGTTAAATAACATTCTTTCGTTTGCTCAAAACCCCTTTCTCCTTCAGTTATACCAGTGGGTGTGATCCTTTTCTTGCAAGTTTTCTCAAAATCAACAAATAGTTGAAAAATAACATATTGGCTAATTAAGGTCTTGCTTTTAGTGGCAATTGTTCTAGGAACAAGATGCATTGGAGTATTAGGAGGGTACACAGTCGCTCTAGGCATTTTCCAACGGGGAGGGTTTGTTTCAACAATATTTTCAGCTTTCTGCTTGTCTAAATCTATTTTCCAAAAAACTTGTTCGGGAGTCAACAATGTCTGAGGCTTAAACTTGTTTAAGGAAATCCAGTTTTCCTTCTTGTAATCATGGGGTGTGATCTTTATTTTCTTCTCTTTACATTTAGGATCATCTAATTTCTTGTTCATCTTCTCCCTAGTGACTTCATCTGATTTCTTATCTTCCTCAGTGCACTCAACGCAACTAGGTTTCTGTCTAGGTTTAAGGATTTCATTGCCATCATAAAGAACCTTATGAGCATTTCTAGCCTTTTTAATAACCTCTGGATTTGGTTCCTCAATAAGGGGAATGCTATGCTTATCGCTTAAGACTCTATGCTTAGTGATCATGTGAGCAGTCTGAATGGTGTTCCCTTGTATGTACAACTTGTTTTCAAGTTTGTTTTTCAAAGTTTTCAGATTAGAAAAATCTTTCAAGAGTTTTGATTCCTTTGTATTAAATTCTTGCTTAAGCATTTTCACATTTTCTTGAAGTTCTTGTTTTTGCTTAGCAGTTTTAGAAAGCTTTTCTTGCAAGGAATTTAACTCTTGTTTTAATACTTCTTCTCGAAAATTACTTTTTCTAATGATTGTACGCACTTGGTCATCCATTTCCTGCTCACGAGTGGTCAAATCAAATTTTGCACGTTGTTCATAAATAGCAACACGTTCTTTATAGGCATTTAGTTCAGAAATTACAGAATCATCAGGAGCACATGCAGTGTATTCATCAAAAACATAGTCATTGTTGACTGCAGAAGATGCATCACTTGGTACAACTTCACTTTCACTTTGTTTCACATATTGATCATATGGGACAACATTGATATTACCCATATTTTCAATATTTGATTCAATAGTTTCAGTTGATTGTACTTTGTCATGCATCTTTTGCACATCAGCATCATCGTATAGTTTTAATACCTCTGAGATGAGTTTGTCTTTGGATGGGCCAGCTTGTGGTGAAGAAGAGACCTTGGGAGAAACCATTGTAGAAATGCTAGCCATAAAAATTGTGTGTGCAGTAGGTCCATCATCCACATCAGAGTCGTATGCATCACAATCAGCGACTTGAAAGGCATTCTGATGATTGTGACCTATTTCCTGAATAGGCTGCTCATCCACATCTGCATCATAGGTCTTGGCATTGCCCTCAGCAATAAATAACAATTCCTCTTCATCCAAAGCAGCACCATTATCCTGAGCTTGTACAAGCAGCATCTTATCTCTGAAGTAATCAGCATTCTGTGGACGTTTTGGAGATGTGCAGTTCCTTGCAATGTGTCCCTCACCACCACAGTTATAACATTTGATCGGCTTAGCTTGACCTTGATTACCATTCCTTCCTCGATTCTGATTACCAACATAACCTCTACCAGCACCACCTCTTCCCTGATCATACTGTCTTTCCTGAACTGGTTGTACCACGATCCTCCCATCTTTAACAGTAGCTTGATTGTGTGGGTTAGATGCTGTTCTGAGGTTGTTGTTGGTTTGTGGGAGAGAATTCATGTTTTGACTAATCAGAAGAGCTATTTGATTAATGATGTTACCCACGTGTGCATCAGCATCAGCTTGTTTGAACATAGGATCAGGAATGAGTTTCTGATTACCATTACCCATGGGTATGACCTGTGAGGCTTTGGTTGTGATTCCGATGTTTGAGTAGAAGGCAGTTGAGTCATTAGATGAGCTAGTCTCTCCCTGATTGGTTTTGAACTGATTAAGAATCATCTTTTCAAACATGGCATGTCTCTCATTCTGAAGAAGGAAGGCATAGAGTTGCTCATAATTCGTATTCTTCAATCCTTTAGTGAGCTTCATAGAAGTAACAAACTTGTGCCATTCGGGATTCATGTTGTTCACAAATTTTGAGTTCAGCTGAATGTTAGGCATAGTCATTCTGATGTTCCTCATATCATTCACCAGCTTATGAAATCTCACATAGTACTCATAGACACTCTCATCTGGTTTCATCTTGAAGTGTTCAAATTCGTCATAGAGTTGTGATTCTCTGTCTTCCATAGTTAATTCAGAACCTGAGAGAAGCATCTTGACATTATCCCATACTGCCTTTGCATCGGTGTTGTGATTGATCAGCTTGTAGATGTCTTTAGGAAGACCTTGAAGAACAATGTTAGAAGCCCTGATATCAGCATCGAATCTCTTTTTCTCCTTATCATCAAGCTCATCATACATTTTTGGTCTGTCCATTCCATAAATCAGAGTTCCATCTTCAGCAGTATCAAGTACATCTCTAGTCGTCTCAACCCGATACGGTCCTTCATCAATGGATTTGAGAATGTTGACTCCATTTTCCTTTCCAAGACAGTACAATCTAATTCGTTGAGCCCAAGAGTCGTAGTCAGTTCTGTCAAGCATGGGTGGACGAGTATCTGAACCAGCTGCTTGAACATCCTCGGCAACAGTAGAGATGATAGTCGGAACGTTTGTAGACATGTTTCAAGCTCTACGGGATTTTACTATTCTTTGATTAAACCGGGAAATTAATTCTTTCACGGGATTTTACTAAACCAAAAGAACAACCGTAAAAATGTAACACGAAGAAGAAAAAAAGTCTAAATGAACAAGTCACTAAACACACAACTCGCATAAGCAGTCAACTCGCTCAATAGCCAAGTCGCATTAGCATTAACTCGCAACACACTCAACTCACTTAATTAATCAAGTCGCTATATAGCCAACTCGCTTTAGTCTCAACTCGCAATACAATCAACTCGCTTGAACACTAAGTCGCTTAAGTTAACTCGCTAACGTTACAACTCGCTAAGTAGCAAGTCGCTTTAGATCTCAAGTCGCTTAAAGAAACAACTCGCTTAGAACCCAAGTCGCATAAAGATCAACTCGCTAAACAGCTAAGTCGCATGTACCAACTCGCATAAAATAACTAAGCAACTCGCTTTGAAGAAAAACAAGTCCGAGACTCAACTCGCTTCGTCCTTCTTTCAAAAATAACCACTTTATCAATCCAAAACAACCAAACCACAATGATTTAAGCCTTCCAATTCAAAACATAAACACATATGATGATCCTAAACACAAAAGTACAAGCAAAATTCAAACTTTAACACTAGAATTTGTTCAAATGAATCAAACTCTCCTAAACCCTTAATACACCAAAAACCTTATGAAATCCACCAAAACAAAGAGCATGAAAGATGAGTGATCAAACCATGGCTCTTGATACCAATTGTAGGATATTGGATTTCACAATCACTCTAAACCATAATCAAAGTAGGCGTATAAGTATGTTAGAGAGAGAAAGTTCTAGTGAGAGAAAGGAAATATTATTATTAGCTCCAACTCTCTACCTTGGGAGGTAGAGAGTATTTATAGTCTTACATAAAACGCCACACAACGGGCTGTGGATCAGGCATACAGTGGGTAAAGACCCGTCCGTCCTCCACGGTGTTACTTAACTAGATACTACTTAACTTAAAATAACTACGACTACGAGCTTTCTAACGATTACATATACTTGAGGTGACCGACTCTTCAATACCTGGAATTTCTAATTCCTAACACTTAGGGAATATGAAACTTAATTATTGAATATTTATTGGTTGTCTCTTATCTTAATTGTTAATGATCTAGTATTGGGATAGGTCATCCGTTGTGTAGTTAATGCTTGATTAATCTTTGTGAACCTTAGCTTATAGTACCTAGAGTCATTGTAGGCTAAACCATCCGAAGAGTACATTAGTGTTATGTCTATAAATCCTAGAGATTTTGTAGGCAATAACCTTTGGTAGTTTCAAAGAGTTAGGGATAAACGCATACCCTACGACCTTAGACACACAACGCGATTAAGAATAAGGACGTGACAATTCAACCATCACTAGGAGATAATTAAGGAGTAATAAAACCTAAGTAAACACATCTTTAAATCATCATATGAGCACACAATAATTAGACATAGACTACCTACTAGAATAGATAATAGTAGAGTAATCGGTAGAAATACCAACCCCGAAATCCAAACCCCGAGATTCGTACCATTCCATTTCCTAAAAAATATAAAAAAGATAATAAAATAATCTTCCTCAACCCCAACCTTAGCGTAGTAACTTCTCACTAGCATTCCTATTCCCCTAGAGAACGATATCAATTCCCATGGCTTTCCCTAATACTACACTACAACGATTACGTTCACTGCCTAGGGTGTTGAAAAACTTGCTCGACGAAAAAGAAGTTACTTTGACCCCGAACGACGCGTGTAGCGTTATCAAGTTTTTGGCGCCGCTACCGGGGAATAGAATAGCTAGTTAGGAGTCCACCTCGTTTAGGTTTCTTTGCTTGATTCCTATCAAGTAAACTTTTTTCCCTTTTTTAGCTTCCTCGTAGTCTATCCCCCTTCTTCATGACCTTTGTTCGTAACCCCATCACATTTCATCATGGAAGGTGATAGCCAACCACCATTCATCAACCTACCACCAAATGACCCGCCAAGAGGCCGTACTCTTGGTGAATACTCGAGACCAAGCCACCTAGGCTATAGGAACACCATTGAGCTTCCCGAACAAGCCCAAACTACGGCCCTGCGATCCGACACCATCCGGTTGGTGCAAAACAGATGTGCATTCCATGGACTTCGTTCCGAAGATCCTAATCAACATCTTAAGGATTTTTTTAAAATTGTCGATTCCATCGACCTCGATGCTACTACTCGGGAGACCACGCGTCTGCGTCTCTTCCAATTCTCTCTACGGGACCAAGCTAGTAATTGGCTTGAGCGACTTCCCGCCGGCTCCATCTCAAGTTGGGATGATCTCACCTCTCGCTTCCTTGCTCAATTTTTCCCACCGGGGAGAACCACTAAGCTTAGGAATGATATCTTGATGTTCCAACTAAGTCAAGGTGAATCTCTCTACGAAGCATGGACTCGATTCAAGGACTTACTCCATAAAGTCCCTCATCACGGCATTGATCTTTGGCTTTAAGTCCAACTCTTCTATGATTATGTCAACTTCCCCACCAAGCGATCCATTGACCAAGCGTCCGGTGGAAAACTTAGTGATCTCACTGCGGAAGAATCATGGGGTATAATAGAGGACCTTGCTCTCTATGACAACGAAAGTTGGAATGACCCCCGTGAGTTGCCCAAAACCGTTAAGGTAATCTCTTTGCCTCCCATTGACTCACAATCTTCCGACCGTAGGTTGCTCGAGCTTGAAGATCAAGTTAAATTCCTAATGAGCTCCTACGAGAATCCTAAGTCTTCACATCAAGTGAATAAAATCACTCTACCTTGTGAGTTATGTAGTGGTCCCCATGACACTCGTGATTGCACAAGACTCCCCGAACAAGCTTTTGCGGACTACGCCTCCACGCATACCGACGGAGCGGGAGAGAAGTGGTACACTTTCAAGCCCGAACAAAACAACTTGGGAAACTCTTACAACCCCTCATGGAGAAATCACCCTAACCTTAAGTGGAACCAAAATTCAAGCACACCCCAAAGCTCATCTAGTCTACCTAATAGGTTCAATCCTCCAAACACCGGGAACCCCACTAGTCTTGAGGCAATTGCATATAGATTCATGTCATCTCAAGAAACTCGATTAACTAAGCTTGAAGCTGATTTTAAGCGACGACAAGGAGAGGTGACAAACAAGCTTGATGCCCTCTTAAAATCCTTTAATGACCGGGAAATTGGAGCACTCCCAAGTGATACTATAAAGAACCCAAAAGTGAGTTTGATTTCATCGACTTCATGTTCTTGTTCACCATTGGAGAGTGCACATCCATGCCCCTCACACCAAACGGTTCACTAGGTAAACGCTATCAACAAGGGTTCCAAGCAATCCAAAATGAGGTACCAAGCCCTGCACCATTGGTAGAACCTACTCTTGAGAAACCCGTCAACCAAGAACCCAAACCTAATCTAGAGGCGGAGTACAAGGAACTCCATCAAGAAAAACCGGTTCTTGAAGTCTTAGCTCATGCACCTTATTATAATGCTTTAAAAGAAAAATATGAGTTAGAACTTAAACTTGGAAAACATTGGTCCGCTTTTGTGCGAAATAATCTACCCAAGAAGTTAGACGATCCCGGGCTATTTACTCTTCCGTGTAGGCTTGGAACTTCCAAACCTCTCGATGCTCTAGCAGACTTAGGATCATGCATCAATCTTGTTCCGTTGTCCCTCCATAGAAACCTTAACTTAGGTAAGATAGAACCAATGGAAACCATCTTAGGTCTAGCGGACGGTAGTATTGCATATCCGGTAGGGATAATAAAAGACATGGCAGTACACGTAGGAGAATTAACTCTTTTGGCGGATTTCCATGTGCTAGACATGAATAAGGACCCGACATGCCCATTGCTAGTAGGAAGAGGATTCTTAGCTACCGCTAGTGCCATCATTGATTGTAAGATGTCCAAAATAGTGGTAGGAGAGGGGAGTGCTAGGTCAATTTACGATGTCAAAAAGCATACGTACTACAAAGAAGAGGAAATCCCACATGAGATTAGGTTGGATAGAACACCATCTAGATATGGACCTTGGTTAGATAAGAACTTCATAGGTCCCCAACGACCTTTCTACCTAGATGAAGCCTTTGCTAGTAAAGAAACTTTCCATGAAAAAGAAATGGCTAGGGACATGGAAGTGAACCCGTTCGAGGACGCCTTAGTATTTAGGAAGATGACCGAGTTCCTAGGAAGCTTGCCTGTCAACCTTGCCATGAATAAATGGAAAGTTGAGAGTGATAAGCCTAAACATAAGTGGGATTGGGATAGACCGCCTAGTGATGGTAATGGAGAGTGGCAAATTAGGATAACGATCTATGATCCTGATGGAGAGAAAATTGAAAAGGCATATCAAACCAAACGTACTACTAGGAACTTAAATGATAAGTTTGATCCTTATGACATTCTAGAGGATATGCTTACTTATATCGGTACGTAGGGGCACGAATTCGAGTCTAGCTACAAGACTCATATATAAAGAAAAGCGATTCGTGGGAGGCAACCCATGTTTAATTGTTTGCTTGTTTGTGTCGTGTATCTTTTATTGATTGTTTATTCTCATGTTTAAATTTGTAAAAATGCTTTATTTTGTCTTTAACCTCGTCTTAATTACATATATAGGTATTTTACATAAGGGATAAGTGTAGGGAGGATTACACACGTTTTCAAAAGAAATGTAAACATGAGAATTTCAATTAATTAAAAGATATACATGTGTGTTTGTTCGAGTCAAATGCTTGTATCGAGTCATAATGGATGTTTTGCAGGAAAATTTTCCAGATTCTAAAGATGTAAATTTTCCAGAATTTTTTCCAGAAAATTTGCAGACCAGTTTTTGTCAGGATAACCTGACGGCGTCAGGATCGCAACCTGACGGCGTCAGGAAGGAGCAGAAACAACTGATTACTTTTTCTTGTTTTATGAGCTACTTATAAATTTTTGGAATTTTCCAGGTCTTAATTTTCCAGAAATTCTGTAAACATCCATTCCACAAGCATTATATCCTAGTTTAGTAGAGTCCTATATATATTGTTACCGCCGATTTTACGCGAAGGTTTCGTTTGTTTTCTTCAAGTGTGCAGGTTTAATTTACCAAGAAGAAGATACATAAGATGAGAAGGAGCTTTTCACGCAAACGTTCTTCTTGAAGAAAGATGTAACCACCACTTTACACGGATCCTACCGAGCTAATCAGGGAAGTATTAGTTTTTTTCGTCTTTTATTACCTTCCATTATCATAACTTTGATACTTTCGGGGAACATTGGGGACAATGTTCAGTTTAAGTGTAGGGAGGAAAAATAAAACGGGAACTTTGAAACTATGCTTATCCTTGAATATTTGCTTTGTCCAATTGCATTTGTGTAATAAACCATGAGAAAATGTCGGTTAGGGTAATTTTGGCACCAAATTTAAAATTTTTCATGACATATAGGAGTGGGCCATTAGTCTTAATAAAGCGTCTCATGGATAGGAAATTATATGACTAGCACAAAAACCCTTTACCACTTAAATTCCACCCAAAATGTGAGGATCGCCCTTAGATTAGTAGGAATTAAAGCATTCAACTTTAATGCTTAGAGTGTGAACCGGTAGTATAATAGATTCTAGAACTTGTTTTGTGATGCATCCCGAGATCGCTAGTAAGACTACACTTGTGTAGTTAGGAATAACTAAAGGATAAGAGGCATTAGGATAACCCTTGTTTGATACCCGTAATATAATTACTTCTTCTACATCGGTTGAGTAATTCCCCCACACCTTTGCGTTGTACTCATCTTTAGTACACGATACCCCTAGTTAACCCCTCAGAGCATATCCTTTTCGCGGTTCTCATGATGTTTCGGTTTTCCAGAATATCAATGAAGAGCATTGTTTACACCCCACCCCCAAATGTACACCCAAATCGCCTTAGCCTACCTTGTATGCACTCACTTTTAGTGCTTATTGTTATCACACTAAACCCTTAGATCAATTATCTAGTTGCTTGCATAAGTTGCTAAGTCGATTCATATCCTTTGTACACAGTTTTGGGACGATTGGGACTCATGGGAAATGTTAAATTTTATGAGATGACGGGAAGGGAACGTTAAATTCAAATTCCCTTTATTTGCATAATAATGTACTCCAAGTGTTTTGATCTTTTCAATTCGGGTCATATTAGTGTTAGAGTAATAAAAACTCAAGTGTAGGGATGTGCCTATAAATCCCTATCATTTTGATGTTATCGTAGAGGATGGTAGAGTAAAAGTGTATGGAAAAAAAAATCGAAAAAAAATAGAAAAAGAGAAAAAAGAAAAAATAGAGTGTTGAAAAAAAAACATACAGGTTACCATCCTACATCTATCTTTTAATTTATGTTTGTTTGTTTCAGTTATCTAGAGTCTAGAGTGTCGAGTCTTGGCTTAGCAACGCCATTCTTCGCATGCTTGTAACATAAAGATCTTTGACTTGCCACCACTAAATAGCCTATCGCACCAAACCCTTTGTTTCCCTACCGTAAGCCTATCATTACAACCCTTTAAAAGACCTCTTGGATAGTCTTTCCTAGGTGCTTACGCCAAAGCGATGGAGGTTTGATCTAGTCTCAAGCCTATGGTAATCTATGTACTAGGACCGGTTAATGAGTGTTTATCTTCCATTTCCAACTTGTTATATTTCATATTCGCCCGTGAGATGTGAGTATCCAAACACCCCATGTGAGGTACTAGTATGTAATTTCCGTGCTTGTTATGACTTTTGCGGGGCTTATATGTGTTGTGAATCGTTCTAAACTAATGCTTCATGACCTCTAACTTATAAACTGATTGGTTAAAAGCACATTTGCTTGAGGACAAGCAAATACCAAGTGTAGGGATATTTGATAAGGTTTTAAAATGTACCTTTTTGAGGGGTCGTTTAAGCCTTTATTTGATCACTTTTGTATCCGTTATTACTTAATATCGTTCCTTTTCACTTTTTAGGTATCTTGAAGGCAAAATGCTGGAATGACACTTATTCGGACGAAAAGGCGCGAATATACGAAGAAAATGGCCAAAGTCAAGAATCGAGACACTCAGGCTGCTGGAACTGAAGGGGACGGCATCAGGCACAACTAGCGACGCCGTCGGATAACTTTTGTGACGGCTCAGTAGCCAAATTGCTCATTTACAAGTGACGGCTTCAGGTTTTAAAAGTGTAGGGCGTCGCAACTCAGACGGCCTAGATTTGATCCAGACGACGTCAGAGACTGAAGAGGACGGCGTCACAAGCATAAGGTGACCCCGTCGCAAGATTAACATGGCCAAGATGAAACCCTAATAACGGCGACCCGACGGCGTCACAAATCAAAGGGTGATGCCGTCGCATTTGTAATCTTATATATAGAATCCGAATTTTTTAGTTTTCAGTGTGTAGTCTCTGGAGTAAAAACCTAAACCGAACCAAGGCTGTCTTGTACAGTATTTTAGGGTTCCATACCCTATCTTACATCAAGATAAGTGTTTTACTTAATTAATTTAATTATGTCTTCAATTAATTGTGTGTATGCTTGCATGTTTCCCATGTCCAACTAATTTACTTGTGTGTTTGCTTAGGGAATATGAAACTTAATTATTGAATATTGATTGGTTCTCTCTTATCTTAATTGTTAATGATCTAGTATTGCGATAGGTCATCCGTTGTGTAGTTAATGCTTGATTAATCTTTGTGAACCTTAGCTTATAGTACCTAGAGTCATTGTAAGCTAAACCACCGAAGAGTACCTTAGTGTTAAGTTTATAAATCCTAGAGATTTTGAAGGCAATAACCTTTGGTAGTTTCAAAGAGTTAGGGATAAACGCATACCCTACGACCTTAGACACACAACGCGATTAAGAATAAGGACGTCACAATTCAACCATCAATAGGAGATAATTAAGGAGTAATAAAACCTAAGTAAACACATATTTAAATCATCATACGAGCACACAATAATTAGACATAGACTACCCACTAGAATAGATAATAGTAGAGTAATCGATAGAAATACCTACCCCCAAATCCAAACCCCGAGATTCGTACCTTTCCATTTCCTAAAAAATATAAAAAAGATAAAAAAATAATCTTCCTCAACCCCAACCTTAGCGTAGTAACTTCTCACTAGCATTCCTATTCCCCTAGATAACGATATCAATTCCCGTGGCTTACCCTAATACTACACTACAACGATTAGGTTCACTGCCTAGGGTGTTGAAAAACTTTCTCGACGAAAAGGAAGTTCCTTTGACCTCGAACGACGCGTGTAGCGTTATCACTCCCCCTAAGTGAGGTCACCTCAATTACAAATAGAAATTACATTTTTGTGCGTTCGTGAATTCTTGATTAAGCTCTTTGCTCTGTAGCTCGCAATCTTTGATTCTTCATATTCCGCATGTTTTGTACTTCAAGTGGAGGTCTTTAACTGATCCACAAATTGTTTGTTCTTTGTGCCTTCTTAGAGATCATCAGCCACAGTACATCTCTTGACTCATCCTTTGTGTTGCCTTCATGTGATGTTTGTGAAGTTGTACCGACATGCTCACATTGTTGGATCATGACATCTTTCCATCAGAGTTGCGGAAGCTTCTATGTATTATGATGTTTGCATTAGCGTAGCGGAAGCATAACGTGATGGGGTCAGAGTGAAAGCAAACGTCTTATGATGATATCAGAGCAGAAGAGTGTCGACGTTCACTTGTCATGATTTCTTTAAACGTGAGTGTGGAGTGTGAGCATGCGATTATGGATTGATTTCTCAATTCTGATCAGCTGCAACTGGCCAATGTTCCTGCAAACAACAGTTAGCAATAAAACACATGAAAGTGTCTTTGTTCACTTTCGTTGAATACGGTTGCAAGAACACGGTTCCCCGTTGATCAGTATAAATACTGCCTGTGATCACGTAGACAGGGTTTCGTAGCTTGATCTAGCCGTTCTCAAACCGGAGCGTCCCAAAGTAGACAACACGGAGTGAGTAAACCAGCTAATTGAGATTCACTGATTGATGAAAAATGATTTGAAAAACAATCTCGTATTGCTTAAGAGAAAGGGTTTTGCAATACTACGAAGGTTATTGTTAGGAATTAGAAATTCCAGGTATTAAAGAGTCGGTCACCTCAAGTATATGTATTCGTTAGAAAGCTCGTAGTCATAGTTATTTTATGTTAAGTAGTATTTAGTTAAGTAACACCGTGGAGGATGGACGAGTCTTTACCCACTGTATGCTTGATCCACTTGGTTCTCGTTGTGTTTTTCATCGTAGCGACTTGCTTCAGTAAAAGTTAGCGAGTTACAGTGTTAGTTGTTAGCGACTTGGTCCTAGCGACTTGTCTTTTGAGACAAGCTGACAAATAGTACAAGTTAGTGGATTCTCCACTACGGCTAGCGACTTAGTGAGGGTAGCGACTTGCTTCAGAAAGTGTTAGCGAGTTGTAGTGTAAATTGTTAGTGACTTGTTACTAGCGACTTGGATCTTAGCGAGTTGTTCTTTAGCAACTTGACTGTGTCTTAGCGACTTGGATACTTAGCGAGTTGCTCTTTAGCGACTTGGCTGCTTTGCGACTTGGTGCTTAGCGACTTGGTTCAAGTGTTATAGCAACTTGGTATTTAGCGACTTGGTTCAAGGGTTATAGCGACTTGGTTGATTGTTTACGAAGAAGAGGTTTGACCAAAGTTGACTTTTTACGTCAAAACTTCAAACGACCATTTGATCCGTAACTCCGTTTTTAGCGAAATACCTGTCAAAACGAGCGGAACAGGCTGAATATTGTGAGGTTTCACGACATGTCGTGAAACGAATTTTTCGAGGCCCAAATCCCCTCCGAAAGGAAGTTATTAAGGTGACCTAAAAATTCTCCGCAAAAACGTGCATCAACCAATTCAAATCTCAACCAAACAACATTTCAGCTTTTCCTACGAACAATCTAAAGTCCTATCACACAATCTTCTTTCATTGTATCGATCCATCAGTCATCTTAACACACTCTACTGGTCATTGCTTAACGGTTTCGTCTTGATTTTAGTAAAATCCCGAGAAAGATTCTATTTCTCGGTTTAAATCATAGACTTGTAAAATCCCGTGCATTCTACCACATCATGTCTTACTCTACTGACCCAGTGATTTCTGAAGTACTTAAACTGTATGATGCTGTGAACAACCATGAGAATATTAGCTATACTGAACGATTAAAGATGTTTGAATTAAACAATGAGGATGTGAGATCTTCATGTTTTGAGTACAATGAGAATGAATTGCACCTGCTACAGAATGCCATGCAATTGGAATGCAGCATTGAGCCCTATCATCTACTTCATCTGCACCTCATACAGCTGTTATCCATAGCTGGGGATCGAACATGTAGTGCTCTTTTCCGCCAGGACTTACCTACATTGACAAGAAGCTTGCTGTTGAACTTAGAGCATCTAAAGCTGCAACTTACCAATGAAGAGGTTCAAAAGGATGGTTCCAGTGCAGCTCTTCAAGTAATCTACAAACAATTTCAGCCATTCATCAGTGGGGAATATTCAGCATATTACGATCAACACTTGACTGGAATTTCCTTCAAAAAACATACTGGAATGGAAATTCAGGAATTCATTGAGACATTTATCCAACTCATGGATAATGTGAAAAAGTACATTGAGGAAACTGCGCAAAAGGATGAAAAAGTGAATGAGTGTCAGGTGCAGTTGAGAGATTGTTGTGATAAGTTGGGTAATGTATCTGTGGAAGAATCGGGTGTTGCTGAATGCAGAAGGTTAGAGAAAACAAATAATGATGAGTTGGACAATGCTAAAATAGAATCTTCATGCTCATGTTCACAAGAGAGAGAGGTGCACCAGTCACAACCCGTGCAAGCTAATGCAAAGGAACGCTCCATGGAAGCTTCGGATGTACCCAAGATAGAGATGCACCGGCCACAACCTGTGCACGTTAATGCAGAGGAAAGTTGCATGGAAGTTTCTGCTGTACCTAGGTATGCATCTTCTACTCAAAATGATGACTATGAATTGCATGAGTACACTGCATTTGTGCCTGATGATTCTTTGACCACTGAACTCAATACATATAAGGATCAAGTTGCCATATACGAACAGCGTGCTAAGTTTGAACTTACCACTCGTGAGCAGGAGATGGATATCCAAATGCGTACAATTATTAGAAAAAGTAATTTTAGAGAAGAAGTATTAAAACAAGAGTTAAACTCCTTACAAGAAAAGCTTTCCAAAACTGCTAAGCAAAAACACGAACTTCAAGAAAATGTTAAAATGCTTAAGCAAGAATTCAAGGCTAAGGAATCAAAACTTTTGAATGATTTTTCCAATCTAAAAACTTTGAAAAACAAGCTTGAAAATAAGTTGTACGTACAAGGGAACACCATTCAAACTGCTCACATGATCACTAAGCATCGAGTCATAAGCGATAAGCATAGCATTCCCCTTGTTGAGGAACCAAATCCAGAGGTAATTAAAAAGGCTAGAAATGCTCATAAGGTGCTTTATGATGGTAATGAAATCCTTAAGCCTAGGCAGAAACCTAGTTGCGTTGAGTGCACTGAGGAAGATAAGAAATATGATGAAGTCACTAGGGAGAAAATGAATAAGAAGTTAGAAGATCCTGAGTGTAAAAAGAATAACATAACGATCAAACCACATAATTACACTAAAGAAAATTGGATCTCCTTGAACAAGTTTAAGCCTCAGACTCTATTAACCCCTGAACAAGTGTTCTGGAAAAAGGATATGGAAATGCAAAAAGCTGAAAATCTTGTTGAAAAGAATCCCCCATGTAGGAAACTGCCTAAAGAAACTGTGTATCCTCCTAATACACCAATGCACTTAGTTCCTAGATCTATTGCCACTAAAAGCAAGACCTTAATCAGTCAATATTTTATCTTTCAACTATTTGTTGATTTTGAGAAAACTTTTAAGAAAAGGATCACACCCACTGGTATAACTGAAGGGGAAAGGTGTTTTGAGCAAACTAAAGAATGCTATTTAACTGAGGTCATGCCTTTCTTTAAACAACTAAAAGATCAATTTGAGAGTCTTAAAAAAGGGATGCATTCTGATATTAAAGAAATGGAAAAGGAATTTGATGCAATGATGGTTGAGGTTAGTGACTATGAGAGAGAATTAAAATATAAAGAGATTGAGAGGAAGAACTTGCATACACTGAATGAGAATCTGATTTATGAATGTATTGCTCAAGATGTGTTTTTCACTGCTATAAATTGTTCCATTAATGCTTCTCAATTTCATGAATTATCTGTTGCTCTGAAAGTCTCCCATGATCGTGTCATTGAGCTTGAAACAACAAATTCAAAATTGCATGAGAAAATAGAACCGGATGATCATGATAACTTGGTCAAACATTATTCTAAATTAGAAGTTGAACATCTTGCTTTGCAATTAAAACATCAACATCTCAAAGAAAATGTTAAAACCTCAAATATCAAGACATCCTCTGATGCTCCTGAGTTTGATGCAGTTTTTGAAATTAGCAAACGTGATGAACAAATTCGAGCTCATTATAGCACGATCAAAAAATTGAAAGCCCAAATTTCACAACTGAAAGGTGAAAAGAAGGATGTGACTGGTTCCCATATGCCTCCACCTTTAGATTCTCAGTATTTCCAACTTCAAAACATAATTGATAACTTGTAAAAGGAAAATGATTGTTTTAAAGCTGAAATTTCAAAGGTTAATGATCAAAACAAAGAGTTATGTGATTCATTTAAAGTTAATCATGATAAACAAATTGAAAAGATAACTTCTTTACTTAACGATATTGAGAATCTGAAGCGTGAGGTGAAAGGAAAGTAGCCAATCCCCAATTGCAAATACTCTGTTCCTAAGGTTTCTGCTTGTGATAAATATGCTATCGATATGTTATATATTCCCCCGCCCATTAGGAATAATGAACTTGCACATAAAGCATATCTCTCACACCTTAAGGACAGTTTGAAGGGTCTCCGTGAGATTGTTGAAGATGAAAGATTAGAAAAACCTTTTGATAGTATGATGTGCCCGGTTGGTGCAAGTTTTAAATTTATAAAAGGTGAATTACCAATATTACCAATAACACATACGAGCAAGTATACTCGTCCGTTATAGCAAGATTATGAAGGTAAGTCGGGATCGTTCGCAGGGATTTGAGTGAATCTAAACACAAGTTTGAATTAACGGAGTCTATCCAAAACATATAACAAAGCAAATAGATATAATGAAATTCAGATGATTAAAAACTACACTTGCTTAAACTAGTTTCATATCATAGATTAATGTGATTGTGTTAACCTCTTAACATGTTGGTTATGATAATTAGTTTGAAAACTAATCTATTGTTCTTACAAGTTAAACCTTCGTCAAGATTTTGGTTTATAAAAACAAGCATTAAGTTTAACCAATCAATTCAAGATCAATTCCAGTTTCATAAGTCTACATACATAAACTTAAACAAAAAAACATCCACTTGTTCATCAAATTGCTTAAGAAATGGCCAATACAAAAGGTAACCGATCATAGACAAAAGGCTACAATTGATTCTCAACAACTAATCTTACGACCATTTAGATGTTTCCAACCAATCCAATTTGATAATCAAAAAGCGTTTCTATTACAACCACACCTTAGTTCCTTTGTGTAATCAAGAATAATGGGTAAAAACAATCATCCATAGACAAAATGATTATGACTAGTTGAATAACAGGAAGTTCTTTCGACCCCAACGATTATTGTCAATTAGCCAAACTTGATTAACAAATGTCACTATGAAACTTTAGCACAATTGGATCTTAGAATCAACTTGAAATTGAATTAAAATATGTTAACACAACCACTAACTAATCATATGATAATCACATCATTTAAGCAAGTGCATAAAGAAACTAGCCACTCAAAGCAAACATGAACATAAACTCAGAACTTTGAACATTAGAAAACATGATTGAAAGTCTTACAATGCTTGGAATAAGATTACAAATGGTGTAGTAATGATTCCCAAAGTATTGAGGTGGACTTCTTGGTGATTTGGCCTCCAAATGGTAAACTTCTGGATCTCCAAACTTCTCTGGACTTCTAAGGACGAATTTTGAGAGCTTAAGGCTTTGTTTGATGAGTAGAGAGATTTGTATATAGGTTGTTGTTTCTAATGCTCACAATTAACCTCTATTTATACTAATTCCAAGGCCTAGGGTATTAAATGCTGAACTTGGCCATCAAGGAGTGAGGAAGGGACTAGAATACACCAAGAGAAGGACCTAGAATCGTTTGGATGCAAAGGGGAAGCTTAATGATGAAGATTTGGCAACTGCAGTTTCTCCAACCGGATCGGTCATACGACCAACCGATCCGGCTGGTCTTCAATAACAACTATCCGACCGATCCGGTTGCGGGTTGCGAGTAAAAACACTTATACTGACCGAATTCCAACCGATCCGGTTGCGGGTGTAACCGGATCCGGTTGGATCTTCTGAGATACAAATGATCTTCTTTGATTCTTCAATCACTGAGGTCTTGAGATACTGATTTAGTCTTGTTGAAATGGGACTCTTCGCTTAGCTGAATATTTCTTCTTTTTCCTCCATTTCCCTGCCCTTGGTTATGAACACTAGACAAACATCTCTAGATACGATTAAGTACTAAAATCACGCAAATATAACCAAATAACATATATAAAAGTACACATAACGCTACTAAAAACATGCACAATCTGAGCGTTATCAAATTCCCCCACACTTAAACTTTGCTTGCCCTCAAGCAAATCTAGGAAAAACATCCACTGGTACAAGATAGTGATTATGAAAAATGTGATGCAAATCAACCAAGTATAAATACGAGAGAGGTTTCATCAATTACGCTTTATAAAGGTGAAATATCAAGATGTTTGACAATATCCAATGATTTTCTTGCATGTTTAACATTTCAGAACACCTCACGAAAAATAACGGAATATAATTCACTCAATCACTCATTTTTAGTGGAGTAACAAGATAAATCACACTCATTGCTCAGTCATGATTTGATTATTACCATAAGCTTGAACAAGAAACAAAACTCCACCGACGTGGCGTGAGCACCAAGTAAAAACATCTAAAGAGGGCTTTTATTCGGGTTATAATGATATGGCTAAGGGTTAAGGGTATGGATAAGGCATGGGAATGTTATAAGTAATTGGTGTTAAAATAAAAATGAAATCAAGTCTAATACCCATGTTGCTAG
Source organism: Chrysanthemum seticuspe (assembly GCA_019973895.1). Taxonomy (NCBI): domain Eukaryota; kingdom Viridiplantae; phylum Streptophyta; class Magnoliopsida; order Asterales; family Asteraceae; genus Chrysanthemum; species Chrysanthemum seticuspe. The sequence goes on from BPTQ01000001.1 coordinate 229,171,327, forward strand.
CTACCAAACATTCCACGAACCAAGTAAATGATTATAGCTTTGCTTTCTTCTTTTCACTTTCCACAGCTTTTCACTTTGCCATGACAATTGCTCTACGATCATAGCACATTGGCTATTATTTTCTCATACATTTTTTTTTTTTTTTTTTTTTTTTTTTATTTTTTTTTTAACATAACATAACATATGGCTCAATCAATCACATAGGATGTGGTACTCATAATCATTTAAACAATCTTCACTTTCCAGGTAACTAGCAACCAACCGTTTAGACATTGATATGGGGTAGGCTAAGGTTTAAAGTGTAAAATCTTTTTGTATTTTCTGGGTGAAGCAAAATTGAAAGGGATGGCTCAGAAGGTGTAACTAGAGGTATCTAGTGCTAAAAATGAGCACTACAAATGGGTTCATGTGGGTGGTTAACTAACCAATGAGGCTAGCTAATATATCATTAGATGTAAAATGAAAGGCTATTTGGGTTAAATCCTAAGGTGCCTCTTTATCACACGAATTCACTTATATCGCACGAATGCAATCTCACTGCGGTCTGGAATGATTTACAAGCACAAGTTCTAGAATAAATAAAATCACCGGCACACTCATAGTAAAAGATCCAAGCATAAAAGATGTATGCTAATAAGAAATAGGCTCAAATCCTCACAATTTAGTGGAAAGGGTATAATATGTGTTAGCAAATGTTTATCGATCCCAGAATGGATTGCAATAGTAATCGGAACACATCTCGAAGTTTCAAATATTACCAATTTTACCAGTGGAATGATCCAGTTATTCTAATAGATAATCCTAAAAGTGTGAAAACAACTAGATCACAAGGGCAAACAAAATTTTAAATTTAAGCATGAAAACTCTAATTTTTCCTATTCACCCCCCCCCCCCCAAACTTAAGTTAGACATTGTCCTCAATGAAAAACGAACTTCAAAGTATAGAAATAGGGAAAATAGAGATGAAACCAGATATGTCAATGAGTTTATCATCTTAAAATTCTTTCTTCATTCCTGGCGTCCACTAGAGAAATCATCACCTGCACACAATCTTATAAACAAACAAAAGGTTTTATTAAAAGGATGGCACCCCCCCCCCCACACTTAAGTTCAACTGAAGGTTTAAACTTTGGGGAGTGACCACAGAAAATCAAATCTAAAACACACGGGTTGCCTCCCGAGAAGCGCTTGATTTATTACCGAGTCCTCAGCCTGACTCGAATCTTCCCGAATTTATTTAGCTGCAAGGGCAGCTTTGAACATTTTGTAAAGTTCGGGAATGTACATGAATTCTTCACCAGTAGCTTCAATATTGTCCCAGACGAACTCAGCAGATGGTTTCCATGGAACAGTTTGTGGGATTCTTCCTGGAAATGGTGCTACAAAGGTGATAGTTTCGAATTCATTCTCATGGTGTCTCCAGGACACTGTTGCAACTGAAACTTCTTTCATTTGCTCCTTGTCATAATATAATTTGATTCGGTGTCCATTAACAATGAAACTTCCACCTTGTTTGTCATAGAGTTCGACATACCCAGATGGATATCCATGTTTAACGACATATGGTCCAAACCATTTTGGTTGTAACTTAGTAGCTTTGAATTTAAATTTCATGTTAAAAAGCAGAACTTTATCTCCGGCTTTGAATTCTTTTCGAATTCGTAGTTTTTTTTTATCATGATAAGCTTTTGTTCTGGCTTTATACAGTTTGGAGTTTTCATAAGCTTGGAGTCTTAATTCATCGAGTTCGTGCAATTGCAGAAATTTTTTCTCTCCAGCTATTTTGAGATCGGTGTTACAATGTCTGAGCGCCCAATAAGCACGATGTTCAACTTCGAACGGCAAATGACAAGTCTTCCCATACAAGAGTCTGTAAGGAGTTGTGCCAATTGGAGTTTTATAAGCCGTACGAAATGCCCACAGAGCATCGTCAAGTTTTCTTGCCCATAATGAAGGATTGTCCTTTACTGTCTTTTCCAGTATTCTTTTGAGAGCTCTGTTGGTATTTTCGACTTGACCACTGGTTTGTGGATGATAAGCAGTCGCAAATCGATGATGAACTCCATATCTTTTCATGGTTTTCTCCATTTGTTGATTGCAAAAATGAGTTCCTCGATCGCTTATGAGTGCTTTGGGAATTCCATAACGAGCGAAAAGCTTTTTGAGAAAATTAACGACGACACGAGCATCGTTTGTTGGTAAAGCTTCAGCTTCTGCCCATTTGGACACGTAATCTATAGCAACGAGAATGTATTCGAATTTGTGGGATTTAGGGAAGGGTCCCATGAAATCTATTCCCCAAATGTCAAATATTTCACACACTTGAATGCTTGTTAATGGCATTTCATCTCTCCAAGAGAGATTGGTTGTTCTTTGACAAGCGTCACAATTTTGAACAAGTGTGTGCGCTTCTTTGAATATTGTTGGCCAATAGAATCCAGCATCAAAAACTTTCTTAGCTGTGGTGGAAGGACCATAATGTCCCCCAGTTGGGCCATGATGACATTCGTCAAGAATTTTTCGGGTTTCGGAACCAAAAATACATCTTCGGATCATCCCATCGGGACACATTTTGAAAAGATATGGTTCTTCCCAAAAGTAGTATTTGAGTTCCGAAAAGAATTTGCTTCTTTGAGCATGAGTTAGACCTTTTCTGAGAATTCCTCCGGCAAGGTAATTCGCAAAATCAGCAAACCAAGGATCGTCAGTTTCATCGATGGTCATGAGAGTTTCATCGGGAAAATAATCATCGATTTCTTCTTCTTTTAATTCCTCAAGATTGGGATTTTTGAGGCGAGATAAGTGATCAGCAGCAAGATTCTCTGCTCCTTTCTTATCTTTGATTTCGATGTCAAATTCTTGAAGTAGTAAAATCCATCGAATAAGACGAGGTTTAGCATCTTGCTTGGTAAACAGATATTTTAGCGCTGAATGATCGGTAAAAACGACTGTTTTTGAGAGCACAAGATATGATCTGAATTTGTCGAATGCAAAAACGACGGCCAGTAATTCTTTTTCGGTGACGGTATAATTTTGTTGGGCACTATTCAGTGTCTTGCTAGCAAAATATATAGGCCGAAAATGTTTTCCTTCGCGTTGACCTAGGACGGCTCCAACAGCAAAATCGCTTGCGTCGCACATAAGTTCGAAGGGTAGTGACCAATTAGATGAGACCATGATCGGAGCACTATTAAGTTGAGATTTCAGTGTTTAGAAAGCTTTTATGCAATCAGCATCGAAGTCAAAGATAGATTCTTTCTCAAGAAGTTTCGTCATTGGACGAGATATTTTGGAAAAATCTTTGATGAATCGGCGGTAAAAACCAGCATGTCCTAAAAAACTTCTAACGGCTTTGACGTTAGTTGGTGGTGGAAGTTTTAAGATTACATCGACCTTTTCTTTGTCTACTTCCATTCCGGCACTGGAGATTTTATGGCCAAGCACAATTCCTTCGGTTAACATAAAGTGGCATTTCTCCCAGTTGAGAACAAGATGTGCAGCTTCGCATCTTTCGAGCATTTTATCGAGATTAGAAAGAAAAGCTTCAAATGAATCTCCAAAGACTGAAAAATCATCCATGAAAACTTCCATGGAGGTTTCTAGCATGTCTTGGAATATGGCGATCATACACCTCTGAAAAGTCGCGGGTGCATTGCAAAGACCAAAAGGCATACGCCGATATGAGTAGGTTCCAAAAGGACAAGTAAAGGTGGTCTTTTCTTGATCGTTAGGATCGATGGGAATTTGGAAATATCCTGAAAATCCGTCAAGGAAACAAAAGAATTTATTTCCTGCTAGTCTTTCAAGCATTTGATCCATGAATGGGAGCGGAAAGTGATCCTTTCTGGTGGCTTTGTTTAACTTACGATAGTCAATACAAACGCACCAACCAGTGACAGTTCTAGTTGGAACTAGTTCATTTCGCTCATTAGTTACAACCGTCATTCCTCCTTTCTTGGGAACACAGTGTACAGGACTTATCGAAGGGTTATCCTCAATTGGGTAAATGATTCCAGCATCAAGAAGTTTTATGATTTCCTTTTTAACAACTTCTTTCATGTTGGGATTGAGTCGACGTTGACGTTCTACCACAGGTTTAATCCCTTCTTCAAAATTGATTTTGTGTTTGCAAAAATTAGGGCTAATTCCTGGGATATCAGATGTTTTCCAAGCAAAAGCTTGTTTGTGATTTTTGAGGACAGAAACTAAACTTTCTTTCTCATTATCCTCGAGCAACGAAGATATGACTACTGGAAGAAGAGAGTTTTCTTCCAAATAAGCATATACAAGATGATCTGGGAGAGGTTTGAGTTCGAGATCTGTGGGTGGTTCTTCGATAGAGGATTTAATTCGCATCTTGTCATTGAAAGTTATTTCTTCGAAATTTTCTTCCTCTTCCTCTGTTTCTTCTTCTTCTGAGTTCTCTCCTTCGAATTCTACTTTCATGAAATCATCAAATTCTTTATCAAAATTTGTTTCATTGATTTTTTCGGAAGTAGTCATGAATGGATCGGATTCGTTCAGTAATGCATCTAATTCCTCATCAGTGACTTCATCAATAACATCGATGTTAAAACAAGTGTCATCACTGGAATGTGGGTAGCGCATTGCTTTATCGATAAGAAAAGTGATTCGATCTTCCCCAACTCCAAGGTTGAGTTCTTTTCCTTTCACTTTGATAATTGCATCAGCGGTATTTAGGAAAGGTCTTCCTAGAATGAGTGGGACTTTACTATCTTCTTCCATTTCCAAGATTACAAAGTCCACGGGAAAAATGAATTTACCGACTTGAACAAGCATATTCTCAGCGATTCCCACAGGATATTGATAGGAATGATTTGCCAATCGGATACTCATTTTTGTTGGTTTCAGGCTGTTGTTGCACAACTTGGAATAGAGTGAATATGGCATCAAATTGATACTTGCGCCAAGATCGGCCAAAGCATTGCATTTAACATTATCCCCGAAAGTACATGGAATAAGAAAGCTCCCAGGATCTCCGAGTTTTGGTGGGATTTTGTTTTGAACTATAGCTGAGCATTCTTCGTTAAGAAAAGCTGCTGATATTTGCTCAAGCTTGCTTTTGTTATTAAGAAGTTCTTTCAAAAATTTCCCGTAATTGGGCATTCTGGCTATAACATCAACGAGAGGAACATTGAGTCTAACCTCTTTGATTATTTCGATAAACTTCTTATAACACTCTTCCATCTTCTCCTTCTTTAGGCGTTGAGGATAAGGAATTTTTGGTGTATACGCCTTGACGTTTGGAATGTTTTTCTTTTTGGTAGTTTGAGTTGTGTTTGGTTCTTCGTTTTCATCCTTACTATCAATGGTGACAGGAGCATTAGGATTAGGTGGTGGATCGTACGAGAGACCACTTCTTGTGAAAACAGCATTGATATGTTCATTTCTTGTTTGGGGTGGACGATACGTCTTATCATTTGATGGTTTTGGATTGGATTGAGTGTTACTTGGCAATGAACCAGATGGTCTAGAGGAATGTTGGTCAGAAAGTCTGCCAAGCTTGTTTTCAAGATCTTGGATAGATGCTTGATGATTTTTCTGTCCTTGCTCAACTTTGGCTTTGAGATTGAAAAATTGATTTTTGATAAAATTATTTGCGGATTTTTGACCAGCCACGAATTCTCTCATGGTTTTTTCGAATTCGGTTTCTTCTGTCTTTTTGTCGGGATTTTGGGGTGGTGGATCGTCAGTTCGTGGTTGAGAATCACGGTTGTCATCCCTTGATCGGCGATCTTGCCAATTTCCAGAATTTCGACCGTAATAATTACTACGATATCCTCCTCCACGGTATCCTCCTTGAGCATAACTTGCTTCTCCTTCCTTCAGTCCACCCATAGGTTTATCGTCGCACTCGGACGATGGATGATTTCCTCCACAATTTTTGCATCCGTCTCGCATTTCTTTCATTTCATCTTTGATATCTTTGTATTGCGAGTCGATTTTTGAGGTTAACGCTTCCATCTTCTCCATGAGTTTTGAGGTATCGGTGTTTTCGACAAAAGCAACGGTTTTTCGGAGAGGTTTGGTTTTGGAATCTTTGGACCAATCAAGTTTGAGAAGTACTCGATCTTCGAGCAATTGATGTGCATCGTTGGGAGTTTTATAGAGAAAAATTCCTCCCGCATCAAGGATGCCTTGAGAGATTTCATCTAGTCCATGGTAAAAGATTTGGATAATGGTTCCTTTTGATAGCCCATGTCCATGACAACTACGAAGCAACTCTTTCATTCGAAGCCAAGCTTCGACAAGTGATTCGTTTGGGTTTTGGTTAAAAGCACGAATTTCTCTCATTAATCGGTCAAACATGGCAGGTGGAAAGAATCGGCTCACAAAAGCTTGCCTCATCTCCTCCCAAGTATTGATGATTCCTGGGGTTAATTCATTGTACCATACTTTAGCATCTCCGGTGAGTGATGATGGGAAAAGTTTGAGTTTGATGGCATTGACATCGGTGTCGCCATAATAAAACATGCCGCTTATCGGCCGCAAAACATCAGTCTTACAAAATCTAGTTTTAAGTAAATTCACCCAAATAGGGAGTGTTTGTTTTAAGCTAGTTAATGGTCAAAAAGAGCTTTTTACCCGTTTAATCTTCAAGGTCAAACTCCATTTCAAGTGGTTAATAAATGTTATAAGCTTCAAATCACTATAACAAAGTTTTGCACAAATTCGGTTTCAAAAAGAAAGAGTTTTCTGTCTCTCTGAAAGTTCACAGAACAGCAGCAACGACTGCTATTCTTTGAGCTCTTGATTTCTTTGGAGCTCAATGTCCAGCTTATAAATAAGCTCGAAAAAAAAGGGCTCATTAAGTTGTTTTCCTAACTTGCAGTAGCATCAAATCAGGTCTCATCTTTTTTTCTTTTTTCTTTTGTATCATTAGAATAGTTATAGTTTTCTTAGCTTTTAGTTAATGCTTAATTAGTGTTTAGATTAGTTTAGGTAAACTTTGCCTAATAAGTGCTTATTAGCCCCACTTTACTGCTTAGCCTCCATATCAGTTAGCCTAGGACTCCCCATTTAGAATAGCTTATTAGCCAACTGCATTTCCTTTTTTTATTTAGTCTTCTTTTCCAGCTATTGTAGATTGTCCTTCTTTTTTTAGTTAGTTTAGATTTAAGTTAAACCTGTTTCTCTAGCTTAATTAGTGCTTATAAATGCAGTTAAAGGGTGTGTTGGGCTTAATTAGTAATAAGCTGATTCTGTGTTTGATTTGTAGTCAATAAAAATATTTTGAATATCTTAAGCTTAATCTTGTTTAGTACTTTCAGTTTTGCAAAAAGAAATCTAAAAAAAAAATAAGTGAAACAAAAAGGCAAAGGTGGGATTTGACCCCCTGACCTGCTGCACAAGTCCACCCACACGCCTGACAGATAACCATCTGCTCTTTGGACCCTTTTTTGTTATTAATCTGCAACATTAATTCTTAAAGGATTTCGAACTCTGAACTTTAAAGACCCAAAAAAAAATAACTTGGCAAAAAGGGAAGGGCTGGGATTCGAACCCTGGTCTCCTCCCCCAAAGAACACGGACATAGCAGACTCCCCCCAACCAACTGCCCTTGGGTCTTTCTCATGTTTTAGTTTGCAAGATTTAATATATAAAGGCACTTGGTCAGTTTGGATTAATATGCCTTTAAAGCTTTTTTTCTAGCTTATTTCCAAAACAAGCACATGTTTTCTTATTTTTCTTAGGCTTAGTATACAACATAGTAGTTTTTGTGAAATTTTCAGATTTTTCCAAAATCATTTAGTATTTTTAATTAATTAATTAGATTAATTTAGTTTTTAATTCGTAATAAATAAAATATAAGTCAAAAAAATACCCGGATTTTTCTTAAAATTATTTTTAGTCATTTAGAATGTAGGAAAATTATTTTTGCACTCGTAGGACTTAAATTACATATTTTTCACTTTCAGGGCTCGGTGAGTTCCTGGTTTTTTCGCGTTTTAATCAATTTTAAATATAGAATTAAAATGACTTCAAAGTCTTTATTAGATTTAATTTCCTTAGTATAAAATCAATCAGAACCTTTTCCTGTTCAATATTCACCCGATCACAGATTCGTTGTATTATAGTGTTCACACCTCGTTGGGACTTAACGACCCGGGGAAACACTAAACTCCTCTGGATTTAATTGCATTTTGCTCTGAGCTGTTTGCCTTTTATGGTTGACCATTCACAAGTGGTTGACTAATAAAAGATAGACCGTTCGGAGCCGATCACTTCTACTAGTTCAGCTCCTAGGAATAATGCCATTGCATCTAGGGTTTCTGCTGATTCAAAGATTGTTTGTGCTAACCAAAAGGAACCCATCAGCACGTGGGGATCCAATGTTTCCAATTCTCTGTCTTCGTCTGTTGTCCAAAGCAGGTCGTACAAATCGTCCCTTGGTATTTGGATTCGGGCGGCTCTAAACATATGACTGGGCTCTTAACGATGACGTCTGTTCAAATCAGTTCAGGCCTCGTACTTCATCATTATGGCGTCTGCAGATAACACTTCAGGCCCCGTTCCTCAAAGAAAAGAAAAGTGTACGCTCTTCTGTGCGCTTTATCTTTAGCTAAAGAGAAATTCTCTCGTGAATGGCCATACTCATCTACATTCTCCATCTTCGAGCTTCATGTTTTTCCATGCTCATTCAATCTTCAAGTGGATCTCTGTTCATTGGTATACATTCTTATTCTCTTGATTAATCAAAAATGGCAAACTTCATTTGCAATTTTTGAGGGGGAGAAGAGGGAATATACTACATATTGATAGATGCTTGAGTTATGGTCATACGACTCTCCAACGCCTAATGTCTTCACTCACTAAGGATAACTGGGATTCATTGTTTGGGATTCATTGTTTCAAGATATGTTTGATGAGTATTTCCAACCGCTAGCAAATGTTGATCATCTAAGAAGTACAGCTCAGACTATTCAAGAAGCCTAATCTCCAGTTATTCCTCAAGGCGTTGTTAATGACTATCATTGTTGTTGCACTCATGAATAATTATCCGCTCTTTGGTTATTCTTTGCCAAATCTTCACGGATTACTGTTCATGAATAATGATCCGCTCTTTGGTACTCCTTTGCCAAATCTTCACGGATTATTGTTCCTTTCATTGTGCACGCTATATATCAACCACATGAACATTAAGGAAAATGAATACCTCATCCGCTCGAAGACATTATTGGTGAATCTTCCATATCAGTCTCTACATGTATACCTTTAGGAAGAATGCATTGATGGTGAGGAATCATTTGTTCCGGTTCATTCAGTGGGTCAATGTACATCCGATTGTATGTTGTTTTCACGTGTTGGGCATTTGACACAAGTTGATGACTTCGGAGTTAATCATTTATCACTTATTTGAAATTGAAGTTGACTTTCAACAAAGGCGTGTTCTTATTTGATAACTTGCTCGGGCTTAAGATTTTGAGTTGAAGACTTGGTTTATCTAGTTACCAGCAGTCGGGGTGGTTGGTTGAAGACCTGGTTAACTATCACTATTAGGAGTTACGTTGTTTTACTCAGTGTCACATGCAGATGACGATGTGGATAATCTCAAGAGGTGTTAATGTCTCATACTTTGCTTGAGTAGTGAGTACTTAGAGATTTGCTTGAAGCATAGATTCTCGACACCGTTCTTCCATCATTAAGTGCAAGCTTAAGATACAAATGCGGGGAATTCAACTTCAGTTTCAAGTTTGGTATATCGGGTTTTCTTCCATCATTATGGGTTGATAAAGATAGTCAGAGAGAGTTTCTGTAGCAGTTGATTCTCACGAGATATATTTGAGCTAATTGTGTTCTTCTCTATTTCAAGAATATTGGGTATGTATTATGTGTTACTTCAGTGTTCAGTTGGAAGAAATATGAGAAGAATATTTGGAGCGTGAGATGATATTGCTTATCGACATCTTCGATATGGTTATGATAAAGTGCTTCTGGTTATTGCTTCATGTACACTATGTAATGATGATTTCGATGAGATCGCAACCATTAGGGGAGAGATTTGTGTACATCAGGGACGCACAACATGTTCACATGATCGAGCTTATTCAGTTATTCCGGAGTTGATATCCACAGAGATGATCAGTGATTCAACATGTTACTTGGATGTCATAGTCTTCACTCTGGTTGGGCACATGTGTACACTATGGGCTGATTGGTTATATGTAAGATAACTAGAATGCATTTGGTGAATTGAAGATGTTGATATAATTGTTCTCCCATATAGACGACTACACAAATCAAAGAATGATGATTACATCGGGGATGCACAACAGGTTCATGTGATCGGGCTTAATCATGTATCCCGAGTTTGATAACCGCAGAAAGGATCACTGGTTCAACTTGTTTCTTCGGTGTTCTCATGTTTCTTCGGGTTGTTTAGCTTCATTCAATGAGACTGTTTTGCTTCCCACTCTACTTCTTGGGGGAAATGGTCTTAATTCGAAGATTCTCGGTTTTGGGGGAAGCTACCAAAGATTCTCATTTAGAAGGCTCATGTTCAGACGACGATTTTCTTAGAAGCATCGAATGCTTTGGTGGTGAAAGTTTAAGAGATGTTGATTCCTTTCTTCTACAACGTGCTGAACGATATCTTTATCTCGGTACTCATTTCATCATCCTCTTAAGCTAAATTATCTCTTGTAAATAGTTATTCGAAAAACAAAATACAAAATTTCAAAACCTTCAAAAACCAAAATAAAAAAATATAAAACTTTCAAAATCCATAAAAATTTGAAAAATTCGAAAAATCTTCAAAAAAAATATTGTCTTTTTGTCATGCTTTTCTCGGTTCGATAATATCTACGGTCTTTGTGCTGTCATTCAAAGAATGACACGGGACTTTAGATGTTGTTCGAATTTTTATATAAAAAAAAGAGTTAACTACATTTTTGGTCCTTGTGGTTGTACCTGGATTTCACTTTTGGTCCATTTGTTCAAAAAGTTGCGATTTTAGTCCAAAATGCATAGTTTGGTTCCACTTTTGGTCCATTTTTCTAACGAAGTTAGTTCAGTTAGTTAAGTCGAATTGTAAAGTGGCAACATTAGTCCTTTAACCTAACGGTCGTTAACAACGTTAGTCATTCATACCAAAGATCGTTTGCAACGTTAGTCATTTCTGTTAGTTAGTCCTTTAAAAAAAATTCTAAAAAAATTCTAATAAATGTTTTTTTGTCGAATTTTTTTTTTCAAAAAATATAATTCGAAATTTTTTTTAAGAAAAAAAATCTCAAATTTTTATTTAAGAAAAAAAATTTTCTTAAAAATTCTAAAAAAAAGTTTTTTGACAAAAAAAACTTTTTTTCCTAAAAAAAAATTAGAAAAAATTTTCTAAATTTTTTTTTTCTAAAATAAAATTCTAAAAAAAAAAAATCGAAAAATATTCCTAAAAAAACTTTTTTTCCGAAAAAAATAATTTGAGATTTTTTTTTAGAAAAAAAAATCTAATTATTTTTTCCCTAGAAATGGACTAAAACTATATCAAAAATTTTTTAGACATGTTTTTTAGAAATTTTGTACTAACCCATATCAAAATGGACTAAATCCATATCAATTTTTTTTTTTTTATCAAAATGATAATTTGGTTTCACTTTTCTAAAAAATTTTGTACTAGTTTCACTTTTCTAAAAAGTTTCTAAAAAATAGACTAAAACCATATCAAAATGTTAGTTTTAGTACATTATTTTTTAGAAATTTTTTAGTCCATATCAAAAAATCGCAAAATGTCAATGCTAAAAAAAATTCTAAAAAATGGCAATGCTAAAAGAATTTCTAAATAAAAAAAAAAAAATTCTAATAAAAAAAACGTGTGTAAAAGTGTGTGTGATCTTTGGTATATTTTTTTTTAAAACGTGTATACATTTTACACACATTTTTGCAATGTATATACGTTTTTCAATGTTGCCACTTTACAATTCGACTTAACTAACTGAACTAACTTCGTTAGAAAAATGGACCGAAAGTGGAACCAAACTATGCATTTTGGACTAAAATCGCAACTTTTTGAACAAATGGACCAAAAGTGAAATCCAGGTACAACCACAAGGACCAAAAATGTAGTTAACTCTAAAAAAAAAGAAAAAATAAAAAAATCAAAAAATTATTTTTGGGAGAAAGTAAAACAATGGTTTATTGTCATTTCAGACAGTAACCCGCTTTTCAAAGAAAGAACAGAGCCATACTTTATCATGTTTTCAAAATTTCATGCTCTGATTCTTTAAACATTTATCTGCTGAAAACTAACTGTTTTGAAAAATAACTCGGACTCTATTTTTGATAATCATCTGGACTTATTTGTCAAAATATCTATCTCTCAAACAACAACCTATGTCATTGTTTGAGGGGGAGAATGATTTCAATTAAATTAAAAAGTTATTTGTCATTCAATTGTTTTCAAAAGATATTCATGCATGTTTAATCAATGGAGTTTAAAGTCTCAAAATCCGATCCTTATCAGTTAAAACGTTTTCATAATCAAGTCACAATTCTCCTTAAAAGCTTTCAAAATCAATTTAAATCTACAAGACATCACAAATCTCAAAGGATTTGATAATTGTGATCGGGGGAGAATTTGTGATTTAAATTGGATTTAAACTGATAATTCGGTAATTGGTTTTATAAGGATGTACAAGCTCTCCTTCCCACATGTGACAAACGATTTCAAATTTTCCATGCACATGTTGAGGGGGAGCATCTATCTTAAACCATAAAGATCTGAAACGTGATCAATTTATATCAATGTGCATGTTCCCTCTAGTATGTGCAAAAATTCTTTTCAAACCTTGATGCACATATTGAGGGGGAGCAAAATTATGAAAACCTCATCCTTCCCGAAAATGCTTTATCTACTTGATTTGATTAGGGAAGTGATGTTGATATCTTTTAGAAAATGGAATTCAAAGAAGTTAACTCTTTCTCTTGCCTCCGTGTGCAAAACGATTTCAATCACTTGATGCACATGTTGAGGGGGAGCTCTTATTTTAAAAATATCAAAAACAATTCAGGTACAAAATACTTTGATAATATATCACAAGTATTTGAATTGATTTTCAAATGGTTTTCAATTGTTTCCCATGGCAGATGAACAATACCAAATAGACCGACCAACTTTACTTTATGTATGGTGATATAAGGATGATAAGGTTAGGTATTTGTTCCCATGATCCGCCAGAACCGGAGGGATCTACCCAGGGACTATCCACTAGTTAGTGTAGTGTTCTTAGGTATGATGATAAAAGGAGAAAAGTGAGATATGGGAAGAGTGCGGACTGAGACTGAGCTAGTACTGGAATAAACCCAACAAGGTTCTTGCAGTGAAGTCTCGGTAAGCACTGAAGGGGTTGAAGAATGAAAAAGAATTGAATGAGAAAAGGGTGAAAACAAATAGCCCTCCATATATTCAACCTTAGGGCAGAAACCGGGTTCAATTCATATGCTACTGATGGTAACATTGGTATTGAAGACAAGACGTCATTGACCCAGTGACGCACTGCACCACAACTTCCCAAACCACTCAAGTTCCTCTTAAAAGGGCTTGTTTCATTCTCACGGGGAACCTACATAATCTATCGACTTTCTCTTAGAGATTGTTGATATTGAAGAAGGAGACCCTCTCCCTAGTCTCCGGCACAGGAACCAAATATGCACATATTGAGTCTAGAGCCACGAGATCATCAATAAATCTCATTAGGACACTTTCATTGAAGACTCTCTGTTTCACACAATGTAGAAAGAGAGATTTTATCTTGAGTCCTACGCATTATCCTTGTGGTATTGCCAGAACATCTGAGTGATATGCTTACATATTCACAATGAAGATGGAAAGCCTTCTGGAGCCAACATCAAACAAGCTCCTGGTAGGTGGCATGTGAGATCTACTCATTAGATCAACCATGTGACAACTGAACAGAAACAATGGGGCGATTCAATTCTTGAATCAATTCTGGTTCAGGTTACGGATTGACGGATACCTTTGAAAAACCGGTCGTTATGCTGAAAAACTCTTTTCATTAGTACATCGACCGTGTACGAATATTTCAAATTAAAAGGTATTTTATGATTGATAATTGATTTTCATTAAAACCTTCGTTGTATTGCAAAAACAATTTCTTTTGAGCAATACACGATTGTTTTTCAAATATCTTTTCATCAATCAGTGAATCTCTATTCGCTGGTTCACTCACTCCGTGTTGTCTTCTTTGAGACGTTCCGGTTTGAGAATAGCTAGAGCAGCTGCGAAACCCTGTCAAGGAAATTCTTCGGATTTATACCTGATCACATGCAGTACTTGTACTGATCAACGGGGAACCGTGGGCCGTGTACCTCAATTCAACGAAAGTGATCAAAGACTCTTTCGTGCGTTTTGTTGCTAATTGTTTTATGCAGGTACGCCCGACGTTTGAAGCTGATCAGAATGGAGCGGTCAATCCATTGCCGCATCCTCACACAACACATTCATTTCCAAGGAAATCATGATTAGTGTATCAATGACTCTGATATTTTCACTCCATGCTTCTGCTACGCTGCTGCCAATATCATGAATCAACGAAAACTTCCGCTACTCTTATATGAAGAAATCATGATCCAGAATGTGAGCATGTCGGTCCGAAAGTCACAACATCACATTAATACCAACACCACAATGGATGTCTAAGAGATTTATGATTGCTGACGATCTCAAAGCTAGCTCAAAACTCATTATCACGTGGATCAGTAAAAGACCTCCACTTGGATTATTCAAACATGCAATGAGAAGATTCAATGACTACGAGCTTCAGAGCAAAGTACTACATCAAGAATGCAAGAACAATCTTTTAATGTAATATCTGTTTGTATTCAATGTAAGTTTAATGTGTGTTTGAGGTGACCTCCCTTAGGGGGAGATTGTTAGGAATTAGAAATTCCAGGTATTAAAGAGTCGGTCACCTCAAGTATATGTATTCGTTAGAAAGCTCGTAGTCATAGTTATTTTATGTTAAGTAGTATTTAGTTAAGTAACACCGTGGAGGACGGACGGGTCTTTACCCACTGTATGCCTGATCCACAGCCCGTTGTGTGGCGTTTTATGTAAGACTATAAATACTCTCTACCTTCCAAGGTAGAGAGTTGGAGCTCATAATAAGATCTTTTCTTTCTCTCACTAAAGTTCCCTAAACCTCTAACTTTCTCTCTCTATAACTCATCTTGTACGCCTACTTTGGTTATGGTTTGATGTGTATGTGAAATCCAATATCCAACAGTTATAGAAGAAAAATCAAGTTTCAATCATAAATAGCCCTTTTGATTTTGAAATTAATACACAATCGATGCGCTAGTGAAAGAAATTGTTGAGGACATCGAATAGTTTCATCAAAGGTATCCGTCAATCCTTTTCCTGGACCAAGGTTGATTCAAAAGTGAATCACCCCATCGTTTCTATCCAGTTATCACAAGTTTGATCTTTTGAAAAGATCTCACATGTCACCCACCAAGAGCTTGTTTGATGTTAGCTCTAGAAGGATTTTCATCTTCATTGTGAATATTTTACATATCACTCGGATGTTCTGGCAATACCACAAGGATAATGCGTAGGACTCTTAATATATAATCTTACTTTCCTCATTGTGTGAAAAATCAAGTCTTCAAGAATAGTGTGTCCTAATGAGATTTATGGATGATCTCTTGGCTCTAGACTCAATAGTGCACTTTGGTTTCCTATTTCGGAGACTAGGGAGAGGGTCTCCTTCTTCAATATCAACTATCTCTAAGAGAAAGTCGATAGATTATGTAGGTTCCCCTTGAGAATGAAACAAGTCCTTTTAAGAGAACTTGAGTAGCTTGGGAAATTTAGTGTAGTGCATAACTGGGTCCATGATGTCTTGTCTTCAATACCAATGTTACCTTAGTAACCACCAGTAGCATATGAATTGAGCCCGGTTTCTGCCCTAAGGTTGAATTATTGGAGGCCTATTTCTTTTCACCTTTTCTCATTTCATTTATTTTTCATTCTTCAACCCCTTCAGTGCTTACCGAAACTTCTGTAAGATATAACTTTTCACATACACATCAAACCATAACACAAGGTGGCGAATAAGATGGAATTCTAGAGAGAGAAAGTTAGAGGTTTAGGGAACTTAGTGAGAGAAAGTGAAAGATATTATTATTAGCTCCAACTCTCTACCTTGGAAGGTAGAGAGTATTTATAGTCTTACATAACTCGCCACACTTTGGGCTGTGGATCAGGCATACAGTGGGTAAAGACCCGTCCGTCCTCCACGGTGTTACTTAACTAAATTACTACTTAACTTAAAAGAACTACGACTACGAGCTTTCTAACAATTACATATACTTGAGGTGACCGACTCTTTAATACCGGGAATTTCTAATTCCTAACAATCTCCCCCTAAGGGAGGTCACCTCAATAATATACCAAAATTACATTGAATACAAATAGATATGACATTTAACAATTGATCTTGCATTCTTGATGTAGTCCTTTGCTCCTAAGCTCGTAGTCATTGATTCTTCACAATGCATATTAGGTTATTCCAAGTGGAGGTCTTTTACTGATCCGCGTGATGATGAGTTTGAGCCATCTTTGGAGATCATCGGCTATCAAAAATCTCTGAGACATCCATTGTGGTGTTGTGACTTTGGGACCGACATGCTCACATTCTGGATCATGATATCTTCTCATCAGAGTAGCGGAAGCATTTGTTGAATCATGATATTGGCAGTAGCGTAGCAGAAACATGGAGTGAAAATATCAGAGTCATTGATGCACTAATCATGATTTCTTTTGAGATGAATGTGTTAAGTGAGCATGCGGCTGTGGATTGACCGCTTCATTCTGATCAGCTGCAAACGTCGGGCGTACCTGCATACAACAGTTAGCAACAAATCGCACGAAAGTGTCTTTGATCACTTTCGATGAATTGAGGTACACGGCCCACGGTTCCCCGTTGATCAGTATAAATACTGCCTGTGATCAGGTAGGATTCCTAAGAATCTCCTTGACAGGGTTTCGCAGCTGTTCTAGCTGTTCTCAAACCGGAACGTCTCAAAGAAGACAACACGGAGTGAGTGAACCAGCGAATTTTTAAGTCCACTGATTGATGAGAAGAGATTTGAAAAACAGTCGAGTATTGCTCAATAGAAATTGTTTTTGCAATACAACGAAGGTTTTATTGAAAATCAATTATCAATCATAAAAATACCTTTTGGTATGAAAAATGAGTACACGGTCGATGTGCTAAAGAAAAGAGTTTATAAGCACAAAGACCGGTTTTTCAAAGGTATCCGTCAATCCCTAACCTGAACCAGGTTTGATTCAAGAGATTGAATCGCCCCATTGTTTCTGTTCAGTTGTCACATGGTTGATCTATAAAATAGATCTCACATGCCACCTACCAGGAGCTTGTTTGATGTTGGCTCCAGAAGGCTTTCCATCTTCATTGTGAATATGTAAACACATCACTCAGATGTTCTGGCAATACCACAAGGATAATGCGTAGGACTCAAGATATAATCTCTCTTTCCACATTGTGTGAAACAGAGAGTCTTCATTGAAAAGTGTCCTAATGAGATTTATTGATGATCTCGTGGCTCTAGACTCAATTTGTGCATATTTGGATCCTGTGCCGGAGACTAGGGAGAGGGTCTCCTACTTCAATATCAACAATCTCTAAGAGAAAGTCGATAGATAATGTCGGTTCCCCGTGAGAATGAAACAAGCCCTTTTAAGAGGAACTTGAGTGGTTTGGAAAGTTGAAGTGCATTGCGTCACTGGGTCCATGACGTCTTGTCTTCAATACCAATGTTACCATCAGTAGCATATGAAGTGAACCCGGTTTCTGCCCTAAGGTTGAATTAACGGAGGGCTATTTGTTTTCACCCTATTTTCATTCAATTCTTTTTAATTCTTCAACCCCTTCAGTGCTTACCGAGACTTCATAGCTATTACCTTGTTGGGTTTATTCCAGTACTAGCTCAGTCTTAGTCCGCACTCTTCCCATATCTCACTTTTCTCCTTTTATCATCATACCTAAGGACTTCTACACTAACTAGTGGATTGTCCCTGGGTAGATCCCTCCGGTTCTGGCGGATCATGGGAACCAATACCTAACCTTATCATCCTTATATCACCGTACATAAAGTAAAGTTGGTCGGTCAATTTGGTATTGTTCATCTGCCATTGGATTCAATTGAAAACCATTTGAAAATCAATTCAGATACATGTGATATATTATCAAAGCATTTTGTACCTGAATTGTTTTTGATATTTTTAGAACGAGAACTCCCCCTCAACATGTGCATCAAATATTTGAGAAATGTTAAGCACATGGAGGCAAGAGAAAGAATTAACTTCTTTGATTACAATTTTCTAAAAGATATCAACATCACTTCCCTCAACTGATCAAGTGGGTATAACATTTCCGGGAAGGATGAGGTTTCCATGAATTTTGCTCCCCCTCAATATGTGCCTCGAGGTTTGAAAAGAGATTTGCACATACTAGAGGGAACCTGCACATTGGGATAAATGATCACGTTTCAAATCATAGGTTTAAGATAGGTGCTCCCCCTCAACATGTGCATTGAAAAATTGAAATCGTTTGTCACATGTGGGAGGGACAGCATGTTCATTCATGTGAAACCATTTACCTTAATGTCAGTTTAAATCTAATTTAAATCACACATTCTCCCCCGATCACAATTATCAAATCATTTGAGATTTGTGATCTCGTATAGATTTAAATTGATTTTGAAAACTTTTAGGGAGAACTGTGACTTGATTGTGAAAGCGTTTGAACTGATAAGGATCGGATTTTAAGACTT
Organism: Chrysanthemum seticuspe; assembly: GCA_019973895.1. Classification (NCBI taxonomy): domain Eukaryota; kingdom Viridiplantae; phylum Streptophyta; class Magnoliopsida; order Asterales; family Asteraceae; genus Chrysanthemum; species Chrysanthemum seticuspe. The sequence goes on from BPTQ01000001.1 coordinate 229,190,161, forward strand.
TAAACTCCATTTATAAAACCATGCATGTATATCTTTTGAAAACAATTTAATGCCAAATAACTTTTTAATTTAATTGAAATCATTCTCCCCCTCAATCAATGACATAGGTTGTTGATTGAGAGATAGAGATTTTGACAAATAAGTCCTGATGATTATCAAAAATAGAGATTGGATTATTTTTCAAAGCATTTAGTTTTCAGCAGATAGGAGTTTATAGAATCAGAGCATAAGATTTGAAAACATGGCAAAACATGGCTCTGTTCTTTCTTTAAAAGCGGGTTATTGCCTGAAGATGACAATAAACCATTTTTTCTCTTTCTCCCAAAAATATTTTTTGATTTTTTGAAATTTTTTTTTTTTTTTTTTTTTTTTTTTTTTTTTTTTTAATAAAAATTCGAACAACATCTAAAGTCCCGTGTCATTCTTTGAATGACAACATCAAGACCGTAGATATTATCGAATCGAGAGAAACATAACAGAATGACAATATTTTTTGAAGATTTTTCAAATTTTTTCAAATTTTTATGGATTTTGAAAGATTTATATTTTTCTATTTGATTTTTTGAGGATTTAATAATTTTGTATTTTGTTTTTATGAATAAATATTTACAAGAGATAGATGAAGAAAGACCTTTACTCCTCGTCTTCCTCCTGAAGACGTTTGAGAGTTTCTGGTTGAAGGCTTTTCAAACCAAGACGTGGAAGAATAAACTCAAAACGTTCTCTTGGAAGAGCTTTGGTGAAGATGTCCGCTAACTGATATTCAGACCTCACAAAATATAGTTCCACTACACCTTTTTCCACTTGTTCCCTGATGAAATGATGTCGAATGTCGATATGCTTTGCTCTTGAGTGTTGAACGTTGTTGCATGAGAGAGCAATAGCACTTTTATTATCACAGTACAGAGGGATTTTGTTGAATTCAAAGCCATAGTCAGATAATTGAGATCTCATCCATAAGATTTGAGCACAACAAGATGACATGGCTATGTATTCAGCCTCTGTAGAGGAAATAGAAGTACTCATTTGCTTCTTTGAAGACCAGCTCACAAGCTTATCACCCAAAAACTGAGCACCTCCAGACGTACTTCGACGAGTATCTTGACAACCTGACTTCCTGGTGAACAATGTAGGATCAACTGCTCCTTTGCTGAATCCGGTTGAAAGAAGAAACTTTGAGAGTGTATCATACCAAGCCCTTGGAGCTTGCTTTAAACCGTAAAGAGCCTTCTTCAAACGATAAACGTGAGTAGGATGCTCTTGATTCACAAATCCTTCAGGTTGGCTGACGTAGACGACTTCTTTAAGATCTCCGTTCAGAAATGCCGTCTTTACATCCATCTGATATACCACCATGTTCTTACTTGCAGCATTAGCCAAAAAGATTCTGATTGCCTCGATTCGAGCAACTGGAGCAAATGATTCTTCAAAGTCTATACCCTCCTCTTGACGATATCCTTTAGCAACCAATCGAGCCTTGTTTTTCAACACATCACCATGCTCATCAAGTTTTACTTTGAAGATCCATTTTAGAGCTATAATCATAGCACAGTCTGGAGCAGGTACTAACTCCCATACATCAAGACGATCAAACTCATGAATTTCATCTTGCATAGCATTGAACCAGCTATCTTCATTCATGGCAGTTTTAACGTCTTTTGGTTCGATCTTAGATAGTACGGAGTTGAAGAAGCACCATAAGGCATCGGTTGCGAGTTGCTTCCGGGTTGATACAGGACGAGAGGGATTTCCAATGATGTTGTCTAATGGATGATCGTGAGTCCATTTTCTGAGGTGTTCATGTGGCATTTGTTGAGGAACTGAAGTAGCTGAGTCGATGTCTCCTGAAGAAGATGGTTCTGATGATGATACAGGAGTAGCAAATATGTTTTCAAATGGAGCATCTTCAGGAGTTGCAAAGGGATTAACTTCATCATTGGTGCCAGAAACATTTCCATGATGTACATTTGAAGAGAGATGATTTGTTGATGAGACTGAAGGATCAGCAGCAGGTGCTTCTTGACTTACAGATATAGAGACTGATGAATTGACTTCATTCACTGGAATATGAGCATCCTCTGTTGTAGGGATCAGCACCTCATTAGTAGTAGACTCATACAGCTCATCAAACATGGGATCAAACAGTTTCTTTACATCATCTTCAGATGGAGGTACATATGGAGTTTCTTGAGAGGAGTTTGGAACAAGAGATGAACCAATAGGACTGTTTTGAAGTGCGGGTCCTGAGCTGGAGTGTCCAGGAGCCATTTGACCGGTCAGCTCATCAAACGTAACGTGAATTGTTTCCATGATATTTCGGGTTCTTTTGTTGTAGATTCGGTATCCCTTTTTGTTGGGTGCATATCCTACAAATACTCCAATGTCAGCTTTAGCTCTAAGTTTACCCAAGTCTTGACCCTCATTAGTTGGATAGCACAAGGCACCAAACACACGAAGGAAAGATAGATTAGGTTTCCTGTTGTGGACAAGTTCGTATGGAGTTTTTCCATGACTGGTGTGAATCAGGGAACGATTTTGTGTGTAGCATGCAGTGGCAATTGCTTCAGCCCAGAGAAACATTGGAACCTTTGAGTAGATCAGCATTGTTCTGGCAGCTTCAACGAGAGTACGATTTCGTCTTTCAACTACACCGTTCTGTTGAGGGGTTCGTGGAACACTTCTTTGATGGCTGATTCCAACGCTTTCATAGAATTCACTAAGTTGTTTGTTGACAAACTCAGTTCCATTGTCTGTTCTGATAATTCTGACAGTTTTGTTTAGTCTAACCTGCAGCTGTTTGATGAGTTTGATGATGATATCAGGAGTTTCATCCTTTGTCCTTAAGAACTTGACCCAGGTGAATCTAGAATAATCATCAACCACAACTAACACATATTTCTTCCCAAAGATATTCTGCACCCTCATTGGTCCACATAAATCCATATGAATCATATGAAGAACTTCTGTGACAGAGTTAGTAGGTTTGGGTTTATGGGCATACTTCTTGCTTTTTCCCAATTGACATGCTGAACAAAGATGATCCTTTTCATACTTTAGTCTAGGTAAACCTACAACTAAGTCCTTTCTGGAAAGATCGTTGATGGTGCCGAAGTTCAAGTGATTGAGACGACGATGCCATAGCCATGACTTTGTTTTTGAAGCCTTTGATAACAAGCAGATTGGTGAAGCTCTCATCATGTCATCGATAGAGATAGTGTAAAGGTTTGAGCCACGAGTTCCTTTCAACAGTTCCTTACCATTTAGATCTCTTACAAAGCAGGTATGTTTTCTGAAGGCCACTTCTAGATCAGAATCACAGAATTGACCAACAGAGAACAGATTATGACCTAAACCTTCCACATAATACACTCTGGAGATGACACTATCACCAACAACATAATCTCCATAACCCATAATAGCACCGAAATGATCATTACCAAATCTAACAGTCCCGATGAATTTGCTCACGAAGTTCATGAGCCGTGACCGGTCTCCAGTCATATGCTTGGAACAGCCTGAGTCCAGGTACCACAGAACGATTTGAACGATCTGCAGTTGAACACAGACAAGAATGGATAACTGGATATTTGGGATCCCCATGCAAGAATGGGTTCCATTTGGTTAGTAGCAACAGTTGGACCACCCACATCAGAAATAGAAGCATTCATATCAGACAGTGAAGTAGGGGAATCATTGTGAATAGATGCAATACTAGTGTCTGTATTAGTCCTATTTACAGTGTGACCACTTCTTAAGGGAATAGTTCTACCAGTAGGCATCCATTTTCTAGTGGGCATTATCTGATTAGTCTTATGACCAACAGGTATCCAATAAAAGCCTATTCTGCTGAATGTTCTTCCTGTGGGTTTCCATTGTTTTCTAACTCTCTTTCGCTTTTGCCTTTTAGCCTTTTTAGCATGAATTTTAGCATTAACAACATTAACTGGACAATTAACATCATTAGGCAGAACATTAACATCACATTCATGATTAGAAACAGAATTCAAGCAATCATCAGTACAAGGTTTGCAAATAGCATCAGAATTCGAATTAATTACAGTACGCTTATGGCTAATACTAGAATCAACACGATTCGTTTTATTCGATTCAAACTTAAGGTTCCTAGATTGTTCTTCTACTCTCTTCCAGTGCACATTTTTAGCTTGAGAGGTCCTATCATTCCTTGTATTGTCTTGAGACTTTGACCTGCTCCCTTTAATGTCACTGATTACTCCTGTAGAGGGAATGGGAACATTAGTTTGTTTTACTACTCTTTGCACCACCTGTTTAGATGTGCTGGGATCTGAACTACATGCAGGTGCACTATGGTTCACTTTCTTAACATTAGAGGTACTGAGATTAGTACTCCTAGAAGGCACATTTGAGTTCACTTTCCTAGTATTGACAGATCTAAAATCTGAACTACTCACTGGTGCACTACTCCTCACATTCAAACCATTGGGAATCGAGTGCATGTCATGTTTGGCCTTAGGCATTGAGCATGGAATCAAGGGGTTAACTCTCTCACCTAATGTCTTTGGGCATATAGTGATCAAACATTCTAAGATTTCTTGAGATCGTTTGGCATATAAGCATGCATGTCCAATTGCATTATCATGAGGTTTCTCTAGCTTATCCTCTTCAACAATCTCACGCAAGCATTCTAAGCAATCCTTAAGGTATGAGAAATATGTTTGAATGGCAAGTTTGTTGTTCCTTAGGTGAGGGGGGACATATGTCACAGATAAAGTAGATTTATTCCCAGAGTGAACCTTAGATACAACATTCTCCTCATTGATCATTGGCATTTTCCCTTTTACCTGACTCTTCAGATTCTCAATTTCCTTTTGCAATGAAGTTATTTGTTCGTTGTTTTTGTTACGAGTGACTTTAATTGATTCAAACAACTCATTGAAATGACGTTTAACCTTTTCATTCTCTTCTAGAAAACTTTCGTTTTCCTTTTGTAAAGCATTTACTAGGTTTTGAAGATGAAACGTTTGAGAATTCTGAGAATCTAAAGAGGGAGGCATTTGGGAGCCTGTCATATTGTTCGTTTGACCCTTTAATTGAGAGATTTGGGCCTTCAACTTTCTGATCGTGTTGGACTGAGCTTGAATCTGTTCATCACGTTTGTTAATTTGAAAAACTGCATCAAACTCTGGAGCATCTGAAGATGTCTTGATATTTGAAGTTTTGACATTTTCTTTGAGATGTTGATATTTTAGTTGTAAATTAAAATACTCAACTTCTAGTTTAGAAAAGTGTTTAACCAACGTGTCGTGATCATCCAGTTCAATTTTCTCGTTTAGTTTAGAATTAGTTTTTTCAAGCTCAATGACACGATCATGGGATACTTTCAGGGCCACAGATAATTCATGAAATTTTGAAGCATTAATGGAGCAATTTGAAGCAGTGAAAAACACATCTTGAGCAACACATTCAGTAATAAGATTCTCATTTAATGTATGCAAGTTCTTTCTCTCAATCTCATTATATTTTAGTGCACGCTCATAATCACTAACTTCAGCAACCATTGCATCAAATTCCTTTTCCATACCCTTAATATCAGCTTCTACCCCCTTTTTAAGACTCTCAAAGTGATCTTTTAGAAGTTTAAAGAAAGGCATGACCTCAGTTAAATAACATTGTTTCATTTGTTCAAAACCTCTTTCACCTTCAGTTATACTAGTGGGAGTGATCCTTTTCTTGCAAGTTTTTTCAAAATCAACAAATAGTTGGAATATAACGTATTGGCTAATTAATGTCTTGCTTTTAGTGGCAATTGTTCTAGGTACAAGATGCATAGGTGTATTAGGAGGATACACAGTTGCTCTAGGCATTTTCCGAAGGGGAGGGTTTGTTTCTACAATATTTTCGGCTTTCTGCTTATCTAAATCCATTTTCCAGAAGACTTGTTCGGGAGTCAACAAAGTCTGAGGCTTAAACTTGTTTAATGCAATCCAGTTTTCCTTATTGTAATCGTGAGGAGAGATAATTATTTTTTTCTCTTTGCATTTAGGGTCATCTAGTTTTTTGTTCATCCTTTCCCTAGTGACTTCATCTGATTTATTGTCTTCCTCAGTGCACTCAACGCAACTAGGTTTCTGCCTAGGCTTAAGAATTTCATTACCATCATAAATCACCTTATGAGCATTTCTAGCCTTTTTGATTACCTCTGGATTTGGTTCCTCAACAAGGGGAATGCTATGCTTATCGCTTAAGACTCGATGTTTGGTGACCATGTGAGCAGTCTGAATGGTGTTTCCTTGTATGTACAACTTGTTTTCAAGTTTGTTTTTCAAAGTTTTCAGATTAGAAAAATCTCTCAAGAGTTTTGATTCCTTTGCATTGAATTCTTGCTTAAGCATTTTCACGTTTTCTTGAAGTTCTTGTTTTTGCTTAGCTGTTTTAGAGAGTTTTTCTTGCAAAGAATTTAATTCTTGTTTCAATACTTCTTCTCTAAAATTACTTTTTCTAATTACTGTACGCACTTGGTCATCCATTTCCTGCTCACGAGTGGTCAACTCAAATTTTGCACGTTGTTCATAAATGGCAACACGTTCCTTATAGGCATTAAGTTCAGAGATAATGGAATCATCAGGAGCACATGCAGTGTATTCATCAAAGACATAGTCATTGTTGACTGCAGAAGATGCATCACTAGGTACAACTTCACTTTCACTTTGTTTCACGTATTGATCATATGGGACAATATTGATATTACCCGTATTTTCAATATTTGATTCAAAAGTTTCGGTTGGTTGTACTTTGTCATGCATCTGTTGCACATCAGCATCATCATATAGCTTTAATACCTCAGAGATGAGTTTGTCCTTTGATGGGCCAGCTTGTGGTGAAGAAGTGACCTTGGGAGACACCATGGGAGAGATGCTAGCCATAAATATTGTGTGTGCAGTAGGTCCATCATCCACATCAGAGTCGTAAGCATCGCAGTCACCGACTTGAAAGGCATTTTGATGATTGTGACCTATCTCCTGAATGGGCTGCTCATCTACATCTGCATCATAGGTCTTGGCATTGCCTTCAGCAAGAAACAGCAGTTCCTCTTCATTCAAAGTAGCACCATTGTCCTGAGCTTGAGCCAGCAACATCTTATCTCTGAAGTATTCGGCATTTTGTGGACGCTTTGGAGATGTGCAATTCCTTGCAAAGTGTCCCTCACCACCACAGTTAAAGCATTTGATTGGCTTAGCTTGACCTGGGTTACCATTCCTTCCTCGATTCTGGTTTCCAACATAACCTCTCCCAGCTCCACCTCGTCCCTGTTCATATTGTCTTTCCTGAACTGGTTGCACCACGATCCTTCCATCTTTAACAGTGGCTTGATTATGTGGGTTAGATGCAGTTCTGAGGTTGTTGTTGGTTTGTGGAAGAGAATTCATGTTTTGACTAATGAGAAGAGCAAGTTGATTAATGATGTTACTCACGTGTGCATCAGCATCAGCTTGTTTGAACTGAGGATCAGGGATGAGTTTGTGATTACCATTACCCAAGGGTATGACTTGTGATGCTTTGGTTGTGATTCCAATGTTTGAGTAGAAGGCAGTTGAATCATTAGACGAGCTTGTCTCTCCTGGGTTAGTTTTGAACTGATTGAGAATCAATTTTTCAAACATGGCATGTCTTTCATTCTGAAGGAGGAAGGCATAGAGTTGCTCATAGTTTGTGTTCTTCAATCCTTTAGTGAGCTTCACAGCGGTAACAAACTTGTGCCATTCGGGATTCATGTTGTTCACAAATTTTGAGTTCAACTGAATGTTAGGCATAGTCATCTTGATATTCCTCATGTCATTCACTAACTTATGAAATCTCACATAGTACTCATAGACACTCTCATCTGGTTTCATCTTGAAGTGCTCAAATTCATCATAGAGTTGGGATTCCCTGTCTTCCATAGTTAATTCTGAGCCTGAGAGAAGCATCTTAACGTTATCCCAAACAGCCTTTGCATCAGTGTTATGATTGATCAGCTTGTAGATGTCTTTAGGAAGACCTTGAAGAACAATGTTTGAAGCCCTGATATCTGCATCGAATCTCTTTTTCTCCTCATTATCAAGCTCATTGTACATCTTAGGTCTGTCCATTCCGTAGATAGGAGTACCATCTTCATTAGTATCAAGTATGTCTCTAGTCGTTTCAACCCGATATGGTCCTTCATCAATGGATTTGAGAATGTTTACACCATTTTCCTTTCCAAGGCAATACAATCTGATTCGTTGAGCCCAAGAATCGTAGTCAGTTCTGTCAAGCATTGGTGGACGAGTATCTGAGCCAGCTGCTTGAACATCCTCGGCAACAGTGGAGATGACAGTGGGGACAGTGGGAATGTTGGTAGACATGTTAACAGATTATACGGGATTTTATAACTCTATGATTAAACCGGGAAATAGATTCTTTCACGGGATTTTACTAAATCAAGAGAAAACCGTAAACAATCACTCAAGTTGCTAGATGATAAAGTTCTAACTCGCTACCAAATAATGCACTAAGTCGCTAGAAATTAGTGCACTAAGTCGCTAACCCTTAACTCGCTACACGTCTAAGTCGCTAGAGTCCCAAGTCGCCAACAGAAAAGCAAGTCGCTAAGTAGTAACTCGCCACAGACTAAGTCGCTAGCCAAATTTGTGCAGTAATTCGCTACACAAGTCGCTAGATATGCAAGTCGCTAAAGAGCAACTCGCTACAGACTAAGTCGCTACCACAAGTCGCTAACCGTAGTGGAGATTCCACTACTTGTACTTTAACTCGCTAGCTCTAACTCGCTAGATTTTATAACTGTAAGTCGCTACCAAGAAAACAAGTCCGAGAGCTAATTCGCTAGCTTGAAAAACCAAATAACCTTCACTTTTCAATCCAAAAACAACCCAACCAAGATGATTCAAGCTTACCAAATGAAAACCTAAACACTTTTGATGATTCTAAACATAAAAGTACCAACAAAATTCAAACTTTAACACAAGAAATCAACCAAATGATGCAAAAACCACTAAACTTTTTCAAACTCAAAAACCACCTAAAAACCACTATAAATCCAAAGATGTGCAAGATATGATCTAACCATGGCTCTTGATACCATTTGTAAGATATAACTTTTCACATACACATCAAACCATAACACAAGGTGGCGAATAAGATGGAATTCTAGAGAGAGAAAGTTAGAGGTTTAGGGAACTTAGTGAGAGAAAGTGAAAGATATTATTATTAGCTCCAACTCTCTACCTTGGAAGGTAGAGAGTATTTATAGTCTTACATAACTCGCCACACTTTGGGCTGTGGATCAGGCATACAGTGGGTAAAGACCCGTCCGTCCTCCACGGTGTTACTTAACTAAATTACTACTTAACTTAAAAGAACTACGACTACGAGCTTTCTAACGATTACATATACTTGAGGTGACCGACTCTTTAATACCGGGAATTTCTAATTCCTAACAACTTCATTACTAGAACATTGTTAGGTTTATTCCAGTTCTAGCTCTGTCTCAGTCGGCACTCTCCCTTATTCTCACTTTTCTCCTTTTTACATCATACCTAAGGACTTCTACACTATCTAGTGGATTGTCCATGGGTAGATCCCTCCGGTTCTGGCGGGATCGTGGGAACTAATACCTAACCTAACCATCCTTATAACTCCAATGCTTAAAGTAAATTGGTTAGTCTTTTGGTATTGTTCTTTCCGCCTTGAAACCAAATGAAAACCATTTGAAAATAAATCAAGGTACTTATGATATAGAATCAAAGCATTTTGTACCTTAATTGTTTTTGATCTTTTAGAAATGTTCCCCCTTAACATGTGCTTCAAGTATTAGAAATCATTTTGGCACATGGAGGAAAAGACCAATGAAAGTTAGATTTGAATGAAAGCTCCAAATCTTGATAACGTTTTCTAAAGTGATCATCATCACTCCCCCGATCAAATCTAGTATTTAAATACTTTGGATAAAACATTTTGGGGAGGATATGGTTTTCTTTTAATTGCTCCCCCTCAATATGTGCATCGAGATTCGAAAGAGTTTTGCACATATTAGAGAGAACCTGCACTTTGAGACAAATCAATCACATTTCGATCATTTTTGGTTTAAGATAATTGCTTTTCCTTAACATGTGCATGGAAAATTTGAAATCGTTTGGCACATGTAGGAGGGAGTTCCTGTTATTGTATTTCTAAAACCACTTGTCTAATTACCACTTTATTTCCAATTTAAATCACAAATTCTCCCCCGATCACAATTTTTAAACCCTTTGAGATTTTTTATCCCAATTGATTTAAATTCTTTTCGAAAGCTTTTTGTGGAGAAATGTGACTTACTTATAAAACAATTAACTGATAAGGATCAGATTTTGAAACTTTAATCTCCATTGATCTAACATGCTCATGTACCATATGTGAAATTTTCCAGTTTAGTACCACTTCAAATGAAAACACAACATTAGCCTTGGCTTGATCCAATTGTGGACAAAAATGTTCTTTTTGATGTCAATTGTTTGAAAATATCCTTTTTGAAATCAAAACATTCTCCCCCTCAATCAATGACCAAATGATAAGTTGTTGATTGAGTGATAGAGATTTTGACAAATGACAAGTCCAGATGATTTTCAAAATTAAGTCCGAGTTATATTCAAAGCAATTTTGTTTTCATTAAAAGACAAACATTTTTCATAAGAATCTTTAGAAGGAAAAACATTTGTGAGGAAACATTTGTCTTTTTGGCGATAAATGTTCCTTATATACATTTATTTTTAGGATCAGAGCATGAGATTTGTAAAATTGAATTAGCATGGTTCTGTCCTTTCTTTCAAAGTGGGTTACAGTCTGAAATAACTGCAAGCCATTATTTGAAGCCCGGGTTACTGCCCGAAATGACAGTAAGCCAACATTTTTCTCCATCTCATTTTTTTTTAACAATTTTAGAAAAGAATATTTATAAATTCTGTTCGAACTTTATCTAAAGACCCGTGCCATTATTGAATGACATTTCTAAGTCCGTAGATGTTATCGAAACCAGAAGACATGCCTTAAGAAAAACAATATTTTTGGACTTTTTCAAGATTTTCTGATTTTTATGGGTTTTTTTGAAAATTTTATATTTTTCTATTTTCTTTTTGCTGGTTTTATATTTTTGTATTTTTCTTTTTGAAATAATATTTACAAAGGATAGATGAAGAAACACCTTTACTCTTCTTCTTCCTCCTGAAGACGTTTGAGTGTTTTTGGTTGTAGACTCTTCAAGCCGAGTCGTAGGAGGATAAACTTAAAACGGTCCCTAGGAAGAGCTTTAGTGAAGATGTCTGCCAGCTGATATTCAATCCTTACGAAATACAGTTCAACCACTCCTTTCTCCACTTGTTTCTTGATGAAATGATGTCGAATGTCAATGTGCTTTGCTTTTGAGTGTTGAACATTGTTGCAGCAGAGAGCTATGGTACTTTTGTTATCACAATACAAAGGAACTTTGTTGAATACAAAGCCATAGTCAGATAATTGGGATCTCATCCATAAGATTTGAGCACAACATGATGACATGGCTATGTATTCAGCCTCTGCAGAGGATATGGAAGTACTCATTTGTTTCTTTGAAGACCAGCTCACTAAATTGTCACCCAAAAACTGAGCACCTCCTGACGTACTTCGACGAGTATCTTGACACCCTGCATGGTCAGCATCTGCATAGGCTGTTAGTGACATACCAGTGTCCTTTGGATAGGCTATGTATTCAGCCTCTGTAGAGGATATGGAAGTACTCATTTGTTTCTTTGAAGACCATCTCACTAAATTGTCACCCAAAAACTGAGCACCTCCTGACGTACTTTGACGAGTATCTTGACACCCTGCATGGTCAGCATCTGCATAGGCTGTTAGTGACATACCGGTGTCCTTCGGATACCAAAGTCCCATGTTAATGTATCCTTGAAGATACCGAAAGACTCGGTTAACCGCTTCAAGGTGCTTTTTGTTAGGCTTAGCCTGGTATCTAGCACACATGCATACAACGAACATAATATCTGGTCTACTGGCTGTGAGGTACATCAAGGATCTAATCATACTACGATATTTCGTTTGATCAACTGGGATCCCTGAGTGGTCCTCATCCAGCTTTGTTCGTTCCACCATGGGAGTGTCAACAGGGTCACAAGAATCAAATCCAAATTTCTTTAAAATTTCATTAGCATATTTAGATTGATTAATAAAAATGCCTCCGGGACTTTGTGAAATTTGTAATCCCAAGAAAAATGACATTTGTCCCATCGTTGACATTTGAAATTTGGAGCCCATCTCCTTTGAAAATCGATCACATTCATTAGGGTCGGTCGAGGAAAATATAATATCATCAACATAGATTTGAACGTGAATTAAGTGTTTTCCTGAATTTCTGGTGAACAATGTAGGATTAACTTCTCCTTTGTTGAATCCATTTGACAAAAGAAACTTTGACAGCGTATCGTACCATGCCCTAGAGGGCCTTCTTCAAGCGGTAGACATGGGTCAGATGTTCTGGATACCCAAAACCTTCTGGTTGACTGGCATAAACCACTTCTTTAAGATCTCCATTAAGAAAAGCAGTCTTTACATCCATCTGATAAACCACAATATTCTTACTAGCCGCATTAGCCAGGAAGATTCTGATAGCCTCAATTCGTGCAACCGGAGCAAATGATTCCTCAATGTCAATACCCTCCTCTTGACGATATCCTTTAGCCACTAGCCTTGTCTTATTCTTCAGAACATCACCGTGCTCATCAAGCTTTACTTTGAAGATCCACTTGAGAGCGATAATCATAGCACAATCTTGAGCAGGCACCAATTCCCATACATCAAGACAGTCAAACTCATGGATTTCATCTTGCATAGCACTAAACCAGCTGTCTTTAGACATTACTGTTTTGACATCTTTAGGTTCGATATTTGATAGTACAGAGTTGAAGAAGCATGTAACATATTGGATTTCACAAACACATCATATCACAATCAAAAGAGGCGTATAAGATGAGGTTTTAGAGAGAGAAAGAGTTAGAGGTTTGGGAACTTAGTGAGAGAAAATAAAAGTATTATTATGAGCTCCAACTCTCTACCTTGGGAGGTAGAGAGTATTTATAGTTCTTACATAAATCGCCACCTACGGGCTGTGGATCAGGCATACAGTGGGTAAAGACCCGTCCGTCCTCCACAGTGTTACTTAACAAAATACTACTTATCATAAAATAATCTACGACTACGAGCTTTCTCACGATTACATATACTTGAGGTGACCGACTCTTTAATAACTGGATTTACTAAATCCTAACAATCTCCCCCTAAAGGAGGTCACCTCAAAAATGCATTGAATACGAACAGATATTACAATGAGATTGTTCTTGGATTCTAGTTAATGTTCTTTGCTCTGCAAGAGAATCTAAAACAAGATAATCTTATTCAAAATTAATACGAAACCAATATAAAAAAAAACAACAAAAACAAATAACCTAGAGACATGCAAGAGATCATATAACATAAAAAAAACAAAACACACGAAACAAGAAACACAAGAAATATTTTTTTTTTTTTTTTTTTTTTTTTTTTTTTTTTTTTTTTTATACAGAACTCACAACCGGATCCGGTTATGGGTAGTAACCGAACGGTTGTAGTGGTTTTATTAAGTACGAGGCTTCCAACCGATCCGGTTGGAGTGCCAACCGATTCGGTTGGTTGATTCTGGGTGGTTTTGGTGGTTTTTTTTTCGCAAACATTTTTCGAGCAACTTAGAAAGCAATCATTGAAATGAGCATTTTAGAACACATGAAACGAAATCCCAACATCAAAAACTTGATTTTGATGCCAAGATCAATTGAGCAATTATGAGAAATTAGAGATTTTGGAAAAAGACAAGCATTCAAGCAATCTTCATTAGCAAACATCAAGAGCAATCAAACAAGAGCAAAGAAACAATCATTCAAGAGCAAGAACAATATATCATTCGAACAAACAAACAAACAAACAAAAGAAGTGCAAAACAAATCCCCGGCAGCGGCGCCAAAAACTTGATGTGCTTCATCGGGGTTTTAAATTTATAACAAGAATTACCGGTTAACTAGGAACACATTCGGGCAAGTATACCCTAGTCAAGTTGTAGTATAGTATATGGTAAATCAAGGTCGTCCCAAGAGACTTGGTTGCACTACAAGTGTCGTTTGTTTGTTTAAGCAAGTAATAAGTAACAAGTTGATGGTTATGATTGTCACATATCAAACCAACAAGAAAAGCATTATAAGAACAAGCAAGTATCAAGACATTCATCATTATTCCAATCAAACACAAAATCTCAATAATCATATCAATAACAAACATCTTTAAATAGAAAAGTAACAAGGTTTACCCAAAGTATGAATTACAATAGGCAAAAATGAAGGATTATAGCAACCTTCAAGCCTCCAATCAACTACAATAGTTCTACCAAGCCGGAAAATGATGTCCAAACGCCTTAGACAACCCTTGAGCACACTACACGAATTTGGCAGAGGTTTGTGGTCTTTTGGGGAAGATAAGTTGGTGTAATTGGTGGAAATTCGTTCTTAAGGGTGGAGGCTTGAATTTCACACAAGTTGGGATAGGATAGTTGGTGGAAACTCGTCCTTAAGGGTGGAGGCTTGAGTTTCACACCTTTGGGGTGAAGATATTGAGAGTGGTTGTGTTCTCTCTAGGTGGAAATTCGTCCTTAAGGGTGGAGGCTTGAATTTCACACCTTTGGGGAAAGTAAGTTGAGAGAGGGATGTTGTTTTAGGTGGAAATTCGTCCTTAAGGGTGGAGGCTTGAATTTCACACCTAGAGATGGAGTGGTGGATGAAAGGGATGAGAAAGATGGAGAAGGGATGATGAAATAAGGTGCCAAATGGGTTCTATTTATACTACTACCAAGGCCTAGGGTATTCAATGCATTTCTTGGAGGCCAAGGAGCTTGGAAGGGACTAGAAACCATGTAGGAAGGGACTAGAATTGTTTGGAACAAGTTTGGGATCTTAGTGATGGAAAAATGGCTGAAACAGAACCTCCAACCGAATCCGGTTGAGCTCCAACCGAATCGGTTGGTCTTCTGACCATTCTCCAACCGGATCCGGTTGCGGGACTCGACCGATCGGTTGGAGCAAAAATCATAAAAAGTCATAAACACGAAAGTTGTAGATATTTCTCTTAGCTTTCCGTGGCCGCGAACGGGAGGTCAAACGGAGTCCGTATGCAAAAGTTATGGCCAAAATGGTGAAGGTGTGTCGGGAACAACGAGTCTTCCAATATGTCTTCGTTTAAGCTTCTTTTCTTCATTTCTTTCTCGTTTTCCTTCTTGAACTTTATTCTTGAGTCTTTGGACCACTAACTTGATGACTTTACCTTCTCGAATATACTCCACAAGTCTTGCTTTTGTCAGGAACTCTTCGTAAATGGAGAAATCTTCGTATTTTACTTCTTTTTCCGTCTTTTTCTCCACTTTCTTGTACTTGGCTACAAATGAACTAGCAAACGCACTTTGATACGATTAAGCAACAAAAGCATATGATTATAGCCAAATAACACACATAAAAGCACGGATAACGCTACTAAAAACATGCATAATTTGAGCGTTATCAATCCACAAAACTTGTCCACAACAGCTTGCAGCAGCTACATATTCAGCTTCAGTAGATGATGTTGCTGCAATTGTCTGCTTCTTGCATTGCCAGGAGACTAACCTTCTTCCAAGATATTGGCATCCACCAGTTGTTGATCTTCTATCATAATTATCACCTGCATAATCACTATCTGAAAAAGCTTCTAAGTGAAAAGGTGACTCATTTAGATACCACAACCCCAACTTAGGTTGTTGTTTCAAATAACAGAAAATTCTTTTCACTGCATTCATGTGAGAGATCTTTGGTGAGACTTGATATCTTGCACATAAACAAACTGCAAACATGATATCAGGCCTTGATGCAGTAAGATACATAAGAGAGCCAATCATTGATCTGTATAACTTGACTTCAACAGGCTGTCCATCTTCATCTTTGCCCAATGAATTGATAGATTTAATAGGTGTAGTAACAACCTTCATATCATCAAAATTAAACTTCTTAAGTATGTCTGTAACATACTTGTCTTGACTGATAAAAATTCCTTCCTTTGACTGCTTAACCTGAAGTCCCAAAAAGAAAGTTAACTCTCCCATTGAACTCATTTGAAATTCCTTCTGCATCAGCTGCTCAAACTCCTTAACCATGGACTGTTTGGTAGCCCCAGAGATGATATCATCAACATAGACTTGAACTAACATGATATCCTTCTTGTCTCTCTTGATAAACAAAGTTTTGTTTATAGCTCCCCTCCTGTATCCATGTTGTAATAAGAATGTAGAGAGCCTTTCATACCAAGCTCTAGGTGCCTGATGAAGGCCATAAAGAGCCTTAACCACCTTGTAGACTTTGTTTGGGTGTTTAGGATCTTCAAAACCTGGAGGTTGTTTCACATACACCTCTTCTGTAATAGTACCATAGAGAAAGGCACTCTTGACATCCATTTGGTAAACCTGAAAACCCATGTATGAAGCAAAAGCAAGAAATATTCTAATAGCCTCAATTCTTGCTACAGGAGCAAATACTTCATCATAATCTACTCGTTCTTCTTGTCTATAGCCTTGAGCTACTAACCTTGCCTTGTTTTTGATAACATTGCCTCTTTCATCTCTTTTCACTCTGAAGACCCATCTGGTGCCAATAACTCTCTTCCCATCTAGAAGATCACATAAAATCCAAACTTCTTGAAGTTTAAATTGAAGAAGTTCTTCCTGCATAGCTTCAACCCAGCTTTCTTTAGTCAAAGCTTGAGCAATATTCTTGGGTTCCTCTTGAGAGATGAAACAAGTAAATAAGCAGGTTTGATGATCCTTATGATTCAGCCTGTTTTGTTTATACACAAAGCTAAGTAAAGCATTGTGAGGTTTTGTGAAACCCTTAGCTTTGTGTCTTGTCATAACTCCAGAAGTAGAAGGACCAATGATTTGATCAGTTGGATGATTCTTATGAATCCGTAAGATTGGAGACTGTGGAACTCCATATGCATCATCCAAGTTAGTATAATCAGCACCTTCATTGGAATCTGAGAAAATACCTTCATCTTCAAGCTCATCATCAGTTTCTTCTAATCCAGGCATGGTAGGATCATCCAAATCATCTAAAGTACTGTCAACAGGTGCAGCAGTACTTTGGTCGAAAGTACTGTCCAAAGTACTGTGAGAGTACTCTGCAGTCTTGTTCTTCTTTGCCTCTTCATAAGCTCTCCTTTGTTCATCAGTGTAAGAATGTGCTAATACATCTTGAAGAAGCAACTGATTAAGTTCCTCTTGAATAGATTGATCCTCAGCAGATAATGAGGATTGTGGTGCAACAGTACTTTGTTTTGTAGAATCAGTACTTTGCTTAGGAACATCAGTACTTTGTTTTGGACTTACAGGATCTTTATCAGGAACAGCATCAGGTCTAATATGAACTCCATGAACAACATATTGTAAATCTTCTCCATTGTGCATAGGTTGATTTTCTTCTCTAACAGGTACATAATTCATTGAAGGAGTTAAAACCTCAAGATCAAACATCCAATCAGGACCTTTACCTTTCTCAGTGTCTTGATCTTTTAAAAACTCAACATGAAGACAATCTTGAATCTTCTTAGTAACTCTGTTGTATACTCTAAAGCCTTTACTGTTAGTGCAATAACCCAATAAGTATCCTTCTTCTGATTTGCCATCAAACTTCCCCAGATTATCAATGGTGTTTAACATAGTAAGAGGACATCCAAAAGGCTTCATAAAACGAATGTTGGGTTTATTGCCCATCAGCAATTCATAGGGTGTCTTCATCTGTGGTTTGGTGACAGAGACTCTGTTAAGTACATAGCATGCAGTACTTACAGCTTCTGCCCAAAATTGAATAGGTAGATGGGAATCTGCTAGCATTGTCCTTGCTGCTTCAATCAAAGTCCTATTCTTCCTCTCTACAACACCATTTTGCTGTGGTGTTCTAGCAATACTAAACTCCCTCTTTATGCCTTTATTTGCACAAAAGTCATCCATAGGCTTGTTCTTGAATTCGGTTCCATTATCACATCTAATACCTCTAACCTTGAGTCTTAATTGGTTTTCAAGTGCTATAATCAGTTTCTGAATAGCATCAAAGGTATCATCTTTAAAACCCAAAAAGAAAACCCAACTGAATCTACTACAGTCATCAGTAACAACCAAACAATACTTTTTCTTATTTAAACTTGCCACAGAGACAGGTCCAAATAAATCCATATGTAACAGCTCCAATGGTTCTCTAATAGTTCTTTCTTCAAGCTTCTTGCATGAAGCTTTGTGTTGTTTACCCTTTTTGCATGCCAAGCATGATTGATCATTCTTGTAAGTCTTTGAAGGTCAACCTCTAACTAGATTGCCTTTGACCAGTTTGTTGATATTCTTGAAATTAACATGGCCCAATCTTCTATGCCATTGATGTGCCTCTTCAGATGTTGCTTTAGCCACCAAGCATGTGGCTCTTCCATAAGAATGTAAAATCTTCATGTCTAAGCTATACACATCATTTGTCCTTGGTACTCTAAGTACTACCATGTCATCATCAACAGGTTTAAAGTCAGAGGAAAGGATGAGACATTCTGTGTCAGTGAATAACACAGGATGCTTTTTATCACAAATTTGAGAGACTGAGAGCAAGTTGAACTTAAGCTCCTTCACATATCTAACATTCTCAAAGTCAATAAGCCCTGCTTTGATAGTTCCTTTGCCAGTAATCTTTCCTCCATTGGGATCATTCCCAAACGCAACTCTTCCTCCACTAATATTTCTAAAATTAGACAGAATCTCTTTGTCTCCTGTCATACTTCCAGAGCACCCACTATCCACAATTAGATGATCTTTAAGCTCCTCTTCTGGGTTGCCCTGCACACAAAGAAAAGAGTTAGTGATTTTTAGGAACCCAAGCCATTACTGACTTGTGTTCCCCTTGTGGAGTTACAAACTCAAATTCTTTGAGTATGTAATTCCCACTATCTTTCAAATGATGATTCAAAATTATCTTTTGATCTTTAACATGTGGATTTTCAAAACTTTCTGGTTTTTCAACATAAATCTCTTTCACCAGATTATTAGCATTTTCTTGTATCACAAAAACATCAGATTCACTTTTTGTTGAAAGTACTGTGTGTCCCTCAGTAGTACCTTCCTTCTTAACCCATTCTGGTTTAACACGTGGTTCCTGTGATCTAGATCCCCTATGTGAATTGTAATACCTTCTAGGTTGATAGTGAGATCTCCTAGAATTCCTATTCCAAATAGTGTGATCAGTACCTTGTTTTGGCTGAGCAGTACTTTGGAAAGTACTGTGAGATACTGAAGGTTTTGAAAAAGGTCTTCTCTGATGTGGGTATGTATGATCTGGTGTGAAGTTTCTGTGATTAACCCTTTTTGAATTATTCCAAACTGGTTTGTGCTCTCTAGGTGTGTGGTTGGCAGATCTGTTCTTTGGAAATTTGCTAAGGTATTCTGAGTGTCGATCACAATCTTTGATTAAATGATTAGGACTATAACACACAAAACAAAGTTTTTGACCCATATGTCCAAAGTGATTTCTTCTATGTCTATGCACAAAATTATTCTGCCTTCTTGGTGAATGATAAAACCTGTTTTGACCAAAGTTATCCCCAAAAGATTTAGCAGTACTGTTTTGAAAAGGTTTTGCAGAAGGTACTGCTTGTTGAGCAGTACTTTGTTTTAAAGGTACTGCTTGATTTTGAACATTATTTTCAACAGCTTCTTTGGGTTTTTCAGACCTAGATTGAGCTACAAGCTTCTTCCTAAACTCTAGACTAACTACTCCAAAGCGAGAAACATCAGGCCTAGAGGGTTGATGAATGCCAGTGGGATGAGGAACAGCATGATAACCATTGTCTTTCTTATACTCAGGTGGTGGTTCACTTATTGAGCCCTCATTACTAGATGTATCTACATAGTTAATAAGTTCATCATCACTAGTGGTTATGTCCTCAAAATCACCATCATCCTGATCACTAGGTTGGTTTTCATTTATGGTACTAAAGTCCATTCCAAATCCTAAGCCTGTTCTAATGTAAGCCCTTCTCTGTTTTTCAACATAAGCAACATGGGACAAGCCAGACTCTCCCCAAGTAGCAAACTTAGCTAACAATTCATCTCTTTCCTTAGTCAATTTCTCAATTTCAGCAATTTTACAGTTTAGTTTCCATTCACTAAGTTTTAACTGATAATCCTGTTGTTCATATTTTTCAGCCCAAGCCATTTCATTATTTTCATGAGTTAATATTTTGGCTTCCATAGACTCTAAAGTGATTTGATAACCTGCTACCTCAGACCTAGCCCTAACACAATTATCTCTTTCAATCACATAACTGTTAAGTAATTTTAGATAAAACTCATAACAGTTTGAGCATACCTCAGAGATAGGAGACTGAGTTGGTGAAGTAGCCACCATAGCAAGAAGAACAGTATCATCTTCACTTTCTATGCTCCAATCAAATCCTCCAAAGCCATCATTAGATTCCAAAGCAGCATGTTCAGGTTCTTCTTCAAAAGCAGTGCTCTAGTCCAATGCTTCCACTGTGTCTTCAACTGCATCTTCCACTGCTACCATACAGTAAGTCACCGGTTCATCATCAAATTCTTCACTCCAGTCAACTTCTGATAACTTCTCTTAAGCAACCAAAGCCTTTGTTTCAGTAATTGGAATTTCTTTGAGCTCAAGTTTTGACTTCTCAGATGTTCTGTTTGCTTGATACTTAGCAAACCTGCACTCCCTTGCAAAGTGACCAGTCTTTTGACAATTGAAGCATTCAATTTGAGATTTGTCAAAAGTTATTCCTTGTTTTGGTTTGAAATCAATACTTTTGCCTGTCTTCTTCATGTACTTTTTGATCCTTGCAGTGATCATAGCAACTTGCCACTTGATATCAATTTCTTCAAGTGCATCTTCTTCAATCTGTGCTAGATCCTCTTCATAACTGACAGGTAAACTGGCTTGTTGTGCAAAGAAGGAGCATACAACTTCATCTGAGTGCAAAGTGGTAGATGGTGGGGCCTGCTGAGCATATGAAGAGGGATTGTAAACAGCAGTACTTTGAGAAACAGTACTTTGAGGAGAAGCAGTACTTTTGGAAGTACTGCTCTTCTTTTCAGATGATAGAAAAGCAATACTATGAGATTTGGAATTGGGTTGACCACTCATCTCATGTTCATACACCTTCAGTTGATGATAGAGATCATCAAAGTCCATGACATCCAATCCTTGTTATCCTCTGATCATAGTAGCAATCACATGCCATGTAGATGGCAAGCTCCTTAGAAACTTCAAATTAGCATCCTCAATGGACACTTCTGCCTTGTATAACTCCAACATGTTGAGGAGATTTTGAAATCTATCATATGCAGCATCAAGATTCTCTCTTTCACCAACTGTAAAAGTTTCAAACTGTTGCTTCAGCAAATTTCTGTGCATCTTCTTAGAGGCTTCATTCCCTCCAAATCTGGTCTTGAGAGCAGCCCAGAGCTTCTTAGCATCTTTAGCATCATGAAATTTGAGAAGATGACCATCTGGAATGGCAGATAAGAGAATGTTTAGTGCCTTTTCTTGATTCCTTATGGTTGCTGCTGGTAAGACTGCCTTTGGTGCGATTAGTTGTCCAGGAACATTAATGGGTTCTGTAACTACTTCATTCCCATTCACAATTACATTCCATAGAGCATGGTCTGTAATGGCAATATACTGCCTCATCTTCATGCACCAGAGATCATATTCTCCCTTCTTGATTATTGGAATTCTGAGTGAGGTGATTGAGGGTGGTGGAACAGCTTCAGTCGACATCTTGAATATTGTTGAAGTAGGATTTCTTCCTAGTCAGAGTTTCCACACAAGCTCTGATACCACTTGTTGGATCGATATACTTTAATCAAACTAACTTTAACTAGCTTGTTAAGGTTTAATAACCTCGGATAAATCCTAAATTATTAACAAAGAAACACTGAGCAATCTTTATCAAGTACGCGAAATTTACTTAACAAAGCTAAGAAGAATAACTTTTATTATAAACTCTAAATCTGCTTATTATGCAGATACTCTAATACAACTCTAAGATAATCTAACTTCTCTCTAAAACACTAATTCGTAAACTCTAAAACTCTTTTTGGAATCGTACCTCTAATGCCAATCTAGGAGTCCTTTTATAAGCTCAAGGATATCCTAGTCGGTTTACAATTTGTATTCTTGTACGACAAGTAATCTAAACATAGAATACAATACTTTCCATAAACGAATATAACAGTTCTTTGTTCTTGCAGTACTTTGACTTCATAGTGCAGTACTTTGACTTTGTCTTTAGCAGTACTTTGACTCTTTGACTGTTTCCAGTACTTTATAGCTTACAGTACTTTCATGTCTTCAGTACTTTCATATCCCAACATAGACGTCTAGTAAAGGTGTCCTAGGCGTAATGTTCATGTAAACGCCTGGGTTATTAGTTTAGTTAGTAGACGTGTTCCTATAAACGTCTAGGGTTAGTTAGTGTTAGTGATTGAAAACCTTGTGTCAATAACAAAGTATCGATTAGTTTATTCCGCTGTGCATGCTATTATTCTTTGTTATTGATCCCTAGCTGAGCTTTTAAACGATCTTATCAATTGGTATCAGAGCGGGGAGCTCTTGATATAGGGATCTACAAGGTTTCTTGGCGAAAAAGAAAGAAGAAAATCGAATTTCAACAATTTTCGTATTACTTCTGCAGCACTGTTTTCAAGAGGGCATAACTTTTTATTGAATCGTTGGATCGAGCTACAATTTTTGCTGGTGCATCTCAGTATATCCTTCTAAAGTTTTACTGAAGGGATTGTCAATTAGAGCTCTCAATCAAAAGTTATAAGCTGTCGAAGTCTGCTTCAGAAAGTTCCGTAAGGCTTTTACAGGACTGTTTTGAAACGATCATAACTTTTTCGTTAACCGTTGGATCGTAACGAAATTTTAGGTGGATGTTCTCTATATGTTAATCTAACTTTCCACCAGAGGGATCGTCGATCTGAGCTTTTATGTGAAAGTTACAGGCTATCGAAGTTGGCTGCTGAAGGAGTTTTTAAAAGTCGAATTTTTTAAGGTTTTGGCAACTAAAGCACATCATTATTAACCCAACCATTGGTCATTGATTATCTCTTACCTTGTACTGAATATTAATGCACCTCGTACTACATCTGTTGATCAAGGTCAGTGCCATGTTAAAGATTTTATAGATTGGTCGGTGTAGTATTAATACAAGGGTTTTTGATGGAGCATAATTGGTTAAATTTTTACCTCTTACTATATTCTCATAGTATGGAAATTTATTGGTCGGTTAAGGTATTGATATCTTGAGAAATTAAAGGTCCATTAATATATTATGGGAAAAGGTTACTTCATATTTGTATTGCTCGACAACAAGCTTGACTACTATTGCCTTAAAATTTTTAATGCTTCCCATGTTAAGTTGTTGAAGTGCTCGTTTATGTTTGTTCGAGTTTGTGCATGGAGCCGACCTTTTCTTGTTACTTGATTGGTTGATAGTTTAAGTGGGATGATGCATTGCACATTAAAATCTTTGAGATCATGGGTCGGTGTCATATTATGAGGCAAGGAGAGTTGTGTTTGAATACATGATATTGTAAATTTAGTTGCATGGTGCTATTATTGGTTCAATTGTCATATACATGGTATTCAGATGGTATATGAATCCACTCAGTTTGGTTTTTGGATTAAGTGTGAAAGCAGTACTTTGATATTCCAAGGTACTGCCCATGTTAGCTAAGTACTGCTCTTCGTTACCACTGCTTCACGTTATGTTACCACTACTCGTTTACGTGTTCCTACTGCTTGTGAGTTATGAGTATACGAGTTTATGCTGCTGCTACTGTTTATGATTTGAGAGTTGGTATTTCTTTTGACAAGAATTCAGTGTACATGGAAAAAGGTTAAGAAGCACGTGGGTCGGAGATTTCTTATTCGCGCATGGTTATATTGAGTTTTGATGATTCTATTATTAAATTTCATATAGTGATTGATGGATACCTTTGTTAAATTGAATGACTACTCATGTGGGTTAATCGATCAGATCAAGGATAATATTATGCGACTGGGTTAACCTCATACATGGAATTAATTGAATTGGTCGGTTGTTGGTTTTGTTTTATGACAAGGATTTTTAAGCACGTGCACAGATTATATACTTATGTTGATATTAATAGTTTCTTGAAAGTTTTGGTTTTTCAAGGATGATCTATTAATGGAAAGAGGCTTCAAGATACTAATATGTTCAAAAGCAGTTTGTATTGCTAGATTGAAGTTAGTTTTGTTCGCGAATACTTTGTACTGTTAGCTTTATCCGAGAAAGATTATTTTAAATGCTAGCTTTATTCGATATCGGACGATGAAGGATTTTTGGTTCTCGTATGATTTTGGATTTGAGGGGAAGTTGTACGAGTTTATTAGATTTTTGGCGACACACACAGAGGTTATTGTTCACACACACACAAGGAGTTTGGTTATTTGTTCTTAAAGGATTCAAAAAGGCTCGTATTTAATTCTTATGGATTAATTGATTACAAAGAAGGTTGAATATCATTTATTTGATGTTGTAGTTGAGTTTCACAGGTTTGTGTTCTTATCATATATCTTGATAAATCTAGCAATGTGTGATTTTTCTTATGATGCTCTATGCACACATTGGCTATCAATTAAAGGAGTTACATTGTAGTGCTCAGTGTCTCATACTAGTTGAGGATTCTTGTCAAGGGATTGCGGTCTACTTATATTTGGTGATTCGTATAAGTATGGAGTTCCGTGGATAGTACAAGATTTAAGACACAAGTTTGGGAAATTCTACTTCTTCATCAAATTCGTTATATTTGGTTTTCTTCATAAGTAATCATTACATAAAACCTACAGATTTTGAAGAATCATTGATGTACATGCATCCCTCAAGGGGAAGTGTTTGATTTTTACTACTATTGATCATTATTACTACTGCTAGTTGCAGTTTCTATTGTTTTGAATCCATTTTTCTTATGGTGCGTAATGGTGGGCGATTTTTAACACTGGAAGTCTTAGATTGGAAGTATGATATTGGTTCGTGGTGGTCAAGATCATTATTTGCATACGTTCCCTATTTGGATAATAACAAAAAGGGGAAGAGATGTTTGAGTGGCATGGCATGGATTAAGGGGAAGACAAAGGAAGACATACTTGTTTCATTCATGGTGAGATCCCTGATCTCAATTTCTCTACTTTGTTTAGGGAAGTTCGTTCAAGAATGGTTTTGTCATTATCAACTAGGGGAAGATTGTTGGGAATTATACGTTTGAGTTGATAAGACAAAAAGAATGAAACAAGAGGGACTTAATATGACAAGAAGGAAACCTACAAAAATATGGAAGGACTTGCTTGCAAAAGAAGTTTTATTTATTAGTCCTTATCCTCTAGTATATAAAGAGGACATAGGTGTAGGTTTTATACACATGTCTTCCATAATGTAGACGTCTAGTAAAGGTGTGTGTGTGTCCTAGGCGTAATGTTCATGTAAACGCCTAAGTTATTAGTTTAGTTAGTAGACGTGTTCCTATAAACGTCTAGGGTTAGTTAGTGTTAGTGATTGAAAACCTTGTGTCAATAACAAAGTATCGATTAGTTTATTCCGCTGTGCATGCTATTATTCTTTGTTATTGATCCCTAGCTGAGCTTTTAAATGATCTTATCAAAGGGCGTCACTAAGACTTTTCATCTCAGACGGCCCAGATCCAGAATCAGACGACATCCCTGCTGAAGCCCGACGGCGTCACAACTACAACGTGACGTCGTCCCAATGATAACTTGGCCAAGACGAAAACCGTAATGACAGCGATCTGACGGCGTCCCACCTATAAAGCGACGCCATCGCAAGTGTAAATCTTTATATAGAATTCGATTTTTCAGTCTTTAAAGAGGTAGACTTGTGGAGTAAAAACCCTGAACGTTTGTAGTTCGACTTGGACAGTATCTTAGGGTCCCAAACCATATTTTACACATCAAGATAAGTGTTTTAATCCATTAGTTTCATTATATCTTCCATTGAATGTGTGTATGCTTGCTTGTTCAACATGTCTGGCTAAATTTCTTGTGTGTTTGCTTAGATCTATGAAACCTAGTTGTTAATTATTGATTGGTTGTCTTTTCCACTCAAACCACAACCAATTGACCAACATCCCTCTAACCATCGTCGCAACCGATATGTTAGTAGAAACAACGATCTTCAATATTTGCATAGGGTATTTGAGAGTACAATTAGGGACGCCGTTGAAAAAGTGGTTAGCGCCTCGATTGTTGGCTCCATGATTAGCAATAGTTCGGGTAATGATTTAGTAAATGAAAATGTGAATGAGGAAAATAGTGCCTACTTCAATCTTTACCCCACTAAGGAAAAAGTTGCTTACCACCAATACATAATCGACAATCCTCGATCACCCATCATTAGGATATGCCTAAATATTAGGAGTGGAAATCCTTGGAACATCAAAATCCCTTGTGAGATTGGATATAGGAATGTCGAGCACACCTACATAGATACAGAATCTCCCATTAATGTGATGTCATCGGCAGTTTACAATGACATAATGAATGAGCGACTTAAGATTAGGAGAGACCCTAAGTATCCTGGTGGGGTTTGCAATTTTGTGGGAAGAGTCAAGGAT
Organism: Chrysanthemum seticuspe; assembly: GCA_019973895.1. Taxonomy (NCBI): domain Eukaryota; kingdom Viridiplantae; phylum Streptophyta; class Magnoliopsida; order Asterales; family Asteraceae; genus Chrysanthemum; species Chrysanthemum seticuspe. The sequence continues at coordinate 229,216,946 of BPTQ01000001.1, forward strand.
GTACACGTCTTTATAGGAAACTTCACCTACTTAATTAATTTTATGGTCCTAGAAGACATAGGATGTGTCATTAACTATAGCTTGTCCCAAGTTGTGTTAGGAAAATCGTTTGTTGAAAAGTCTAAACTAAGCTATAACAAATCCGAAGGAACGGTTATATTTGTGGAAGGGGACACTGAAATTACTTATAGGATGCCTTGGAAGATGAACGGATATGGCCCTTTATCCCTTTATGAACGAGACAACATTAGAGCTTTTGAGGAAAAGAGCGAAGAAGATGTTGAAAAAGGCTTGAACTTTATGTGGGAGTAAAGGAGGCTTTACTATAGGATTGTTTGACCCTTGGACCTATGTATAGAGTAGATGAGAATTTTGTCAATATGATAGAGTTTTCATTGAGGATGAAAAATGAGAAAACATAGGAGCACGACTTCGAGTCTAGCTACAAGACTCATAAATAAAGAAAAGCGCTTCATGGGAGGCAACCCATGCTTAATTGTTTGCTTGTTTGTGTGTCATATATCTTTTTAATTGTTGTTTATTCTCATGTTTGAATTTGTGAAAATGTTTTATTTTGTCTTTAACCTCGTCTTAATTACATATAAAGGTATTTTACAATAAGATAAGTGTAGGAAAGATTACACACGTTTTTAAAAGAACGTGAACAAGAGAATTACAACTAGTGAAATTGATGTATATGTGTGTTTGTTAGAGTCAAATGCTTGTATCGAGTCATAATGGATGTTTTGCAGGAATTTTTCCAGATTCTAAAGATGTAATTTTTCCAGGAAAACGCAGCAGACCAGTTTCTATCAGGACAACCTGACGGCGTAAGGATTAGAACCTGACGATGTTAGGATGAGCAGAAACAACTGTTGGAATCACTCCTAAACCTTAATCAAGTGTTAGTGATTCATATGTAATAGTTAGCTTAATTATGGCCTTTATGTTTGTTATTAGCCTTAAGCTTATGTAGAAGGCCCATGAGCTTAGGCCCAAGCCCATAGGAGAAAGGAAGGGAACTAGGAGTCTTGCCCTAGCTTCCCTCCTATAAATACTCTTGTATAACCCTCACTTGAGGGTTGGTTGTTCAATGCATTTCTTTCACATACATCTCTACGCATAACCGGTATAAGCATAACGTGTGTGTGTGTTTGATTCATTGTTCAATCGCCTTTATCTCCTTCTATTAAGCTTGTGTTGTAAAACTAGTGACCTAACAGTGGTATCAATCGCCAAATAGTTGGGTGAACACTTTTGTTTTTGAAGTTTTAGTTTTCGTTCTTACGCGTAAACGTGGTCAAAACTTTGGTTTGCTTAAAAACGTATTTTTTACACGTTTGAATCCAAGATTCTTGTACTTTCAATGTTTTAAAGTGTTAAAATAACGGTTTTTGAAAAAAAGTTTCAACCTTTACGCGTGGAACATAGTTTTTAAGCTTGGTTTTGAACGAGGGTTTCGTTCTACGCATAACTGTTTTTGACGCTTTGGATCATCAAGTTTCACACTTTTGTGCTATTTGGGTGATATTGAAGCTATTTCATCACAAAAATCTGGTTTAGAAACATATTTTGGCAAAAGTCATCTTACGAGTAGAACTACGCGTATCAAAACCCTAGTTCTACGCGTAACATTATCCGTGGTTTGATCTTCAGTTTCGTGGTTTACACCGTGTTTTCTTGCTTGGATAAGCCTGAAAATACGTCGACTTTGGATATCTTTTGCACTGTGATAGTGTAAAATATCACTTGGGATAAAACCCTAAACTTACGCATAAGCATAAAAGCTTACGCGTAGAAATCCTACGCATAAGATTCATCTTACGCCTAAGCCTAGTCTTACGCATAAGGTAATCCCATGCCTAAGTTTCTACGCCTAACTTTGTGTCTAAGCATAACTTTAGTGTCTTTTCCCTACTTACGCGAAAGCTAAAACTACGCGTAACTCTTGATTGTTACGCGTAACTTTGGTGTTTTTACGCATAAGTGCTACTTGGCTATTGTGATTTCTACGCCTAAGGATACTTCATCAACAAAGGTTCATTCGATTACAAAGATCCATTTTTACCAACACAAGTTTTCAACATGTCACAACCACCATACTCTAACTATTTCCCTTACACTTATTCTCAACGACAACAACAACTAAGTCCACAACATCAACAATGGAATCAACAACAAGTAATTTATCAACAACAATTTAATCAACAACATACTCCACAACTTGGAGCAATTCCTCCACCACAAATGGTTCAAACACCGCCAAGTCTTCAAGTTCAACCCTACACAAACGATTTCAATCAACATCCATCAAGGAACACTATGAAGGAACCTACTTGGTTTGCAAAGATGTGTGAAGCTTTAAGCAGCCAACAATCAATTCATGAGGCTGGATCACTTGATAGACCTCCAATGCTCACTCCAGGAAACTACGATCAATGGGTAATTAGGTTCTTTAGGTTTTCTGATCTGAAGAAGCCACATGGAAAGTTCTTAAAGAAGGTTATCTTGGAAGGTCCATTTCAGATGCCTACTGTCATTGTACCCGGAGATCCAAATGCTAATCCACCAAGGGATGAACAATCAAACATTGCTACTGTTGCAGACCTGAATCCAGAAGAACTTCTACACTATGAAGCTGATGAGCTTGCAATGCAATATATCCTTTTAGGATTACCAAACCCAATTCTTCGAAGTGTTGATGCTCAAAAGACTGCAAAGGCAATGTGGGAACACATTCATCTACTTATGGAAGGATCTGCACTCAATCAGGAGGATATGGAATCCAAAATTTACTTGGCTTATGAACACTTCTTGATTGAATCTGGAGAGACACTAGAGTCTTATCATCATCGATTCTTATACATCATCAATGATTTGGATAAACACAACATCATCATGCCAAGAATTGCAGTTAATACTAAGTTCCTGAGTAGTCTTGGTCCTGAATGAGAGAAGTATGTCATTTTTCTCCGTCAAGCGAAGAACATGCATCATTCTACATACGGATTGTTGTATGATTACTTGAAGCCTCATGAAAAGGAAGTTGATAGGGAAAGGATTCTCCATGCTCAAATTGCTTCACCTTCACATCCGGAAAATCAACAACTTTCCTTGTATGCTCAAAACAGTTATCCTCCTCAACCAGCAACTCAACCAACTGCCAATAATACACCAAATGATCAATCACAACAATCTCAACATAATCAATTGGTTCCATACAACAACAATGCTCAAGCCTTTGTCAGTGAAGCTAATGAGGAATCTGATCCGTTCGAAGCATTACAACAAGGATTTGTTATGATTGCTAATGCTTTTAGCCGTTATACCAACAAATCCAACAATCGTATTCGTTCCTCATCTAATACACGAAATCAGGCTGTTGTAAACAATGTACGAGTTGAAGTTCAGAATCGTGGTTATGGTCGTCCGATGGGCGGTGGTCAAGGGTTTAATGTTGTGGGTAGGAATAACAACATAGCTCAAGTGGTGGAACAGGGAAATGCTCAGAATGGGTTGAATGGTCTTCGATGCTACAAATGAAATGAGAAGGGACACCTGGCTAATGCATGCCCAAAGCCGAGGACTAAGGGCAGTGCTTATTTCAAAGAGGCTCTTCTTTTGGCTCTTAAAGATGAAGCTGGTGGATCTCTCACAGACAAAGAACAGAGTTTTATGGCAGATGCAGACTCAGATGATGATATGGAGGACTTGCAGGCCAATGCAGCTGTTATGTTGATGGCTAATATGCATGAGTTACACATGAGTGATACAGGCCCAATGTATGACACTGATGGCTTGTCTCAGGTACCCGAACAAACCATATTTATCTCTGATCTAATATCTCCGCCAACATCTGAATCCGGCAAGGCTCAGAATGTTCAAAATGAGTCCTCTACATCTCATTCCGATGATTTTCAATTAGACCCCGTAGTTACATTTGACGATCAAGACGACCTTATGGTTTCCTTTGATAATCAAATTGACTCTGTGGTTATACTTGAGGATCTAAATAATGATCATGTTGTGACTCCCGTTGAACAAACCGAACTTTTGCCTCATCCAGATCTTGCTCTTTTACTTAAAGACCAGCAATCCCAAATTGAAGAATGTTGTGCATTAAATCAGGACTTAAAAAGTAAAAATGCACTATTAACCAAGGATTTTGAATGTTTAAAAATGCAACTCAATTTTTTCAAAACTCAAGAAAACCGTGAAAAAGGTTTTGAAGCCGCTTTTGCTAAATCTCATCAAAACGAAAAATATTTAGAGAGACAGATGCGTGATCTAGCCGCTTCGAAGAATGCTTTGTTGTCTGAAATAGAACAACTGAAACATGAACATAAAAAGCAAATTAACGCTCTCACCTTGGAAAATCAAAAAGCTAAGGCTGAGCTGTTAACTTGCCAAAAACAGTTCTCTGCATACAAAAAGCATTCCACGAAACGAATAGATGATCATCTTGAAGAAATTATCGGCTTGCAACGCAAACTTAAAGAGTTTAAAACTGTTGTTTACAAACATGGTGAGTCAGTAACTGCAATTGAAAAGTTTACTTTAAAACCCAATCCAAATGGATATGGACCGAATCTTGCTGACTACAAACCTAAGCTTTCAACCAAAACATTCAAACCAAATCCTGAAGTTTCCAGTGCAGAATATAAAATTGATAATTCTGTTATGAGTGTTGTTGAATATCATCGTCAAGAGGAATTAGATGCAGAAGACGAGAGTCGATCAAAATTAGAAACTGTTGTTTACAACAAACCTTTTAATTACTCAAAACCGGTCACTTTTGTCACACCAACGGATTCTTCTAACACACCAAGGGTTATCATAAAAACGTCTGAGTCTTCGAATGTTAATCCCCAACCAGATTATGCACAAATTTATGGTCATTTACCTTCCATCAGTGAAGTAAACTCAAAACCTGAAAATCGCAAAATTCTTAGATATTTTGACATTTTCATGGCTGACCTCAAAACTTTACAACATGAGATAGAATATCATTCTGAAATCAAAGTTCAACATTTTCAATCGCCTCTGGCGCGAGAACAAAGAGACATCTTTCAGAAAAATCTTTTACCTAATGTTAAAAATTTGAAAAATTGTGCATTGTCTTGGGAACGGGACTTTCATAAGGAACTTGGAGTGATGAAGGTCGTTTTTGAGAAAACAGAAACATCTATTTCTAATACTAAACGTAAAAAGAAAATGTTGAGAAAAGATGTTGATCGACTCTTGAATGATGTTATCTGTGCTGATATCCATAATATTGTGTTATTGAATTTTGTGTCATATGCATCTGATTATATCTCTGCTGATACTGTTGACTCTGTGGTAACTGTTGAGAATACTGATAATGTGCTTCAGATCGAGTCTTTAAAAGCTGAAAATAAACGATTGCTTAACGAACTTTCCAATGCAAAATGTCGTCTTAATTGGTGTCAAAAAGATATTCACAATCAACAACTTGTTTTTCAAAACAAAATCGCTCAGTTGCATTCAAAATCTTCTGATCCTAAAATTGAGCATCTGGATGATCAAAACGTGTCTTTGAAAAGTCAAATCTCAAAATATGAACAAGAACTTGTAAAAGTTAAACAGGAATATGGTGTCATATTTGATTTACTCAATAAGACTCGTCATGCAGCATCAAACGAACTTGATCACTATCTTGCACACACTAGAGAAGTAATGCATTTTGCTGGTAATATTCGTTCTGAAAATCAAGATTTGATTCACACTATCTTTAAGTTAAGAGAAATGTTAGGAAAGTATGAACTACTTCCGCCTACCGTGATTAAGAGAATAGCACCAGTAACACTTAGTAATCATGAACCTAGAATTCCTACTGCCAAAACAAAAGTTGCTAACGTGCTTCCTTCTACTGAAACAGGAATAGTTGCGTCTTTTCCAAACGTCCGCACTTCACAGCCTAGGAGCACTACATCGAAGAATAGGAAGTTGCGACCTAAGAAAAGATCAATAAGGAATGCTAAAGTAGAAGAACACCCTAGGACTATGAATAAGACTCACGTTGCTTCCACTATAGATATTGCGTCTGGAAAATGTAATAGAGATAGTGATGTAACGAATGCTAAACCTTTAAGTACTTTTGATATTCAGTCTGATGCACCTTGTGTTATTTGTCGTAAAAGTCTGAATTCTGATTGTCATGACAAATGTGTTGCTAAAGCTATAATCTCCCGTTTACGGAATCCTAAGAATCGGAATACCTCTAGGCCCACTAATCATTCTAAGTCTGTGCTTGGTAGACCGCCTTCTTTAGATTATAAGGCAACCATTGTTGTCCCTGTAGCTCCAGTTTCACCACCAAAGAATGTAGTACCACCTAGTGCATTCACTAAGACTAAAGCAAATAGTAGTTATAGATGGCAGAAATGGATATATAACACACTAGGATTTAAATGGATGCCTAAAGTTATTGATGTGTGTATGTCTACTATAACTGCTCCGGAACCCTCTAACATTTCGGGTTCCACATCTACTTCTATTACATATGTGTCGTCTGTGTGTAATGCAGGTGATACAGATCATTCTCTGGATTGTTGATAGCGGATGTTCCCGACACATGACAGGCAACCTTAAACTGTTATCAAACTTTATTGCAAAGTTCTTTGGCACTGTCAGATTCGGGAATGATCACTTCGCAGCTATCATGGGCTACGGAGACTATATCAATGGGAACATCGAAATTAGTAGGGTTTATTATGTGGAAGGCCTCGGTCACAATCTGTTTTCAGTAGGTCAGTTCTGTGATGGAGATTTGGAGGTTGCTTTCAGGGAGAAATCTTGTTTCATTCGTGATCTACAAGGGAACGACCTTATGTTTGGCTCGCGTAATTCTAGTCTCTATACTATCTCTATGCAAGACATGGTTGCTTCATCTCCCATCTGCTTACTTTCAAAGGCAACATCAACAAAATCTTGGCTATGGCACCGTCGTCTCTTACATTTAAACTTTCAAACTATAACCAATCTTGCTCGACACAAATTAGTTGAATGTCTCCCACGATTCCGGTATTCTAAAGATCACCTTTGCTCAGCTTGTGAACAAGGGAAAAGCACTCGTGCTCATTTTCCTTCAAAGGTGGAACACAGCTCTCGACATGTGCTTCATCTTCTTCACATGGATTTATGTGGCCCGATGCGCGTGCAAACGATTAATGGCAAATGCTGCATCTTGGTAATAGTTGATGACTACTCACGCTGGACTTGGGTCTACTTTCTTCGAAGTAAAGCCAAGCTCCAAAGATGATCATCACCTTTCTCACAAAAATACAGGTTCAGCTCCGCAACACCGTCAGACTAATCCGAACAGACAAAGGAACTGAATTTGTTAACCAAACCCTTCATGAATTTTATGAGAAAGTGGGAATTCAGCATCAAACATCTATTGCACATACACCAGAACAAAACGGCGTCGTTGAAAGACGAAACCGAACGTTAGTGGAAGCTGCAAGAACAATGTTAATCAATGCTAAACTTCCAGATTACTTGTAGGCAGAAGCTGTATCTACTGCATGCTACACTCAAAACCATTCTATGATTACAAAACGCCACAACAAAACACCTTTCGAGCTTGTCCACAACCATAAACCGAATCTCAAACCCTTTCATGTATTTGGATCCCTTTGCTATCCGAATAATGATCGTGATGATTTTGGAAAGCTCAAAGCCAAAGCTGACATTGGAGTCTTTATTGGATATTGTGAGAATTCTAAAGGTTACCGAATCTGGAATCGTCGTACAAAGCAGGTTATGGAAACGATTCATGCTCATTTTGATGAACTTACGGAAATGGCTTCTGAGTATAACAGCTTGGAACCTGGTCACAACCGCTTAAACTTCCCTCAACCCCCATCATCAGCTGAACAAAGCCCCCAGCTCACTCGTCAACAAATGGAAATGTTATTTGCTCCTCTGTTCAGTGACGATATTGATGAACGTGCTCCAGGTGTATCCGCTGTTTCCGCTGCTCAACCTGATATTACTCTTATACCTGATACACCTGATACAACAATTACTGTTGAAGAAGTACCACCAGTTGACTCCACCACAACAGTTGAACAAACCGCTTCCAACAATGATGAACCAGCTGATGATATTCTTAATGAAGTACCCCCACCTACAGATTTTGATCCAAATGTGTTCTTTAACCCGTTTGCTAATGACACTGCTGCACCTGATGTCGCGGAATCATCAACAAAGAATTTGAATCCTCAGAATCTGCACAATGTATACCAACATCAACCCTCTACACATCGATGGACAAAAGACCATCCTCTAGCAAATATTATTGGCAACCTGAATCAACCAGTCGTTACAAGACAACGTCTTCACACAGATGGTGAACATTGCATTTATGCACTCACTGTCTGCCAATCTGAGCCTAAAAACATTAAAGACGAAATGACAAAAGACAACTGGATCGAATCCATGCAAGAAGAACTCAACCAATTTAAACTTCTTGAAGTATGGGAACTGGTTGAAAGACCAACAGGGGTCTACGTCATTGGTCTCAAATGGATTTGGAAAAACAAATTGGATGCTGAAGGGAACGTCATCTGAAACAAGTCACGTCTAGTTGCTAAGGGTTATCGTCAGGAAGAGGGAATAGACTTTGAAGAATCTTTTGCTCCGGTTGCTCGTCTTGAGGCTGTTCGGATATTTCTCGCGTTCGCGGCTCATATGAATATGACGGTCTTTCAGATGGATGTCAAAACTGCGTTTCTCAACGGACAACTTAAAGAAACGGTTTATGTCAGCCAACCAGAAGGATTCGTTGATCCTGAGTTCCCGAACCATGTCTACAAACTGAACAAAGCTCTTTATGGTCTCAAACAAGCTCCTCGGGCATGGTACAATAAGCTATCATCTTTCCTCATTGCTAATAATTTCACCAAAGGTTCGGTCGACCCTACTCTTTTTATACAATATCACGGGGCACATATCTTAATTGTTCAAATTTACGTGGATGACATCATTTTTGGGTCTACACATAAAAAGTACTCAATTGCTTTTGCAAAACTAATGAAGAAAAATTTTGAAATGTCCATGATGGGTGAACTTACATTTTTTCTAGGACTACATGTTCATCAATCACCCCGTGGTATTTTCTTGAGTCAGTCCAAATATGCCCTTGAATTGTTAAACAAATTTGGAATGAAAACCTGTGACACTTATGCCACACCAATGACTCATACCAAGAAGCTAGACGCTGATTTACATGGGAAATTAGTGGACCCTACCAACTACCGAAGTATTATTGGGTCTCTCATGTATCTAACAGCTAGCAGACCTGATATTGTCTTTGCCGTATATCTTTGCTCCCGTTATCAGTCGCGACCAACTGAAACCCACCTCTCTTAGGCTAAAAGAATCCTCCGATACATCAAGGGAACCATTAACTTGGGGATCTGGTATCCGAAGGATTCTGGTTTTGAACTAATCGCTTTTTCAGACGCTGACCACGCAGGATGCTTAGATTCACGGAAAAGTACTTCAGGAGCACTATAATTTCTTGGTGATAAACTGGTGTCCTGGCAATCAAAGAAGCAGGATTGTACATCGCTGTCATCAACCGAAGCAGAATATGTAACCATGTCGGCGTGTTGTGCTCAATTCATCTGGATGAGAACACAACTCAAAGACTATGGTTACGTATTTGACAGAATCCCGATGTACTGCGACAATCGGAGTGCCATTGCGATCTCGTGCAACTCAGTTCAACACTCGAAATCAAAGCACATCGATCTTCGCTATCATTTCATCAAGGAACACGTGGAACAGGGTACAGTTGAATTATACTTCGTGGGTACAGAATACCAATTGGCAGATCTACTCACCAAAGCCTTGCCTCCCGCTAGGTTTAATGAGTTGGTCCACCGGATTGGTATGAGGTGTTTGACTCAAGAGGAATTGGATGATCTCCTAAAACAATCTTAAAAACCTGTCAAACACCAAAATTTCTTTTGTAAATATTTTTTAAAAACAAAATACAAAAATATAAAACCTGATAAAACAACAAAAATATTCTTCTATCTAATTTTCTTTAAACATGTCAAATACATCTCTTCTTTCAACACTAAAATCTTTCAAAATTCAGTATTTTTTCCGATCAAGTGTTGAGGGGGAGAAAATAAATACTTAACTGTCTCAAAATATCTGTGTACTTGCATGTTATCTGTTAATACAAATAAGCCGTAAAAACGTTTATTTATATTTTACGATCTTCTAATGTTTTGTCGATAACAAAAGTAAAATCATATTAACGAAACAAATAAAATACGTAAATGGTTTGAACTAATAGTTTTCTAACATATTCACATTTTCACATAAAACACTAAAACAAGTATAAGTGATTTTATGATCTAGATATATATATGTACAACAACTAGTGTTTACATATTGGGTTAACAAGTAAAAATGATTCTATGATTTAGATATGTACAACAACTAGTGTTTACATATTGAGTTAGCATATACTTAAACTAAGTATACTAAAATGGGTAAAAGCATGTAAATACTAAAATAAGGTAAAAACATGTAAATACTAAAATGGGTAGAAACTAGCAAATGGTATTGAACCAAAACCCATGGTTTTATATATACCACTTATCTAAGTTCATTGTATCTAGAAAGAAAACCATGGATCAACCCATAACCCATGACCCATAACCAAAAATACCCATGGGCAAAGAGGAGCGTTCCACGGATCCCTAGCTTTGTGCTAGCCGGATCCCAAGTGGAAGGGATCCGTGGGATCCGGGGAAACAGTAGAGAATTTCCTCTATAAATAGAGAGCCATTTCTTCCTTACTTGTCATCCCTTTACACACATACTTCCCCCAAGTATTCTAACCCTCTAACCTCAGATCCAAGAGATCTATGTAGCTTTTCTCTTTTGTTCTTATGTGATCTTGTACGTTCCTCTTAAAGGAAAGATCACCACATCTTGAAGACGTGCAAGCTCAAGTCCATGAGTTGCCATGCTTCGTCATCATCAAGACAACGAATGTTCTCTTGTTGATAGTTCTTCCTTTCTCCATAGATGTTGGGTTGAAGGCATTAGTGAAGAATGCCGAAAGTGTCAAGATGGAAGCATTAGTGAAAGGTGCTTATCATCCGCGTCAAAGCATTAGTGAAGAATGCTTAAGGTGTCAAGACGAAGGCATTAGTGAAGGGTGCCAAGCGTTGTGTCAAAGGCATTAGTGAAGGATGCCGAAGAATCAAATCAAGTAGCATTTGGGAAGAATGCTTAGGTCGTATAATCGATGAGGTGCATCGTTATACATATAAGTGTTTATTTATTTACAAGGATGGTGTTATCCTTGATGGTGTTGTAACAAGGAGTAGATCTCCTTGATAATAGGTGTTGTGTCGTGAAGGGTAGTAGTTCCTCCATAATGGAACTAGGTGCGTAGCCTAGTACCTAATAAAGGGTAGGCGACGTTGTGATAGGATTAGTTCTCCTAAGGTGTGAAAGAACTCGGTGGTTAGCCTAGCACCGTATAAAGGGTAGGAGACGTTGTGTTAGGTGTGGTTCACCTTGGTGTGAAAGAACTCGGTATTTAGCTTTGTACCGGAAAAAGGTTAAGCGACGTTGTGAAGGCTTCTCCGCCATAAGGAGATTTGGTGTAGTGCTTACGAACTCTCGAGTAGGTGACTCGGGGAGTGGAGTAGGGCAAGGAAGGTGTCCTTGTAGCCGAACCACTATAAATAACTTGTGTCGTGGTGATGTGCTTCTTACTCTTTATCTTTCATTATATGTTTATATATCTATCTATCAACGTCCAACATAAACAACCAAATAGATTGACATAAGTCGATCTAAAAATTTAAAAGGAAGTTTTAAATTGGTAAAACTATTCAACCCCCCCTTCTAGTTTTCCACAATTGGCATCAGAGCTTCGTAACCAAGTTTCTTAAAGTATATTGTACTTAAAAGACTTGATACGATCCGTGTATGTTTGAAAACTACAAAGAAGGATTTTTTTTTGGGATCATATTTTCTGTTAAATCATTTTGTTGGACATTGATAGATGATTCTAACAATATTCCGTTCTCGAGTAATTTTCATGCTAGAATTTCCCAAAATCTTCATTCAAAGATGAAGTCAACATTCAAGGAAGGATTCTTAAAGTAATCACAACTTTAGTACATCAAGTACAAAGGATTACTTTAAAAGCTCATGAAGTATTTTTGGTCTTATACCAAATCAAGAAGCATAGAGGTATGTTTTACTTTTCATTAGATAGGATACTTGAGCTCTACTTATTTTCACAAGTACTACTTTGATTATTAAAACATTAAGAGCGTTAGAAGTCTCTTTCGTCACTCTTCCACCTTTCTCGTCATCGGGAATAATATTTTTTTTTAAGACGCCGTCATCACATCCTCGATATGAGATTCATCAAAAGCCGTCATCCAAAAACAATCGTCATCTAAAACCTCCGAACTATTTTTTTGGTAAGCTATTCCATAAGCATACTACAAAAATAATGTCAAACAACCTCTTTTATGTTCATAGTAGCCGGATCCCTCTAGTTTTACTAGCCGGATCCCAAATACAAAGGATCCGGGGGAACCGTGGAACAGAACTCAGCTATACGCTTTCAAAAAACACCACTGATCTTTTTCCCTCTATTCTCATAACACAAAAACGACCAAGCTACTGAATCCATCCTCATTGGCTTCCATAACTTCAAGTATTCCCTCCTAGAATACCATTGTAAGTAATTACATTAACCTGTTCAAATTTTCATCTTCTTCATTCTAGGGTTAATGGTTCCTTAAATTACAATCAAATTAATTTAATTAGGTTTTTTTAAATTAATCATGAAAAGGGGCTTTTTAACTAAATCACATTGTGCTCACAACATTGTTAATACAAATCAAAAACCATAAACCCATTTCCAACTAATTTTACCTAATTGGAAAATTTGTATTTCTAGGACCAACCATGCCCAAAGCCACTCAACAAGATCATCATGACACCGTCCACTATCTTACTCACTACTATCGTAAAAGGGGCCTGACCAAAACTAACCGTAAAATTTTCAAAAGCCTCACAAAACGACTTATTCACGAAGGTCGTGTAGTCAAGGAATGTTTCCTTGAAGATACCGACATTCGTCAAGTTTTCTCGACAATCAACTTTGATTGTCTTCTTGACATTGATGAACAAATTTGTCCGGTTTTTATTTTTGAGTTTTACAAAAGCTTTAGGATCATTAGAAACACCGATAATAGCATCTCAATTGCCTTTATCATCAACACACAAAACCTTACTCTTCCTCTCAACACTTTTGCTCAAATTCTTCGCATTCCTTGTGAAGGAATTTGTATGTACTCTCAAGATTGGGCAATTAACGCTCAAAACCTTGCACTTGATCCTAAGCCTCTTTACAACACTCCTCTCGACAATCCCGAAACCATTCGTGATACTATCTTTAAAATTAGGACCAACCAATCCCGTTACGATCGTAACAAAAAGCTCATTCACCGTGATCCCTTTAAAATGGAACTTTTTGAAATGCATCCCATGTTTAGAAAATGGGAAGAAATCCTTATGGAAAACATCATTAGCCTAGTTGGAAACAAAGATCATCCAAACGCATGCCTTGTGCAAATGATCTATTGTCTTATCCACCAAAGGCCATTTAATCTTGCCTATTACATGGTAAGGAGAATGGCTGGGGTATTCAAAGCTTCCAACATGGTACTCCCATATGGTATGCTCCTAACACGACTTTGTAAGTACGTTAGTGCATTGCAACCATCCCCTATCAACGATGACCATTACCTTTCCGATCACGTCATGGTACCCCTTACCAAACAACCATCTAAACGGTTCATGGTCAATGGAGAGAAACCCGAAGCCCTCTCGGACTCCTCGGCCGGAGAAGAAGAAGAAGAAGAAGAAGATAAGGAGGACATCGACCCCGTATCCAACATCAAATTGGACATTCTTGAATACCACGAACAACTTCCAACCATTCCAAACGAGACCGCGGAATACAAACAAATAAGAGGCATGATTCAAAACCTCGCTTACAATCTCACTAAGCCGTCAAAAAGAAAGAGGAAGAATTGACGAAAGAGACAATAGGAATGTGCTTATTTTTATTTATCTTATGTTTGAATGATTTCTTTTTAGCATTGTTGGTTTATGGTATTTTGGATATTGTTTCTGGTGCTATATGATGGCTTGCTTGTTCTTATTGCTTGTTTTATAGACGTAATAATGTGAAAAACCTGCACATCTTTTCTGAATAGGTTCTGATCTGCAGATGCCGGATCCCTAGGAATAGCCTAGCCGGATCCCCTCCTTGAGGGAACCGTGGGATCCGTGTCAGCAGATAAGCAATACTGCATTTCCTACATCAAGATTGCTTTCTAGATAAACTTCACATTAGCTAAGCATCTGTTTTAGAACCCAACTAAGTCTTATTCCATGATAAGAAAAAGCTTAGACTCACTAAAGGCTTACTTAAGATCTTAGTCTAAATACGTCTTGATTTACTAACACATCAAAAACCACCATATTTCTGCTCCATTACTCACAAGCCAAATTTTCATCTTTCAAAACACTTAAGTAGACAAATTAAACATTTTTAGAAAATTGTTTCAAGTCATTCTTATTTCAAAATGAGTCAAAAATTAGTTTTTCAATTCCTATAATTTTTAAGGATTTTTCAAATTTCATCACAAGCTTTAATCTGATCACTAGGATCATTTATTATGACTTAACACCTCCAAAACACTTAGTGTTAACCTTGGATATCCATTGGTAGTCATTTTGTCCTATCATCCTTCCATAAGAAACAATCATTAGCTACAAACACTCATTACTCATGATCATTCAAGTACCCTATCATCCTAAAACACTTAGGAGAGCTGAAACACCAAAATCAAGATAGGCTTTAGCTTCTAGAAACCTCATTTCAAACCTGTCATAACTGCTGAGAGCCGGATCCCTAGAAATAGCCTAGACGGATCCCTCCAAGGAGGGAACCGTGGGATCCGGGTGACAGTATATGTCTAACATTGCTAACCCAAACACTCCATGTCATCTTAAATGAGTTCCTAGATCAGTGTAAACTTTGAATCTCAACCTTGTGCATGTCAATCATCACATTTCCATGAACATTAGTGGATTAAGTCTTAAATACAAAATTGCCAAGATCTTCTCTTTATAAACCACATTGCCTAGAACACTTTAGTCATCTCACACAAAAATATCAGCAATTGCAACCATTTCCCTTAGTCCTTTCAATATGAGAAAGGCTCCTAGTGCTCACTCATCCACCCAAGAACCACCCAAGAAACTTGCTAGAATCATACACGAAGTTTCTTCAACCGAATCATCTCCGGTTAAGTCCACCAATGCTAGGATTTCTCCCACATCAAGGAAACCAATCAAACTAATCCCCAAGAATAAGATTCCCACTAGGATATCTTCACCAAATTCTACCATAGCAAACCAACCCCCCACAACTCAACCAACATCATTAGTACCTAGAGATACTTCACAATCATTTTCACACTCTCACAATGTAGAAGACTTACCCTCTTGGCCATCTCATCTTTCACCATTACCATCCAATTCACATGAAAATATTGAGCCACAAAATCAAAATATTGAATCAACACTTGATCCAAAAGCAAACTCTATCATCCCTCCCAATAGTCCATTTTGGATTATGAGAAGACATTAAAAGCAACCACCTGACCAAATGGAAGATGATGTCTCTTTACCTCTAGCCACAAGCATTATAGAGCCACCACTAAATGAGTCTCAACCAAATCCTCCTTTATTTGAAGAACCTCAACCCACTTCACTTGAACTTTCACTTCAAGAAATCCAAAACCATAACAAGGATTGTTATCATTGTAAACACGTTGAAAGGTTGATACATGAATTACGCGAAGAGCATCGTTTCATGTTTCATCACCTCCTCGAACGTTTCGAAGAGGTTAACAAGCCTAAACCACAATGAGCATAATAGTCGTAAGCTCAAACCTAGAACGTTTAGGACACCTTTTCCTAATTAAGTTCTTTTAGTCGAATCTTAAGTTTGGGTTAACTTATTAGCATTAATAGCATCTATTTGGCTAGTTCATTCTCTTAGTTTTTAGAGATTTGGTTGTGTATCTCTTTGTTTTATTGAATGAATACTTTTATGCCATGATTATTATGTGTGTTGTGCTTGTTATATTGTACTTTTATCTCATTCCCTCAAGTTGCACTCCTTGACATTTCTTCACTGCTGAAGAAACTATAACAGATAGCCGGATCCCTTCCAGATAACTAGACGGATCCCTCCTTGAAGGGAACCGTGGGATCCGTGGTACAGAAGCACAAATTTCTACTAACTTGAGTCTCTTTTGCAGGAAATTATGCACTATACTCTTGTTTTTCTAACCTTTGTTTTGTAGATTTTCAAAGTAATACATGAAGATTTTGACACCATAAAAGCTAGGGGGAGCTTTGTGTCAAACAATATTGCAAAATCATTTGCAACTTAATCCAATTTTGGATTACACTTCATGATACCCCATTGCAACTTTGCAATATTCGAGGGGGAGCACGTTTTCGTCACTTAGACGAATCATTTGCAAACTTAATTGCAAACACAAGTAGCTTATTTTACACTATGTCCTTGACGCCCTTTTTTTCAAAGGGATGGACTCGTCAAGGGGGAGTTAAGACGAGTACCATTCCCGTCACTTGCTCTCGTTACATCTTTTAAAATTTTTCTTATGAAAATTGTGTTGGTTTCTTTTAACACTTTTTGTTTCGACAAAAAGGGGGAGAAGAAAGTAAAAACTACAAATTCAAACGTTTACGAATTTTAGCTTTTCCTTAAAATAATTTTATGTTTTGTCATCAACAAAAAGGGGGAGATTGTTAATACAAATAAGCTGTAAAAACGTTTATTTATATTTTACGATCTTCTAATGTTTTGTCGCTAACAAAAGTAAAATCATATTAACGAAACAAATAAAATACGTAAATGGTTTGAACTAATAGTTTTCTAACATATTCACATTTTCACATAAAACACTAAAACAAGTATAAGTGATTTTATGATCTAGATATATATATGTACAACAACTAGTGTTTACATATTGGGTTAACAAGTAAAAATGATTCTATGATTTAGATATGTACAACAACTAGTGTTTACATATTGAGTTAGCATATACTTAAACTAAGTATACTAAAATGGGTAAAAGCATGTAAATACTAAAATAAGGTAAAAACATGTAAATACTAAAATGGGTAGAAACTAGCAAATGGTATTGAACCATAACCCATGGTTTTATATATACCACTTATCTAAGTTCATTGTATCTAGAAAGAAAACCATGGATCAACCCATAACCCATGACCCATAACCAAAAATACCCATGGGCAAAGAGGAGCGTTCCACGGATCCCTAGCTTTGTGCTAGCCGGATCCCAAGTGGAAGGGATCCGTGGGATCCGGGGAAACAGTAGAGAATTTTCTCTATAAATAGAGAGCCATTTCTTCCTTACTTGTCATCCCTTTACACACATACTTCCCCCAAGTATTCTAACCCTCTAACCTCAGATCCAAGAGATCTATGTAGCTTTTCTCTTTTGTTCTTATGTGATCTTGTAGGTTCCTCTTAAAGGAAAGATCACCACATCTTGAAGACGTGCAAGCTCAAGTCCATGAGTTGCCATGCTTCGTCATCATCAAGACAACGAAGGTTCTCTTATTGATAGTTCTTCCTTTCTCCATAGATGTTGGGTTGAAGGCATTAGTGAAGAATGCCGAAAGTGTCAAGATGGAAGCATTAGTGAAAGGTGCTTATCATCCGCGTCAAAGCATTAGTGAAGAATGCTTAAGGTGTCAAGACGAAGGCATTAGTGAAGGGTGCCAAGCGTTGTGTCAAAGGCATTAGTGAAGGATGCCGAAGAATCAAATCAAGTAGCATTTGGGAAGAATGCTTAGGTCGTATAATCGATGAGGTGCATCGTTATACATATAAGTGTTTATTTATTCACAAGGATGGTGATATCCTTGATGGTGTTGTAACAAGGAGTAGATCTCCTTGATAATAGGTGTTGTGTCGTGAAGGGTAGTAGTTCCTCCATTATGGAACTAGGTGCTTAGCCTAGTACCTAATAAAGGGTAGGCGACGTTGTGATAGGATTAGTTCTCCTAAGGTGTGAAAGAACTCGGTGGTTAGCCTAGCACCGTATAAAGGGTAGGCGACGTTGTGTTAGGTGTGGTTCGCCTTGGTGTGAAAGAACTCGGTATTTAGCTTTGTACCAGAAAAAGGTTAAGCGACGTTGTGAAGGCTTCTCCGCCATAAGGAGATTTGGTGTAGTGCTTACGAACTCTCGAGTAGGTGACTCGGGGAGTGGAGTAGGGCAAGGAAGGTGTCCTTGTAGCCGAACCACTATAAATAACTTGTGTCGTGGTGATGTGCTTCTTACTCTTTATCTTTCATTATATGTTTATATATCTATCTATCAACGTCCAACATAAACAACCAAATAGATTGACATAAGTCGATCTAAATATTTAAAAGGAAGTTTTAAATTGGTAAAACTATTCAACCCCCCCCCCCTTCTAGTTTTCCACATTATCCTATCCCGGTTGTTTCTTTTATCAATGGTGGTAAATTTTCTGGTTCATTAACACTCCTCGGACTAAAATTTATAACCTTTCATTATTTTCTTAAGTCAAAGGGGAGTGTCGTCAAGTTTCTTTCTTAAAATCTTTCGTTTGGTAACCAAAATGGAAGCTAAATGGCTTTGAATGAAAAAGGAAAAGGTGGAGGGACCAAAACTGCCAAAAGGTTAAAGTCATTTTAATAAAAACACCCCACCTAACTTTTCACTTCACATTTAATACTCAAACCAAACTTCATCCTACGCTTAATAATCGTTCAAGAAATCTGTGTTTTGGATCATCAATTTGTAAGTGTTTTTGTGTTTATAACAAGTTTTTAAACAAGGGTTTTGATTTTCACTCAAATCCAACGGTCAAAAGATGATATTCAGTGTGATTCGTGTTCTACGCGTAAGCTATGAACACAAATCACTCATTCGTGTGTTTTTGGTTAATGTGATTGTGTCAAAACGTTTAATTAATCATGCTAAAACCATTTCTATCATCAAAACGCACCCAGAAACACGAATTGAATGACTTTTGAAATTAGGGTTTATGCGTTGATTTGGGTATTTTCAAATGAGAATGTTTTTGGTGAAAAAGATTGTTGTAGAAGGTTGTAGTCAAGCTGAATTAATCATATCTAGGCCCAGAATACACCCAGAAACACTAATGATTCATAAAATGGAAATTAGGGTTTATGTTCATACTTTTTGGGTACTTTTGATTCTTGACATACTTGATGTTAAAACTTGGCTAAGACAACTCAATAGACATCTTAGACTTACCAGAAAAATTTTGATGCTAATCCTATGGCTAAAATTCATATGCGTAATTCTTAAACTATTAGGGTTTTAGTCTTACGCGTAAGATTTTCTACGCTTAAACTGTTTAACATGTTTTCATGCCATGATCTGTTATAAGATGAATGTATGGGTTAATATTGATGATATGATGAATTTATTTCAGGTCTGTTACAAGTGAGAATTCAGAATCAAGGTTCTAAGCAAACTACGCATAAGGATCACCTTACGCGTAGCATGTTATGCGTAAGAGTGTTAGGTCACTAGTTTTACAAACACAAGCTTATAAGAAAGAGATAAGGCGATTGAACAAGTAAACAAACACACACACACGATATAAGTAATACGGTTTACGCATAGAGTATGAATGAAAGAAAACTTGAACAACCAACCTTCAAATGAAGGTTTACAAGAGTATTTATAGGAGGAAAGCTAGGGCAACACTCCTAGTTTCCATCCTTTCTTTAATGGGCTTGGGCCTAAGCTCATGGGCCTTCTACATAAGCTTAAGGCTAATAACAATCATAAAGGCCATAATAAAGCTAACTATTACATATTAATTACTAACACTTGATTATGGTTTAGGAGTGATTCCAACAATCTCCCCCTCAAGTGTTGGTGATGAACGGTGAAGGCGTTGATGTAATAGTAGCTCTGACGTCTTCTAACATTCTTCTTTCTTGTTAGAAGAATTGCCTTGATTTGAACAATATCCCCAGTGTAGAGAGATAGTTTTCTTTGAACAGTTATGCTTTGACGTCATCATTAACTTTGTTCTTTGATTATTGTTCTTTGTGGTGAAAGTGATAGTATGTTGTTGTCTGCATCAGTCTGCCTCAGGTCTGCTTCGCTGCTCCAGTGTCTCCACGTCATTCTTCAACATGCTCACACGCTCTATGACGTTGGAATTCAATACTGATGAAGTTCTCTAAATCTTTAACTTTGTAGATTCTTTGGTTTGACGAAGAATCATTCTGACGGTTGTGTTGCTTTTGAATAGAACTTTCATTAGTGATGATGTTGGCGTGAGCATGAGAAGAATCAGCACGATCATCCCGCTCCGGAGCTTCCATAAGAAGAAAACATTTCAAACGGTTAGTAATAAGCAGGTTCCGGCACTCACAAGTTTGAACTTCGAGAGTGTTAACAGCATAGTGTGAAAACACAACTCTAATTCTTACAAAGGCCGTTCCTGAACCGGAGTCCCACAAGTGAGATAACACGATGTACCAAGGTACACCTACGGTTCAGATGAGTCGCTGAGGTACACTGAAGCATCACCTCACGACGGTAGACCGTTTGAGACACACTCCGCGTAATCCACGGGGAGTTACCGAAGTGACCTGCTGTCAGGGCTGTTTGATGTTGACCCTGGCAGGAGTTTCCATTCAATCACTGAGGATCACAGATGTGAACCTTTCATAAATGTTCTCGACAGATTGCTAAGATCTGTGAAGGACTCGATATGAACCACTAATAATCTTATTTGGTGATCGTCAAGTGATAAAATGTCAAGTGTTCTTAAGAGATCTTTTGATGAATCTCGTGGCTCTAGACTCAATAGTGCGTTTTGGTTTTCCTGAGCGGAGACTAGGGAGAGGGTCTCCTTCTTCAATACCAGCGATCTCTAAGAGAAAGCCAATAGTTTACGTAGGGTTCCCTATGAGAATGAAACAAGCTTCTGTTGAGAGAAACTTGAGTGGCTAAGAAGGTTTAGTGCATGCGTCACTGGGTCCATGACGACTTTTAATCTTCAATACCGGTGTCAC
Organism: Chrysanthemum seticuspe; assembly: GCA_019973895.1. Classification (NCBI taxonomy): domain Eukaryota; kingdom Viridiplantae; phylum Streptophyta; class Magnoliopsida; order Asterales; family Asteraceae; genus Chrysanthemum; species Chrysanthemum seticuspe. The sequence continues at coordinate 229,238,196 of BPTQ01000001.1, forward strand.
TAAGTGACAACCAGTAGTATATGAATTGAACCCGGTGTCTGCCCTAAGTTGAGTAATCTGGAGGGATATTTCTTTTCACCCTTTACTTTTCATTTCTTTTTGATTCTTCAACTCCTTCTTTCTCCGATTCTCATTTTCTCCTTTTTACAATCATTCCTAAGGACTTCTAACACTAACTAATGGTAGTGTCCTTGGGTAGATCCCTCCGGCTCTGGCGGATCATAGGACGGTTATTCCTAACCTTAGTCACCTTATAACTCCATGACTAACCTATGTTGCCATTAAAACCACTGTTTGTGAAAAATCTCTCAAATGGTTTGTAAATGAAAAACATGTTTGAACCACTGTGAGAGATAAGGTTTTGCATAAATACTCCCCCTCCACATGTGCTTAAGAGTATTAATGGTTTAAATGCACAGTGAGGAAAGAGCGCACACATTTTTGAATTGATCCACTGGAGATAGACAGTCCCCCGCGAGACACGGTTACGTTGCATAGTTAAAGAGTTACATTGTCAGCTTTTAGGTGACAACTAGCTCTAATAACTACCTTGAAGGTGTAGACAAACCTCGAAAGGTTGTCATACCCGTCAGAGTTCATGTCTACCAAGAGTTTCTCGAATGGTACTTTCTACTTGGACAAGTCCTTTGCGAGACACGTTTACATTACTAGCGAACTAGCTTGAAATTATTACCCGTCCAGGACAAGTCTTTTCGAGTTACTAACAGTTTAGTACCGTCAATTCGTTGGTTAAGTCTGAAGTACACAGATTCATTTGCATTTTTCACAACATATTTCTTATCACACAATTTTCTCCCCCTCAAAAATGGCATATAAACAATGTTATTTTTGAACGGTTGAGAATAAATATGACCATTTCGAGTGTTGCGGGAAGATGACCACTATGAACAATTTGTGAACAAAGTTTTAATTCAAATACTCCCCCTCAACTAGTGATATAAACGGTTGAGGTTTTGAAAAATCATATGGGGAAGTACTTGTTCTTTTGAGCAAAACCTTGAAAATTGAAAGGTTTGATAGGTTTTACTCAAAAGTAAGAAGCTTTCGCTCCTTTTATAAGGATTGTGGCACTGAAGCGTACCACAGGGTCCTTTCTTGACAATTACGGGTTGTACACTGTTATGTGTGCACAAGCCATAGACATATATAATCACACATCCAAATTTGTAATTAAAGAACCAATTCAAGGGGTACCAGGAAGTGCAGTGATGTTCCCAGGAGTGCGCACAGGGCGTTGAAAACCGGTTATGTTAATCCTGGGTCGACCACCAACATAGCTCGCCAATTGTCTGAACTGATCCCTTCTGAACAACCGTTCATCAATCATGGTGATGATCCTTCTCACATTCCTCTGATCCTGAGAATTCCATCGCTTAGGGTTCCCAATGTTTTCACGTATGTCCTTCAATCGATAAGCTAATCCGTCCCTAACCATCTTCAGAGTATGATCTCCAAATTTGTGAAGCTCATTACACGCCATCAAGCAATTGCGATGAAGTTCACTGCGATAAACGACACCAAACGGTTTGCTGATGAGTGTTAATTGTAATAGCTGGTTGATATCGGGAAGATCAAGCTGTGGTAGAGTGAAGTTGACACGTGTCTGATATGATTCAACGGCAAGCTGGAGATCTTCAACACGTTCTTTTATGACTATGCGTCTGATGAAACTGAGCAGTGACTTGATGAATTCACGTTGTATTTCGGTTGAAAATTGTCTCATGCGACCCTGTACTTTGGCAAGGTACATGTCTTCAATATCGTTGAGAGAAAAATTCTCAAAGTCAGCTTCACAGAATGCATAATCCCTTTCATCCTGTCTTTTGACCACAATCTTCTTGAGGAAGGTGTAGTCCCATTTGGATGAAAGACCAACATGTTGGATGGCAACGATGTCTTTAGTACTAAACACTGCATGTTGTGACTTCTGAACCTGACAGCTTCTGTAGTAGATTCGTCGGCGTTCTGGCCAGTGATGAATCCCATACAATGCATCTCGACGTATGCTGCCACTGTGTTGGAGAACAAGTGATTGGCACGTTCCTCAATGGCAATGCAGTTTGAGTAGATAGCTGCAGGGAATGGAAGTGTCAAGGATGTAGCCTATTTCCTTGAACCATCGCCACCATGGAGAAGAAATTCCAGGTCTTTGTTGAAGAAATATCGGAAGGGAATCCGTGGTTCATCTGGTTGGCCAATGGTCGGTAGAGATTTGGTCCAATCGGTGTAGTATGGAGGGTTGTCCCTTTTTGTGAAGTCAATGTTTGCTTCCGGGTTGAGCCAATCCATGTTGTTAGACATAGCTCGAGCAATGTTGTCAAGATGATATTCGACCTCGAGGGCGCTTTCCGAGCTATCTTTTAACAGTTGAAATGCTTCATTCTTGATTCGCTTCAACTCGGATTTCGTCATCTTCTTCACGTGGAACTTTTCTTGCAAAATTTTTGCATGCTCCAATGTATTACCGTCTACCAAGTCTTGACCTTCATCAGGGTAGGGAGTTTGATTGACAAGTGTGGAGAACCATTCAAACTCTTCGGTTTTATCGTCATCTAGCCATGATATGACTTCAGGCTGAGTCGTCTTCTTCTTCTTTTTGGAAGGCCTTGATGATGATTCTGGTTTCTGCACTTGTTTGGGTGAGGTGGGTTGTTGTATGGGCTTAAGGACCTCTTCATCGTCACCACCCGTATACTCAAAGTGATCATCGGTTTTTTGAGTCAGGGGTGGTAACTCGGAATCGTCCTGAGGTTTTTCAGTTGAAGAACGAGGAGGGGACCTTTGTTGAGCAGAAGTTCTTTGTTGAGCAGGAGTTCGTTGAGGAGGGGGTTGCATAGAAGATGATTCACAAGACTTCTTCTGACGTTTAGCTTTATCATGCTTATCCTGATCCTTGTCTTCATCGTCTCTAGGACGTTTAGACTTTTCTTCTTCGAATCTACAAGCCTCTTTGAGTTGGAAGTCCAGCAATGCTTGAAACAGCTTTCCTTCCTAAGAAGTAAATGTCCCTGATCGTGTGGACATTTGTGTGACAAGCTTGGCCACCAATTCATTATCCGAGAAAACTACAGGATCAGATGGATTGATTGTGACGGTTAAAGGTGTTGATCTTATAGTTTGCTTGGCTATCTGCATAAGATTCGGATATAGTTGTCTGGTAAACATCTCCTTTGTGACTTTAGGAACGATATCCTGAAGGTACTTGTTAGTGTAACCTTCGATCATTTCGTTCAGTTCCTCTTGACGATGACTTTTCATGAATTCCTGAATAAACTTCCTTTCTTCTTTCATCTTTTCATGCTCGTCATACAAATGTTGTATGTGATCAGCATAGAAATTCAACTTCTTTTGGAGAATGTCTTTCTTTCTGATTTGTTTGACAGCATTCCCAATACGTTTATGAGCATGAGATATCCAGGAACGAGGTGGTTTCTTCACTGATTTGGATGATGATTTTGTTGATTTCTTTGATGGTGGTGGTGATGAATGAGATGAAGAGTCTGATGATGAGGAGACATGAGGAGGCTCGGGGTTCTTAGGCGGTTCAGAAGTTTCCTTCTGTGAATGTGTGGGACTTTCCAGAAGCAACTTGTCATAATCATCATCTTTATCTTTCTCAGACTTCTCAGTTTCAGGGTTCTCAAACTCATATTCGATAGTATCCTCCACAAGCTTTTGTTGTTGCAGAAGAGTGGTGGCACTAGATCCCTTATCGGGTCGATTAACCGCATCAGGATCTGGTGAGGAGTGGGCAGCACCACTTGATCCTCCGGGGCCACCCATTTGGTCTTTTGCAAATTCTTCAGCCTTTTGAAGGTGACTAACAAATTTAAACTTCTTCCTGTAGGATTGATCCAGTTGCTCTTCTTCTTCTTCAGAGCTCTCATTATAGGGCACAAGTGCGGGAGTCTTCCCTTTTCCTTTATCAGCTTGAGGACTTGGAGGTTTTGGTACGGAAGGGTTGTCATCCTTTGCAGTTTCAGAGAAGGTAATCTCTTCATCTGTGTCAGTACCTTCAGAGCTTTCGTCCAAAAGCTTTCTTTGCAGTTCGGGCTTAGGGATAGGGATGGGAGTAGCTTCCTTAGAGGGAAAAATCTTCTTTCTTGAAGGGTTCCTCTTGGGGAATTTCCTTTGACTCTCCGTACTTGCGGCACTTCCAGCACTGCCTCTTCTGGTTCTCCGAGTAGGTGTCCCAGAAGCCTTTTCATCAAGATGGCCAACTTTACCTTCTTTAACGGCTACCCAATACCTTTTGTACGTTTCCAGCTTTTTGATTTCCTCTGTAAGAAGGTGATCGGGCAACTCAGCACCCTGTTTCTTCGTAGACGATTCTTTGATTCTGACAGATAGTATGTGCTCAGTCAATATGTCATGATTATCTGGGTCATTGAGTCTCCTGGGGATATCAGGATGAAGTCCGAGAGCTCTCTGGAGCAACAGTTTGGTGTATCTGACATAGGGAATTTTGGAGCCAAGCTTCTTATGAAACAGCATCATGTCTTCCCATAGCAGTGCTTCAATTATAATGTCCTTTTTGTTGATCAACGACCAGAAAATTTGCAGTTCCATGAGCTTGGGATGCTCATAGCCACTGTCACGACCAGAGACTGATTTGGTGATGATCATGTAGAGTGTCCTCCATGGTTGAGGAATATTCTTCAGCTCCACGTGAGAGTGCTTAGTAATGATTCCTGCAACCTCATCATAACCAATATTTATCAAGAATTGCAGGACAGTCTGTTCAGTAGGGGTGGCAAAGAAGTCGGTTGGAGCGATGTCTGGAATGATGAGAACAACTCGTAAGTCATCAGGAGTGATAGTGACTTGTTTGTGATTAAGAGTCACATTCACAGCATTTTGACCAGTGATCCTCTGCATAGAATCCCATAATTGTTGAATGTAGACCTCTGGAACTGTGGCAGAGTGTGACAGTAGGTTCTGGTAGGGATGATTCCTGAGAATATCCACTGCAATGAGACAAGAAGATTCTGAGCATGTGAGGGTGTCAAAGTCAACCCTAAGGTTGTTCTTTCCAAGCTTTCTCGGATAACCCTCTGGAAAGATATCAGCAATTGTAAGAACTTCCGATGCATCCACATTCATTTGTTCAGCCATGTCGTGATCTGAAATAACATTAGCCAAAAGAACCAACATATCGAAAGACATAATGTTAGTCAACAGAAGGTCTTATTGTCTAGTTATTGAATGTACAGTGTTAATGATTGTTACGAGTCCTAAGTCACTTGTTTGTCCAATAGTCTAATGACGTCGTGAAATGTTTCGTGAGTTAGTTAACTTTAAGTTTTATAGTTTATGTTATCACTTATTGTTCACAACATATCAAACGATTAAGTTTATTAGTGACATTATTGGATTCGTGATGATATGATTAGTTTATTAACAAGTTTGTACACGTAACAATTCATAATGAAGGTCAATCCAGGCTTAAGCGTAGATTCGGCAAAGTTAAGCGTAAACAGTAATGAGATACGCGTAGACTAGAGCTTACGCGTAGGATCCTAACTTACGCGTAAGAAATGTTACGCGTAGGAATAGGGGACCTTATGCGTAGAGCTTACGCGTAGGCGTATAAGGACCTTACGCGTAAGGCTTACTCGTAAGAGTAGACCTTATGCGTAGAGGTCACTGTTTACGCATATCCTTCACAGGATACGCGTAGTCCCATTATAGAACCTTACGCGTAATGGTTATGCGTAGAATTATTCTTACGCATAACTTGACTACGCGTAGGGTAATCCTTATGCGTAGAGTTGCAAATGACCTTGATTCTGAATATTAAGCGTAGCAAAGCCTGAAATAAGTTCATCAAATCATCAAAGTTAACACAAAACATCATTTTATCAACAAGTTATGGCATGAACATTCATAACACAGTTACGCGTAGAAAGTCATACGCGTAGGTCAAAACCCTAAGGGTTAAGATTTACGCGTATGAAATTTAACCATGGGATTTGCACCAAACAAATTCAGGTAGGTCTAGAGTGTTGTTAGAGTCTTTAGGCCAAGTATTAACATCTAATATGCTGTGAATCTAAATTACCCAAAAGTATGAACATTAAACCCTAACTTCAAATTGTCAAACAATTAGTGTTTTTGGGTGGTTAACAACCATGGAAATCATCAATTCAACCTCATATGACCATAATCCAACAATCTTTTAGACCAAAACACTTCACATTTTGAAAAACCCAAATCGACTCATAAACCCTAATTTTCAAAAATCATTAATACATGTTTCTGGGTGGGTTTTGATGGTTAAAATGGTATCCTTGATGTATAAGAAACGTTTTGACACTATCCATATAACCAAAAACACACACACAATGATTATGTGTTCATACGCATATGCGTAGAACACCTAATCACGCGTAACACACTTTTTAGCCGTTGGATTTGCATGAGATTAAAAACCTTAGCTTAAAAACATGTTAAGATCATTAAAACACTTACAAAATGATGATCAAAACAACGGATTTCTTGGTTCAATCTTAGGTGTAGGATGAATATAGTTGTGTGTATTAAATGTGAAGTAAAAAGTAGGTGGGAGGTGTTTTTATTAAAAGTAACTTTAACATTTTGACAGTTTTAGTCCCTCCACCTTTTCCTTTTTCAAACAAAGCCATTTAACTTCCATTTTGGTTACCAAACAAAGTTTTTAGGAAAGAAACTTGACGACACTCCCCCTCGACTCTAGAAAATAATGAAAGGTTATTAATTTTAGTCCGAGGAGTGTCATTGAACCAGAAAATTCACCACCATTGTTAAAAGAAACAACCGAGATATGATAACATGCAAGTACACAGATGTTTAGAAACCGTTAAGTGTTAATTTTCTCCCCCTCAACACTTGATCGGAAAAATACTGAATTTTGAGAGATTATAGTGTTGACGGAAGAAATGTACTTGCCATGTTGAAAGAAAATTAGATTAGAAGAGTATTTTTGTTGTTTTATAAGATTTTATATTTTTGTATTTTGTTTTTGAAATTTATTTACAAAAGATGTTTTGGTGTTTGACAGGTTTTTAAGACTGTTTTAAGAGGTCATCCAATTCCTCTTGAGTCAAACACCTCATACCAATTCGGTGGACCAACTCATTAAACCGAGCCGGAGGCAAGGCTTTGGTGAGAAGATCTGCCAATTGGTATTCAGTACCCACAAAGTATAATTCAACGGTACCCTGTTCCACGTGGTCCTTGATGAAATGATAGCGTAGATCGATGTGCTTTGATTTCGAGTGCTGAACAGAGTTGCACGAGATTACAATGGCACTCCGATTGTCGCAGTACATTGGGATTCTGTCAAATACGTAACCATAGTCTTTGAGTTGTGTTCTCATCCAGATGACTTGAGCACAACACGCGGACATGGCTACATATTCTGCTTCGGTTGATGACAGCGATGTACAATCCTGTTTCTTTGATTGCCAAGACACCAGTTTATCACCGAGAAATTGTAGAGCTCCTGAAGTACTTTTCCTTGAGTCTAAGCATCCTGCGTGATCAGCGTCTGAAAAAAGCGATTAGTTCAAAACCAGAATCCTTCGGATACCAGATCCCCAAATTAATGGTTCCCTTGATGTATCGGAGGATTCTTTTAGCCTCAGAGAGGTGGGTTTCAGTTGGTCGCGACTGATAACGGGAGCTTAGATAAACGGCAAAGACAATATCAGGTCTGCTAGCTGTTAGATACATGAGAGACCCAATAATACTTCGGTATTTGGAAGTGTCAACTAATTTCTCAAGTAAATCAGCATCTAGCTTCTTGGTATGAGCCATTGTTATGGCATAAGTGTCACAAATTGTCATTCCAAATTTGTTTAACAGTTCAAGGGCATATTTGGACTGACTCAAGAAAATACCACGGGGTGATTGATGAACTTGCAGTCCTAGAAAGAATGTAAGTTCACCCATCATGGACATTTCAAAAATTTTCTTCATTAGTTTTGCAAAAGCGATTGAAAACTTTTTATGTGTAGACCCAAAAATGATGTCATCCACGTAAATTTGAACAATTAAGATATGTGCCCCGTGATATTGTATAAAAAATGTTGGGTCAACCGAACCTTTGGTGAAATTATTAGCAATGAGGAAAGATGATAGCTTATCGTACCATGCCCGAGGGGCTTGTTTGAGACCATAAAGAGCTTTGTTAAGTTTGTAGACATGGTTCGGGCATTCTGGATCAACGAATCCTTTGGGTTGGCTGACATAAACCGTTTCTTTCAGTTGTCCATTGAGAAACGCAGTTTTGACATCCATTTGAAAGGCCGTCATATTCATATGAGCCGCGAACGCGAGAAATATCCGAACAGCCTCAAGACGAGCAACCGGAGCAAAAGATTCTTCAAAGTCTATTCCCTCTTCCTGACGATAACCCTTAGCAACTAGACGGGACTTGTTTCGGATGACGTTCCCTTCAGCATCCAATTTGTTTTTCCAAATCCATTTTAGACCAATGACGTAGACCCCTGTTGGTCTTTCAACCAGTTCCCATACTTCAAGACGTTTGAATTGGTTAAGTTCTTCTTGCATGGATTCAATCCAGTTGTCTTTTGTCATTGCGTCTTTAATGTTTTTAGGCTCAGATTGGCAGACAGTGAGTGCATAAATGCAATGTTCACCATCTGTGTGAAGACGTTGTCTCGTAACTACTGGTTGATTCGGGTTGCCAATAATGTTAGCCAGAGGATGGTCTTTTGTCCATCGGTGTGTAGAGGGTTGATGTTGGTATACATTGTGCAGATTCTGAGGATTCAAATGGTTTGTTGAAGATTTCGCGACATCTGGTGCAGCAGTCTCATTAGCAAACGGGTTGAAGAACGCATTTGGATCAAAATCTGCAGGTGGGGGTACTTCATTTAGAATATCATCAGCTGGTTCATCATTGTTGGAAGCGGTGTGTTCAACTATTGTGTTGGAGTCAACTGGTGTAGGTGCATCTTCAACAGTAGTTGTTGTAGCAGGTGTATCAGGTATAGGAATATTATCAGGTTGTGCAGCGGAAACAGCGGATACACCTGGAGCACGATCATTAATATCGTCACTGAACAGAGGAGCAAATAACCTTTCCATTTGTTGACGAGTTAGCTGGGGGCTTTGTTCAGCTGATGATGGGGGTTGAGGGAAGTTTAAACGGTTGTGACCGGGTTCTAAGCTGTTATACTCAGAAGCCATTTCCGTGAGTTCATCAAAATGAGCATGAATCGTTTCCATTACCTCCTTAGTTCGACGATTCCAGATTCGGAAACCTTTAGAATTATCACAGTATCCAATAAAGACTCCAATATCAGCTTTGGCTTTGAGCTTTCCAAAGTCATCACGATCATTATTCGGATAGCACAGGGATCCAAATACATGAAAGTGTTTGAGATTCGGTTTATGGTTGTGGATAAGCTCGAAAGGTGTTTTGTTGTGGCGTTTTGTGATCATAGAACGGTTTTGAGTATAGCATGCAGTAGATACAGCTTCTGCCCATAAGTAATCTGGAAGTTTAGCATTGATTAACATTGTTCTTGCAGCTTCCACTAACGTTCGGTTTCGTCTTTCAACAACTCCGTTTTGTTCTGGTGTACGTGCAATAGATGTTTGATGCTGAATTCCCACTTTCTCATAGAATTCACGAATGGTTTTGTTAACAAATCCAGTTCCTTTGTCTGTTCTGATTAGCCTGACGGTGTTGCGGAGCTGAACTTGTATTTTTGTGAGAAAGGTTATGATCATTTGTGGAGCTTGGTCTTTGCTTCGAAGAAAGTAGACCCAAGTCCATCGTGAGTAGTCATCAACAATTACTAAGATGTAGCGTTTGCCATTGATCGTTTGCACGCGCATTGAGCCACACAAATCCATGTGAAGAAGATGAAACACATGCTGAGAGCTGTGTTCCACCTTTGAAGGAAAGTGAGCACGAGTGCTTTTCCCTTGTTCATAAGCTGAACACAGGTGATCTTTAGAATACCGGAATCATGGGAGTCCTTCAACTAGTTTGTGTCGAGCAAGGTTGGTGATGGTTTGAAAGTATAGATGTGAGAGACGACGGTGCCATAGCCAGGATTTTGTAGATGTTGCCTTTGAAAGTAAGCAGATGGGAGAGGAAGCAACCATGTCTTGCATAGAGATAGTGTAGAGACTGGAATTACGCGAGCCAGACATAAGGTCATTTCCTTGTAGATCACGAATGAAACAAGTTTTCTCCCTGAAAGCAACCTCCAAATCTCCATCACAAAATTGACCTACTGAAAACAGATTGTGACCGAGGCCTTCCACATAGTAAACCCTGCTGATTTCGACGTTCCTATTGACATAGTCTCCGTAGCCCATGATAGCTGCGAAGTGATCATTCCCGAACCTGACAGTGCCAATGAACTTTGCAATAAAGTTTGATAACAGTTTAAGGTTGCCTGTCATGTGTCGGGAACATCCGCTATCAACAATCCAGAGAATGATCTGTATCACCTGCATTACACACAGACGACACAGATGGAATAGAAGTAGATGTGGAACCCGAAATGTTAGAGGGTTCCGAAGCAGGTATATTCGACATACACACATTAATAATTTTAGGCATCCATTTAAATCCTAGTGTGTTATATATCCATTTCTGCCATCTATAACTACTCTTTGCTTTAGTCTGAGTGAATGCACTAGGTGGTACTACATTCTTAGGAGGTGATACTTGAGCTACAGGGATAACAACACATGCCGTAGAATCTAAAGAAGGCGGTCTACCAAGCACAGACTTAGAATGATTAGTGGGCCTAGAGGTTTTCCGGTTCTTAGGATTCCGTAAGCGAGAGATTATAGCTTTAGCAACACATTTGTCATGACAATCAGAATTCATACTTTTACGACAAATATCACAAGGTGCATCAGACTGAATATCAAAAGTACTTAACGGTTTAGCATTCGTTACATCACTATTTCTATTACATTTGCCAGACGCAACATCTATAGTGGAAGCAACGTGAGTCTTATTCATAGTCCTAGGGTGTTCTTCTACTTTAGCATTCCTTATTGATCTTTTCTTAGGTCGCAACTTCCTATTCTTCGATTGAGTGCTCCTAGGCTGTGAAGTGCGGACGTTTAGAAAAGACGCAACTATTCCTGTTTCAGTAGAGGGAAACACGTTAGCAACTTGTGATTTGGCAGTAGGGATTCTAGGTTCACGATTACTAAGTGTGACTGGTGCTAATCTCTTTATCACGGTAGGCGGAAGTTGTTCATACTTTCCTAACATTTCTCTTAACTTAGAGATAGTGTGAACAAATCTTGATTTTCAGAACGAATATTACCAGCAAAATTCATGACTTCTCTAGTGTGAGCAAGATAGTGATCAAGTTCGTTTGATGCTTCATGACGAGTCTTATTGAGTAAATCAAATATGACACCATATTCCTGTTTAACTTTTACAAGTTCTTGTTCATATTTAGAAATTTGACTTTTCAAAGACACGTTTTGATCATCCAGTTGCTCAATTTTAGGATCAGAAGATTTTGCACTCAACTGAGCGATTTTCTTTTGAAAACTAAGTTGATGATTGTGAATATCTTTTTCACACCAATGAAGACGACGTTTTGCATTGTAAATTTCGTTGAGTAATCGCTTATTTTCAGCTTTTAAAGACTCGATCTGAAGCACATTATCGGTGTTCTCAACAGTTACGACATTTTCAACAATATCAGCATAGATATAATCAGATGCATATGGCAAAGAATGAAACAACACAGCATTATGGACATCAGCACAGATAAGGTCTTCCAAGAGTCGATCAACATCTTTTCTCAAAAGTTTCTTTTTACGTTTAGTATTAGAAATAGATGTTTCTGTTTTCTCGAAAACGACCTTCATAGTTCCAAGTTCCTTATGAAAATCCCGTTCCCAGGCTAATGCACAACTTTTCAAGTTTTTAACATTAGGTAAAAGGTTTTTTTGAAAAATGTCTCTTTGTTCTCTCGCCAAAGGCGATTGAAAATGTTCAATTTTGATTTCAGAACGATATTCTATCTCATGTTGTAAAATTTTGAGGTCAGCCATGAAAATGTCAAAATATCTAAGAATATTTCAATTTTCAGGTTTTGAGTTTACTTCACTAATTGAAGGTAAAGGACCATAAGTTTGTGCAAATTCTGTTTTGGGATTCACATTAGAGGACTCAGGTGTTTTGATGATAACCCTTGGTGTGTTAGAAGAATCCGTTGGTGTGACGAAAGTGACCGCGTTTTTATAATTGAAAGGTTTGTTGTAAACAACGTTTTTTAATTTTGATCGAATCTCGTCTTCTGCATCTAATTCCTCTTGACGATGATATTCAACAACACTCATAACAGTATTATCAATTTTGTATTCTGCACTGGAAACTTCAGGAGTTGGTTTGAATGTTTTTAGTGAAAGCTTTGGTTTGTAATCAGCTAGATTTTTTCCATATCCTTTTGGATTGGGTTTTAAGGTAAACTTTTCAATAGCTGTTACTGATTCACCATGTTTGTAAACAATAGTTTTAAACTCTTTAAGTTTGTTTTGCAAGCCGATAATTTCTTCAAGAAGGTCATCTACCCGATTCGTTGAATGCTTTTTGTATGCGGAGAACTGTTTTTGACAAGTTAACAACTCAGCCTTAGCTTTTTGATTTTCCAAGGTGAGAGCGTTAATTTGCTTTTTATGTTCATGTTTCAGTTGTTCTAATTCAGACAACAAAGCATTCTTCGAAGCGGCTAGATCACGCATCTGTTTCTCTAAATATTTTTCGTTTTGATGAGATTTTGCAAAAGCGGCTTCAAAACCTTTTTCACAGTTTTCTTGAGTTTTGAAAAAGTTGAGTTGCATTTGTAAGCATTCAAAATCCTTGGTTAGCAGTGCATTTTTACTTTTTAAGGTCTGATTTAATGCAACACATTCAGCAATTTGGGATTGTTGGTCTTTAAGTAACAGAACAAGATCTGGATGAGGCAAAGGTTCGGCGTGTTCAACGTGAGTCACAACATGATCATTATTTAGATCCTCAAGTATAACCACGGAGTCAATTTAATTATCAATGGAAACCATAAGGTCATCTGGATCGTCAAATGTAACTACGGGGTTTATTTGAAAATCGTCAGAATGAGATGTAGATGACTCATTTTGAACAATCTGAGCCGTGTCGGATTCAGATATTGGCGGAGATATTAGTTCAGATATGATGATGGTTTGTTCGGGTACCTGAGACAAGCCATCAGTGTCATACACTGGGCCTGTTTCACTCATGTGTAACTCTTGCATATTAGCCATCAACATAACAGCTGCATTGGCCTGCAAGTCCTCCATATCATCATCTGAGTCTGCATCTGCCATAAGCTCTGTTCTTTGTCTGTGAGAGAACCACCAGCTTCATCCTTAAGAGCCAAAAGTAAAGCCTCTTTGAAATAAGCACTGCCCCTAGTCCTCGGCTTTGGGCATGCATTAGCCAGGTGTCCCTTCTCATTGCAGTTGTAGCATCTAAGACCATTTAACCGATTCTGAGCATTTCCCTGTTCCACCACTTGAGCTCTGTTGTTATTCCTACCCACAGCATTAAACCCTTGACCACCGCCCATCTGACGACCATAATCACGATTCTGAACTTCAACACGTCCATTGTTCACAACAGCTTGAGTCCGTGTGTTAGATGAGGAACGAATACGATTGTTGGATTTGTTGGTGTAATGGCCAAAAGCATTAGCAATCATAACAAATCCTTATTGCAATGCTTCGAACGGATCGATTTCCTCAGTCGTTTCACTGACATATGCTTGAGCATTGTTGTTGTTGTATGGAACCAATTGATTTTGTTGAGGTTGTTGCTGTGAAGGTGTGGTTGAAGCAGTTGGTTGAGTTGCTGGTTGAGAGGGATAATTCTGTTGAGCATACAAGGCAAGTTGTTGATTTTCCGGATGTGACTGTTTAGCAATTTGAGCACGGAGAATCCTTTCCCGATCAACTTCCTTTTCATGAGGCTTCAAGTAATCGTACAACAATCCATATGTAGAATGATGCATATTCTTCGCTTGACGGAGAAAAATGACATACTTCTCCCATTCAGGACCAAGACTACTCAGGAACTTAGTATTCACTGCAATTCTTGGCATGATGATGTTGTGTTTATCCAAATCATTGATGATGTCTGAAAATCGATGATGATAGGACTCTAGTGTCTCTCCAGGTTCAATCATGAAGTGTTCATAAGCCAAGTAAATTTTGGATTCCAAATCCTCCTGATTGAGTACAGATCCTTCCATAAGAAGACGAATATGATCCCACATTTTTTGTGCAGTCTTTTGAGCATCAACACTACGAAGAATTGGGTTTGGTAATCCTAAGAGGATGTATTCCATTGCAAGTTCATCTGCTTCATAGTGTAGAAGTTCTTGAGGATTCAAGTCTGCAATAGTAGCAATGTTCGTTTTCATCTCTTGGTGGAATAGCAGTAGGATCTCCGGGTACAATGACAGTAGGCATCTCAAATGGACCTTCCAAGATAACCTTTTTTAAGAACTTTCCATGTGGCTTCTTTAGATCACAAAACCTAAAGAACCTTATCACCCATTGATCGTAGTTTCCTGGAGTGAGCATTGGAGGTCTATCAAGTGATCCAGCTTCATGAATTGATTGTTGGTTGCTTAAAGCTTCACACATCTTTGCAAACCAAGTGGGTTCCTTCATAGTGTTCCTTGATGGATGTTGATTGAAATCATTTGTGTAGGGTTGAACTTGAAGACTTGGTGGTGTTTGAACCATTTGTGGTGGTGGAATTGCACCAATTTGTGGATTATGTTGTTGATTAAATTGTTGTTGATAAATAGCTTGTTGTTGATTCCATTGTTGATGTTGTGGAGTTAATTGTTGTTGTTGTTGATGATTATAAGTGTGAGGGAAATAGTTAGAGTATGGTGGTTGAGACATGTTGATAAACTTGTGTAGTAAAAATGGATCTTTGTGGTCGAATGAACCTTTGTTGATGAAGTGTCCTTAGGCGTAGAAAAGACAAGAAACCAAGTAGCACTTATGCGTAAAAACACCAAAGTTACGCGTAACAAAGAGAAGTTACGCGTAGGATTTAGCTTACGCGTAAGTAGGGAAAAAAAGACTAAAGTTAGGCGTAGAAAGTTAGGCGTAGGATTTTCTTATGCGTAAGACTATGCTTAGGCGTAGGAAAAATCTTAGGCGTAGGATTTCTACGCGTAAGCTTATGCTTATGCGTAATTTTAGGGTTTTTGCCCAAATGATCTTTTACACTATCACAGTGCAAAAGATATCCAAAGTCGACGTATTTTCAGACTTATCCAAGTAAGAAAACACGGAATAAACCACGAAAATGAAGATCAAACCAAGGAAGCACTTACGCGTAGTTTTAGGGTTTTACTACGCGTAGAAATGCTCGAAATTTTGATTCTGTCCAAAAGTGTTTCTAAACCAGTTTTTGTGTGATAAAATAGCTTCAATAACACCAAAATACACAAAAGTGTGAAACTTGATGAACCAAAGCCTCTAAAACAGTTACGAGTAGGATAGAACCCTCGTTCAAAAACTCGATCAAAAACAACTATCCACGCATAAAGTTTGAAACTTTTTGCCAAAAACAAGTATTTTAACACCTTAAAACGTTGAAAGTACAAGAATCTTGGATTAAAAAGTGTAAAAAACAAGTTTTTAAGCGAACCAAAGTATCAAATGTGCGTTTTAGGCGTAGGACCGAAACCCACTTGAAAAACAAACACGATTCACCCAACTAGTAGGCGATTGATACCACTGTTAGGTCACTAGTTTTACAAACACAAGCTTATAAGAAAGAGATAAGGCGATTGAACAAGTAAACAAACACACACACACGGTTTACGCATAGAGTATGAATGAAAGAAAACTTGAACAACCAACCTTCAAATGAAGGTTTACAAGAGTATTTATAGGAGGAAAGCTAGGGCAACACTCCTAGTTTCCATCCTTTCTTTAATGGGCTTGGGCCTAAGCTCATGGGCCTTCTACATAAGCTTAAGGCTAATAACAAACATAAAGGCCATAATAAAGCTAACTATTACATATTAATTACTAACACTTGATTATGGTTTAGGAGTGATTCCAACAAAGAGTAATCTTACGCGTAGCGTCTACGCATAAGGTTCTAAAATGGGACTACACGTATCCTGTGAAGGATATGCGTAAACAGTGACCTCTACGCATAAGGCCTAATCTTACGAGTAAGCCTTACGCATAAGGTTTTTATACGCCTACGCGTAAGCTCTACGCATAAGGTCCCCTGTTCCTACGCGTAATATTTCTTACGCGTAAGTCAGGATCCTACGCGTAAGCTTTCGTCTACGCGTATAACACTCCTGTTTACGCATAACTTTTCCACTTTTACGCCTAAGCCTTGATTGACCTTAATTATGAATTGTTACGCGTGCAAACTTGTAAATAAACAAATCATAACGTCACGAAACCAATAATGTCACTAATAAACTTAAACGTTTAATATGTTGTGTTAAATAAGTGATAACATAAACTTTAAAACTTAAAGTTAACTAACTCACGAAACTTATCACGACGTCATTGGACTATTGAACAAACAAGTGACTTTGGACTCGTAACAATCATTAACATTGTACATTCAATAATAAGACAATAAAACCTTATGTTGACTAACATAATGTCTTTCGATATGTTGGTTCTTTTGGCTAATGTTATTTCAAATCAAGATATGGCAGCTCAAATGAATGTGGATGCACCAGATGTTCTCACAATTGCTGATATCTTCCCTAATGGCTATCCAAGGAAGATTGGAAAGAACAACCTCAGGGTTGACTTTGAAACCCTCACCTGTTCAGAATCTTCCTGTTTGATTGCTATGGATATTCTCAAGAATCATCCCTACCAGAACATGCTCTCACATTCTGCTACAGTACCGCAGATCTACATGCAACAGTTCTGGAATTCAATGCAGAGGATCAAAGGTCAAAGTGCTGTGAATGTGACGCTCAATCACAAACAAGTCACCATCACACATGCAGACTTATGGGCTGTACTTCTCATCCCTGACATCGAGCCAACCGACTTCTATGCCACACCTGCTGAAGAGACAGTTTTGCAATTCTTGATTGATATTGGCTATGATGAAGCTTCAGGAATTATCACTAAGCATTCTCATGTGGAACTTAAGAACATTCCTCAACCGTGGAGAACTCTCTACATCATCATTACCAAATCTGTCTCTGGTCGTGATAGCGGCTATGAGCATCCCAAGCTCATAGAACTGCAAATCTTTTGGTCATTAATCAACATGAAGCACATCGAGCTTGAAGCTCTGATATGGGATGACATGATGTCATTTCTCAAAAAACTTGGCTCAAAGATTCCCTATGTCAGATACACTAAACTGTTGATCCAGAGAGCACTTGGACTTCATCCTGATATTCCCAAGAGGCTCAATGACCCCAACAATCACGACATGTTGACTGAGCCTATTTTATCTGTCAGAATCAAGGAATCTTCAACAAAGAAACAAGGTGTTGTGTTGCCTGATCTCCTTCTCTCAGATGAACTCAAACAGCTCTACTCTTACAAAAGATATATGGTAGCTGTGAAAGAGAACAAAGTTGGCTTTCTTGATAAAAAATCTTTTGGTACGCCTACTAGAAAAACCAGAAAAGGAAGTGCAGGGAGTGCTGCAAGTACTGAGACTCAGAGGAAGTTCCCCAAGAGGAATCCTCCTCATAAAAAGACTGTTCCTTCTAAGGAAGCTGGTCCTATTCCTATTCCAAAGCTTGAACCACAAAGAAAGCTAGTGGACGAAAGCTCTGAAGATACCCAATCTGACGAAGAGGTCTTCTACTCTGAATCTGCAACCGAAGCACCTCCTTCAGTAGCAAAACCTCCCAGTCCACCAGCAGTAATAAGCAAAGGGAAGACTCCAGTACTTGTGCCATATGAAGAAGATAGCTCAGAAGAAGAGCAACTGGATACATCCTACAGGAAGAAGTTTAAAATCGTTAGACACCTACAAAAAGCTAAAGAATTTGAACAAGATCAAATGCGTGGCCCTGGAGGGTCGAGTGGTGGTGTCCACTCTTCACCAGATCCTGATGCGGTTAATCGACCCGATAAGGGAACTGGTGCCACCACTCTTGTTCAACAGCAAAAGCTTGTGGAAGACTCTACTGATTATAACATTGAGAAACCAGAAAAGGATAAGTCTGAGAAAGAAAAGACTGATGAAGAGGCCCGAGCTCAGACGGAAGTAAAAGCTAAATCTGGACAAGATAACGAAGAGAATTATGATTATTATCTTCTCAACAGTCCAATTCATTCCAAGGAGGATACTTCTGCACCTCCAAAGGACCCTGAGTCTCCTCATGTCTCATCATCATCAGATTCATCATCTCATTCTTCACCACCACCATCTAAAAGATCAACCAAATCAACATCTAAATCAGTGAAGAAGCCAACTCGATCTTGGATTTCTCAAACTCATAAAATAATTGTGAATGCTGTCAAACAAGTCAGAAAGAAAGACATGCTCTACAGGAAAATGAATTTCTATGCTGATCAAATACAGTACCTTCATGACGAGAATGACGAGATGAAAGTTTAAAGGGCGTATGTCCAGAAGCTCATGAAAGATGATCTTCAAGGGAAAATGGACGAAATGATCAAAGGTTACACTCACAATTACCTCCTTGACATTGTTCCGAAAGTTACAAAGGAGTTGTTCACCAAACAACTCTATCTGAATCTACTTCACCTGGCCAAGCAGACTATGAAATCAACACCGATGCACGTGAACATCAATCCAGTTGATCCCATAATATTCTCAGATGCTGAGTTAGTTGACCGGCTAGTAGCTCAAATGTCAAAACTATCTGCAACACTTGCCTCTCACGAAGGTAAATTGCTTGAAGCATTGCTGGAATATCAACTCAAATCAGCATGCCGAGAAGAAGCTGAAAGGCCAAAGCGTCCACGCGACGATGAAGATAAGGATCAGGATAAGAATGATGAGCATAAACGCTCGAAGAAGTCTGGTGAATCATCTTCAATGCAACCTCTACCCAAACGGACTCCAGCACAACAAAGGTCTCCTCCTCGTTCTTCTACTGAAAAACCTCAGGATTCTTCTGAGTTACCACCCGAGACTCAGAAAACCGGTGATCACTTTGAGTATACGGGTGGTGACGATGAGGAATTCCATGAGCCCCAACAACCACCCACCTCTCCCGACAAAGGTAAGAAACCAGAATCCTCATCCAGGTCTAAGAAAAAGAAGAAGAAGGCGCCCAAAGCTGACGTCGTATCATGGCTAGATGAAGATGACACAGAAGAATTTGAATGGTTTTCTACACTTGTTAATTCCACCCCCTATCCACCTGAAGGTCAAAATCTGGAAGACGGTAGTACATTGGAGCATGCTAAGTTCTTGCAAGAGAAATTCCGTGTGAAAAAGATGACGAAATCCGAGTTGAAGCGAATCAAGAATGAAGCATTTCAACTTCTCAAAGACAGCTCGGAAAGTGCTATTGAAGTTGAGTATCACCTTGACAATATAGCACGAGCTATGTCTAACAACATGGATTGGCTCAACCCAGAAGCAAACATCGACTTCACCAAACGGGATAACCCTCCATATTACACCGACTGGTCTAAACCTCTACCGACAATTGGCCAACCAGGTCAGCCTAAGATTCCATTTCGCTATTTCTTCAACAGAGACTTGGAATTTCTTCTACACGGCAGTGATGATTCAAGGAAATATGCTACATCTCTGACACTTCCGTTCCCGGCAGCTATATACTCAAACTGCATAGCCATCGAGGAAAAGGCTACCCACATGTTTTCTAACAATGTGGAATTGTATGACCGTGATGCAATGTATGGGATTCACCATTGGCCGGAACGCCGACGAATCTACTACAGAAGCTGCCAAGTTCAGAAGTCTCAAAATGAAGTATTCAGTACTAAAGGAATCGTTGCTGTTAAACATGTTGATCTTTCGTCTAAATGGGACTACACTTTTCTCAAGAATATTGTGGTCAAAAGACAAGACGAAAGAGATTATGCATTCAGTGAAGCGGACTTTCAGAATTTGTCTCTCAATGACATTGAAGATCTGTATCTTTCCAAAGTACAGGGACGCATGAGACAATTCTCGACTGAAGTACAACGTTAATACATCAAGTCCTTGCTAATATTCATCAGAAGCATAGTCATACAGGAACGTGTAGAAGATCTCCAGCTTGCAGTTGAATCATATCAGACCCGTGTCAACTTCACTCCACCTCAGCTAGATCTTCCCGACATCAACCAGCTTCCACAATACACACTCGTCAGCAAACCATTCGGCGTCGTTTATCGCAGTGAACTTCAACGAAATTGCTTGATGGCGTGTAGAGATCTTCACAAGTTTGGGGATCACACTTTGAAGAAGGTTAGGGATGGATTGGCTTATCGGTTGAAGGCGATATATGAAGGCATAGGGTCTCAAAAGCGATGGAACTCTCAGGACAGAAGGGATGTGCAGAGGATCATCAGAATGATTGATGAAAGGTTGTATCGAAGGGATCAGTTCAGAACTTTGGAAAGCTTTGTTGGTGGTCGACCCAGGATGAACATCACCGGCTATCAACGCCCTGTTCGCACTCCTGGCAACATCACTAGACTTCCTGGTACCCCTTGAACTGCTTCTGTCATTATTAATTTGGATGTGTGATTATATTATGTCTATGGCTTTTGCACACATAACAGTGTACAACCCGTAATTGTCAAGAAAGGACCCTGTGGTACGCTTCAGTGCCACAATCCTTATAAAAGGAGAGAAAGCTTCTTATTTTTGAGTAAAACCTATCAAACCTTTCATCTTTCAAGGTTTTGCTCAAAAGAACAAGTACTTCCCCATATGATTTTCAAAACCTCAACCGTTTATATCACTTGTTGAGGGGGAGTATTTGAATTAAAACTTTGTTCACAAATTTTTCATAGTGGTCATCTTCTCGCAACACTCGAAATGGTCATATTTATGCTCAACTTTTCAAAAATAACATTTATATATGCCATTTTTGAGGGGGAGAAAATTTTGTGATAAGAAATATGTTGTGTTAATGCAAATGAATCTTTGTGCTATAGACTTAACCAACGAATTGACGGTACTTAACTGTTAGTAACTCGAAAAGACTTGTCCAGGACGGGTAATAATTTCAAGCTAGTTTGCTAGTAATGTAAACGTGTCTCGCAAAGGACTTGTCCGAGTAGAAAGTACCATTCGAGAAACTCTTGGTAGACATGAACTCTGACGGGTTTGACAACCTTTCGAGGTTAGTCTACACCTTCAAGGTAGTTATTAGAGCTAGTTGTCACCTAAAAGCTGACAATGTAACTCTTTAACTATGCAACGTAACCGTGTCTTGCGGGGGATTGTCTATCTTGAGTTGATCAATTCACAAAAGTGCGAGCTCTTTCCTCACTGTGCAGATTTCTGTAAAAACTCTTAAGCATATGTGGAGGGGGAGTATTTCTGAAAATCTAAAACTCTTGAAGTGTTCAAACATGTTTTTCATTCACAAACACTTTGAGAGATTTTCATGAAAAATGGTTTTATGGCAATGGAGTTATAAGAAGATTAAGGTTAGGAATAACCGTCCTATGATCCGCCAGAGCCGGAGGGATCTACCCAAGGACATCACAAATAGTTAGTACTTAGAAGTCCTTAGGTATGATTATAAAAAGGAGAAAATGAGAATCGGAGAAAGAAGGAGTTGAAGAATTAAAAAGAAATGCAAAGAAAAGGGTGAAAAGAAATAGCCCTCCAAATTATTCAACTTAGGGCAGACACCGGGTTCAATTCATATGCTACTGGTTGTCACTTAGTGACGCCGTTATTGAAGATTAAAAGTCGTCATGGACCTAGTGACGCATGCACTAAACCTTCTTAACCACTCAAGTTTCTCTCAACAGAAGCTTGTTTCATTCTCACAGGGAACCCTATGTAAACTATTGGCTTTCTATTAGAGATCGCTGGTATTGAAGAAGGAGACCCTCTCCCTAGTCTCCGCTCAGGAAAACCAAAACGCACTATTGAGTCTAGAGCCACGAGATTCATCAAAAGATCTCTTAGGTACACTTGACATTTCATCACTTGATGTTCAACAATAAGAACATCAGTGGTACGTTATCGAGTCCTTCACAGATCTTAGCAATCTGTCGAGAACATTTATGAGAGGCTCACAACTGTGATCCTCAGTGATTGAATGGAAACTCCTGCTAGGGTCAACATCAAACAGCCCTGACAGCAGGTCACTTCGGTAACTCCCCGTGGATTACGCTTAGTGTGTCTCAAACGATCTACAGTCGTGAGGTGATACTTCGGTGTACCTCAGCGACTCATCTGAATTGTAGATGTACTTCGGTACATCGCGTTATCTCACTTGTGGGACTCCAGTTCAGGAACGGCCTTTGTAAAAATTAGAGTTGTGTTTTCACACTATGCTGTTAACACTCTTGAAGTTCAAACTTGTAAGTGCCGGAATCCGCTTATTACTAACAGTTTTCATGTTTTCCTTCTTATGGAAGCTCTGGAGCGGAATGATCGTGCAGATTCTTCACATGCTCATGCCAACATCATCACTAATGGAAGTTCTATCCAAAAGCAACACAAAAGTCAGAATGATTCTTCGTCAATTCAAAGAATCTACAAAGTTAAAGACTTAAAGAACTTCATCAGTACTGTTATCCAACGTTAAAGAGCGTGTGAGCATGTTGAAGAATGACGTGGAGACACTGTAGCAGCTAAGCAGACTTGATGCAAACTACAACATACTATCACTTTCATCACAAAGAACAAAGAAAAAAGATAATTATGACGTCAAAGCATAACTGTTTAAAGAAGACAATTTCTCTACACTGGGGAGATTGTTCGAATCAAGGCAATTCTTCTCACAAGAAAGAAGAATGTCAGAAGACGACAAAGCTACTATTACATCAAAGCCTTCACCGTTCATATTCATTCATCACCAACACTTAGGGGGAGATTGTTGGAATCACTCCTAAACCTTAATCAAGTGTTAGTGATTCATATGTAATAGTTAGCTTAATTATGGCCTTTATGTTTGTTATTAGCCTTAAGCTTATGTAGAAGGCCCATGAGCTTAGGCCCAAGCCCATAGGAGAAAGGAAGGGAACTAGGAGTGTTGCCCTAGCTTCCCTCCTATAAATACTCTTGTATAACCCTCACTTGAGGGTTGGTTGTTCAATGCATTTCTTTCACATACATCTCTACGCATAACCGGTATAAGCATAACGTGTGTGTGTGTTTGATTCATTGTTCAATCGCCTTTATCTCCTTCTATTAAGCTTGTGTTGTAAAACTAGTGACCTAACAACAACTTATAAAATTTTCTCGTTTTCTATGCTATTTATAAATTTTTGGAAATTCTAATGTCTTAATTTTCTAGAAAATCTGCAAACATCCATTCCACAAGTATTATATCCTAGTTTAGTCGTGTCATATATAGTTTTACCACCGATTTTATGCGAAGGTTTCGTCTATTTTCTTATAGTGTGCAAGTTATATTTGGCAAGAAGAAGAAACACAATATTGGATGGAGCTTATCACATATACATTCTTCTTGGGAAAGAATTTAACCACTACTTCACACGGATCCTACCGAGCTAATCAGGGGAGTACTAGTTTCTTTCTCTTTTACTTACCTTCCTTTATCATAACTATGATACTTTCAAAGATCATTGAGGACAATGTTCAGCTTAAGTGTAGGGAGGGAGAATAAACCGAGAACTTAGAAACTATGCTCATCCTTGAATATTTGTCTTGTCCTAGTTCATTTGTGTAATAAGCTATGAGAAATATTTGTTAGGGCAACTTTAGCACCAAATTTAAATTTTTTTATGACATGTACGAGCAAAAACTTTAGTCTTAATAAAGCGTTTCATGGATAGGAGTTATATGACTAGCACAAAAAAGCGTTTACCACTCAAATTCCACCTCAAAAATGTGAGGTTCGCCCCTAGATATTTAGGAATAAAAGCATTCACCTTTAATGCTTAGAGAGTGTACCGGTAGTATAATAGATTCTAGAACTTGTTTTGTGATGCATCCCGAGATCGCTAGTGAGACTACACTTGTGTAGTTAGGAATGACTAAATGATAAGAGGCATTAGGATAACCCTTGTTTGAAACCCTTTTTATAATTACTTCTTCCACATCGGTCGAGTAATTACCCCACACCCTTGCGATGTACTCATCTTTAGTACACGATACCCCTAGTTAACCCCTTAGAGCCTATCCTTTTCGCGGTTCTCGTGATGTTTCGGTTTTCCATAATATCAATGAAGAGCATTTTTTACAATCCACCCTAAATGTACACCCAAATCGCCTTAGCCTACCTTGTATGCACTCACATTTAGTGCATTATTGTTATCATACTAAACCCTTAGTTCAATTATCTAGTTACTTGCATGGTTGCTAAGTCGAGTCATATCTTTTGTACACAGTTTTGGGATGATTGGGACTCATGGGCAAAAGTAATATTTTATGGAGTAACGGGAAAGAACGTTAAATTCAAATTCCCTTTATTTACGTAATTAAATACTCCAAGTGTTTTGATCTTTTCAAATCGGGTCAATTAGTGTTAGAGTAATAAAAACTCAAGTGTAGGGATGCTTCTATAAATCCCTTATATTTTGATGTTATCTTAGAGGATGGTAAAGTAAAAGTGTAGGAAAAAAAATCAAAAAAAAGTGTTGAAAAAAAAACATATGGGCTACCATCCTACATCTATCTTTATGTTTATGTTTTTCAATTTATCTATGTTTGTTTCAAGTTATCTAGAGTTTAGTGAGTCGAGTCTTGGCTTAGCAACGCCATTCTTTTCATGCTTGTAACATAAGATTTTTGACTTGCCACCACTAAATCGCCTATCCAACCAAACCATTTGTTTCCCTACCGTAAGCCTAACATTACAACCATTTTAAAGACCTCTTAGATAGTTGTTCCTAGGTGCTTACGCCAAAGCGGTGGAGATTTGATCTAGTCTCAAGCCTATGGTAATCTATGTACTATGACCAGGTAATGAGTGTTTATCTTCCATTTCCATTTACTATATTTCATATACACCCGAGAGATGAAAGAATCTAAACACCCCTTGTGAGGTGCTAGTATATAATTTCCGTGCTTATTATGACTATTGCGGTGCTTTTACTTGTTGTGAACTATGTTAAACCAATGCTTCATGCCCCCAAACTTATAAATTGATTGGCCAAAAGCACATTTGCTTGAGGACAAGAAAATACCAAGTGTAGGGATATTTGATAAGGATTTAAAACGTACACTTTTAAGGGGTCATTTAAGCCCTTAATCGACCACTTTTATATCCGTTACTGCTTAATTTCATTCCTTTTCACTTATTAGGTCTCTTGGAAGCAAAATGTTGGAATGATGCATATTTGGACAAAAAGGAGTGATTATATGATGAAAATGGCAATGTCAAGATCGAAGACACTCAAGCTGCTAAAACTGAAGCTGACGGCGTCCCAACTAAAGGGCGACGCCGTCCCTCTCTACGGATATAATTAAAATACACCTGATGGCTCAGTAGACTTTTTGCTAAAATACACCTGACGGCGTCAGGCTTTGAAGAGGAAGGGCGTCACTAAGACTTTTCATCTCAGACGGCCCAGATCCAGAATCAGACGACGTCCCTGCTGAAGTCCGACGGTGTCACAACTACAACGTGACGCCATCCCAACGATAACTTGGCCAAGACGAAAACCCTAATGACGGCGATCTGACGGCATCCCACCTATAAGGCGACGCCGTCGCAAGTGTAAATCTATATATAGAATTTGATTTTTTAGTTATTAAAGAGGTAGACTTGTGGAGTAAAAAACCTAAACGTTTGTAGTCCGACTTGGACAATATCTTAGGGTCCCAAACCCTATTTTACACATCAAGATAAGTGTTTTAATCCATTAGTTTCATTATGTCTTCCATTGAATGTGTGTATGCTTGCTTGTTCAACATGTCCGGCTAAATTTCTTGTGTGTTTGCTTAGATCTATGAAACCTAGTTGTTAATTATTGATTGGTTGTCTCTTATCTTAATTGTAAATGGCTTATGAATGCACTAGGTTATCGTTGTGTTTAAATGCTTGAGTAATCTTTGCGAACATTAGTTTATGAATCACTTAGAGGATTCCGTAGTCTAAACATCCAAAGATAACCTTTAGGTTAGTTTATGAAACATCTAGCGGATTTCGTAGGCAATAATCTTAAGGTATTCTCAAAGAGTTAGGGCATAAGCATTCCCTACGACCTTAGAAAACACAACGCGTTAAGAATAAGGACGTGACAATTCAACCAACAATAAAAGATAACTAGGGAGTAATAGTATCTAGGTAAACACATTTTTAATCATCATACGAGCACACATCAAAAAGACATAGCTACCCGTAGTAATAGATAGTTAGAATAGTAGAAGTAATCGGTAGAAGTACCACCCCCAAATACATTGCCCCGAGATTTTACCCTTAGCTTTCTAAAAAATATATAAAAGATAAAAAATAATCATCCTCAACCACAACCTTAGCGTCGTACACTTCTTGCTAGCATTCCTATTCCCCTAGAGAACGATATCAATACCCGAGGCTTACCCAATACTACACTATGACGATTAGGTTCACTGCCTAGGGTGTTGAAACACTTGTTCGACGAAAAGGAAGTTCCTTTGACCCCAAACGCGCTTCGTACGCGCATCAGTGCATAACCAACGAAAAATCCAATAACAGCCTTAGCTTTTAACTTTCCTAAATCTTGACCATCATTAATTGGATAACACAAAGCTCCAAACACATAAAGAATTGACAGATCCAGTTTTCTACTGTGAACTAATTCGTATGGAGTTTTTCCATGAGTTGTATGTATTAAGCATAATCTATCCATAGTTTAAGTAGTTAATTAATAAGTAGTTATAAAAAGTAGTTAAAATTGGTAGAAGTACCACCCCCCACTCCTATACCCCGAGATATTTACTTGCTTTCAAAAACATAAAAAGACTAAAAAGAATCTCCCTCAACCTTACCTTCTCCTCATACATCTCTTTCTAGCATTCCTATTCCCCTAGAGAACGAATCAACCCCCTAGGCTTACCCCATACTACAATACAACGATTAGGTACACTGCCTAGAGGGTTGAAAAACTTGCTCGTAGAAAAGAAAGTCTTTTCGACCCGAACCCTTCGTATCATTAATACAGTTCTATTTCGTCTAATAACATATGATAATATCAGTTTAAAATTTTTGTTTATTCAGAAAAAACTATTTTTAAAACACTTGGATAGATACACGCATCCAAGAGCAAAAGATGTGTTGAACAAAAAGACTATCATCATGAAGCTTAAGTGTGGAAAAAAGAAAAATGAAGTTGATTGTGGCGTTTTCCTAATGATGCATATGGAAAATTACATTGGAGAAGCAGCCACAAAATGAAACTTGGGTTTCCCAACTGAAGCAGAAGGTCAGACAATAGAGCTAATCAAGATGAGAATGAAGTTTGCTTCAAAAATATTGATGCATGAGGTGAACATCCATAAGAATGCAATGAGTGAACATGCACACAAGTTTGCAAAAGAGAACACCGACAAGGGAGCCAAACAACAGATGATAAAAGACAACATCAAAAAAATGAAGGATGAACAAGATGCAACACATGTTCCAAGTACAGTTTAGAAGTGAATCTTACAACTGATGCAGTTTATGGTGGAGTACAGTGAAGTAGTTCACTGATTCAGTTTAAAAACAATGTTGGTTTAAAACACAATCCTTATGTTTTGGTTGTTTATTTGGTACAATGACGTATGTCAAGTCAGTCAAAACTTGTTAGTACTGTTGACTATTATCACATTGCTTATGTTTGTGTTCTTTAAAAGTACAAACTAAAATGGCAAAACATCTCCGGATGTAGTTTTTGGTAAAAAAATGTGTTGTTTAGGCAATCGCTTTCACGTTTTATAACACATTTCATAAAAAGGTTGACTGGCAAGCAAATTATAAATAATCACATGTGATGGACATAAATGTTCTAAATATAATGTAAATTTACATGTGATTTTATGAAAATCACATGTGATATTTTATCAGGAAATTGATCTTGTGAAACATCACATGTGATTATAAAAAAAAATATATACATAGTTAAATATCACATGTGATATTAAATGAATATCACATGTGATACATAATTGAAAAATCATAAATATAAACATCACATGTGATTTGACATATCAATAACCAAAATACACCAGAATCATTTTAATACAAAAATAATCAAAATCTATTTCATGTAAAAAACTCAGTAGAAGCAGGTATAAGTCTTTTAATCAAATTTCTTAAAACAAGCTAGCAAAATTTAAAAAATAACATAATAATAAAAAAAATATGTGCACGATTTATGACGTAACTACTGATTCAACCAACTTATCCTCTTCTCTATACTTATTTGGTAGGTCCTCTTGTTGTGGCCATTTTTAGCTCCGCATAGTGAACATGCATTCCTATTCGTTGAACTCTCATCAATAGCTTTCTCTTTTCCTCTTTTTATTCACGACTATTTTTGTCCTTTAGCATTACAAATAGATGGATTGTTAACAACAACTATAGGCGGCTTTGGCACTCCGACAAGTTCAACCATCATTAGTTGGATAACATGAAGAAAATGGCAAAGTCAAGATCAAAGGCCCTCCAGCAGACCTGACGGAGCCAACCAAAGGGCGACGATGTTCCTATATAGAAGTTTTGATCAAAATTCACATGAAGGCTCATAACAAATTTTGGTTCTACAACCTGACGGCGTCACGCCTAAACTCTGGAAGGCGTCACTCTCATTTTCCACAACAGACGCCCAAGAACCAATCTCTGACGACGTCCTTCATGAAGACTGACGGCGTCACATATATCAGCTGACGCCGTTCCAACGATGACTTAGCCCAGACAAAACCCTAATGACGGCGACCTTACGGCGTCCCTAGCAAAAGGTGACGCCGTCGCACTTGTAAATCTATATATAGAATTCGATTTTTCTTTTTTAAAAGTGGTAAAACTTTGGAGAGCAAACCCTAATTCAGTTGTAGTCCGACTTGGATAGTATTCTAGGGTTCCATACCCTATTTTACATCATAAGATAAGTTTGTTAATCCATATTATCATTATGTCTACCTCATGTTCAGTTTTCTGTGTGTATGCTTGCTTGTTTACTATAAGTAGCTAAATTATCCTTGTGTTTGCTTAGATCTATGAAACCTAGTTGTTAATTACTGTTAGGTTGTCTCTTGTCTTAATTGATAGAATCTAGAGTAAGGAAAACTGGCTTCTTTTTTAATTGTTGCGAGCTTGAACGTTCTAAATGGCAAAAACTCTTAGGAGTGCACCTAGGCCATTCGTTGTGTTTATTTCGTGAGTTGTAGCTTAAGGATAGTATAGTATTTAGGGGAGATACTATTGTACTTTCTGATCCCGGATAGTCTAGAGAAAAGTTACAATTCATAGAACTGGGGAATTAGGCACCCCCATGACAAAACGGAATACAACGCACCAATTAAGATGAGGATGTGACAATTCAACCGACCAATAAGAGATAACTAGGGAGTAAGAACATCTAAGTAAACACATCTACATTAAGCATAATCTATCCATAGTTTAAGTAGTTAATTAGTAAGTAGTTATAAAAAGTAGTTAAAATTGGTAGAAGTACCACCCCCCACTCCTATACCCCGAGATATTTACTTGCTTTCAAAAAACATAAAAAGGCTAAGAAGAATCTCCCTCAACCTTACCTTCTCGTCATACATCTCTTTCTAGCATTCTTATTCCCCTAGAGAATGAATCAACCCCATGGGCTTACTTAATACTACACTACAACGATTAGGTACACTGTCTAGAGGGTTTGTTGGGATATGAAAGTGCTGAAGATTGACAGAGTACTATAGAAAGATAAAGTACTGTAAACTACAAAGTACTGGAAAAGTGAAAGAGTCAAAGTACTGCTAAAGATAAAGTCAAAGTACTGCTGTTGAAGTCAAGGTACTGCAAGAACAAAGAACTGTTTTATTTGTTTATAGAAAGTCTTGTAATTCTAGAATATTCTATATTAGATTACTTGACGTACAAGGATACAAATTGTAAACCGACTAGGGTATCCTTGAGCCTATAAAAGGACCCCTAGATTGACATAAGACGTACGTGATTATTAGAGTTTTAGAGAGAAGTTCGATATTATTAGAGTTGTTAAAGATCTGCATAATAAGTAGAGTTAGAGTTATTAATAAAATCGTTCTAAGTTAAAGTTATTATTCTTAGCTTTGTTAAGTAAATTCCACATACTTAATAGAGTTTGCTCAGTGTTTCTTTGTTAATAACTTAGGATTTATCCGAGGTTATTAAACATTAACAAGCTATTTAAGTTAGTTTGGTTAGAGTATATCGATCCAACAAGTGGTATCAGAGCTTGTGTAGAAACTCTGACTAAGAAGAAACCCTAAAACCCTACTACATACCTAAAGATGTCGACTGATTCTGTTCCACCACCTTCCATCACCTCAATGAGGATTCCTGTCATCAAGAAGGGCGAATACGATCTATGGTGTATGAAGATGAGACAGTACATTGCCATTACAGACCATGCTCTATGGAATGTAATTGTCAATGGTAATGAAGTAGTTCCAGAACCTGTAGAGATTCCTGGACAACCTAAAGCACCTAAGGCAGTCTTACCAACAGCAACCTTAAGGAATCAAGAGAAGGCACTCAATATTCTCTTGTCTGCCATTCCAGATGGTCATCTTCTCAAGTTCCATGATGCTAAAGATGCTAAGCAGCTCTGGGCTACTCTCAAGACCAGATTTGGAGGGAATGAAGCTTCTAAGAAGATGCACAGATATCTGCTGAAGCAACAGTTTGAAACTTTCACTGTAGGTGAAAGAGAGAGTCTTGATGCTGCATATGATAGGTTTCAAAATCTCCTCAATATGTTGGAGTTATACCAGGCAGAAGTTTCAGTTGAAGATGCTAATCTGAAGTTTCTAAGAAGTTTGCCATCTACATGGCATGTGATTGCTACAATGATCAGAGGACAACCTGGTTTGGATGGCATGGACTTTGATGATCTCTACAATCATCTGAAAGTATATGAGCATGAGATGAATGGTCAAACAAGTTCTAAGTCTCACAGTATTGGTTTTCTATCATCTGAAAAGAGGGGCAATACTTCCACCAAAAGTACTGCTTCTCCAACTCAAAGTACTGTGACTCAAAGTACTGTCTCGTATGCTGCTCCCACCTATGCTCAGCAAACCCCACCACCTACTACTATGCACTTAGATGAATTTGTGTGCTCTTTCTTTGCACAGCAAGCTAGTTTACCTGTAGTTTATGAAGAAGATCTCTCCCAGATTGACGAGGATGCTTTAGAAGAGATTGATATCAGGTGGCAAGTTGCTTTGATCACTGCAAGGATCAAAAAGTACATGAAGAAAACAGGAAAGAGCATTGACTTCAAACCAAAACAGGGAATCACTTTTGACAAATCCAAAATTGAATGCTTCAATTGTCAAAAGACTGGACACTTTGCAAGGGAGTGCAGGTTTGCTAAGTATCAAGCAAATAGGATGACTGAGAAACCAAAGCTGGAGCTAAAAGAAATCCCCATTACTGAAACAAAAGCTTTGGTTGCTCAAGAGAATTTGTCAGAAGTTGACTGGAGTGAAGAGTTTGATGATGAACCAGTGACTTATTGTATGGTAGCAGTGGAAGAAGCAGTTGAAGATTCGGTAGAAGAATTGGACTGGAGCACTGTTTTTGATGAGAAAGTTGATCATGCTGTTTTGGAATCTGGAGATGGGTATGGAGGATTTGATTGGAGCTTGGAGTGTGAAGATGATCCTGTTCTACTTGCAATGGTAGCTACTTCACCAAGTTCAACCCCTATCTCTGAGGTATGCTCAAATTGTCATGATTTCTATCAAAAACTGCTAAATAGTTATGTGATTGAAAGAGATAATTGTATTAAGGCTAGGTCTGAGGTAGCTGGTTATCAAATAACTTTAGAGTCTATGGAAGCCAAAATTATAACACATGAAAATAATGAAATGGCTTGGGCTGAAAAATATGAACAACAGGATTACCAGTTAAAATTGAGTGAATGGAAATTAAACTGTAAAATTGCTGAAATTGAGAAACTAACTAAGGAGAGAGATGATTTGTCAGCAAAGTTTGATGCCTGGAAAGAATCTGGTCTGTCACATGTTACTTATGTTCAAAAACAGAGAAGAGCATACATTAGAACTGGCTTAGGTTTTGGTATGGACTTTGATAACATAGAAGAAAACACATCTAGTGATCAGGATGACTTAGAAGATATAACCACTAGTGATGATGAACTCATTAATTATGTTGACACCTCTAGTAATGAGGATTCAGTTAGTGATTCACCTCCTGAGTATAAGAAAGACAAAGGTTATCATGTTGTTCCACATCCCGTTGGTAGTCATCAACCCATAAGACCTGATGTTTCACGTTTTGGTGTAGACAGTCTAGAGTTTAGGAAGAAGCTTATTGGTCAATCTAGGTCTGAAACCCCAAAAGAAACTGTTGGAACAAATTTTCAAAGTCAAGCAGTAACTTCTACTCAAAGTACTGCTCCACAAGCAGTACTTTCAGGAAACCCTTTTCAAAACAGTACTGCTAAACCTTTTTGGGATAACTTTGGTCAAAACAGGTTTAATCATTCACCTAGAAGGCACAATAGCTTTGGTCATAGACATAGAAGAAGTCACTTTGGGAGTATGGGTGAAAAACTGTGTTTTGTGTGTTTTAGTCCTACTCATTTAATCAAGGATTGTGAACATCAGTCAGAATACCTTAGGAAATTTCCAAAGAACAGGTCTGCTAACCAGAAACCTAGAGAGAACAAACCAGTCTGGAATAGTTCTAATAGGGTTAATCACAGCAATTTCTCACCAGATCATAGGTACCCCCACCAGAGAAGACCTTTTTCTAAACCACCAGTACCTTCACAAGCAGTACCTTCTCAAAGTACTGCTCAGTCAAACCAAGGTACTGCAAATATCTCTTGGAACAGAAATCCTAGGAGATCTCATTACTATCAACCTAGAAGGTATTACAATTCACATAGGGGATCTAGATCTCAGGAACCAAGTGTTAAAACAGAATGGGTTAAGAGGGAAAGTACTGCTGAGGGACAAACAGTACTTTCAACAAAAAGTGAATCAGATGTTTTTATAATACAAGAAAAAGAGAATGAAATTGCAAAAGAGAGTTCTGTTGAAAATCCAGAAAGTTTTGAAAATCCACATGCTAAAAATCAAAAGATAATTCTGGATCATGTTTTGAAAAATAGTGGAAATTACATACTCAAAGAATTTGAGTTTGTAACTCCACAAGGGGAACACAAGTCAGTAATGGCTTGGGTTCTTAAGAGAAACTAACTCTCTAAATCTTTGTGCAGGGCAACCCAGAAGAGGAGCTTAAAGATCATCTGATTGTAGATAGTGGTTGCTCTGGAAGTATGACAGGAGACAAGGATATTCTGTCTGATTTTAGATCTATTAGTGGAGGAAGAGTTTCATTTGGGAATGATCCCAATGGAGGAAGAATTACTTGGAAAGGAACCATCAAAGCATGACGTATAGATTTTGAGAATGTTAGATATGTGAAGGAGCTCAAGTTCAACTTATTATCAGTCTCTCAAATCTGTGATAAAAAGCATCCTGTATTATTCACTGACACAGAATGTCTCATTCTTTACTCTGAATTCAATCCTGTTGATGATAACTTGGTAGTACTCAGAGTATCAAGAACCAATGATGTGTATTGTCTGGACATGAAGAGTCTTCACTCTTATGGAAGAGCCACCTGTTTAGTGGCAAAAGCAACAACTGAAGAAGCACATCAGTGGCATAGAAGATTGGGACATGTAAATTTCAAGAATATCAACAAACTGGTCCAAGGCAATTTAGTTAGAGGTTTACCTTCAAAGACTTACAAGAATGATCACTCCTGTTTGGCGTGTAAGAAGGGAAAACAACACAAAGCTTCGTGCAAGAAGCTTGAGAAGAGGAATCATAATACAATTAGGAAACTAAATATTCTTTTAAGCATATCTTCTAGAATCTTCCAAATCCTCCTTCTTTTTGTAGTTTCCCTTCTTGTCACTTTTAGTCCTTCATGTTTCATTCTTCTTGTTTTGTATCATCAAATCTATAATAGACTCAACAATCTTCCCCTATTTGATGATGACAAAACAAACACGATTCTTGTACGAACTTCCCTAGACAAAGTAGCAGAAGTTGAGATAATTAAATCTCACCATGAATGAAACAATCTTCCCCTTGACTTAAACATGTCACTCAAACATCTCTTCCCCTTTTTGTTATCAACAAATAGAGAACGTATGCAAATAATGATCTTGACCACCACGAACCAATACCATACTTCCAATCTAAGACTTCCAATGCTTCAAATCGCCCACCATTACACATCATAAGAAAAATGGATCCAAAACAATAGAAAACTTCAACTAGCAGTAGTAATAATGATCAACAATAGTAAAAATCAAACACTTCCTCTTGAGTGATGCATGTAGATCAAATGATTCTTCAAATCTGTAGGCTTTATGTAATGATTACTTGTGAAGAAAACCAAATATAACGAACTTGATGAAGAAGTAAAATTTCCCAAACTTGTGTCTTAAATCTTTTACAATCCACGGAACTCCATACTAATACCTACCAAATATAAGTAGACCGCAATCCCTTGACAAGAATCATCAACTAGTATGAGACACTGAGCACTACAATATAACTCCTTCAAGTGATAGCCAATGTGTGCATAGAGCATCATAATAAAAATCACACATTGCTAGATTCATCAAGCTAGATGATAAGAACACAAACCAAATAATTCCACTTCACCTTCAAATAAATGATAAATAATCCTCTTCGTAATCAATTATTCAATGAATCAAATACAAGCCTTTTTGAATCCTTTTAAGAACATAAATTTCTTCCTGTGTGTGTGAACCAAACAACCATTCTGTGTGTGTGTCATCCAAAAATCCATAACCATTATCACGCTCGACTTCCCCTTAAATCGAAAACTATACGAGAAGCAGTACTTTCGATAATAATAGTACTTTGTAACTTCCTCACAGTACTTTGAGAAGGAGCAGTACCTTGAGCAGTACTTTGAGAACAACAGTACTTTGAATAATAAGCAGTACTTTCAAATTCCAAGCAGTACTTTCGTGTCCAAGCAGTACTTTGCTTGTAGGGGACCAATAACGCACAGCAGTACTTTCAAAATACACAGCAGTACTTTCAGCAGTACTTTCACATAAAAGCTCAGATGGAAGATCCCTTCAGTGGAAAGTTAGATTGATATATAGAGAACATCCACCCAAAATTTCATCATGATCCAACGGTTAACAAAAAAGTTATGATCGTTTTAAAACAGTGATGTTGTAACCTTACGAAAAATCAGCAGCAGACTTCGACTGCTTATATCTTTTGATTAAGGGCTCCGATTGACAATCCCTTCGGTGAGATTAAAGATAGATATACCAAGAAGCTCCAGTTCAAATTTTAGCTCGATCCAACGGTTGAATAAAAAGTTATGCCTTCTGGAAAACAGTGCTGCAGAAGTATTACGAATTTTTGACAGCTTCGAATTTTTCTTCCTTCTTCTTCAAGAAAACCTTGTAGATCCCTAGATATCACGAGCCCCAGGCTCTGATACCAATTGTGAAGATCGTTGTAAGCTCTTAGACTAGGTCTAATATTATATCTAGGAACACATAATAATGAAAGCGGAATATTCAAACATAGAATCAACATTATTATGAACAAGGTTTTTCATTATCATAAACTAACTAACTAACTATAATAAAGATCAAAGACTTGATCTAACACTAACTAACTAAACCCTAGGCGTTTTCCCTACGCCTAGGTTCCCACACACACACCCCTTTAGACGTCTACATCTTGTACGTACTATAAAACTAATGACCCTATGTCTCTTTATATACTAGAGATATCTAGGGTTTACAAGAGGAATCATTTTACAATTAGGAAACTAAATATTCTTTTAAGCATATCTTCTAGAATCTTCCAAATCCTCCATCTTTTTGTAGTTTCCCTTCTTGTCACTTTTAGTCATTCATGTTTCATTCTTCTTGTTTTGTATCATCAAATCTATAATAGACTCAACAGGGTTGAAAAACTTGCTCGTAGAAAAGAAAGTCTTTTCGACACGAACCCTTCGTATCATTAATACAGTTCTATTTTGTTTAAATAACATATGATAATATCAGTTTAAAATTTTTGTTTATTCAGAAAAACTATATGCGCATCCAAGAGCAAAAGATGTGTTGAACAAAAAGACTACCATCATGAAGCTTAAGTGGGGAAAAAAGAAAAATGAAGTTGATTGTGGCGTTTTCACGATGATGCATATGGAAAACTACATTGGAGAAGCAGCCACAAAATGGAACTTGTGTTTCCCAACTGAAGCAGAAGGTCAGACAATATAGCTAATCAAGATGAGAGTGAAATTTGCAACAAAAATATTGATGCATGAGGTGAACATCCATATGAATGCAATGAGTGAACATGCACACAAGTTTGCAAAAGAGAACATCGACAAGGGAGCCAAACAACAGATAATAAAAGACAACATCAAAAAAATGAAGGATGAACAAGATGCAACACATGTTCCAAGTGCAGTTTAGAAGTGAAGCTTACAACTGATGCATTTTATGGTGGAGTATAGTGACGTAGTTCACTGATTCAGTTTAAAAACAATGTTGGTTTAAAACACAATCCTTATGTTTTGGTTGTTTATTTGGTATAATGACGTATGTCAAGTCAATCAAAACTTGTTAGTATTGTTGACTATTATCACATTGCTTATGTTTGTGTTCTTTAAAAGTACAAACTAAAATGGCAAAACATCTTCGGATGTAGTTTTGGGTAGAAAATGTGTTGTTTAGGCAATCGCTTATATGTTTTATAACAGATTTCATAAAAAAGTTGACTGGCAAACAAATTATAAATAATCACATATGATGGGCAGAAATGTACTAAATATAATGTAAAATCACATGTGATTTTAATGAAAATCACATGTGATATTTTATCAGGAAATTGATCTTGTGAATATCACATGTGATTATCAAAAAAATAATAAACATAGTTAAATATCACATGTGATATTAAATGAATATCACATGTGATACATAATTGAAAAATCATAAATATAAACATCACATGTGATTTGACATATCAATAACCAAAATACAGCTGAATCGTTTTAATACAAAAATAATCAAAATCTATTTCATGTAAAAAACTCAGTAGAAGCATGTATAAGTCTTTTAATCAAATTTCTTAAAACAAGCTAGCAAAATTTTAAAAATAAAATAATAATAAAAAAATCTCTGCACGATTTATGACGTAACTTCTGATTCAACCAACTCCTCATCTTCTCTATACTTATTTGGCAGGTCCTCTTGTTGTGGCCATCTTTAGCTCCGCATAGTGAACATGCATTCCTATTCGTTGAATTCTCATCAATAGCTTTCTCTTTTCCTCTTTTTATTCACGACTATTTACATCCTTTAGCACTATAAATAGATGGATTGTTAACAACAACTACAGGAGGCTTTGGCACTACGACAAGTTCCTCCAGATTATCAAGTTTGTCCTTAGATGGAGGATTTAGGCAATAAGCTTCAACATCTATTTTTAGCAATTTCAACTTCTTACTAAGTGCAGCTAATCGCATCTCATCTTTACTCTACATATGCATACAGTGATCCACAATAGAAGTAGCCTTATTTGCATAATTCTTGACAATCTCATTCTTCTCACTATGCATGTTCCTTTTGTTCCTCAAACCAGCAGGTATCAAGTTCTTTGTCCTACGCCTCAAAATGTATTGATTTGGGATCATTTCAACATTCGCGTTCCTAAATACACAAAAAATATGTCTGCATAATATTCCAACTCGAACAAATAGCTGACAGGAACATACAACTGATCCATCTTCTATGTTTCGCAAAACCTTCATGGACAAAAAGTAACACATGTTCTCAATATCGACTAATGTATGTAACAGAAATATATTACATGTGATATATCTAAGAAAATAAGTTTATCCAATAAATCAAACACTCTAACAAAAGCTTAAAACCTATATATAGAAAAGAAAAAAAAATGGTTAAAAAACTAACAAACCTTAAACAGTCCATCTTCTCTGAGAAACAGGTTAATCGGCTCTTCTTCATTTTTATCTTTATCCTCACCTTTATTATTAGCTTTTTCTTTCAACTTAGATTTCTTCTTCTCCATTAATTCATCAACAAACTTCTTCTCTTTAACAATAGACACCTCAGAACCTTCAACGGAACTTCTGGTATCTATTTGGCAAAACCATGTCCCTGCAAATATTTCTGCTTGAACCAACTCGAACAAGGGACGAGTATAAACCTTTGATGCATGACATTCAATCTTAAGATAGGTTCTAAGTGTAGGAACATATCAATCAACTTATGATAAACTCTCTCTTGTATATGCCGCTGTTTTTCCATTGCCGTCTCAAAATAATTCATAAAATTCATAAGAGTTGAACCTGAATTTGT
The DNA here is from genome assembly GCA_019973895.1 of Chrysanthemum seticuspe. NCBI lineage: Eukaryota > Viridiplantae > Streptophyta > Magnoliopsida > Asterales > Asteraceae > Chrysanthemum > Chrysanthemum seticuspe. The sequence goes on from BPTQ01000001.1 coordinate 229,276,947, forward strand.
AAAATGAGAGAAAAAGGAGTACTCAATCTCAGAACTAGACGTCGTCCTCATCAAACCACACAAAGGGGAGTCAACAAAAAAGCCGGAATCCAACAGGAACATATACATAACATCTTTGTTAACCACTTATGATTCTGCAAACTAAAATACTCCATTAACTTTCCCCATTTATCCTCAAACTCACCAGGACCAATATAAATATTCTAGACAATTTGATTGAATTTCTTTTTAAAATCAATGTGATCGTAGATTTTTTAACATATCTACAAACAATATATCAAATGTGATTTAACAAATGAAAAAAAAATCACTATCACATGTGATAAATCAATAGAAACTACTAAGACTATGAAGTATCACATGTGATATAACAAAAGACTTAACAAAATAAATTATCTTAGGCATTATCACATGTGATGGATCAAAAAGAACATACAAGAAAGCAAATAAATACCTTTTCAGGAAGCTTTTGTGTAATATGCCACATACATAATCTGTGTTTCGAACCAACAAATTCTTCTTCAATAGCCTTTCTCATTGGCCCATCCTGATCAGTCACAACGATACTAGGAGCTTTACCAAATGCTTTGAGCAACAATATATAGGATTTGGCAGTTTCATTCTAAAGCAAGCCTGCAGCAACGGTAACACACTTTTGATGATTATCAATGGCTGTAAATGGAACAAACACCATTTTGTACTTGAAAGAAAAACAAAAATAGCTAAAACAAAAAAATAAGACAACAAAATGTAAATCATACAATCAAATATGATAATTAACATAGAAATACTTTCTTGTTTGTTCTGTATGTAGCATCAAAAGAAACAACATCACAAAACTCTCTGTAGTTGCACTTGGAAACTTCATCAGCCCAAAAGATCGCAACAAGCTCAACATTTTCAACCAAATAATCAAATGAAAAATCTGCCACATGCTTCTTTATATTTTTCATCTTAGAAATAAGCATATGCACATCACTATCACCAATATAGCAATTTACACTCCTAAAAAAGTTCTTAAAGTCAACAGTTGTACCATGAATAAGCAAATAAGAACCCTTCAAACCGGTTAAGAGGTGATGAGCTCTCGTTGCACCTATATTTACGCTTGCATCTTTAACAATAAACACTTGCTCAGCATAGGTTGACTACCTCTCAGTCTTTGACAAATGCTTATACTCTTCACGTTCAAGCTCGTGATTATATATACTATAAAAAACAGTCAACTTGTACTTAGTAGTACCAGGAATCAAATCAAACATAACACGTGCTTTGCAGCTTGTGATATGCAGGTTCGAACTTCTCTTCTGTTTGTCGCTATTCTCTAAATCAAGCGTGTCTGCATGTATTCCCTTAATACACCCTTCCCTATTACACACTAGATACTTTTGTTTCACAATACCGTTCCTCAACCTTTTCTGACATGATTTCCTAACCACAAACCCTACTTTTGAAGCATATTTCATATAGACACTAATGAACTCATCAACTGAATTATAAACATTGTCCTTAACTAGTAAAACGTTCACAGGAACTTTAGGAATTTAATAAACCATTCCACCAGGAGTATCAAAATTAGAGTGAGTAGAAAAGGATTTAGCAGCTTTCAAAGCATTCAGTTCTGAAAAATAAAAGCACAAATAAAAACAACGATTAATTAAAAATGAAATAACAAACACACGTTTTTAAATCAAATGTGATATAACACATATGTGATATTGCATGTGATATCACATGTGTTATAAAATATCACATGTGATATCCCACATGATATCACATGTGATATATATAAGAAAATCATATTATTAAAGAAATTAGCTACTATAACAACTGCTTAATAATATAGATTATTCAGAGCTTACAAATGCTTATTCAAAGCTTAAAACTGCTTAATTCAAACAAAACCTAACTAATAACTTATTCAGAGCTTAAAACCGCTTAATAACATAGATTATTCATAAGTTAAAAGTGATTATTCAAAGCTTAAAACTGCTTAATTAAAACAAAACCTAACTAATAGCTTATTCAGAGCTTAAAAGTGCTAATTCAGACCTTAAAACTGCTTAATTAAATCTAAACCTAGCTAATAGCTTATTAAGAGTTTAAAACTGCTTAATAACATAATTCTTCAAACAAAAAACAGATATATAGCAAAAATTAAAATAGCTTACTCTTAATAGCTTCGGATTCATCACCGTGTTCATAAGCTACAATCTCCTCAGTAAACTTAGCTGAAACATTATCACTAACAACGATCTCTTCAGAAGTAGTAGGAAGATCAGTAACAACGATATCTTCAGAAGTAGGAGACAGAACAGGAGCAACGATATCTTCAGAAGTAGTAGAAACAGAATCCATAACTGATCATAACAAAATTGATTATTGAATTGAAGAGGAAAAATAAGGGTTACGTGATGTGCGGGATGAAGGAGGAGGATAAACGAGAAAAGGAGAGAAAAGAAGGAAACACACACTTTGTGTGCGTGAAAATAAATGACGGTTTAATTGAACGAGATCTAAAAAATGCATTTTATATTGACCAAAATGCCCTTCTAGTATAAATATTGAGTTTAATCTAAACCCATTATATCAAAATGAATAAAGGGTGAGAATTAATCCCTTGACATGTAAAGAATGTTTAGTATGTAAATGATCTTAAATCTTAAACATGAGGCAAAACAAATGAATCCCCATTTCATCCTTTCGTGAAAAAAAGTCAAACAGCAGCCATAAAAAAGAACTCAAGCAGTAGCTACTCAACAGGTAAATTATTAAAATGTATATATATATATATATATATATATATATATATATATATATATATATATATATATATATATATATATAAAACAGGATGCACATGATGTCATTAAATACTCGAAATGCCACGTAATTGCCACGTTTTGCCCAGTCAATGCCACGTAATGCCACGTTGGCAGTAGGCATGCCACATAAGCAATCCGGAATTAATTTGTTCAAAACTGACAGTGGAGGGGTTCGAACTTGGGATGTTGGGTAACATTAACAAGCATGATAACTACTAAGCCAACACATTTTTTGATTATATCTTGCAACTCTAAATCTATAAACCTACGCAAACCATGAGATCAATATTAAATCCCTACAATTTAGCTAACCTAATAAACATACGTAAAACAAATCCTAATTCTCCAAACCCTAATTTTATCTTTTTGCCAGTCTTTTTTTCCCTCAATTTTCTCACGCTAATCTTCTTTTTGTATGTGCAGGTTTGAGAAACTAACGTGATTCCTCTTTGTTCCTATATCTATGATCATACCAGGTTCGTATATGCCACTAATCATAAAATAAATTAGGTATATGCCATTGTTTATGACATACCAAGTTCCTATTTCTATCCTCAGTTTTGATTTACCAGGTTCGTTTGATTTTTAGTTATTGGATCACATGATCATGTTTGTGTGATTCACAGTTAATAAGGTTTATGGTTTTTGTAAGTTCTTTGTTCTTTGCATTCATTTATCTTGCTTTTTCATGCTGTAACAATTGGGGTATGTTGTGAATCATCACCAACAGGTTTTTCAATATTGTCCTTAATTTTATTGTTGATCCTTTATGTAAATTGATACATTTATTTAATTATGGTTTTATTTTATCATGCATATCAAAGTACGCAATGATCCTTTATTGTAGTGCATGAGATGAATTTCAGCTACTATAACGCACCATACTGTATTCCAAAGTTATTCATGTTTGCTAATTTTTGAGGTTATAGAACTTCCAATTAAACATCCTGAGTTATTCGAGAGTCTTGGAATTGCTCAACCAAAGGTAACAATTACGTGCAATATATATCCGGATATCTTCATTCCATATAATGTTTTTGGGGTGGTTTCAAACTGTAAGGATGGCTCTGTAACGGGCTTTAGACACCAGCTGAATGAAGTTGAAGGTGTTACTTTACAAATTTATGGTCTTGGCGAGACGTCTTGGAGATCATTTGTAGGTATGAAAACTTGTCTCTTATACAGTTAAATGGCTTGTCATAATAATTCCATTTATTTGTATTTATCTCTAATACATCAGGAAATATCACCTACAACGGGCATGGTTTGAATGAGTTTGTTCCCAGAGAACATCATCTTACGTCAGTCAACAATATAAAAAGAATGGATAAAGGTTGAGGAGGAATATATTTGGGCAATAGTTTATGGTTTCAGAGGGAAGGTAAACCTCGAGTCTGATCTCATATTTATTGTTTCTAATCATATGCAATGAAAAAAGAAATAGATCACATATATGTTTGTCATAATTTTTTTTAGTGTTCTTCTTTAGGTAGACTCTTAAAGGTTTAAATGACAATTACTATACAATGATCCTTATTGACAATTCCGATTATGTTCCAGTGGATAGTGATGTGTTTAAGACTCTATTAGAGGCTATCAGACTCTATTGCGGCGCTAAAATCAAGGTACGTACACCCTAGCTACTTTCAAATTCATTATATATTAATTTATTCATTTTTGCTACAGTCTAATCCGAAGTTTCGTGTGGGCATAGCAATATTGGGCTGTGGTGCCTCTCTCTGGCCATATTCAACTACCAGCGATGTTAAACATTTTCTGACTCACACACTAGGTTAGCAAATTTATTTATTAGCTACTCTGCTGCTGCATGTGTTTATTGATGTATGGAACTATTACTATATTATTTTCTATGCTCAGAACACATTCCTTGGGGCGGTGAGTCTTTCAAGCCACCGCTATCTGGCTAAGGACTGGGAAGGGTGAATGATGGCTTTAATGATAGAACAACAAAAAATGAGCAAGATGGTAAAGATATTGAAAGTGGAGAAGAGGAAAATTACAATCATTTAACTGAAAAAATGAGCATGATTTACTTCACTCATGGATAGGGTATGTCGAATTAACCATATTTTGTGAATTATACAGTTTGAACTTATACTAACAAAAGCAGCACATTGTGGTTTACAGGATAAACGTAACTCGGTTACAGTTAGTAGATAAGGCTTACATGAATTGTAGATATTCAACCCTGGCCGAAATTACTTATTTTTGTGATCTCCTCATAGATTGTTTTTCCCTTAACTTATGTCTTCTATTAATATGTTTGCAGATTGTACTTCGTTTTGAAAATCGCCTCTTATTGCTACTCTGAAAACCGTTACAACACATTTCTGCTTGGATATTTCTACAGAAAGAAAATGTAAGATTGCATCAGTATGACATGTTAACCATATTTTTTTAGTTGTATAGGTTTTAATATTTTCTTAATATTGAACTTGGAGAGTAACAATGTTGGCTTACTAAACGGGCATAACTGTCCTTTGTTACTTGGATCATTTCAGGTTCCCGCGCTAAAGGATCCTGTGCCTGTAAAGTCAAGAAATCCTACTGAACAACCTGTCCAAAGGGTCAAGTCTAACACATATTTAGATTATTCGTAAAAAATACAGTTACATCTACTTTTGACCCTTTTTTAGCTGTTATATATTTTCCAATTTGACCTATTAGATATTATGTGGGGGCGTTTGGATTAGCTTATTTAGCCGGCTTATGTGCTTATTTTATTTTGGAAAAACTGATAAGCTGACGTTTTACATCAGGTCAAAATCTCGCTTGGCGGCTTTTCCACAGTTAAATAAGCCCATAGGCTGCTAAATAAGTTGACGTCGGCACCCAGTAAATCTTCATTTAATAAATTTATAGAAGCTTCTAAGTTCCAAAATAATCTGGAAAGATCAGGCTTATAAGACGTAAGTCAATAGGTAGTGTTTGTGTTTCAAGGTAGGGAAGTTTAGGTACAAGATTGAAGCAACATACTGTGTATGAAAAAGCAGATGCAATTGCTATAGGTGGGAGTATTTTTGGGATCAGTTTAATGGAGGAGGTGATATCCATAGATCGTCTACAGATCAACTTTGTGTGGGACGATACTTTTTAAGCTACCTGAACACTTTTGACTTCTGATTTTAATCAAATATTGTTTTTCGTGATTACTATTGGTATATATTTGTTTATACATCTCCAGGCTTCTTAATTAGTATTTCAATTTTCATGCATGTTAAAGCAATTCATTTAGATATTGATAAGAATTGACAACGTTGTTCTGCTCTATTGTTTGTATAATGCTTCTCAGTTTGTTTCCCAAATTGGTATGTAGTTTAATTACATGATCAGCAGTCAAACTGGTAAATGTATGACATAGTAGTAGTACTTTTACTTGCTATGTTTGACACCTCGCCATATTTATCCAATTTAGATAAATAGAAAGAACTTAAATTGGAATATATTCCATCTTTCAGTCAATTCTGTATTGTTTTAGTTTCATTTTATGCTTTAACTAATATTTGCTTCATATAGCAAGCAGCACTTATGTTGAATGCTTCCCGTCGATTTCGATACACCTTGGATTTGAAAAAGGAGCAAGAGAAAAAAGAAATTATAGCCAAGATTAAAACTCATTGTTGAAAACACAAAGACCTTGATAGATCTTAAGCACTCGGAGATCGTTAGTGTTGCCTATGTAATCACAAGCAAACTAATAGAAGATCTCTACAACTCGTATTTTATAGCGGAAAGTAAATACAAGTTATAATAACTAAGAACTCTTTGATCCTCTATGGATCTTTTGATTATGGAAACTCTATGTTTCGGATATTTTACAAGACTTGAAAGACTTAGAAAAACTTATCTATTACAAACTATTATGGTTTCTTTTATAGACAAGAAACCCTAATGAGTCACGAGCGTTTACAACGTACGCTCCTAATACTAACATAAACAACGCATGCATCTAGACAAGCATGCAACTAATCATTTTGTTTTACTAATGATATTGTTTATTCTGAGTAAGCTCTATACAATACGGCGCCAACCTATCTTTCATACGGCGCTGACTTTTACTACATACTGAGCTTATCTCTCCTACGTGGATTCGCACTTTCAGCAGAAACACGATTTCTGCTTTAACACTTCTGCTGAAGTATAACTTCAGCAGAATCCATTCTTCTTCGGCAGAATCTCTTCGGCAGATACTTCGGCAGAATCAGTAGTTTACCTTAATTCCCAACAATCCTCCCCTAAGCTGGAATTTGACTAGGTTAAGTTCCAGTTTCCTTGATAGATCGTTAATGCTGTTGAGGATTGTTCCATCTTATGACAAAATTTTTCAAACAAGATTCTCCCCATATCTTAAACACTTCTGAGCTATGAAAGTCCAGTTTCTTGAGGATCAGCAACAAAGATTCAAAAGAAGAACATCTCTATGATGACTGAACTGTGAAACACCAGATCTTTGCAGCAACATATGACATCATGTACTTCAAAACATATAAGTTTCATACTATTCTCATCACTTCCAGGTGTGTTAACTCCTGTGAGAGGTGAATCATTGAAAATAATGGGTTTGATGTCTCTTTACCAATAGCCATCACTACTGGAGTAGCCACATGTTTGAGTTCGAAAACTATGGTACATTGATAACCATATGATTTATTGGCAAACCAGCAACCATGTAAACGGATTTGACTTGTCTTTACCTGTAGCCGTTTGCTCAGGACTAGTCAATTCTTAGAATTGGTGAATTGAGAACCAAATATGGATTCAGTTGCCTTTACCACATGCCATATACCTGTGGGCTAGCCAATTCTTGGATTCCAAAAAGGAATAGACCATGGTGAATTGATGACCATACAACCCTCAGCAGTTAAGCATGGGTGGTTGCAGACCCTATGATTTTGAGCAAACCATTACAGCTATTAACAGATTTGTTGTGTCTTTACCAAAGCTGTACCCTTTGGACTAGCCAACTCTTTGACATACACAAGGTATATCAGGTGAGTTAACAACCATCAGAATTGTACAACAAACAAACCTGTATAAAAGTTAGTTTTTTTTTTTTTTTTTTTTTT
>BPTQ01000001.1:229286841-229300482 GCA_019973895.1 Chrysanthemum seticuspe
CGATTACTAGGAGGAAGAAGTGGACAACGATGACTACCATTAGGTAATCAATTGTATCTACTCCCGGGGAGTAGTTGACAACTTCGTTGAGTACAACGGGGTCTTGTCGGTGGAACAGGGTCAGGTTGTGGGTGTGATCAATGAGTACTACTCAGACTAGAATTATCTGATGGGTGTGGTTCAGGACAATCCCTAGGAGAGTTACTTCTAGAAGGAGTGTAACTCGTACTGGTACTATGATGACTTTCCAGGTTACTTCGAGGGGAATGGTGTCTCGTTAGACGACCACCTCGACTCCTGGGATAATGTGAGAGTAGACAGATACGAGAATAGTTGTCCATACGACGACTCCAATGATCAGACTTTTTCCTCGAACGTCTCTGGTTCAGAAGAGAACCCTCATTCTAACTTCTTGACGTCTTAGTTCAGTTCCTTAATCTCCTGTTTGAATTTCCCCGGAGGTTTTCCTTCGAACACCAAAGAAGACTACTTCTTGTTCTTCGTGGAGTCAAACCCAGATGTAATAGGGTCCTCAGCTCCACCAGCAGATTGCTCTGTGGTAAGGGGAGCTTCATTGGACCTTTCAGTAGTATCATGGTCATGCTCAATGTGAGGAAGATCTTCATTGAGAGGATCCCTAACAGGACTTGGTGTGGGTAGTCTATTAAGATCAGACTCATCATGAGTAACTAGTGTGGGTGTTGGACTGGGACAAGGTGGCTGTTCTGGGGCAACATGAGTTGCTTCAACAGTTGATGAGGGGCCCTCATCTATGTTAACTAATGGATTACCATCAGTAGCAACAGGTGAAGAAGGAGGATCATTAGCTACATTCTCCTCATCAGCAGCCTCATTGCCTTGGGGCAACATGGCTGCAAGCAAAGGATGATGTTCCCCCTGAAAGTGAGTTCTCATAGTTGCAAATAATTTAGCAGTTAAAGCACCTATGGGATAGAAGGATTGGTCTTGTGTAGTGGTGTCTAAAATCATTTGCAAAAACCTTGGGTACATTAAAAACTTAGCCTTTTTCTTTTGAATATTTTCAACCATGTTTTCAAAAATATACTTAGAAAAATTGAAAGTTATCCCTTGGGAAAGACACACAATACCATATCCCAGTTGGGTAGAGAACTGGTCCCATCCTCCTGACTTGTTGCTTATGCATTGAAGCAGTGTGTGAACCAGGAACCTCCACTTCGGGCAAAGTTCCTTTTTCAGCCACATATCAGTCCTTGTACCACGATAGCCAATTGCCCTTAGCCCAGTAAGCACGTCTTCCTGATTAGAGTGAAATGCTCCATCAGCATCTTCCAAGTGAAGCTTCCTCCGAATTAGGTCCTCTGTCACTATGTGCTCTGTTCCGTCAATCACAGCCCTAATCTCTGTCTCATTCCTCTCTTCAGCAGATTCCCAAAACTGAGTAACCAGAGACTCATATATCTCATTTGGAGAATGAGTTAGAGCATAACAAATCTTGGACCTTTTCAAGAATTCCACCATTGGTTCATACAATTCATATCCCTTACCGTTTCCCAGAAATGCAACTTTGTTGTGATCATGTTTAAATCCAAGAGCCATGAGGGATATGAGTTTTTAGGGTTATGTTACTCGAAGTGGTGAGTGTTTGTGGATGCAGGATGAGAGGGAATTGGATTGATTTGAAGAGAGTGATGGTGGAGTGATAGTTTTTGCCCAAATTATAGTCAAAGAAAAATGGACCGTTTGGTTGACCGTCGCTGACGTGTATTGCATCTTTGACCCAACCCAAATTAACCCTTCAGTAGAAACACATGGTCAATCTGCTGAAGTTATAACTTCAGCAGAAACCATCAAAGATAAGAATATCTTCGGTAAGTTTCTAGAATTACTGTGCCACCCACTCGCATTAATACTCATTGAACCTCAAACCCGTCTATAAAATGATCCCAATGCTTACTTATCTCTTCATCAAGATCCCCAAATATTTACCACAAACCCTAGATGCAATAATAAACCCCAATTAACCAAATTGCATCATGAATACCAAACCTGAGATCATAGATCTCACAACCTCATCTTCATCATCCTCTTCATCATCATCAAGTGGTGAATCAAACCCATGGCTACATTACTTTCCTCAACCCTATCCACGACCAAATAAATCACCCTTTCTCCCTTCTTCAGAAGATGATAGTGTAGTGAATCCAAGTGAATCTGCTGATGATTCTGATGACTCCTATAAGGAGGGAACATCATACTCCCAACCTCCAGCACCTCAGCCTCAACAAAGGCCTCGTGCCAGGAATCCGCCACTTCCCAAGGATAGGGAGGTGGTTCTTGGTCTCACTGCGCCATCTTTTGGTGCATCAACACACATCGTATAATAGAAGGGCTTAAGGAGGGTGGATCGATTGCATTTTGGTTGAAATGCATAGATGAAGCACACAAGAGACTTTATTTTTCTCCGTCATCATGTGTGGTCATCGTCATCATCAACGTTTGCATCAATCCATCCCCTCCATTTTGGTCCTTAGCATCTTCGTCGTACTGGTCATGCATATCCAGCCATCTTGATAGACGGAATGGGTGGTTATGCAAGACCTACAAAAGCAAAGCCAACATCTAATGCATATCCAACATTCACTTAGATGTTGGAATAGATGATATGCACTAGATTAGGATTAGCTTTGTACAGCTCGTATCTTGAAGATGCATTTGTAGTAGGTTGACTTTATGTAAGCTGTAAGCTGTAAACTGTTTCTTGAATGAATGAATGAACAATTTGACTTCAATTTCTTTTCTTCAGTATTATAACTTCAGTGGAATCAAATTGTTTGCTTCAGCACTTTTAATTTCAGAAGAAACAAGCAACAATCTTTTAGCTATCTTGACCATGTACCATTGAGTCACACTTGATGAATTTGAACTTGATCATGGAATGGACAAACTGCAATCCAGACAACTGCAAAACAGACACAAAAATACACAAGAACAACACAAAGACAAACAAACTAAAGAATTATTAGACAGTTAGTGTTAGTAAAGAATTATGAATAACAGAGGCTAAAATGCAAATTAGAGAAAATTAAAAAGATAAAATATATTAAATAAACGCTATCACTATAGGCAAAATGATGTTTTTACAAACCTAATGAAAGAAGAAAATTTATAGAACAAGGAAAACTATTTATAGAAAGATATGACACAAAAATATGCAGAGTTTGCACAAATCCTCCCCTGAGGCATATGCCTCCCCTGAGGCCTATGCCTCCCCTTAAACTATGCAGTCAAGGGTTTAACATTAAAATATTGACCACGAGGTGTTGAAACCTTGGTCCATCAAACGCTTTTGTTAACATGTCTGCCACATTATCATCAGTATGAATTTTAGCCACTTTTATCAAATGTTTTTCATATGCATCTCTTATAAAGTGGTGCCTGATTTCAATGTGTTTTGTTCGACTGTGAAAAACTGGATTTTTGACTATGCAGATGGTACTTTGATTATCTATATGAATTGTAGTGTTCATGAAGTTGTACCCATAGTCCAGCAATTGGTTTTGAATCCAAAGAACCTGTCCACAGCAATTTGCAGCAGCAACATACTCTGCTTCAGTAGTTGAGGCAGCCACAATGGTTTGTTTCTTGCATTGCCAAGAAATCAACCTCTTGCCAAGAAATTGGCAGCCTCCAGTTGTGGATCTTCTATCCAGATTTGCACCAGCATAATCACTGTCACTATATGCTTCCAACTTGAAAGGAGACTCTTTTGGGTACCAAAGGCCTAAAAGAGGTTGGCCTTTGAGGTACTTAAAGATCTTCTTGACAGCATTGAGATGGGAAGTAAGTGGAGTGACTTGATGTCGAGAACAAACACTCACAGCAAAAGTAATATCAGGTCTTGAAGCTGTTAGATACATCAATGAACCAATCATGGACCTGTACAGATGAACATTCACAGGTAGATCTGGTTCATTATTTGCTTTAGTCTTTGGAGCTTCATAAGGTGTTGTGGCAGTCCTAACACCTTCCATACCAAACTTCTTCAAAATGTCCCTCACATATTTATCTTGACAGATAAAAATACCATCTTGTTTCTGCTGAACTTGGAGACCCAAAAAGAAAGTAAGCTCTCCCATAGCACTCATTTGAAATTCACCCTTCATGAGTTCCTCAAATTCCCTGCACCAAGCTTCGTTTGTGGAGCCAAAAATAATGTCGTCCACATAAACTTGCACAAGAATGATGTCTGAGTAATTCTTCTTTAGGAACAGAGTTTTATCAATAGCACCTCTCCTATAGCCATGCTTCAGCAGGAAGGATGAAAGCCTAGCATACCAAGCTCTAGGTGCCTGATGTAAGCCATAGAGAGCTTTAACAACTTTGTAAACATGATTTGGGTGATCTGGGTCTTCAAATCCCTTGGGTTGAGTGACATAAACCTCCTCTTCAATCTCACCATACAGAAAAGCACCTTTAACATCCATCTGATACACTATGAATCCCATGTAAGAAGCATATGCCAAGAAAATGCGAATGGCTTCAACTCTGGCAACAGGTGCAAACACTTCATCATAATCAATCCCCTCCTCTTGTCTGAAGCCTTGAGCTACTAATCTTGCTTTGTTTTTTATCACAACACCCCGAGCATCTCTCTTATTCTTCAGAATCCACTTTGTCCCAATGGCATATTTGCCATCAGGGAGTGGAACCAAGATCCAAACCTGCTGATTGTGAAATTGTTGCATTTCTTCTTGCATTGCTTCTAGCCAGCTTGAATCGTTAAGAGCTTGAGAAATACTTGTTGGTTCCACTTGAGAAAGAAAACAAGCAAACAGACAATGCTTGAAGTCTGTGTGATTGTCTCTTTGCTGGTTGGAGACATAAGAGAGAAAAGCAATATGTCCAAATTGAGGACTTGTTATAGCCCTTCGAGTTCTAACAGGTGCAAGAAGATCACCTATGATTTTGGATTGAGGATGAGCAATGTTGATCCTCTGAGTAGCAGTGGGGCTGACTTCAATGGATGAATCAAGATTAGTGATAGTTGGTTCAAATTCAGCATCATAAGAGGGTGAAGTGAAGATGCCAGCTTTGGGTTGATGATTTCCAAGATCGGAGGGTTTTGGAAAGCGTGTATGAGGTTCTCCAAAGTCTGAAGACACTTGAGAAGGAACATGAGAAGAAACAGCATGGCCTTCAGCAGATTTGTGGATGGTAGGTGTGACAGAAACATCTTCAGCAGAAACACGGTTTCTACTGACTCCTTCATTAGCAACCTCTCCATTCAGTTTCTCTGCTTCAAGCTTAGCACCAAATTCTTGAGTCTGAAGCCTAGCAAGGTCCTCAGCATAATGTGAGTCATCTTCATCACTCTTATCATCAATATCCTTGGAGGGGGTACCTGCAATATTGTTAGGGGAGAAAGAAGGCACAAGTATAGGTTGCTCATCATCTTCAACCTCATTTTCAGAGTCATCATCTAAGGGACCTGCAGTGTTAGTGGGAGACTCTTGAGGACCTGCATTTTGATTAGCCAAATGTCTAATGTAACCCAAAGAATCAGTTAAGTAGTCAAGGTCAAAAGACCACGTATGACCCTGTCCTTGAACATTAGGCTTATCTTCCAAAAATCTCAGGTTCAAAGTCTCCTCTATCTTCTTGGCTTGCAAATTGTACACCCTGTATGCTTTACTATGAGCTGAATAACCCACAATATAACCATCATCAGCCTTTTCATCAAACTTTCCCAACGGATCACTGGTGTTCAGAATGGTCACTTGACAACCAAAAGGTTTTAGGTAGTGAATGACAGGAACCTTCCCAAAGAGAAGTTCATATGGTGTTTTGAGTTGTGGTCTAGTAATGGAGACCCTGTTTAGCACATAGCACGCTGTGCCAACAGCTTCAGTCCAGAACATAGTGGGCAGTTTAGAGTCTGCAAGCATTGATCTTGCAGCCTCTATTAAGGTCCTATTCTTTCTTTCAGCCACCCCATTTTGTTGTGGGGTTCTTGGATTACTATAGTCCCTTTTTATACCTTTTGACCCACAGAGTTCTATTAGTATAGCATTTTTGAACTCTGTCCCATTATCACACCGAATTCCCTTAACCTTTTTGTTTAACTGATTTTCAACGAGAGTGATGAATTCAGTCAGCACTTGAGATGTTTCATCTTTGGTTCTGAGAAAGAAAACCCAACAAAATCTGCTATAGCCATCAGTGATAACCAAACAGAAGTACTTATGATCAATGCTTCTGACTTGAGTAGGACCAAACAGATCCATGTGGAGCAACTGAAGAGGTTCAGAAATGATGCTCACAGCATTGATAGCTTTGTAGGAGGCTCTGTGTTGTTTTCCTTTGTTGCATGCAACACAATTATGATCATTGGTGAAAACTTTGGTGGGAAGACCTTCAACAAGACCCATTTTAGAGAGTTTGTTTATGGTCTTGAAATTCACATGAGCCATCCTCCTATGCCATTTAGTAGACTCATCAAGGGATGCTTTAGCCACCAGACAAGTGAGGTCACCACCAGGTTGAACTTCATTAAGGTTGAATGTGTATAAATTGTGAGTTCGAGGAACTTTCAACAGAATTGAAGTATCTTCTGGGAGTTTGAAGTCTTTAGACAGCACAAGACATTCATTCTCTGAGAAGAGTACTTTGTTCTTGGTGTCACAGATTTGTGAAACGGAGAACAAGTTGAAGTGCTGAAGTTCCTTAACATAGTACACATTTTCAAAGTCCAGATGAGGTGTCTTTATGGTGCCTTTCCTTGTGATACTTCCATCACTTCCTCCAAAAGTCACATTGCCTCCTCCTTCTATGGGAACAAAATTGTGCATCATGTCTCTGTTCCCAGACATGCTTCTGGAACAGCCACTATCAACAATACCAATATCTTTATGCTTAAGGGGATGATCCTACAAACAACAACAAACAATATATACAAATTGTTAGTATTCAAAAGAGGTTCAAGTCATTACTGACTTGAACCTTCCTTGTGGATCACAGGTGTAGGACATGAAGATCTAGAGGATCCACCATTGTTCTTGGTCCTCCATTGATGATTGGGTCCCTTGATAGTCCAAGAACAACCTGCTGAGGGCTTCACAGCAGTACTCCCATATCCCATCCCAACATACATAGAGTCAACATATGTAGGCCAATAACCATGTTTAAAATATGGGCTAGTTGGTTGCACATGAGGTCTGGTAACTGAACCTCTCCAAAGAGAGTCAGTATTAGCTGCTAGTGGGACATAAGGTGGAATATTATTAACATTGGTCCACTTAGATTTATGTTTCTGGTGAGTAGCACATGCACCCAATCTTTGCTCAAAAAAATCACAATCCTTAATTAAATGAAATTTACTTCCACATACAAAACATGTCTTCTTCTTGGAAGATTTATTCAAATAGGGAGATGTTTGATTACATGAAGAAGTACTTAAATCAGAAACATTTAAGGAATTGTTTTTAACAGACTGATTATGCAAAGCTTTAAAAGATAAGTCTTCAAAAGAAACTGTCTTGGAAGTTGATTCCTCAGCAGCTTCCCCAGAAGGCTTGTAAGTAGACTGGGTGCAGGCTTGGGTGTAGGCTCAGGCTTGGGAAGGTCAGACTTCTCATTTGAATCACAGCTTTTATAGGAAGTAGACCCTTGATCCGATGAATTGTCACTGTCAGAACAAGAGACAAAGTCATTAGATGAGGTATCAGGGTCTGGCAAGTCTTTTGACTTTCTGCCATATAGATGATGTGATCCATCAAAGTCAACAGTGATGGATAGGTCAATGGGCATAAATTCACCTCTAATAGGTCCAGGGACAGCATGCATTTCACCTTCTTTTACAAAATTAGCTAACTTTGCTGGTGTGGATTTACGACCATCATACTTAGCTTCTACTCCTACATACTTTTGAAAGCCTAATCCTAAGCCAGAGGTTACTGATTGACTGTTATAGATTTCTCTAGCCAGATTATCACCTGAAATTAACCATTCCTTATGCCTAGCTATTTCTTCTGCTAGTTTTTCTTTGAGCTCTAGGTTTTCAGACATAGCTTCAGTCTTTGCTTTCTCAGACAGTTTTAAGTAATTATTTGCAACTTCTAGATCAAACTGCAACACCTTTATCTTTTCTTCATAAGCTATTTGATTCTTTTGAAACCATACCTTTTGTCTTTCTACTGTTTTTAATGCTAGTTTATTAGCTTCATTTTCTACAAAGCATTCATCGAATTTAGGTTTCATAGCATCATACTCTTCTTTAAGTTCATTGTATCTTAGACTACAACCAAATATACAGTTGTGTACCTGAGATAGTCCCATCAAGGCAAACTGATCATGCCTTTCATCCGAAGTACACCTTGCCAGCAATCCTAGCTTATCAGTATCATGAGCTTCCTCATTCACAGGTTCATGTGCAGTCCAGTTGACCTGTTCATCCATGGTGAGAAGAGCTGCTGAAGCTCCAGCTTCCTGCTGTTTCTGCTGATAGGCAATGTAGTTAGCTCCATCTCCACTCTTCGTGTCTTTGCATTCCCTTGAGAAATGCCCCATCTGGTGGCAAGTGAAACACTTGACTTTTCTCCTGTCAAAGCGAGCTGGTTCCTTTCCCTTGAAAGCAAACTTCCTTCCAGACTTCTCTTCAAACCTTTTGATATCTACTGACAGCAATGCCACCTGCATTTTCAGTTTCATCTCCTCCATTTCAAGAGGGTCCAACTGATCAAAGTCTTCATATGCAAGATACTGCTGAGTATCATAATCAGCAACAAATGAATGAAGGACATCCTCCATCACACTACTAGTCTTAGTTTGAGAACAGGGTGGAGTGGGACGAGTGTTATGTGGTGGAGTGGGAGTGCAAGATGATGGAAAGTAGTTGGAACTAGGAGATTATGGAAAGTAGTTGGAACTAGGAGCAGATACCATCATGTTGGAGTGAGATGTCCCAACAAAAGCTGCATGGCCAGAAGAAGATGTGCGGTAGGGAGTCCTGACATCAGGTTCAAGAGTTCTGAGTCTGTTGTACAGCTCATCAAAGGTGAGCATGTCCAACCCACCTTTAGCCTTGAGGGCTATACTTACATGTAACCATGATGGAGGCAAAGATCGTAGGAACTTTGAGTTGCAATCATCATTATCAGGTTTAGCATTCAGCTGGTTTAGCTGACTCAACATCCTATGGAACCTGTCGTATCCCTTGTGGATACCTTCTTCTTCGGAGATATTAAAGTCTTGAAATTGTTGTCTCAGCATTGACTTCCTCATTCTCTTCGATTCTTCATTTCCACCGAACCTTGCTTTGAGAGCCATCCATATGTCCTTTGCATCATCCATATGGTGAAAATCACACAGGTAATCTTCAGGAATGGCTTGAAGCAGAATAGTTTTTACTTTGTGCTCTCTCTGCATAGCCAGCACCTCTTCAGCAGTTTTGGGAGGAGCCATGATAAACTTCCCATCCCTGTCTGGAATCATTTTCTTTAGACTGTTTCCTTTCTTTACTACCTCCCATAGATTCCAATCAATATTGGAAATCCAGTTTTCCATCTTCATCGTCCAAAGATCATACTCTTCCCTTTTCAAATAAGGAAATGTACCATTGCTGTTTGAAAGACTAAGTTGTTGCATGGAAGTGGTGTTGGTGTTGTTTGTGTTGGTGACTTCAGTTTCATTATCAGATCCAGGCATGGTGAGTGTATGTTTGGTTGTATGGGGGTGAGAATGGTTCTTAGTATCGTAGAGACTTTCCCGAGGCTCTGATACCACTTGTTGAAAACACAAAGACCTTGATAGATCTTAAGCACTCGGAGATCGTTAGTGTTGCCTATGTAATCACAAGCAAACTAATAGAAGATCTCTACAACTCGTATTTTATAGCGGAAAGTAAATACAAGTTATAATAACTAAGAACTCTTTGATCCTCTATGGATCTTTTGATTATGGAAACTCTATGTTTCGGATATTTTACAAGACTTGAAAGACTTAGAAAAACTTATCTATTACAAACTATTATGGTTTCTTTTATAGACAAGAAACCCTAATGAGTCACGAGCGTTTACAACGTACGCTCCTAATACTAACATAAACAACGCATGCATCTAGACAAGCATGCAACTAATCATTTTGTTTTACTAATGATATTGTTTATTCTGAGTAAGCTCTATACAATACGGCGCCAACCTATCTTTCATACGGCGCTGACTTTTACTACATACTGAGCTTATCTCTCCTACGTGGATTCGCACTTTCAGCAGAAACACGATTTCTGCTTTAACACTTCTGCTGAAGTATAACTTCAGCAGAATCCATTCTTCTTCGGCAGAATCTCTTCGGCAGATACTTCGGCAGAATCAGTAGTTTACCTTAATTCCCAACAATCCTCCCCTAAGCTGGAATTTGACTAGGTTAAGTTCCAGTTTCCTTGATAGATCGTTAATGCTGTTGAGGATTGTTCCATCTTATGACAAAATTTTTCAAACAAGATTCTCCCCATATCTTAAACACTTCTGAGCTATGAAAGTCCAGTTTCTTGAGGATCAGCAACAAAGATTCAAAAGAAGAACATCTCTATGATGACTGAACTGTGAAACACCAGATCTTTGCAGCAACATATGACATCATGTACTTCAAAACATATAAGTTTCATACTATTCTCATCACTTCCAGGTGTGTTAACTCCTGTGAGAGGTGAATCATTGAAAATAATGGGTTTGATGTCTCTTTACCAATAGCCATCACTACTGGAGTAGCCACATGTTTGAGTTCGAAAACTATGGTACATTGATAACCATATGATTTATTGGCAAACCAGCAACCATGTAAACGGATTTGACTTGTCTTTACCTGTAGCCGTTTGCTCAGGACTAGTCAATTCTTAGAATTGGTGAATTGAGAACCAAATATGGATTCAGTTGCCTTTACCACATGCCATATACCTGTGGGCTAGCCAATTCTTGGATTCCAAAAAGGAATAGACCATGGTGAATTGATGACCATACAACCCTCAGCAGTTAAGCATGGGTGGTTGCAGACCCTATGATTTTGAGCAAACCATTACAGCTATTAACAGATTTGTTGTGTCTTTACCAAAGCTGTACCCTTTGGACTAGCCAACTCTTTGACATACACAAGGTATATCAGGTGAGTTAACAACCATCAGAATTGTACAACAAACAAACCTGTATAAAAGTTAGTTTTTTTTTTTTTTTTTTTTTTTTTTTTTTTTTAAACTAAAAATTGAAAAATAACACAGAAATTGACAAATAACACAAATAACACAAACTAAATGTAACAAAACAAGGTAGTGCAGAGAGTACCAAGTATCATGATAAGGATGAGAATGAGGCTTATTGCAGTTGTAGAAGTTGTGTCTTGATCAAGCCCACCAATGTTGAAGCAGACAGTCTTTCATTGCCCACTGGATCTGGAGGAATCTCCAATTTCTGACTAAGCATCTTTTCCATAAGTCTCTTGGGCAATGGATACTTTCGTTCAGCAAGCATGCAGACAGTGATCCCACTCTTAGTCTCCAATACATGTACACGAGGGAGAGGATAGAATCTCCAGGACGCAACCTTCCACCGATGTGAGTTCTTCCAACTGGAATGAGCTTTACTATTAGGAGAATGAGAGTTTAACAGGACTTGAAGATCTCCTGGTAAGAACATCCCAGAACCTTGAGGTTCCTTGTTGCAGTAATAGGTGGTAACACGAGTGAACAGAGAAAGCAAGTCTGCCCTGTCTATCAAGTGTAGAATTTCCTTTAGAAAGGTGAATTCCATTGAAGTGGAGTCCCTTCGATGAATGACATTCATCTCATCATCCTTCAGTTTCCAATCGTCCAACTCATTTTGATCTCCCTCAGGAAAATCAGCAGCAGAACCTTCTATAATGAAAGTTGAGTTATCAGCTTCAAGATCCAAAGGAGATCTTTTGGCCATTCTCTTCTTCCTCCCACCAGACTTATGGATTTCCCCAAAGGGAGCATTTTCAGTTTGAACATTTGTGGTAAGGCTTGAAGAGGCAGAGGGAGAGTTAGCTGGAACACCTTCACGTAGTGCATTCATCCTGTGAAGCATCTTTATTGCCCTTTCTGTTTTTATTTCTGCGAGATCAGCTTCCTTAACTCCAGAAGTTTCTTGTGTGACAACGATTGCCACAGATGAAGTGGGGGCTGATATATCAGGCGCTTCAGGAGAATTGGTAGATGGTTCAGTAGATGGACTCTTGTCAGTAGAAGAAGCAACTTCAGAAGTTGCTTCAGCAGGAATGACTGAAGATGATTCCTTGGCTGGAGCATCATCAGACTTGAGTCTTTTGGCTTCTTGAGCAACTTCATTCTCTGTAATCCTTCTCAAGTTGGTAGAATGTGTTGAAGATGATGATTTGTCCCTCATGATCTGATTATATTTGCGAAACAGGACATGATCAGGAAAAGTCTTGACTTGTTTCATTGTTAAGCCAGAGTTGTACATCGAGCATTGATTTTTCACCACCATTCTCATTTCAGCTTTAGTAGGAGGTTTCTCTTTGTTCTTCTGAGCTTTGATGGCTCTCCTTTGCGCAATAGCTTCTTGCTTCCTTTGTCTTCCCTGAGCCATCATTTGCTCCACATAATTGTCACTGAGGAAATCTCCACCTAGTATACTTTGAGCAAGAGAAGGTCTTGAAATGACTTGCTGAGTTAGAATATCCCAGTGTTCAGCAGGCATCTGAACCCGCATTGCATCCAGTTCTCTTCTTCTCTCAGGGGTTAAAGATGAAAAGTCCTCTGTTTCAAGTTGATGAGCCAATACTTCACTTTCCTTTGACTTCTCAAACTCAACCAATCTACTTGCTTGACCTAGTCTTTCCTCCTCACTTACCAGGTCTGGACCAAGCTCATCTTCAGTTATTACATCTTTCCCTTTATCATCTGGCTTCTTAGCACACTCATCTTCAGTTAAATCAACGACAGGAACCTCAGTAGCAATACCCAAGTCAACATGTTGATGCAGATTATCAACTGGCGTGATCATGGAAACAACATCAGAAAGATCTGCTGAAGGTGAAGGGCCTGACGGTTCTTGAACAGATGAAGATTGACCATGATCTGAAGATGCATCCTCCATTTGCACATCAGCAGATGCAGCCTTGTCAACATCAGGTTCCTTTGAAGCTTCAGAAGATACCTTATGAATATAAGATCTCTTTCTTCTTTTGTAGAGAACAGGTTCCTTCTTTGAGGAAGCAGCAACTACTGATGAAGGATCATTGAGAGAAACATCAGCCAACATATCAAGAGACCCAAACTGAGGTGCTTCTTGTTCTTCATCAGAAGAAACCACAAGCTTCCTTTTGGAGGCCCCTTTAAGTTTGTCCTCTAATTCCTTGACTTGATTCTGCAGTTCTTCAATCTTACTCCCAAGAGAAGACTTGGTCTCTGCAAGCTCCTTTTTCAGACTAGTAACCTCAGCAGCATACCTGTTGATAAGAGCATAGACAGATGAGAGTGTAATAGGGTCCTCAGCTCCACCAGCAGATTGCTCTGTGGTAAGGGGAGCTTCATTGGACCTTTCAGTAGTATCATGGTCATGCTCAATGTGAGGAAGATCTTCATTGAGAGGATCCCTAACAGGACTTGGTGTGGGTAGTCTATTAAGATCA
>BPTQ01000001.1:229300492-229312992 GCA_019973895.1 Chrysanthemum seticuspe
GAAAGTCTCTAGGACGACGTTACGTCTTTACATTCAATAATGGAAAATCTCTATTCAATACAGTTTTGGTGTTTCGTATTTACGTTGAACTCGTACTCACAACCCTTAATTCCATTTGATGACTAAGACGGCTTCTCTAAGACGGCTTCTTCTTACCTAAGACGACTTCAATATGAAGTCGTCTTCACAATTTCGTCTTTAGTACAAAGACGACTTTCACGCTTAGGTGCATCCTCTCTATTCGAGTCATACATCATTTTCAGTCGCGGCATACTTTCTATCCAACCGTTACAACGTACGCTCCTAATACTAACATAAACAACGCATGCATCTAGACAAGCATGCAACTAATCATTTTGTTTTACTAATGATATTGTTTATTCTGAGTAAGCTCTATACAATACGGCGCCAACCTATCTTTCATACGGCGCTGACTTTTACTACATACTGAGCTTATCTCTCCTACGTGGATTCGCACTTTCAGCAGAAACATGATTTCTGCTTTAACACTTCTGCTGAAGTATAACTTCAGCAGAATCCATTCTTCTTCGGCAGAATCTCTTCGGCAGAATCAGTAGTTTACCTTAATTCCCAACACTCATGCTCAAGTTGCATTTATGCTTTGTGGTTTTGACATAACTTATCTCTAAAAGGTAATAACTTACATTTCTGCATTGCAGCAGGATCTCTGAAAGGCCCACCTTCCGCCATTCCTACCGGTGATTATGATGTTAGCCCGGAACAACTTGCTGATATGACCCGTGAGCATGATTTTGCTTCTTTGCAAAACTTTGGAGGGGTAATCTTATAAGAAACACACACACGGGTGTGCATACACACTCACACACTCACCTTGTAGATGACATCATTCTTTGTAACACAACAGGTTCAAGGATTGACTGAAAAGTTAAAGACCACTGGTGCAATGCCAAACACCAGCACCACCCACTGATGTAATGCCAAACACCCTAAACACAAGATTGTACTAAACTAAAAAGACCACTATGACTGCCAAACACCCTAACCATAAGACATGTACCTAAATTACAAAGACCACAACCACTTTGAATGCCACAAAACAACATACCAGAATCTGAAACACATTCCTTGGCCCGCTGATATAACGAAACCAACTGATAAAACTTCAGTTGCAAAAAACGTGACACCACATGATAGAGCTTCCATACTTGCAAATGATTCAATATTAAAGGCATGGAGGTAACATATTTTTTTTTATCATTCTATCCATATTACTCATATGTTAAATGGGTATAAACACCCGGTTTGGCCCGTTACCTGATTGCTTTTCAGCCTTAGTGAATGAACCCGCTTATATGCATATTTCTAAAGGTATATTAAGGGGTGTCAGGGCTCATGCCTAACTGACCCCCACTGAGCCATAGGTTATTACCGGAACCAGGGACCATAGATTATGATGAACTCGAGACAAACCGTGAAAAGGCATTTTTGAAAACTGTGACTCCCAAGCTTCAAAGTATTCTTGGGGAAAGAGATACACCTGAATGGACCACGGATAAATACAAGGAAAATTTTGATAAATACAGTAATCTGATACACCTGAATGGACCACGGAAAAGGCATTAGAATCATTTGAAAATTTTGGTGCAAATTTGATAATGATCGAAAAGAAGATTGATGTGATGAATCTGGATTATGGCTATGGTACTATGCTGGTATGAAATTTGCTACTTCATTTTCTTCCAAACTACTTATGCTTATCTTTTGTCTACCTTTAGTGGAATCTGTTCAATTTGTTATGACATTTCCATCTTTTGTATTTGTATATGGAAAAAAAATCTGAATTCCCTCCCCTTCTTATAATATTGTGTTCACATGATCATTTATAGGCCACAAGTGTCGGAATAAATACAGAATGGGGTTGCTTATGGCTATCATCTCTGAAGATAATGGCGAAGAAACACCATTACAGGTTCGTTTAATATACCCACTTTAAGCTTCTCCAATTGGTAATAAATCATATCTTTTGAGGCTATAATAGTTGTTGAATGTCAATTACAAGTGTTGGTGCTCTTACATTATTCTCAAATTATATGAAGCGTGAGTGACTTATCTATACTTGACTGTCAATTTTTTGTAGGCTCACAGTGTACTGTCCTTCACAAAGTTGATAATGCGTGTATTTTTGTTTTACTGTTTCATGTTTGTATTTCCTGTAAGTTTTTTTAAGCCAACAAACATCTTGTATCAGGTCTATGTTGTTGCTTCTGAAGATATGGATTCCCTTACTTTTATAGGACCAAATTTTCTACGCCATTTAATGGATCCTAGCTCGAGGAAGATTCCTGTGATGGAATTTGATGTGTTAAAGGTGCTCAATATACAAATGATATGAAATTAATGGTTTGTCTATGAGCATTTCTAACGTACTTGATTGTTTTATGTTAGGTTTTTGAGCAACTCAATCTCATGATGGATCAATTTATCGATCAGTGCATTCTATGTGGTGTGATTATTGTGATAGCATTAAAGGTAAAACATGACTTTCACATCAAGTATTTTGTTTGTGTGCTAATTTTTGTTCTTTTGATTATAAGGCATTGGCGGTCACACGGCTTTGAAGCTCAGATGATATAGTCAAAATAAGCCCGTTGCAGGCTTGCGGTATTTGGATAAGATTAGGCTTATGAGATTATGTAATAACCTTTTTTTGATTTTTGTAGCTTATTGGGTTGCTTATTTTTATGTGCTCATATGATCTTTTATAATTTGTGATGATATTTTTTTCTAGGTTGAAGTAGGTATTGATTGTATTCTTTGATCTCTTTGACTTCATTCCTGTAAGTATATAGTAGACTGACTATAAGATTTGATTGAAGAAAGCAATGTATTGTGTTCTATTTCCTCCCAGTTGCAGGTGATCAATAAAGCTTTAGGGAAACTTTCCCAAAAGACAAACCATATACATTCGATGCTTACTCTGATCCAACGTAAGCAGATTAGCAAAAAAATAAGCAACCGCATTTACACTTATTAACGAACTTTTAAGCATCAAGTGTGAAGAATTAAACATGCCACATGATCATCTTTTACTTAAGTACATTTTATGTTATTTGATTAATTATCCATTTTTTCATGATTGCAGAGAAAACTTTGAAGGTCTTCAAAGAGTTTATGTATTCCATATCCGGACAAAAAACGTCTAAAAGATTGTTTATAAATATGCCTCGGGTGGACGGCACGGCCCATGTGGAATTTTGATGGATTTTGAAGCTGGAATAATGGACAATATACTGGGCTAAAGGGCATTACACGGAAGATGCGAACTTGATTGATTCCGCTGCTTGATGTTATTAGAGTTCGTTAAGTTTAACTGAACAGATTCTCTGTAACAGCAATCTAATGTGTCAATGAGGATCTGTGATACAATCAAATGCAAATCTTGGTGTTCATGCAAATCTTTTGTAATTTTAAAGGGGTTGGAACTTAGGTAGCTTCTAATTCCATGGCATTGTGACCTGGAAGATGTGGAACCTGTTCAAGTTCAGTAACTTCATCCAATACTTGAGCAAAAGAAAGCTATAAGTTTAACATTTTTCACAAGATAATGGAACAAATATTCAAGCAGTTAAGAATGTAGGTATTGACCCACCAATAAAGACCACAAATAGCTAAACCCATTAACACAACGATACTCATCATGTATTTCAATGAAATCCCTTTCTTTCAACATGTACACATTCCAACCATTTTTTATCAGTTAAAAAACAACATGTAGAACCTGTTGAAGTTCAGTAACTTCATCCAATACTTGAGCAAAAGAAAGCTATAAGTTTAACATTTTTCACAAGATAATGGAACAAATATTCAAGCAGTTAAGAATGTAGGTATTGACCCACCAATAAAGACCACAAATAGGTAAACCCATTAACACCACGATACTCATCATGTATTTCAATGAAATCCCTTTCTTTCAACATGTACACTTTCCAACAATTTTTTATCAGTTAAAAAACAACATAATAACAAGTGCAAAACTATTTATGTAAGAAAACACTACACAGATATTTAGAAACTCTTAACCTAAATAATTAATTTAATATATCCGTATTACTTAATCTATTAACATATATATAATAAAACGAATATAAATAGCAACATAACTCCCAAATATATACATTATTATATTACAAAAAACATCAACAAAAAAAAACTTACTATATGAAAACATTAGAAAAATATCAACATGTGCAAAACTATTTATATATGATAACACTATACACATACTTAGAAACTCTTTACCTAAATCATGCATTTCACATTCACTTATTACTTAATCTATTAATATGAATATAACTCTATACACATTATTTAATTTAAAAAAACAACCAAAAAATAAACCTAAAATATGAAAAAATAATAAACCGGGAACTAAATTAAACTTGAAATTTATCAAGAAACAAATCACAAGTCATGCCCGCTCTTATAAGCGTGAATAGACTACAAGTCTAATCAATATTATTTAAGGTGAATTTGGTAGAAATTGCATTATCAGTTGATATATGTCGCTCGTTTGTTAGTGTTAATTCCTTAAAAGAAGTGTTTTCTTTTTCATTTAATTTAAACCGACTCCGACCCGACTCATTGCGACATTTACTAAAAACAAATAAATACTACTATATAGTATTAATAAATGCTCCCTCCGTCCCATATTAACTGTCCAGTTTGACTTTTCAAAGTTATTTTTTTTTCAACTTTGACCTTGAATATTTTTATTTGTGTTATATAATACTTGATGCAAAATATATGAGTAAAATGAGGGTTTAAATGTATTTTCATTGATATAACTTTCATCAAGTATTATATAGCACAAACAAAAATATTTAAAGTCAAATTTGACAAAGAAAGATTTAAAAATGTCATGGGTTGGAGGGAGTAATAAATAATTGACCCGTTAATTGTTCTCGAATCATTCTCATCTCTCGTACGTTGCCTCCTTCGATTGAATTGGAGCCAATGCTTACATGACAATTTTGACTCACAGAAGAGTTGATTTGCATTGTCAAATAAGCTCAGAGAAAATATTTATTTGAGTCGAACTGGGTTGAAATAGTTAGAAAGCTGTGAAAACTATATCTAAGATACATTACACAGAAATATTTCGTAAATCCAATTAAGATAAGATGCAATTGTATAATGAACTAATATAACCGTATTTAACATATAGATTATGCAATCGACACAAGGTCACCCATTTTTTTGCCACGTAGAGAAAACACACACGTTTCCATGAAATTACAAAGTGAACATTCCTGGTAATTACACTTGTGGAAAAAGAAATATTAAACCCTACCTCAATCGTCTTCAAAACCCTCGTTCATTTCACATTCAAAACCTAGCTACATAATTAAGTTCCTAACACTTCTCAATTTCTTATTCCAAAACCTCAAAGACCATCATGCATCGTCTCCTCTACGAGACTGTTCTAAAGGGTGACCTTACCTCCTTCCTCAAACTCGTCCAAGAAGATGAAACCCTAGTCACAAAAACAAGCATAGAATCATCAAACACTGTCTTACATTTAGCAGCTAGGTTCGGGCATATAGAGTTAGTATTGGAAATATTGAAAAGATGGCCCGAAATGGTGTTGTTGGAGAATGGTAACTTTGAGACAGCCTTACACGAGGCTTGTAGAGAAGGGACAGTTGAGATGGTTAAGGTTTTGATAGCGGCTGATGATGGGTTGGTTGGAAAAGTGAATTGTAGAGGTGAAAGTGTGTTGTTTGTGGCGTGTGAAAGAGGGAATGTGGAAGTTGCGAAGCATTTGATAGGGTTTCAATGGCTTCTTATGCATGAACTTGATGCGTATGTGTGCTCCATTCACGCAGCTGCGGCTGCTGGACACACAGGTACTATAAATCCTACTTTTAGCTAGTACTTTAGTAGCTAATTACTAAATTAGCATGAAACTCAAATCAGTTATCTCATTCTTATAGTTCAGATTCGTTTCTTAAATTAATTTGCATATACTTACTTTCATCACTTCATTACTAAAATTCATCTTTTATCACTTTTTATATAAGAATACGATCATCAGTATAGGAGTATCATCTGAGGCTATATAAATATTAAACTTCTAATTATTTATTTAACATGTTGAAATACAGAAACAAATGCCTTAAAACATACTATTATTATATAAATAGGAACTTTGATATTTTGTATTCGTTTTAGAGGATTACAATGTTTTGATACGTACTACTCCATATATTTAGTAACATATTCTCCCTTCTCAGTAGTATAACTGTCATGATTATTTTTCTTAATATAATTGTGGATTTCTAAGTTCTAATAACCATGTCTTCCTTAACTACATATCATAAAATTGCATTAGATAGATTGATATTGACTAAACATGTAGGGTAACTTAAAGAATTAAAGAGATAATTAAGATAACTAATGCACCAAAAGCAAGCCAATAAAATAAATTATTACATGCTATGGGTTTTGAGCTCATGAGCGCATCCCACTGTAAGATCTAATATCTGCAGCATTTGCCACTAAACCAAGTTAACATTTGTTTCTTAGTTTAGTCATTAATATATTAAAATATGTATATTAAAAAAAATTAATAAAAGACAAAAGTGTTACTATTCCCGTAATTGCATATACTTGTAATGAAAGAAAACTATATATATAAATTTAGAAATTACTGGTCCATTTGCATGCCCCGCGATTTATTCCTTTCACACACTATACCTTAAAGTCACCTATCATGCATATATATTTTGTCATCATGTGTACATTATTACATTGAATAATCAACTCACATAAAAAGCAAAAGTTGACCATAAAGCGTTTACTTCACTTTATAAGCGGGGTATGCGCCGTCGTATGATATATACTTTGTATGTGAATGGATATCTGTTAATTATAAGTTATAATTATAAAATATATACAAACATAAACCATCGTTTACTACATTAATATAAAGTACGATTTGACATACAATTTCAATAAAGCGCCTATTTTAGTGGTAATTTTATAAGGCTCGTGGTAATAGTACGTGGTTGTAAACATGATTATTAACTCAGCGTCACGTTAATGATAATTTTATATGGCTCGTGGTAATAGTGGCTGCAAACATGATCATTAACTCAGTGTCACGTTAAGATCTCTCTCATCAATCAATAACACCACAAACATAGTGTAATAATACAACAAACATCGTCACACAAATACACTCACTTATACACATATATACCTACAAAACACTCTCACATACACAAAATACAATTTTTTTCTTTGAAATTTTTTTTTTCTTTTTTCTTTTGCACACAACTCGGTCGTCTGTTCTCCACAAAACCAAAAGATAACGCGTCATATGACTAATGACAGTGACGTTTATGAGGCCAACACGTCGTGGGTGGGAACAACGCGTCGAATATGACTAATGACAGTGCCTTATAAATGTTTTTAAAAAACAATCAAAATGAGTCTAATATGCATGTAATGCTTTGGATGTTGATCCATAGCGTTGCTTCTTTTTCGGCCAAATCCTGATTTCGTTTTGCTTCTCCCGGTCATCGAGCTTGATTGACTCGACTCTTTTCGCTGCCCCCCGGGCTCTCACTTCGTTTCGTTCTTCTTCTGTACCATCGCTTGAATAAAGACACCCGATCGGCCCGACTTTACCAAATGCCCACCACTGGCCCTTCCCCTTTCCGGGTCTTGATTTTTCGCGTCGTTTCTGTCGTCGTGGTTAATATAATAGAAAATTATAATTTGCATATGCCCCAAAGTTTTTAAAGGTTACCTTTTATAGAATATCTTTACTCTCAACGAAAGAGAGATGATCATATTCATAAAACATAATTAGAGACCACTAAGGTGTTAAAATTTTGAAATTTCTTACTATACACTTTTCTGTATTTTATTGTTATGAAATTAGTACAGTATCACGTAATGCTAGCGTTTTTGATGATGTGAAAACAGTTACAGTATTTATTAGTAGTGTACAAATAAACTCCTTTACAGCCTTAATAAAAATCGGGACGTTTTAGAAACAACTCTTGAGTCAATTAGAACTTGAAGTCATCAAAGTAATGAAACAAAAGGAGATTTAATCAAATGATGATATGGTCATCATGACTAAATTAAGGCCACAACACATGTTTGCTTGATTTTTGTGTTATCTATACGATATAAATGTCTAAGGATACAGTGTATTG
The DNA here is from genome assembly GCA_019973895.1 of Chrysanthemum seticuspe. Lineage (NCBI taxonomy): Eukaryota > Viridiplantae > Streptophyta > Magnoliopsida > Asterales > Asteraceae > Chrysanthemum > Chrysanthemum seticuspe. Next base: position 229,308,703 of record BPTQ01000001.1, read on the forward strand.
AACATAATAATAACAGGTTATCGGCTGGTCATAAAAATAAATATCAACTATCATAAATGATTCATAGATGGTCACTTAGGGGCTGGCAATGATATCGGGGTGGGGATCGGTTTGCCCTATATCGATCGGTAACACCACCGCCACCCCTTCGGTATGGATTGGTGATGCATGAAATCGGGGAAAGACACCGAATTGGTGTGGGAGAGGTATGAGATATGATTGGTGGGAGAGGTATAAATATAAAAAAAAAAAAAATAATAAAATTAGATGGGGTATGAGTTAGGCATGGTTGCCACTAAAACACTATCACGTAATGCTAGCGTTTTTGATGATGTGAAAACAGTTACAGTATTTATTAGTAGTGTACAAATAAACTCCTTTACAGCCATAATAAAAATCGGGACGTTTTAGAAGCAACTCTTGAGTCAATTAGAACTTGAAGTCATCAAAGTAATGAAACAAAAGGAGATTTAATCAAATGATGATATGGTCATCATGACTAAATTAAGGCCACAACATATGTTTGCTTGATTTTTGTGTTATCTATACGATATAAATGTCTAAGGATACAGTGTATTGAACATAATAATAACAAGTTATCGGCTGGTCATAAAAATAAATATCAACTATCATAAATGATTCATAGATGGTCACTTAGGGGACTGGCAATGATATCGGGGTGGGGATTGGTTTGCCCTATATCGATCGGTAACACCACCGCCACCCCTTCGGTATGGATTGGTGATGCTTGAAATCGGGGAAAGACACCGAATTGGTGTGGGAGAGGTATGAGATATGATTGGTGGGAGAGGTATAAATAAAAATAAATAAAAATAAAATTAGATGAGGTATGAGTTAGGCATGATTGGCACTAAAAAACTATGGTTAGGTATGAGATAAATATGAGATGAGATGGAAGGATATTATTGGTGGGTGATTAGGTATGGTGGAATGACTGACACCCCCTTAGTAACACTACTAATTAGTAATTAATACTAATACCTCTCGTGATTATTCGTATATCCAGAAATCGTAAAGGAAATACTTGATGTCCGTCCTGATTTTGCACGAAAGTATACTTCTGAAGGATATTCACCTTTGCATCTAGCGTGTAGCAGAGGCCATGTGGAAACAACTCGTGAGCTTCTATGGTTTGATCCTGATCTCTTATACCTTCGAGATCACAATGGTTGGACACCCCTACATTGGGCATCAATGAAAGGGCGTGTTGGGATTATCGGTGAGATAATCTCGATAAGTCTTGAATCTGCTGAGATGGTTACCAATCTTGGTGAAACAGTTCTTCATCTTGCTGTAAAGTATAACCAGTTCGATGGTCTAAAATATCTAATAGATACCCTCAACATCCAAGAACTCGTGAACGTGCAAGACAACAATGGCAACACCGTATTACATATAGCAACGGCTGGAAAACTCACAACGGTAATATCTTTAACCATTCCAGTCAGTTGTCTCATTTCGATTTTAACTGAGTTTCAAAATCTTAGCAACTAGTTCAAATGAAGTTAATATAAGAAACAAACAAAATAACCTACTTTTAGTTGATCAATGGGCTAAGTTTCCTTAACTATGCGATCATCTTTCTATGCTTCTACCATATTTAATTGATTTATACTTGAAAACAGATGGTGACATATTTACTTAAGCGTGGTGTGGATGTAAACACTATCAATCAAAGAGGGTACACGGCTCTAGATGTAGTCGAATCTGATGGAAGTAACTCGACTACTCTCCAAATCGTGCCAGCCCTTTTAAATTCTGGTGCAAAAAGATGTGATCAGTTACCCCCTACATCTCGAGACATCCAAGAAGTTGTTCGTCACAATTTTGTCACACATTCTCCACAGACACGAAAAATGGACTCGCCGGTGCAACACCACCACCACAGAAAGAAAATTAATCGTAGATCAAAACAAATCGAGCTTCAAAATGAGGGTTTACGAAATGCTAGAAACACCATAACAATTGTTGCGGTTTTGATAGCGACTGTTACGTTTTCGGGTGGAATAAACCCTCCAGGTGGATTCCGACAAGAAAATGGAAAGGCTATAATGGGGAAAAACCCTTCATTTAAGGTGTTTATGGTGTGCAACATTATGGCATTGTTTTTATCCCTAGGAATTGTTAATGTTCTAGTTAGTGTCATTCCATTTAGACGAAAATCAATGATGAAATTATTAGTAGCTACACATAAAATCATGTGGATATCTACTATGTTCATGGCATCGGCCTATATTGCCGCGACATGGACCATTTTGCCACAAGGTTCGGGCTCAAGATGGTTAATGATTGAATTGATGGTTGTTGGTGTAGGATGCACCCTTGTCGTACTTCTAGGGCTGGGCATTTTGTTGGGGAAACAATGGTCTAGGAAGCAAGAATGGCGTAGACGAAAGGAAAAAAAGATGAAGGATGCTACACCTAATAGTAGTATTAATAGTCGTGTTGGTGAAATGCATGTTGTTAAGGATAGTCACGACTCGTCTAGTAACTCGGATATTGATAGCTCTGATCATGGTTACCACGTCTACTAGTTTCAATGTGACAATTTTTTGTTGTTGGTAACATGGAATCTAGCGAGATTGATGTTGGCTATGTTTTTCTTCCGACCCCTTTATTGCAGGTAATTTAGAATCTAGCTGTGCGCTTTTCTGGACGTTTAATATGCATTTTTAGCATACTTGTAAATACGAATGCATTTTACTAGCTGAAGTTATGGTTGGTTTGGTACCCTTTCCTACCTTGTTTAATTTGATTGCAACGAATATTGTTCTTAGTATACAGCAGATTGTCTACTAAAGTATGCATATAAACCTCTCTTTTTTTCTTCTATTTATAATCTTGTATAACCAGTGGCGGATTCAGGATTTTTAATCGTATGTAGCAAAAAAGAAATCAATGGGTCGCCATACTTCACCAAAACTAGTGTCTAAATAAGAAAATCCGTATTTGAGTTGTTTAAAGTTACAAGTTAAAACCAATGATAGGTTGCTCAATTTGAAGATCACGTTGCAAGTTACGTTGCAAATTCAAATTCATAAAGGAACATAAATTTTGGATGTCTTGAAATTAAACAATCATTTTCATGCAACCTCATATAGCTACATGGAGAATTTATTTACCATAGAAAGAAGTTTATACACACTTACACACAATATTCATTTCTTATATATTTAGTGGCCCAACTAGCCCAACCACTTAACTGTTTCTTCTTCACCTCAACATTTAGTTATCATGGTTTGCCGGAAATGATTTATTCTCTATCAACCCTATGTATTCCAAATCTATAACTATCATTTAAGTTGGGCCAGCTTTTTTTTATGTTTCTATATCTTGGACTTTATGTTCATAGTAATGTCATGCTTGTCTTTGGTACTTAAGAAAAGTCAATCTTAATAGAACCTATATTTGCTCAATGGATAAATCTGCTCATGGTAAAAGTTTATATGGGTTTCATATACTTTTATCTTCAACGAATGGCCCGGCATTTCAATGCGGGTCGAAGCATATGGTTGCCGGGTTGGTTAAATGCTATTAATGAGAATAGTAATTTACTATTCTTAACAATAGGTACTAGAGACTTTTTGGTTCATCATATTATTGCTTTGGGTAGGGGTGTTCAAAAAACCCGAGAAACCGACGAACCGAGCCGATCCGGTCAATCCGAAACCGCTAAAAACCGATAACCGAAGAAACTGAAACCGAGAAAACCCGAAACCGAAAAACCCGCTTATCACGGTTCGGTTTCGGTTTTTACTTTTAGTTATCCGTGGTTACCCGAACCGAACAGCGTATAATATACATGTAAGTTTTAACAAACCATTCATAAAAATGTACAAGTATTAACTATATTATTGCACTACTTTTATCATATAATGCATTTTTACTTATCTAATTTGATCATTTACTAACGTCCATGGATTACATATGATTAATGTGATCGTAATCTATAAACGTCAAATAATTAGTATTAGTTATTTTGTTAGATATGGTAATTTGAATGTTGCTATTGCGACGCAACAACATTACTATTATTCTAATATCTTTAATGTTATTTAATTTTACTAAAATGACATATTACGTTCTAATTTATGTTATTCTTCGCCCGATTCGATTCGATTAATTTTTTTGAATGGTTAACCGTGACCCGAACCGCGGGTAACCGCTCATTTCGGATACCCGCATGTCCGGTTACCCGCCTAGTACGGTTCGGTTTTGGATAGTAAAATGAACTACCCGCCCCGTGATGGATAGTTAAAATCTCTAACC
>BPTQ01000001.1:229340598-229808697 GCA_019973895.1 Chrysanthemum seticuspe
GATTTCTCGTTGAGCGATGTCTGATTCAGCGATGGTGTTCAGCGATTGGCATCACCTCTAAGGTGATGAACATGAAATTGAGCGATCGAGATTGAGCGATCGAAAATATTGACATTCAGCGATGTTTTGATACTTCATTCAGCGATGGTCCTTTTGTTCAGGCTCTCGATTCAGCGATCGAACTTTTTGGTTTATTGGAAGTGAAAAGTTAGGTTTTTGTTGGGTTGGTTCTACTAAGTTCGAATGGTTTACTTTTGGATTTGTGAAAACTACTAAGATTTGTATTTTCATGGTTGTTTTAAGTTTGAAATTGTGTTCTTTAGTTGGTTTACTACGTTTTTGGTGATTTGAAAAAGTTTGAGTTTTTGGTGGATTTTTGGTGATATTTAGGTTTCTACACGTTCTATACTAGATTGGTACCGAGAACTATGGTTAACATCCTATATTGAAAAGTGTATGTGTAGTTTGGTATTGTGTTCCACCGCATATTCTACCTTAAGATCTAAAAGTTTAGTGGTTTTTGCATCATTTGGTTGATTTCTTGTGTTAAAGTTTGAATTTTGTTGGTACTTTTATGTTTAGAATCATCAAAAGTGTTTAGGTTTTCATTTGGTAAGCTTGAATCATCTTGGTTGGGTTGTTTTTGGATTGAAAAGTGAAGGTTATTTGGTTTTTCAAGCTAGCGACTTAGCTCTCGGACTTGTTTTCCTGGTAGCGACTTACTTCATAGTTTTGTAGCGACTTACAGTTATAAAAGCTAGCGAGTTAGAGCTAGCGAGTTAAAGTACAAGTAGTGGAATCTCCACTACGGTTAGCGACTTGTGGTAGCGACTTAGTCTGTAGCGAGTTGCTCTTTAGCGACTTGCATATCTAGCGACTTGTGTAGCGAATTACTGCACAAATTTGGCTAGCGACTTAGTCTGTAGCGAGTTACTACTTAGCGACTTGTTTTTCTGCTGGCGACTTGGGACTCTAGCGACTTAGACGTGTAGCGAGTTAAGGGTTAGCGACTTAGTGCACTAATTTCTAGCGACTTAGTGCATTAGTTGGTAGCGAGTTAGCACTTTATCATCTAGCAACTTGAGTGATTGTTTACGGTTTTCTCTTGATTTAGTAAAATCCCGTGAAAGAATCTATTTCCCGGTTTAATCATTGAGTTATAAAATCCCGTATAATCTGATAACATGTCCACCAACGTCCCTACTGTCATCTCCACTGTTGCCGAGGATGTACAAGCAGCTGGATCAGATACTCGTCCACCCATGCTTGACAGAACTGACTACGATTCTTGGGCTCAACGAATCAGATTGTATTGCCTTGGAAAGGAAAATGGTGTCAATATTCTCAAATCCATTTATGAAGGACCATATCGAGTTGAAACGACTAGAGACATACTTGATACTAATGAAGATGGTACTCCCATTTACGGAATGGACAGACCTAAGATGTATGATGAGCTTGATGATAAGGAGAAAAAGAGATTTGATGCAGATATCAGGGCTTCAAACATTGTTCTACAAGGTCTTCCTAAAGATATCTACAAGCTGATCAATCATAACACTGAAGCAAAGGCAGTTTGGGATAATGTCAAGATGCTTCTCTCAGGTTCAGAACTAACTATGGAAGACAGAGAATCCCAACTCTATGACGAATTTGAGCACTTCAAGATGAAACCCGATGAGAGTGTTTATGAGTACTATGTGAGATTTCATAAGCTAGTTAATGACATGAGGAACATCAGAATGACTATGCCTAACATTCAGTTGAATTCAAAATTTGTGAACAACATGAATCCCGAATGGCACAAGTTGCTGTGAAGCTTACTAAAGGATTGAAGAACACAAACTATGAGCAACTCTATGCCTTCCTCCTTCAGAATGAGAGACATGCCATGTTTGAAAAATTGATTCTCAATCAGTTCAAAACCAACCAGGGAGAGACAAGTTCGTCTAATGACTCAACAGCTTTCTACTCAAACATTGGAATCACAACCAAAGCATCACAAGTCATTCCCTTGGGTAACGGTAATCACAAACTCATTCCTGATCCTATGTTCAAACAAGCTGATGCTGATGCACGCGTGGATAACATCGTTAATCAACTAGCTCTACTCATTAGTCAAAACATGAATTCTCTCCCACAAACCAACAACAACCTACGAACTGCATCTAACCCACATAATCAAGCCACTGTTAAAGATGGAAGGATCATGGTGCAACCAGTTCAGGAAAGACAGTATGATCAGGGGAGAGGTGGAGCTGGGAGAGGTTATGTTGGAAACCAGAATCGAGGAAGAAATGGTAACCAAGGTCAACCTAAGCCAATCAAATGCTACAACTGTGGTGGTGAAGGTCACATTGCAAGGAACTGCACATCTCCAAAGCGTCCTCAGAATGCTGATTACTTCAGAGATAAGATGTTACTGGCACAAGCTCAGGACAATGGTGCTGCATTGGATGAAGAGGAATTGTTGTTTCTTGCTGAGGGTAATGCCAAGACCTATGATGCAGATGTGGATGAGCAGCCTATTCAGGAGATAGGTCATAATCATCAGAACGCCTTTCAACTTGCTGACTGTGATGCATACGACTCTGATGTAGATGATGGACCTACTGCACACACAATCTTTATGGCTAGCATCTCTCCAATGGTTTCTCCCAAGATCTCTTCTTCACCACTTGCTGGCCCATCCAAGGACAAACTCATCTCTGAGGTATTAAAGCTATACGATGATGCTGATGTGCAACAGATGCATGACAAAGTACAACCGACTGAAACTTTTGAATCAAATGTTGGAAATATGGGTAATATCAATATTGTCCCATACGATCAATACGTGAAACAAAGTGAAAGTGAAGTTGTACCAAGTGATGCATCTTCTGCAGTCAACAATGACTATGTCTTTGATGAATACACTGCATGTGCTCCTAATGATTCCATAATTTCTGAACTAAATGCCTATAAGGAACGTGTTGCTATTTATGAACAAAGGGCAAAATTTGAGTTGACCACTCGTGAGCAGGAAATGGATGTCCAAGTGAGTACAATTATTAGAAAAAGTAAGTTTAGAGAAGAAGTATTGAAACAAGAATTAAATTCCCTGCAAGAAAAATTTTCTAAAACAGCTAAGCAAAAACAAGAACTTCAAGAAAATGTGAAAATGCTTAAGCAAGAATTTAATGCAAAGGAATCAAAACTCTTGAGAGATTTTTCTAATCTGAAAACGTTGAAAAACAAACTTGAAAACAAGTTGTATTTACAAGGAAACACCATTCAGACTGCTCACATGATCACTAAGCATAGAGTTCTTAGCGATAAGCATAGCGTTCCCCTTGTAGAGGAACCAAATCCAGAGGTAATTAAAAAGGCTAGAAATGCTCATAAGGTAATTTATGATGGTAATGAAGTTCTTAAGCCTAGGCAGAAACCTAGTTGCGTTGAGTGCACTGAGGAAGATAAGATTTTAAATGAAATCACTAGGGAAAAGATGAATAAGAAGCAAGATGATCCCAAATGCAAAGAGAAAAACATAATCTTCTCTCCTCATGATTACAAGAAGGAAAACTGGATTGCCTTGAACAAGTTTAAGCCTCAGACTTTGTTGACTCCCGAACAAGTCTTCTGGAAAATGGATTTAGATAAGCAGAAAGCTGAAAATATTGTAGAAACAAACCCTCCCCTTCGGAAAATGCCTAGAGCAACTGTGTATCCTCCTAATACACCTATGCATCTTGTACCTAGAACAATTGCCACTAAAAGCAAGACATTAATTAGCCAATACGTTATATTCCAACTATTTGTTGATTTTGAGAAAACTTGCAAGAAAAGGATCACTCCCACTGGTATAACTGAAGGTGAAAGAGGTTTTGAACAAATGAAAGAATGTTATTTAACTGAGGTCATGCCCTTCTTTAAACTTCTAAAAGATCACTTTGAGAGTCTTAAAAAAGGGGTAGAAGCTGATATTAAAGGTATGGAAAAGGAATTTGATGCAATGGTTGCTGAAGTTAGTGATTATGAGCGTGCACTAAAATATAATGAGATTGAGAGAAAGAACTTGCATACATTAAATGAGAATCTTATTACTGAATGTGTTGCTCAAGATGTGTTTTTCACTGCTTCAAATTGCTCTATTAATGCTTCCAAATTTCATGAATTATCTGTGGCCCTGAAAGTCTCCCATGATCGTGTCATTGAGCTTGAAAAAACTAATTCTAAACTAAATGAGAAAATTGAACTTGATGATCATGACAATTTGGTTAAACATTTTTCTAAACTAGAAGTTGAGTATTTTAATCTACAACTAAAATATCAACATCTCAAAGAAAATGTCAAAACTTCAAATATCAAGACATCTTCAGATGCTCCAGAGTTTGATGCAGTTTTTCAAATTAACAAACGAGATGAACAGATTCAAGCTCAGTGTAACACGATCAGAAAGTTGAAAGCCCAAATCTCTCAATTAAAGGGTCAAACTAACAATATGACAGGCTCCCAAATGCCTCCTCCTTTAGATTCTCAGAATTCTCAAACGTTTCATCTTCAAAACCTAGTAAATGCTTTACAAAAGGAAAACGAAAGTTTTCTAGAAGAAAATGAAAAGGTTAAACGTCATTTCAATGAGTTATTTGAATCAATTAAAGTCACTCGTAACAAAAACAACGAACAAATAGCTTCATTGCAAAAGGAAATTGAGAATCTGAAGAGTCAGGTAAAAGGGAAAATGCCAATGATCAATGAGGAGAATGCTGTATCTAAGGTTCACTCTGGCAATAAATCTGCTTTATCTGTGACATATGTCCCCCCTCACCTAAGGAACAACAAACTTGCCATTCAAACATATTTCTCATCCCTCAAGGATTGCTTAGAATGCCTGCGTGAGATTGTTGAAGAGGATAAGCTAGAGAAACCTCATGATAATGCAATTGGACATGCATGCTTATATGCCAAACGATCTCAAGAAATCTTAGAATGCTTGATCACCATATGCCCAAAGACATTAGGTGAGAGAGTTAACCCTTTGATTCCATGCTCAATGCCTAAGGCCAAATATGAGATGCACTCGATTCCCAATGTTTTGAATGAGAGTCGTAGTGTACCCTTGAGTAGTTCAGATTTTAGATCTGTCAATGCTAGGAAAGTGAACTCTAATGTGCCTTCTAGGAGTACCAATCTCAGTACATCTAGCTTTATGAAAGTGAACCGTAGTGCACCTGCATGTAGTTCAGATCCCAGCACATCTAAACAGGTGGTGCAAAGAGTAGTAAAACAAACTAATGTTCCCATTCCCTCTACAGGAGTAATCAGTGACATTAAAGGGAGCAGGTCAAAGTCTCAAGACAATACAAGGAATGATAGGACCTCTCAAGCTAAGAATGTGCACTGGAAGAAAGTAGAAGAACAATCTAGGAACCTTAAGTTTGAATCGAATAAAACGAATCGTGTTGATTCTAGTATTAGCCATAAGCGTACTGTAATTAATTCGAATTCTGATACTATTTGCAAACCTTGTACTGATGATTGCTTGAATTCTGTTTCTAATCGTGGATGTGATGTCAATGCTTTGCCTAATGATGTTAATTGTCCAGTTAATATTGTTAATGCTATAATTCATGCTAAAAAGGCTAAAAGGCAAAAGCGAATGAAAGTTAGAAAACAATGGAAACCCACAGGAAGAACATTCAGCAGAATAGGTTCTTATTGGATACCTGTTGGCCATAAGACCAATCAGATAATGCCCACTAGAAAATGGATGCCTACTGGTAGAACTATTCCCTTAAGAAGTGGTCACACTGTAAACAGGACTAATACAGACACTAGTATTGCATCTACTCATAATGATTCCATTACCTCATTGTCTAATATGAATGCTTCTATTTCTGATGTGGGTGTTCCAACTGTTGCTACTAACCAAATGGAACCCATTCTTGCATGGGGATCCCAATTATCCAGTTATCCATTCTTGTCTGTGTTCAACTGCAGATCGTTCAAATCGTTCTGTGGTACCTGGACTCAGGCTGTTCCAAGCATATGACTGGAGACCGGTCACGGCTCATGAACTTCGTGAGCAAATTCATCGGGACTGTTAGATTTGGTAATGATCATTTCGGTGCTATTATGGGTTATGGAGATTATGTTGTTGGTGATAGTGTCATCTCCAGAGTGTATTATGTGGAAGGTTTAGGACATAATCTGTTCTCTGTGGGTCAATTCTGTGACTCTGATCTAGAAGTAGCCTTCAGAAAACATACCTGCTTTGTTAGAAATCTTAATGGTAAGGAACTGTTGAAAGGAACTCGTGGCTCAAACCTTTACACTATCTCTATCGATGACATGATGAGAGCTTCACCAATCTGCTTGTTATCAAAGGCTTCAAAAACAAAGTCTTGGTTATGGCATCGTCGTCTCAATCACTTGAACTTCGGCACCATCAACGATCTTTCCAGAAAGGACTTAGTTGTAGGTTTACCTAGACTAAAGTATGAAAAGGATCATCTTTGTTCAGCATGTCAATTGGGAAAAAGCAAGAAGTATGCCCATAAACCCAAACCTACTAACTCTGTCACAGAAGTTCTTCATATGATTCATATGGATTTATGTGGACCAATGAGGGTGCAGAATATCTTTGGGAAGAAATATGTGTTAGTTGTGGTTGATGATTATTCTAGATTCACCTGGGTCAAGTTCTTAAGGACAAAGGATGAAACTCCTGACATCATCATCAAACTCATCAAACAACTGCAGGTTAGACTAAACAAAACTGTCAGAATTATCAGAACAGACAATGGAACTGAGTTTGTCAACAAACAACTTAGTGAATTCTATGAAAGCGCTGGAATCAGCCATCAAAGAAGTGTTCCACGAACCCCTCAACAGAACGGTGTAGTTGAAAGACGAAATCGTACTCTTGTTGAAGCTGCTAGAACAATGCTGATCTACTCAAAGGTTCCAATGTTTCTCTGGGCTGAGGCAATTGCCACTGCATGCTACACACAAAATCGTTCCCTGATTCACACCATTCATGGAAAAACTCCATATGAACTTGTCCACAACAGAAAACCTAATCTATCTTTCCTTCGTGTGTTTGGTGCCTTGTGCTATCCAACTAATGAGGGTCAAGACTTGGGCAAACTTAGAGCTAAAGCTGACATTGGAGTATTTGTAGGATATGCACCAAACAAAAAGGGATACCGGATCTACAACAAAAGAACCCGAAATATCATGGAAACAATACACGTTACGTTTGATGAGCTGACCGGTCAAATGGCTCCTGGACACTCCAGCTCAGGACCCGCACTTCAAAACAGTCCTATTGGTTCATCCCTTGTTCCAAACTCCTCTCAAGAAACGCCATATGTACCTCCATCTGAAGATGATGTAAAGAAATTGTTTGATCCAATGTTTGATGAACTGTATGAGTCTACTACTAATGAGATGCTGATCCCTACAACAGAGGATGCTCATATTCCAGTGAATGAAGTCAATCCTTCAGTCTCAATATCTTTAAGCCAAGAAGCACCTGCTGCTGATCCTTCAGTCTCATCAACAAATCATCATTCTTCAAATGTACATCATGGAAATGTTTCTGACATCAATAATGAAGTTAATCCCTTTGCGACTCCTGAAGATGCTCCATTTGAAAACATATTTGCTACTCCTGAATCATCAGCAGAACCATCTTCTTCAGAAGACATCGACTCAGCTACCTTCAGTCACTCAACAAATGCCACATGAACATCTCAGAAAATGGACTCACGATCATCCATTAGACAACATCATTGGTAATCCCTCTCGTCCCTGTATCAACCCGGAAGCAACTCGCAACCGATGCCTTATGGTGCTTCTTCAACTCCGTACTATCTAAGATCGAACCAAAAGATGTTAAAACTGCTATGAATGAAGATAGCTAGGTTCAATGCTATGCAAGATGAAATTCATGAGTTTGATCGTCTTGATGTATGGGAGTTAGTACCTGCTCCGGACTGTGCTATGATTATAGCTCTAAAATGGATCTTCAAAGTAAAACTTGATGAGCATGGTGATGTGTTGAAGAACAAGGCTCGATTAGTTGCTAAAGGATATCGTCAAGAGGAGGGTATAGACTTTGAAGAATCATTTGCTCCAGTTGCTCGAATCGAGGCAATCAGAATCTTTTTGGCTAATGCTGCTAGTAAGAACATGGTGGTATATCAGATGGATGTAAAGACGGCATTTCTGAACGGAGATCTTAAGGAAGTTGTCTACGTAAGCCAACCCGAAGGATTCGTGAACCAAGAGCATCCTACTCACGTTTATCGTCTGAAGAAGGCTCTTTACGGTTTAAAGCAAGCTCCAAGGGCATGGTATGATACACTATCAAAGTTTCTTTTATCAACCGGATTCAGCAAAGGAGCAGTTGATCCTACATTGTTCACCAGGAAGTCAGGCAAACATTTAACTCATGTTCAAATTTATGTTGATGATATTATTTTCGCCTCGACTGACCCAATGGAATGTGATCGTTTTTCAAATGAAATGAGTACAAAGTTTCAAATGTCAATGATGGGACAAATGTCATTTTTCTTGGGATTACAAATTTCACAAAGTCCCGGAGGCATCTTCATAAATCAATCTAAATATGCAACAGAGATTTTAAAGAAATTTGGATTTGATTCATGTGACCCTGTTGACACCCCCATGATTGACCGAACCAAACTAGATGAGGACCTCTCAGGGATCATGATTGACCAAACAAAATATCGGAGTATGATTGGATCCCTGATGTATCTCACTGCTAGTAGACCAGACATTTTGTTCTCTGTGTGCATGTGTGCTAGATACCAGGCTAAGCCTACTAAAAAGCACCTTGAAGCAGTTAAACGGGTCTTTCGGTATCTCCAAGGAACCATCAATATGGGACTATGGTACCCGAAGGACACCGGTATGTCACTAACGGCCTATGCAGATGCTGATCATGCAGGTTGTCAAGATACACGTCGAAGTACGTCAGGAGGTGCTCAGTTTTTGGGTGATAAGCTTGTGAGCTGGTCTTCAAAGAAGCAAATGAGTACTTCTATTTCCTCTACAGAGGCTGAATACATAGCCATGTCATCTTGTTGTGCTCAAATCTTATGGATGAGATCTCAATTATCTGACTATGGCTTTGAATTCAACAAAATCCCTCTGTACTGTGATAATAAAAGTGCTATTGCTCTCTCATGCAACAACGTTCAACACTCAAGAGCAAAGCATATCGACATTCGACATCATTTCATCAGGGAACAAGTTGAAAAAGGTGTGGTGGAACTATATTTTGTGAGGTCTGAATATCAATTAGCTGACATCTTCACCAAAGCTCTTCCAAGAGAACGTTTTGAGTTTATTCTTCCACGTCTTGGTTTGAAAAGCCTTCAACCAGAAACTCTCAAACGTCTTCAGGAGGAAGACGAGGAGTAAAGGTCTATCTTCATCTATCTCTTGTATATATCTATTCAAAAATCAAAATACAAAATTATAAAAACTTCAAAAAATCAAATAGAAAAATATAAAACCTTCAAAATCCATAAAAATTTGAAAAATTCGAAAAATCTTCAAAAATATTGTCTTTTTGTCATTTTTCTCTCGATTCGATAATATCTACGGTCTTTGTGCTGTCATTCAAAGAATGACACGGGTCTTTAGATATTGTTCGAATTTTATAAAAAAAAAAAAAAAAAAAAAAAAAAAAAATCAAAAAATCAAAAATATTTTTGGGAGAAAGAGAAAAAAAAAAAAAAAAAAAAAAAAAAAAATGGTTTATTGTCATCTTCAGGCAATAACCCGGTTTTAAAGAAAGAACAGAGCCATGTTTTACCAAGTTTTCAAATCTTATGCTCTGATTCTATAAACTCCTATCTGCTGAAAACTAAATGCTTTGAAAAATAACTCAATCTCTATTTTTGATAATCATCAGGACTTATTTGTCAAAATCTCTATCTCTCAATCAACAACCTACGTCATTGATTGAGGGGGAGAATGATTTCAATTAAATTAAAAAGTTATTTGGCATTAAATTGTTTTCAAAAGATATACATGCATGTTTTATAAATGGAGTTTAAAGTCTCAAAATCCGATCCGTATCAGTTAAAACACTTTCACAATCTAGTCACAATTCTCCTTAAAAGCTTTCAAAATCTATTTAAATCTATACGAGATCACAAATCTCAAATGATTTGATAATTGTGATCGGGGGAGAATGTGTGATTTAAATTGGATTTAAACTGATAATCAGGAAAATGGTTATAAAAGAATGTACATTCTGTCCTTCTCACATGTGACAAACGATTTCAATTTTTCAATGCACATGTTGAGGGGGAGCATCTATCTTAAACCTTTGATTTGAAACGTGATCATTCATCCTAATGTGCAGGTTCCCTCTAGTATGTGCAAAACTCTTTTATAACCTCGAGGCACATATTGAGGGGGAGCGAATTTATGGAAACCTCATCCTTCCCGGAAATGCTATTTCTACTTGATCTGTTGAGGGAAGTGATGTTGATATCTTTTAGAAAATGGTAATCAAAAGAAGTAAATTCTTTCTCTTACCTCCGTGTGCAAAACATTTTCAATACTTGATGCACATGTTGAGGGGGAGTTCTCGTTCTAAAATATCAAAAACAATTCAGATACAAAAAGCTTTGATAATATATCACAAGTATCTGAATTGATTTTAAAATGGTTTTCAATTGGATCCAATGGCAGATGAACAATACCAAATTGACCGACCAACTTTACTTTATGTACGGTGATATAAGGATGATAAGGTTAGGTATTGGTTCCCATGATCCGCCAGAACCGGAGGGATCTACCCAGGAACAATCCACTAGTTAGTGTAGAAGTCCTTAGGTATGATGATAAAAGGAGAAATGTGAGATATGGGAAGAGTGCGGACTAAGACTGAGCTAGTACTGGAATAAACCCAACAAGGTTCTAGCTATGAAGCCTCGGTAAGCACTGAAGGGGTTGAAGAATTAAAAAGAATTGAATAAGAATAGGGTGAAAACAAATAGCCCTCCATTTATTCAACCTTAGGGCAGAAACCGGGTTCACTTCATATGCTACTGATGGTAACATCGGTATTGAAGACAAGACGTCATGGACCCAGTGACGCACTGCACTTCACCTTTCCAAACCACTCAAGTTCCTCTTAAAAGGGCTTGTTTCATTCTCACGGGGAACCGACATAATCTATCGACTGTCTCTTAGAGATGGTTGATATTGAAGTAGGAGACCCTCTCCCTAGTCTCCGGCACAGGATCCAAATATGCACAAATTGAGTCTAGAGCCTCGAGATCATCAATAAATCTCATTAGGACACTTTCAATGAAGACTCTCTGTTTCACACAATGTGGAAAGAGAGATTATATCTTGAGTCCTACGCATTATCCTTGTGGTATTGCCAGAACATCTGAGTGATGTGTTTACATATTCACAATGAAGATGGAAAGCCTTCTGGAGCCAACATCAAACAAGCTCCTGGTAGGTGGCATGTGAGATCTATTATATAGATCAACCATGTGACAACTGAACAGAAACAATGGGGCGATTCAATCTCTTGAATCAATCCTGGTTCAGGTTATGGATTGACGGATGCCTTTGAAAAACCGGTCGTTGTGCTTAATAAACTCTTTTCTCTAGCACATCGACTGTGTACTCATTTTTCAAACCAAAAGGTATTTTTATGATTGATAATTGATTTTCAATAAAACCTTCGTTGTATTGCAAAAACAATTTCTATTGAGCAATACACGATTGTTTTTCAAATCTCTTTTCATCAATCAGTGGACTTAAAATTCGCTGGTTCACTCACTCCGTGTTGTCTTCTTTGAGATGTTCCGGTTTGAGAACAGCTAGAACAGCTGCGAAACCCTGTCAAGGAGATTCTTTGGAATCCTACCTGATCACAGGCAGTACTTGTACTGATCAACGGGGAACCGTGGGCCGTGTACCTCAATTCATCGAAAGTGATCAAAGACACTTTCGTGCGATTTGTTGCTAACTGTTGTATGCAGGTACGCCCGACGTTTGCAGCTGATCAGAATGAAGCGGTCAATCCATAGCCGCATGCTCACTTAACACATTCATCTCTAAAGAAATCATGATTAGTGCATCAATGACTCTGATATTTTCACTCCATGCTTCTGCTACGCTGCTGCCAATATCATGATTCAACAAATGCTTCCGCTACTCTGATGAGAAGATATCATGATCCAGAATGTGAGCATGTCGGTCCCAAAGTCACAACACCACAATGGATGTCTCAGAGATTTTTGATAGCTGATGATCTCCAAAGATGGCTCAAACTTATCATCACGTGGATCAGTAAAAGACCTCCACTTGGAATAACCAAACATGCATTGTGAAGAATCAATGACTACGAGCTTAGGAGCAAAGGACTACATCAAGAATGCAAGATCAATTGTTAAATGTCATATCTATTTGTATTCAATGTAATTTTGATACATTATTGAGGTGACCTCCCTTAGGGGGAGATTGTTAGGAATTAGAAATTCCCAGTATTAAAGAGTCGGTCACCTCAAGTATATGTAATCGTTAGAAAGCTCGTAGTCATAGTTCTTTTAAGTTAAGTAGTTATTTAGTTAAGTAACACCGTGGAGGACGGACGGGTCTTTACCCACTGTATGCCTGATCCACAGCCCAAAGTGTGGCGATTTGTGTAAGACTATAAATACTCTCTACCTCCCAAGGTAGAGAGTTGGAGCTCATAATAATATCTTTCACTTTCTCTCACTAAGTTCCCTAAACCTCTAACTTTCTCTCTCTAGAATTCCATCTTATACGCCACCTTGTGTTATGGTTTGATGTGTATGTGAAAAGTTATATCCTACAGTACATGAGTAGATTTATGAGGTTGGTGAGTTTTGTGGGAGCCATTGCTGGAGATGGTAGGCGTCAAGCTAAGCACTTCAAGTGGGGACTGAAGAAGTGGGTGTTGGACCGATTGCTTAATATTGAGTATGAGAATGTGTCGGCTTGCAATGATGCAGCTCGTAACATTGAGATCTTTCATGAGGTTTCGGGTTCCAACAAGCGAAATCGCAATGGTGATCGGATTCAAGGTAGGACTCAAGGCAATGACTATAAGGGAAATTCTGGTAGGAGTTATGATTCGAGGAATCAAGTGGATAGGAGTTATGATCAGCGGGGTCAGTCAGGAAGGAATGTTGACACTGGACGCCCTGAGACGAGGGGTCAAGATAATAGAAATGCTGGTAAGAATGGAAGTGATCGTCAGAACCAAGGTAACAATAACCAGCATTACAACTAGGATCAGTCAACTCGAGGGGCAAATCAGGGTCGTGCTTCAGGATCTTCTAGTCAGCAGAGGACGGCTGAGGTTTTGCCACCCCCACCTATTTGTACTACTTGTGGAAAGGCACATCCAGGGCAGTGTTACAAGGCCACTGGTGGTTGTTTTGCTTGTGGTTCCACTGCTCACAAGATTAAAGATTGCCCTAAGAAGAACTCGGCAGTTCCTGGGAATTACATCAAGCCGCCGACTACTACTGGACGTGTGTATGCTACTACTCGTAACCAGGCGGAGCGCACTTCAGGTACCATTACGGGCACTCTTTTCATTGATGATTATGCTGTCTTCGTTTTTTGATACTGGCGCCACACACTCCATTATATCTATCACATTTGCTAAGAAACTTAATATGAAGCCCAAACCGTTAACAAATCACTTATCGATTTCTACTCCTATGAAAAATCACGTGATCATTGATCATAAATACGTTAAGTGTCCTCTTCGTTTTGATGATCGTATTCGCTTTGCAAATCTGTATCCTCTCGATATGGTCTACTTTGACATCATTCTAGGCATGGATTGGTTGGCTTATCATAGAGCTTCAATCGACTTCTATGCTAGAACGGTGATCTTTGGAGACGTAAAACATCCCGAATTCGTTTATCACGGTTCTCAACCTCTTAAATCTGTTAAACTCATTTCTACTATGAAGGCACGGAACATGATTGCTCATGGGTGCCAAGGTTTTCTAGCAACTGTTAAGGACATATCTTTGGAGAGTCCTAACATTGAAAATCTTTCGGTTGTTTGCGAATTTACTGACGTTTTTCCCGATGAACTCCCTGGACTTCCCCCAGCTCGAGAAGTTGAGTTTAGCATTGAGTTAATTCCTGGTGCTGAACCGATTTCGAAGGCTCCGTATCGTATGGCACCTGTAGAACTGAAGGAGTTGAAGGAACAGCTACAAGAGATGATAGAAAACGGATTTATTCGCCCCAGTGTTTCGCCATGGGGTGCACCTGTCTTGTTTGTGAAGAAGAAGGATGGAAGCATGCGCTTATGTATCGACTACCGTGAACTCAATCGTATTACCATTCGTAACCGTTATCCTCTGCCACGTATAGATGATTTGTTTGATCAACTGCAAGGAGCTAAGTTCTTTTCGAAGATTGACCTGAGGTCTGGCTATCATCAGTTACGTGTGAAGGAGCAAGATGTTCCTAAGACCGCGTTTCGTACCAGATATGGTCATTACGAATTCCTCGTTATGCCTTTTGGTTTGACCAATGCGCCTGCTGTGTTTATGGACCTGATGAATCGTGTTTTCCATGAGTTTCTCGACAAGTTCGTTATTGTTTTCATCGACGACATTTTAGTTTACTCTAAGTCTGAAGAAGAGCATGAAGAACATCTTCGTATAGTTTTGGAGATTTTGAGGAAGAAGAAGTTGTACGCCAAATTTTCGAAGTGCGAATTTTGGTTAAGACAAGTTGCTTTCCTTGGTCATATTGTATCGGCTGATGGTATCACCATGGATTCGTCTAAAGTTGAGGCTATCACTAAATGGCCGAGACCTACGACAGTGACTGAGGTCAGGAGTTTTCTTGGACTTGCTGGTTACTACAGACGTTTTGTTGAAGGTTTCTCTCGATTAGCTCTACCCCTAACCCAACTGATGAGGAAAGGTGAAAAGTTTGTATGGACGGATGAACGAGAGAAGAGTTTTGAAGAATTGAAGCGGAGGTTGGTGTCGGCTCCTATTTTGACTCTTCCAACTGGTTCAGGAGGATTTCAAATCTACAGTGATGCATCTAAGAAGGGATTAGGCTGTGTTTTGATGCAACATGGAAAGGTAATAGCTTATGCTTCGAGGCAGCTAAAACCTTATGAGGAGAATTACCCAACTCATGATCTTGAGTTAGCTGCGGTGGTGTTTGCGTTGAAGATCTGGAGACATTATTTGTATGGAGAAGCGTGTGATATATTCACTGATCATAAGAGTCTCAAGTATATTTTCACTCAGAAGGAACTTAACATGAGACAAAGAAGATGGTTAGAACTTCTTAAGGATTACGACACAAACATTCAGTACCATCCAGGTAAGGCTAACGTAGTTGCTGACGCACTTAGCCGGAAATCAGGCATTCTTGCGAGTATCAAGATTGAGCCTAGGATTTTGCGTGACTTAGAGAGTTTGGATGTTGAGTTGTGTGTACGAGGTTTTGATGGATATTGGGCAAGTATGAAGGTGGAGTCGAACCTTATACTGCAAATTAAAGAGGCTCAGAAAGATGACGGCGAGCTGTGGGCCGTGGCGCAAAATGTTGAAGAAGGTAAACAGACGGAGTTTAAGGTTGATAATGACGGTATTGTATGGTATGGAGATAGGCTTTGTGTTCCCAATGATCAGGTACTTCGTGAGAAAGTTATGACTGAAGCTCATAGTTCTCCTTTCACTATTCATCCTGGTTCTACCAAGATGTATAGGGATTTGAAGCAGTACTTTTGGTGGAATGGAATGAAGCAAGATGTGGCGACGTTTGTGTCGAAGTGTATGATTTGTCAGCAGGTTAAGATTGAACATCAAAGGGCTAGTGGACTGTTACAGCCATTGGATATTCTAACATGGAAGTGGGATAAGATATCTATGGATTTTGTGACTGGACTACCTCTTACTCGGAAGAAGCATGATGCGATTTGGGTAGTTGTTGATCGACTAACCAAATTTGCTCATTTCTTGCCAATCAGGAAGGATTATGGTATTGGTAAATTGGCGGAGATTTTTCAGCAAGAGATCGTTAGACTTCATGGTACTCCGGCATCTATTGTGTCCGACAGAGATCCGCGTTTTACTTCTCGTTTCTGGAAAGGTTTGCAAAAAGCTTGGGGTACTCGACTTAATTTTAGTACGGCATTTCATCCTCAAACAGATGGTCAGTCAGAGAGGACTATACAGACCTTAGAGGATATGCTAAGGGCTTGTGCTTTGGAATGGACTGGCAGTTGGGATGAATATTTATGTTTAGTAGAGTTTGCATATAACAACAGTTGGCATGCTAGCATTAAGGCGGCACCGTTTGAACTTCTTTATGGAAGGAAATGTAGAGCACCTATTTGTTGGGATGAAGTAGGTGAGCGTTTGATTGAAGGTCCGTAAATGATCGAGATCACTAATGAGAAGGTAGCTGTTGCTAGAGAGAAGCTGAAGGAAGCTAGGTCTCGTCAGAAAAGTTATGCCGACAAGCATCGTCGTGATTTAGAATTTCGGGTTGGAGATCGTGTATTTTTGAAAGTTTCGCCGTTTAGAGGTGTGAAACGTTTTGGAATCAAGGGCAAGCTTAGTCCTCGATTTATTGGACCGTTTGAGATTCTTGAGCGTATAGGAGAAGTTTCATATCGTTTAGCACTTCCGCCTCAGTTATCGCATGTTCATGACGTTTTCCATGTATCACTCTTAAGGGGATACAACTATCATCCGTTACACGTTGCTTCTTATCCGTTTGATCAAATTCAATCCGATATGTCTTTATCTGAAGAACCGGAAGCTATTCTGGAAAGACAAGAAAGAGTTATGAGGAATAAAGTTATTCCATTCGTTAAGATTCTTTGGAAAAATCATCCAGATCGTGAGGCTACTTGGGAAACCGAGGAGTCGATGCGAGCTAGTTATCCTCATTTCTTTGAATAGTCTTGGTATGTTTTCATTTTCGTTTTGTTCTCATTTCGTTTCCTTTTCGTTTTCATTTTCGTTTCATTTCAATTTTCGAGGACGAAAATTTTTCTTTAGAGGGGAAGAATTGTAAAACCTGAAAATCTAAAATCTGACTAAAGACTAAAATACCCTTGAAACTAAAATCTATAAAATACGTAAAATATATTTATGACATTTAATGAAATTAAATGTTAACTTGTGAATAATTAAAACCTAATTAATATATATTACGTGATCGATTTTGGTACGACGAAGATTTAACGTTACGTGAATGACTTGGGTCGTGTTTCTTTTGTTTCGTGTGGACTAAGGCCGAAAGCCATATGGTGTGCGTTTGGGTTGTGATTCGGTTGGGCCAAACCGAAAACCCAATCCTTTTCCAAGTCTAACTCAAATACAACTACTATATATACAATACATAAATCACAAAAGTGAAACCCTAGTTTGTGTTGCCTCTTTTTCTTTTCTTTTGCTCTTTGCTCGGCCGAACCTTAACAACCATAGGAGTCGAGATTTTTGCTCAACCAAGTTAAGGTATAACTTGTTCTCGTCTTTGTTTGATGTACCTTGCGTTAATATATTGTTGTATGTTGTGTTTTGGTCGTTTGTGTTTCTTTTCTTTTTGTGTCGAGCCGAATAGGAACCAAACATAAGAAACCCTAATAATTAAACCTTACAAGTATTTAAGAGTTAAGTGTGTAATATGTAATATTGAATCGAGTTATGTTTGTGTCGATTTAATGAGCGCCGAACCATATGAAACTAGAACCGAACCATGCATGATATTCGAATAAGGTGTATAAACATGATAACTTGAATGAGTAAAGTATGAAGATGAGCTAGGACTTTCGTAATAACTTGTTAATTGAAAACCCTAATTTGAACCGAACCACATATGAGTTTTCGAAAGTATATTAATTAAGTAAAGGTCATGTTAACGTAAACCCTAGTTTGAGATGTTAACCGAATAAGGAATGCTAAACCCTAATAGTTGTGAATCGTGTCTCATATGCGTGTGTAATTAATACTAGTAATAAGTAATTTGTATGTCACATAAAATCATAAAACGTATATGGTAAAACATAAAAGGAAAGATTATTTTGATGACGTATTAGGTTAAGTGACGAGTCATTAAAAGACATAACATGTAAGTAAATGCCTATTAATGAGATATTAAAGAATGAGAAACCCTAAACTTTAATAAAAGACATATGAACCCTAATCTACGATATTGATTATAAAACATTTAAGTCTCATTTAATTATAAAACCCTAAAATATTAAAAGATCATTTTGACGATTATGGAATCATTAATAATATATACGACCGTTAATGTATATAGGTTCTGTGAAGAAGGAGTAATTCTTTGCTTTCCCTGTGTCTTCTTTTCGATCATTTGCTTTGGAATAAGGTACAGATATTCTGACCTTTTCAGTAAAGGTTTCGTATAATGTTTTCTTTTCGCTTTCATATTAGGATTTCCTAAGCCTTTGCTATGAACCCTAATGTGTCTATTTGAGCTGTTGCTTATCTGAACTTTGATTTTTGAATCATAAAACATTGATTTTGAATTGTATGATATAAAACCTTTGATTTTGAAAACATGACTAAACATTTGATAAAATATGATCTATGTCAGTTATGACATTCTTATTTGACCTAAGATAGTTTGACACCCGAGCCAAATAATACCTAGTCATGGGGGTTCCATGTCCGTGTCAGTAAATGCACTTCTGACATGACTCTAGGGCAGTAGAGTGAAGTTCTGCCACGCCCCTTATCTGATATTTGCTATGAGCTCAATTTATGTTATATTATCAATGTATGTCTGTGGGGCGTATGGGTGCATCCTAGATCTGTTATATGTTATATATTATATGTTATATGCTATATGTGTTTGATGATTGATGCTGCGTGCATGCACATCCTTCATAACTCTGGTAGGTCTCCCCTACAAAATGTTGCCTTATGTGATTATGATATGTTTATGATATGGCATATGTGTATGGGCTCGAGGTAGTTAGCTATAAAACTTATTCTTTTATCCTGATTTATCTTTTGAAATGATTATGATTTCACTATCTTTCTTTCACTTTATTTCGTATTCGTTCTCGTTTCGTATTCGTTTTGCTTGTATATCTGTTCACTGGGCTTTTGAAGCTCAGCCGCATTTCTTTTCTTCCGCGGCAGGTATCTAAGCATTGGAGCTGGGTATTGCTTTGGGATGAGTGCTGAGTGGACTTACCTTAGAGATTTTAGCTTTGATCTTATGATGCCATTTAGACTTTATATTTTAGACATTTCATTTGGAGTTTATTTTCCGTTGGGACCAATGTATTGAAGTCTTTTGACTTGGATTATTTCAATATTTATGTTGAGATTTCTTTTGGATATTTATGTTTGCTTTGATATGACACCATTACTTGTGATTCCTTTACCCTTGTTGGGTCGGGGCGTTACAGTCTCTGATAATTCTTTTTCTACGTTCAGGAAGTTGACATTTAATTAAACATCCATTTAATAGAGTAAAAACAGTTATTAACGTAAAACATTAAGCTAACTAACAACTTTATCATGCAAAAATCATAAAGTATAAACAATGATCAGCCTGTTATCCTCCATTCAGTTTTCACGACAGTTATTATCTTGTTTTTGAATTTCATTACATAACTACATTACCTAGATCACAAACTATAATGCCTACTTACTGCAAAAAAAAAAAAAAAAAAAAAAAAAAAAAAAAAAAAAAAAAAAGGAATATTGACCATCCAATAGAGTTTATATAGTTGACATGAGTGATTTTTATTACTTATCACTCACCTAGCATGCAAGCCTTCCTTTTATATGATGGTTCTCATCACCATAGTGGATCAAAGTACTTGCTTAAACCATATTCCTGACTCAAGTACTTGCGTAAAGTGGATCAAAGGGCTAGTAAAGATTGACTATATAGATAAAGCTATTGCAGTCTAAAACAAAACAGTTATGTCGGCCAGTGTACTTGTGTGCCAGACATCATCACTTACAACCTAGGAAGCACGGATTTAGACACGGCTTGGACACGGATTTGGATTATTTTTTGAAAAAAGAAGGTTTGAGTTTTAAGGTTTGAAGATTTGTTACCTTTTATGATAGTCTAAGCATGAACACTAATGATGTGGCAACCTGGCCGTTACAGAAAAACATGTTGTGGCTACTAATAACTTCAATCATGGTTTTAAGTTTATTTGCAGGTTAATCAGCTAATCACTTGCTTTGGTCATGAAAGAAGTGGTAGCTCATATAGAAACTAAAAGCATTCACTCGCACTGTGAAAAGCGGTACAAAAAATATATATATATTGAACAACAAAATAAAAATCAAGTATTTCATGACTCAAGAAGCTATAAGCGTATTCACTCCACGTGAAGTGGAGCATAAAAGGCCGAAGCCCAGGGTGCATACGCAGAGGTATTCATAGAAATAGTAGAATATATGCCACACAGATTTGTGATGCGGGAAGTATCTAGGTTACTATATTATACAAAAATTGACTAATACTTTTTTTCATACATGAAGCCATTATAAACAACATACCTGGATACATATTACCAACAAATCTCTCTTATTTCTTTCATACTCTTCTCTCCATGAATAGCTAATGCTTTTAAGCCTGTAGTGATCGTTATTGCCACTAATAAAAGAAACACCCTCTTAAAAACAAAATAATGATATAATCACAGTCAAATTCCAAAGTCGAACACTTTATATAATTGACTAAAAAAATATTAGCCTTTTGATGGTTGTTGAACAAATCAGAAAGCTTGAGATCACAACCATTATTCATCCAAGAAACATGAACTTGAATATCTTTTTCTCTTAGGCATTCATCAGATACCAATAATAAAAAGACATGATTTCTCATGCTAAACGTTAATTCGGCTAATAACCTGTGATGAAGAAAACATAGAAACGAACATTAGATGAGATTGTGAGGGAAAAAGGATATTAGATTTTTGAGAAAAGATATATTATGAATGAACCGTATAATTTTTATGTATATGTTTTATTTAGGGTTACCTAAGTTGTAGGGATTCTCCTACATAATTGGTTGCATAGATTTATAACTTTCAACTTGCAACATATATTCCAAAAAATCATGTTGCCTTAGTGGTAAACACACATGTTGTTCATCCAAATAACCAAGGTTCAATCCTTGCAAGGCTTCTTTTTTATAAACAAATTTCGAAAATTAATAAAAATAATCCGAAAATTAAATAATACATAATTAAATTAAAAAAATATTGCTTTGTTAAATTAAATAATACATAATTAAATTAAAAAAATATTGCTTAGTTGGACAACAAATGATTATGTGGCATGAACTTTGATTATTTGGCATTGAGGTGGCATTGAGGTGTCATTGAGGTGGCATTAATGCCAAATGCCTCCTGTTATATATATATATATATATATATATATATATATATATATATATATATATATATATATATATATATAACTACTTTTAATCTTTCTTTTTCAAAAGAAAATATTTTGTAAACGATAAATCATTAATCGACAAAAAATGCACCATCGCGTCAAGAATTTTTTTTATCTTTCAGTAGATGGGTACTTCGATATACATTCAACAGACTCTTTTTTGTCAAGTTTTGTCTTAGTGTTAAAACTTTTGTGGAAAAAAATCACATGTGATTTGTATATTAGAAATCACGTGTGATTTCATAAGTCACATGTTATTTTGTTGGGTCTGACAAACCGACCCAATTATCTCTGACATGTATTTAAACATAAGATAGTCTAATTCACCTTCTGAAGGTCAATGAACATCAAGTCTTTGATAACAGTCAGAGGGTATGTCACTTCATAACCATCAGAGTGAACATGATAGTTATCAGAAGTGATATACCCACTGAGAGTTATCAGAGAACATGTCTCTCTTATTGTTATTCAGAAGATGACTCACTGATAAATAAATCAGTGAGTGTTGTATAAAGATCAAAACGCCTGAATGGCTTCAGGGAAGTCGAAGACCAACTGAAGAAAACATCTCACAAACTGATGCAGTGTCAAAGAGTGATTTAAAATAAGCTAAAAGCACCACCAGTGTCACTGAGATGTGACAAATATCTCAGTAACTCTGAAGACTTGATTCTGGATTACAACCACAAACTAAGAATGTATAGGGGAGAAACTTCTTTAAGAAGATAAGATTAAGTACTTATCGATAGACGTGAAACAAGCATTGGAACTATAAGTTTTCAACTCGGAAAAGCCGAAAGTACGCTTCAGACTAGCTACTAGGCACGTGTCTATCTATAGCAAGTGGACAACTTACTATGCAACCAAATCCAACAACTGTTTCCCCTCCTATATAAACACTTGGTTGTAACCAATTTAAGTAGAGATTCCTACAAATAAAATAATACAAAGTATTATGGTTAGTATCCTCCTCTCCAGGAAACAATAAAGAAGCTAGCAGTCTTTTGTTGTTTGACATTGGAGAGTTTTATTGTCAACCCCTAGGGGTAGTTTTCCATAGGCTACTCCTTGTAAATCTTTGATTCACTAATAATAACATTCAGAAAAGTTGAAAAGATCCAAATGGTGTTATTAGTATGTCTGTGTCGTTCTCAAGCAAACCCAACCTCATCCTTGTTGATATTCATCAGTTTTCCTCACTTGCTAAAACTGTTGTTCATATCACTCATGGTTTGCGTAGCGGGACCCAACAAGTGGTATCAAAGGCGGGTGGGTTTTTCCTAATCCAGATCCGTTCTTGATTGATTGCTAATAATATTTAGCTGTTATTGAATGACGGCTAATAACACTAAATCAAAACCATCCTTTTCAAACCCCACCATAAAAGACCCTCCACACAAAAAGCCCTTCCTCATTTCTACTAGATCGGGTAGTAACACGATGATCTTGTATATAATAAAGCTTCATCTGCCTAGTCTTCAGCTCTTATAACCACCTTCTCCTCAGTACTACATTCTTGCAAATACCCTCGTCCAAGGACAAAGGATCACTAGGACATAACATCCTTTTTATCTTGAACTCCCTAGTTAAAGGTACTTGGAAAAATGTAGGTGTATGTTTATCTCATTTACTGAGAAGAATGGTTATGATAAATGATGAATGGTTACTCCTAGTAGTAACCACGATTGGCTTAGAAGAAAGTCAAAGGCTATTAATTAGCCATCTGAGGCTGTTGCTGAGGGGGTGAATCAGGGGATGTATAATACATCTTCAGCCTAAAATTAAAGATTGCATAAAGGAATGATGAATGAGTCGTGCAGTTCCCATTCCTCAAGAAACTTGGTTGAAGACAGTTACAATAAAGGAACACCCTTCAAAGATTTTTCCTTTTCTTCTCCTTTGTTGTAAAACTTGGTTGTAAGAGGAAGCGTTTGTGCTCACTTACAGCTGATTTAGTTTTGGCTATCTTTACGTTTTACAAAAAACAAAAGATTATTATGTAGAACAGTTGACCTATCAATCTTTTATCAGTTTTAGATAGCCAGTTACAATACTAAAGAGCTAAACCAAAAGTGTCTCATGATCTCTGACAAAAGATCAAGACCCAAGAGTCAATGACATGGTCAGCAACAACGAGGCCTCAGAAGATAACTAAATTGTTATTCCTCCTCGTTGTAACATCAGAAGTATCAACTCTATAATTTAATATCATTTCTACTTTCTGATGTAATATCAGTACGTAAAAAGAAGCCGTTATGCTCACTTACTACTTATAATTAGTCTATTTATATATTTAAATAGGAGGAGATTGTTGGGTCTGACAAACCGACCCAATTGTCTCTGACATGTATACAAAATATCCTAATTCACCTTTAGAAGGTCAAAGAGCATCAAGTCTCTGATAACGGTCAAAGGGTATGTCACTTCATAACCATGAGAGTAAACCTAATAGTTATCAGCAGTGTTGCAAAAAAAGGTCTACAAGGCCGATTAATCACCGATTAGGTGCTACTGGGACACTAACCTTGCCGATTTTTGTAAATCGTTCAAACAAATCGGTCAACCGTGGTTAACGGCGGTTCACGATGGTCAAACTTCCCGAAAACTTGTAAATATTGCAAGAAATACCCTAAAATCGCCGTATATCTATTACAAGATGTTTTAAAAAGAAAATCTTGCCGTAAATACCCAAAGCTTGCAAAAAATGCCAATACGATTTATCACCGATTCGCTATTTTTGCAACCCTGAACAAATGTAATTACTTATAGTCACTGTTTATATTTATTACAAGATGTTTTAAGGAAAATCCCTTTCTGGGAATACCCAAAACTCGCCGAAAATACCCAAAACTTGCCAAAATGGCAATCCGATTAATCACCGATTAATCCCGCCTAGAACGATTACAAGCTACAGGGGGGTCGACCGCCTCACTACCGATTCGCGATTTTTGCAACCTTGGTTATCAGAAATATTAAACTCCATAAGAGTTATCAGAGAACATGTCTCTTTGATTATTATTCAGAAGACAAATCACTGATAAAGAAATCAGTGAGTGTTGTATAAAGCTCAAAATACTTGAATGGCTTCAGGGAAGTCGAAGGCCAACTGAAGAAAACATCTCACAAACTGATGCGGTGTCAGAGAGTGATTTAAAAGGAGCTAAAAGTAACACCAGTGTCAATGAGATCTGACAAATGTCTCAGTGACTCTGAAGACTTGATTCTGGATTACAACCACAAACTCAGAATGTATGGGGAGAAACTTATTTAAGAAGATAGGATCAAGTACTTATCGATATACGTGAAACATGCAATGGAACTATAAATTTTCAAATCGGGAAAGTTGAAAGTACGCTTCAGACTAGCTACTAGGCACGTGTCTATCTATAGCAAGTGGACACCTTACTATGCAACCAAATGCAACAACTGTTTCCCCTCCTATATAAACACTCAGTTGTAACTAAGTTAAGTAGAGATTCCTACAAAGAAAATAATACAAAGTATTATGGTTAGAATCTTCCTCTCCAAGCAACAACAAAGCAGCTAGTGTCTTTTGTTGTTTGACATTGGAGAGTTTTATTTGTCAACTCGGGGGTAGTTTTCCGTAGGCTATTCCTTGTAAATCTTTGATTCATTGATAATAAGATTTAAAAAAGTTGAAAAAAATTCAAATGGTTTTATTATCATGTCTGTGTCATTCTCAAGCAAACCCAACCTCATCCTTGTTGATATTCATCAGTTTTCCCCACTTGCTAAAACTATTGTTCATATCACTCATGGTTTCCGTAGCGGGACCTAACATATTTTTATGTTAGGAATCACATGTGATTTCATAAATCACATGTGATTTCATAAATCACATCTAATTTTATAAAATCCCATGTGATTTTTCCAGACATACTTTCAACACTCACAAAAAAAGTCAAAAAAATCGTAAAAGTATACAGAAGAGCCGCTCTATAGAAACATGATTTAATATTTAATTTTTTAAAAAATGATGAAAGTGGGTTTTCTTCTTTTGATAAAAAAAATGGATGGCCATAATTGGTTCATTGGGTCTATAAAGAATTTGGGGTATACAATGAACTTTTCTCTTGTGCGCGATGAGTTCCTAAAACTTAGAAACGTCACACAATCCCATCATTACTTATACTAATTCTTTTAACGTCATTAAGCTAGACGAAGTAAGACTCAAATGTAACACAGACTTCCTCTCCCCTCTGGAGACTGAGGCGATTATAACCCTAAACAAAAAATGTTCTTTTTTCATTTTCTAATCAGTTGTTTATCTAAAAACATTCTTATGATTTTATTTTATTTTGGTTAAAAGGGTTCTTTTTTATCTTTGTCTAAAAACGTTCTTTTTTTATTTTATCTTTATCTAATAACATTCTTTTTTATCTTTATCTAAAAACGTTCTTCTGATTTTATCTAAAAACGTTCTTTTTTTATTTTAGATAAACATTCTTCTAAAAACATTCTTCTGATTTTATCTTTATCTGATTTTATCTTTCATTTTGTCTTCTGATTATTACTCCAAAAAAACAATTAAGTATAACGGGTGTGGGTGAATCCCATAACTCAGCATAAAAAGGTAATCAAAAACACTTACAGTGCATAAGACCTAACCTAGCATAAGAAATACAAACCAATATTATAAACAACTACTATAAGAACAAGAAATAAATCTATTTTTTGAACTGACCACGAAGATTTATATCCATCGACTCACGAAACGCGCGTTGTTCCGGAGTTAAACCTTGAAGGTCATAAGTGTCATATATATCAAAATCTTCATCCTCATATAAACTAGCATCATATGTACGTCAGTTCCCCTTATCTTCATTCTCATGTAAACTAGCATCAAATCTTCTGATTTTATCTTGTGTCTAACTAATCCTAGGATTCATTATTTACAGGTTAAATAATCAGGTTTGTTCCTTTAGGTTTTGCGATTGTTTTTAGGGTTAGGGTTTCAACGATCTTTTCTTTTAATCACTGAGTCTTTTTTTAGTGGTTTAACTTATTTACCTACTATTATTCTTTGTGTGTGCTTTATGTGATCATTTTGCCTACATCGATTCAAAACCCTAATCCAATCTGGGTTTAGGGTTCGTTTACTATTGTTGTTGGTTATTGTACGTAAGGGAAACTACATGCAAGGTTTGCATGGTATAACTATGGAAAAGGGTTTTTTAGATTCAGGAGGGAGTAGTAGAAAGAAAAAGAAAAGTGATTATAGTGGGGGTAACTAGAACGCTATTCCTATTGTGACAAAAGGAGTTTCAAGTAAATCCTCTAACTTGAACTTGGTTGATGAAGCAACTAGGGCTAATGACAAAAGTGTGACCGATTATAATGCAATACTCAGCAATGAACCTGTTATTGTGTGTTGATGAAACATTGACTAAGTCTCCTTTATGTTTTAATGATGACAAATAAACCTTGGCAACACATAAAATCACAAACGTTAGCCAAAATCCAATCGGTTCCTTAACTGGAACTGTCACGCTGGTGGCATGCTGAGCGTCAGCATTCTATTAAGAATCGCTTGAATTTTGAAAGTCGGCTATCCCCTTACCCGATAAATATGGATATTTCATTCCAGGTATGTATATGATAATTGAGTTATTAGGAACACTTGAAACGAGTTGTAGACTTTGAGGGATACAAAATCATGACCTCTCATTTTTAACAAAATGTCAACTCAAGAATTTTACCAAATGCCTCTAGCCAAGGCTTTTCCAAACCTATAACATTCATACTTTCCACATAATATCAAATGAAAGTATTCATATGACCATAATCCGTGTGTACGTCTTCTCTAATCACATACCGGGTTTACTCCTTTATTGGTCAAACAAAGTCAAAGGTCATTTTGCGTAAATGCATATTTTCCTGTTATGGGATATGCTTTACTTATAATGCAAAGCACTTAGCTTATTTGCATCAATATGATTAGTGATCATGTTAATTGTTGAATAATCATAGATTATGTCCTAGTGAATATCAAAGTGTTATTTGGAAGTTTACTATCCTTTGATTTATATCACTTCCCACACAATAAATGTTTTACAAACTCCCACACTTCTCACATTTACTTCCATCATTTGTTAATCCTCACTTTCCAAACAAATGATTATACACACTCTCATACACAATCCTAACATTCCTTTGAACATTCCCTAATGATTATTGTCAAACTCTTTTTTCTCTTAATGACAATATGATTATTCACTCATAATCAATCCTTTGATTATTCCTTTCTTCAACCTTATCATTTAAACATCAAACCATTTCACCATATACAACCTTCTCCAAGTTTATCCTCCAACTCACTTATTATCCACACAACATTCTCTTAATATTCCCTTACACATTGAACTAACCTGTACTCTCTTAAGTTTGAAATTCAAATTACACACACACACTCTCACAAACCTTCTCCTATAAACTCACCACCTTATCCTAACAATTCAAATTTGAACTTGAAATCAGAATTCACATATAGGCTCCCCACCACATAACCATTACTTCATCCAACTCACCTCTTCTCTTCATATGAAATATTCTTGGCATATTCTTTCTCTCTTAACCATGCCAACTCACTTAACTCAACCATGGTTAGTTTCTAACCAGCCTCCACAATTTGAATTTTAAATTTAAATCTCCCTTCTCTCAACATCCATACTTTCTCTCCAAGCAAAGGAATATTTCTTTAGCATATTCCTTTACATGTGAGGAATTCCTAATATACCTTTTTTCCAATAATCCCTTTTCTCTTTCTCTTTCTGCTATTAAAAAAACATCCCCAAACACTCTTTTGACACTTCACTAAATACTCTTTCTAAAATAGCCATTTGAGTTGGTTGATCTTATCATACTACTAGTGTTGGAATGATATTGAAAAGGTCAAATGTGAAGTGCAATTGGGGGTTTAGCAAGACGGGCATTTAAAATCCAAAAGTTAGGGACAGTGTCCCTGGAACGCTGCAGACGCAGAGGAGTGCCAGCAGCGCACCAGCCTAGTGATCAAATTTGATCATGGGCCTTGTGTATTGCTTACCCGTTGCCCTTCATTCTTTCCTCCTCCCTTCTTTTTTCTCTACCCTCTAAGTCTACTATCTTATGTTCTTAATCTTTATCTCCTATCATTCTTGAAAGAACACATCTTCGCAAGGGAAGATTCACAAGAACCTAATCCACTCTTGTGAATCGTGTCGAGGGTCTTCTTTTCTATACCCTTTATATTAGAATCGGGTCTCTAGGATAGGTTAGGGCTTGTTTAAAAAATCAACTATCAGTCATTCGATTTGGTTGTAAGAGAAGTCTTGTGTCTTCGTGACTAAGCCTAGATAGGTGGAGATCTAGTTGGGGTTTGATACTTCTGAAGGAAGTTCTTTGTGGCTTTAGTGGTCTTTGTTGGCTTAGTGTTTAAGTCAAATCGCGAGATTCTTTTGGGTAGTTTCCGAGGGCGGAATAAAGTTGGAGTAGCTCTTCTTATTGAGCGTCAATCTTTGTGCATATCAGTGGAGTGAAGTTGTAACGGTTTGTAATCCACCGAAAGGATTATAAAGAGTGATAGTATCGTGTCGTGGATTCGCAACTGGTCGTACAGATGATATAAACCCCCATCCTAAACCAGTATATATCGTGATGTTCTTTACTCGCTTTATATATTGTAGATGTGTTTGTGATTGTTGTATTTTTGTATAACCACACATTGATCTTTGAGGCTTGAAGTTAATAAACTTTGAAGAAGCCAAAAAGATCGTATTTACCCCCTACGGTTCTACATTGTGGTTAATACGGGTTCTTTCGCTGATTCTGGTACTGGACTAGAACCATTCCCGAGCTTATCAGAGGCATTTGGTAGTCCAAGCACTACTTCTCTCTCTGCTAAGATTAATGACATATAAGACAAATGCTTGATGGAAAACTTTTGCTTTTAGGAGATGATGGTTTGCCATTAAAACCTAATCAAATGGAACCATCTGTTGGATTTATGTGCATGAGACAAAAAATAACTAAAACAGTTAGTCACTATACATTGGCATATGAGGTCCATGCCAGCATGAATAGGAACCTTATATATATATTTGACGGATACATATTAGAGTTACAAAGAAATTGTCTCGAAATATAAGTATCTGAGAAGTTGACTTAAAACGTTTGACTAACGGATAAGATAAGGACTAAATATGCAAAACATAGTTAGTCATTTATATTAGCACGAAAATGCTTAATAAAAAAGCAGTTGGGTCAAAGGGTCAAAAGGGTTTTAAAGATTCAATCTTTTTCTTGATTCAAACTTTCCCAAAGAAATTTCTCTCTATAATTGTTTAACAAAAATTTTTAAGACATTTATCATCTATTTTAATTCCATTCAGTGAATTGTATATTTCCTTTTAGATCTTAAATCCACTGTTCATTAGCTTCAAATTGTTATAAAATTTTCATATTTTCATTTACAAATCCACCACATTTAATACAATTCATAAATCCATTACATGCACTGTTCATCCTTTTTTCCCCAATTCTCAAACTTATCAATCTCTACTTTAACATGTAATTCATTATCATATTTCGCCTCATTTCCTCTTTTTTCTCATTATGAATGATCCGGATAATACAAACCCAAATTTGGTTCCTATTTCCAAGGAAGAAATTGATGGCATTCCTACCAAAAGATCCTCTAGAAGTCAAAATAGTGGTACTGATAACACTATTAAGAAAACGAAGGTAGTTAATAAGCAAGGTTATGTAGGTAGTAAAAATGTGTCTCGAAAGCAGGTTAGAAAAGGAAATTAATATGGGAAAGAAATGGAGAATATTGAATTTACTGAGGTTGAAGTGAATCCAGTGATGTAAGGGAAGATGAGGTGGATGGTGATAATACATCTAGTGTTGATACTCAGATTGTTGAGTCTAGGAGCTGTGGGGAGTCAAGCCATGGTAAGAATGTTAATCCCAATATTGAGCGAGGTGGCAAAATGGGCGGGCATGGGCTTAAATGGGCACGGGCTTAAATGGTCACGGGCTAAACAGGCACGGGCCAAACGGGCACATGTTATACAACTCCCTTAATAAAAAACCTAAAACGAAGAAATAAATTCCTTAAACGTAATATCTTATTTATATTAAAAAACTTAAATATATTATATAAAAAAAATCTTTAAAACGATCGTAATGTTCTACAATTGAGAAAAGAAAATGTGCCTGTTAGTGCCCATTTAAGTTTTCAATGGGCTATATGTGCCCATTTCAAAAGAAGGAGGGGGCTAAATGTGACCAAATCTTTTAAAAATGTGCCCATTTAGCCCATCTTTTTGCTTTTGGGCACATTTTGCCACCTCTAATTGAGAAGGATATGTTGAGCACTAATAGCATTACTAATAACTGTGTATCTGGTTCTAATGTTGGTGATAAGTATGTTAATTAAATAGGTCCCATGCCTTTACCTGTTTGTGATAACCTTATTCTTAATCCTAGGAATAGTCTTGTTGGCAGTCCTAGGATTTTAAAAAGGGCAAATGATTGAAAAAAGCATCATACTTGCCATCATTTTCTTTTGTGGGTAGCGAACAAATTTTTTTGCTTTTGTGGGTACTCTTCTTTCAAATTCATCATTTTTAGGGTAATATGTGACATTTTTGCCCTTTGGGAAAAAAAATTCTATTAGCTAAGAGGGGCAAAAATGTCCAAAAATTTCGCAAAATACCCTAAAAAGGATAAATTTGAAAGAAAATTATCCACAAAAGCAAAAAAAATTGTTCGCTACCCACAAAAAGAAATTGTGGCAAGTATGATACTTTTTTCAATCATTTGCCCTTTTAAAAAGGGGTAAAGTGTTGACTGATGGTAGTAATGCTAATGTTGCTTTTTTTTCAATAATATGGAGAAGTGGCCTAGTCTTAGTGATAATAATAATGATGGAAATGTAGGGCAAAATGTGGAGGCTGCTGATGGTTTGAATGTGTTAGCTAATGGAGCTGTAAAGGAGACTACTAGTGTTCAAGAACCAATGACATTTGATAAAGCTTTACATGGATTGGGTACAAATCTTAATAGTAAGCTTAGGCTTACACCTGTTTGTATTGATGAACATAGGAAGAAGGTTGTAGACCTTGACCTTGTGATTGCTGAGGGAAGTAAAAATTAGGGTATGACACTTGTAGGATATTTTGTAGGTATGAAAATGAGTCATTGGGAAATTTTGAATCATTTCAGAAGGAAGTGGAGAGCCTATAATTTAGGTGAGATGATTCTTAATGAGTGTGGACTTTATTTCTTTAAACTCAAGACTGAAGAGGGTATGCAATATGTTCTATAAAATGGTTCATGGTTGATTGATAGTAAACCCCTTTTTGTTCAAAAATGGAAAGCATGGATTTGTATGGATAAACCTGAACCTGTTAAAGTTCCTGTTTGGGTTAAAAAATTTAATGTTCCCTTAGAAGCTTGGAATTTAGAGGGTATTAGTAGGATTGCTAGCAGAATAGGTACTCCCAACATTATGGATATGATTACTTCTTCTATGTGTGAGAAAGCCTATGGCAGGGCTAGTTTTGCTAGGGTTCTGGTGGAGGTAAATGTAGAGAAGGGATTAGTTGATGAAGCAGAATTTTGTTATAAGAGTCTAGGAAGATCTATGGAGTTAAAAGTTGAATACCCTTGGAAGCCTCCAATTTGTTCTAATTGCAAAGTTTTTGGTCATGAATTGGAGAA
Source organism: Chrysanthemum seticuspe (assembly GCA_019973895.1). Lineage (NCBI taxonomy): Eukaryota > Viridiplantae > Streptophyta > Magnoliopsida > Asterales > Asteraceae > Chrysanthemum > Chrysanthemum seticuspe. Next base: position 229,372,809 of record BPTQ01000001.1, read on the forward strand.
GTGAAGGCAAAGGGTTATTGTTGCAGATGGGAATAATCAAAGGTGATGGTTACAAATCAGAAACAGGTAAATGATAGTATTAATGAGAAGTCTGATAATGATTGAAAGCTTGTGAATATAAAGAATGGAAAAGGGGAAGGTATGAATAATGGATTAAATGGGTAAAAAACTTGTGTTCGTGAGATGACATGTGATGACTTCTTAACAAACTCCAAGCCTAATTCCTAACCAATAAAAATTAAGATAAGGAGCTTCAATTATAGAGTGACATGTGTCACTTGTCAACTAAAAATTCATCTTTATTTTCAAATTGAAATATCTTTTTATCTATTTATTTTTTTAATAATATAATTTCACCATATTTTTTAAAATTGTATGCTCTTTAATTCAACATCCATTTTGATATATTTTTATAAGTTTTTAATTTTTATATTTTTAGTGAATTTATTTTATTTTAATTCAAATTTTTACAACTTGAACTTTTATTTTAATTAATATAATCATGATTCGTCAAAATCATATACTTTTGGGGGAGTGTTTGACGGGTAAGAGATTGCGAGGGTATTTCTATATGCGGGAATAATGATGTCATGGGAAAGGTACGGGTAACCCAAACAAACACATACAACTAACACATATACATTCGAAGTGTTGTGAAACGAATTCACTAAACGGATAAGCAAACACATATAACTATACTTATCGCCGTCGTTGTGCGCGGGTATCCGACTAGTATATTCTAACTTAAAAGAATCTCAATTCATATCAAATTGTTCGACTGAAGAACCGTAACAATTCTTTCTATTGCTGATATCCGCGATGATCTCTTACAGTATATCACATATGTCCTATTTTGAATAGATACTATCATCCACGTACAAAAAATATACCGAGTAATATGATAAATGTATTTTCTTAACGAACTCAAGTCATACCGAGTTTATTGTAAAAGTAACACTTCTGTAAAATTTGCAATTTTATTAATCCTCGCGTATAAAAAGGATCTTGCATCATTCCCAATCAAGTTAAACAATAGAATACATTTCCCTACACATTGGCACGTCTAACTACAAGATAAAAATAAGGGATACACTATTCCTACGGGGTCTAACCCGTAGGCCTGCAAACTTTTTCAGGGGAATATTCCCTTTTGTCCCCTCATTTTTCCAGTACAACACAGTTTTTTGTCAGTTTTTGTTCCGTATTTCTGACAGTTTTAAGCGTTTGGCTTATTAAACTTTATATTTACAGTTCCGCATTTTCAGGTTTATAGCTTTTTGATATAAACAAAATTATAAAAATAAAAAAAAAAAAAAACAAAAAAAAAAAATAATAAAAAAATAGCCACCGTATGAATAAAAACATAGCCACCGTATTAATAACTTACCCCAAAAATAAAGATAAAAATGTCTGCTCTAGTCGGACCATAAATGATCATATATTATTGTTTTTTAAATATTTTTGAAGTTGGTAAAACTTTCCTATAATGTTTTTAATTGTTTTCTGCGGTTTACTTGTTCAAATGCACATTAATCAAAGATCTTAATTAATGATACTACACATTGACTAGGTAATACAGGGAATCACTTCATCCATTTCAGCAATCAGCATGAACATAGATGATCGGATATTTTACCTAAATTCATCAAAAACTTTTGCTGCAAAGTTACTAGTCTAAATGTTTAAAGATTAAACTTGGTGTGAATATTTTCTAGCTACGTCCAGATTCGCTTCGTGGATTGGACTAACTGATAAAATTTTCTTAATCAGTCCCTGCTAGATTACAAATGGCTCATGAAATTCAGTATATGTTTAAAAGCAAAAGATTGATATGGATTATGGCAGCAGTATTTGGTGTGGTTGTGATGTTTCAATACTTTGAGTTTCCATATGGTGGTGTTGTATCTTCATTATTAACAGCAGGAAGTCCTCAACCACCATCAAGTTCACCAGCTTCTTTAAAACCACCAACGATGATGGCCAATACTATAGTAAGTGCTCCCTTAAAGACTTCACTGAACAAACCAAACGTAAGTGCACCAAATCTCGACCATAACTTCAAAGAACCGGCTGAGGTATCAGGGCAAAAACCTTTTGTGTTAGCTGATAACTCATCGACAAAGGTGATTCCAACAGTTAGAAAGAGTCATATAAGGCCATTGATGGACACGGTGACTATCCCCATGATGCATGATAACTCATCGACAAAGGTGATTCCAACGGTTAGAAAGAGTCATATGAGGCCATTGAGGGACATGGTGACTATCCCCATGATGCGGGACATTTTACTTCATAATCGTGCTTCTGTTCATTCAATGGTATTTTAAATTGTTGCCGTTACTTAAAGTGTTACTTTAAATTGTTGCATATTTGAACGACGAGCTTAGCTTGGAAACTGGAATCTGTACTAGGGCTTATGATTGTAGTTTAAACATACTAGTAAATAAATTAATTAAAGAACACCAAGCAGAATTGATATTGTGTTCATCGTGATTGATTACTTATATAATACAAGTAATTGTGTTTTAATAAACACAATGTAGAAACCGCGATGGTCTTCAATGGTGGATCAAGAATTACTATATGCAAAATCGCAGATTGAGAATGCCGGTGTCAATGACATGATCACTGACCCCTCTATTTATCGTAACATTTCAAGGTTTAAGAGGTGAGTAAAACTCTACTTTTTGTCAAAATTCTAGTAGGCAAAAATTTATAAAAACCAAATGAAGTAAAACATAATGAATTTACGTAGGTTCCTTATGTTGGTTAAAGATTTATTTATGTGAGTATGTCACCAAGAATTCAAAGTCATGCTTTATCATACTTAATTGTTTGTTCTTCGTAACGGATGCAGTAGTTATGAATTAATGGAAAAGACTCTAAAGGTTTACATCTATAAAGAAGGAGAAAAACCAATATTTCACCAGCCAGAGCCAGTTCTTAGGGGTATTTATGCATCCGAGGGATGGTTCATGAGGAATATGCAAGAAAGCAAACATTTTGTTACTAAGAACCCTAAAAAAGCCCATTTGTTTTATATTCCATTTAGCTCTCGCATCTTGGAGTTGAACTTATATGTGCCCGGATCTCACAGTAAGAGGAAACTGGTACAATACTTGAAGAACTACATTGACATGATAGCGGGGAGATACAACTTTTGGAATAGAACTGGAGGTTCAGATCATTTTGTTGTTGCTTGTCACGATTGGGTAAGCGTTAGGTCGCCATAATGTAAAATCACAAATATATATCGTAAAAGTGTGAGAATTGAAGCTGAGAATTTCTTATTTATATAGGTTTTGGTATATACACAAGCAGCTATATGTGAATTTATTTCATTCACTTGCGCTTATCTTAATAACTTGTCTTATTGTTCTCAACATATTTGCGATTATTCTGTATTGATTCCTTTTAGTATTTCATTTCAGTTATTTGTTTTTTCATTATGACCATCATCTTTTCAGGCCACTTACGAGACAAGAAAAGCTATGGATAGTTGTGTTGGGTTTTACTAATCATAACAATTATATAAAACAAGTAAACATCATCAAAGCATGCAGCGGAAGTAATAGGAATAATACTTGTAAATTAACTAACCGAATTAAAAGTATGTGCGTACCTTTTGCGAATCAATGCAATTAGGGTTTATAGAAAAACCCCTAATTAGGATCAAGAACAAGAAACCCTAAACCCTAATAAATTAGGGTTTGTGAATGTCGACCAATCTCTATGTCGACCCACCAATTAAATCAACCACCAAGATTCACAAGCTCAAGCGTGCTTGTTCTTCGTTCTTGTACACACGTACTAATAGCGATTTGATGTGAAAAGCTAGTTCCTTTGTATCACTAATAAACCAAACACTTTATCTTTGAGCTAAGACAAAATCGAAAACCCTTGGGTGAGGGTATTCGACCGGCCACACAAAGAGAAGAGGAGAAAGAGAAGAAATTAGGTTATTGGTGATCCAAGATTAGGTTATGAATGAATACAATGAATTGTATTTATAGGTAACTTATCTTGGTGACCAAGTTAGAGTGGGATTGGGTTTTGGAAACCCCCACCGATCGGCCTATTCATCCCAAAGGGGATTCTAGAACTTTCCCGACATCTAATTTCATTCTTAGTCCTTCTAGTTAATATTTAACGACCGTTAACCAAACCTCGTTAATTATTTAACTATCGTTATGTTTTATTTAGTGATTAATAATTAATAACAATAACGTTTTATTTATATTAATTATGTACATCAATTCTCATACGTAATGTGTGCAATCCCGAAGTCTCGAGTTCGAATCCGGTCATACTAATATTAATAATTATCCATAAACCTTTCAGCTCCCACTTGGATATTACTTAATATAGTAATGACATTGGTTAGTCTAGCTTTCACACGCCAATGCCCCCAGATCAAATCGAGTATGGTCTCCTGGAAAAAACCATTTAATGATTCATCATTTTTACTTATCCTTTTGTTACTAATACTACATTAACTATGAATATGGATCAAGTCATTTCATAAGTTAATATTCTGTTTCTCGTTGTATTCGATTGAACAAGATTACCAAATCATCTGGACGTATTCCAGATAGATCTTGGGTAAGGCCTTACAAACATCTTGCCAATCCTACGAGGGGCCCAAATATAGTATTATACTTTGAAACAAATTCAAAGGAACAAATTCTCTTGACTACAAACATAACTCATGAACTTTGCAACACTTCCGAAAATAGCCCTTATAACTACCAGTTACGGATAGCGTTAGACTATCTTACACAAATGCACTACATTCATAACAGTTATCTGGTATCTCAAGTCTGAGGATAAACACTTCATGATATACTTAATGACAAAGATCCATAAAGTATCATCATGTAAAGTTGGGATATGTCCTATATTCAATTCATTGAATATCATGTGAATTTGGCATGTCCCACGCATCAATATACTTAAAGTATATTCTACCAAAACTCAGATTTGTCTTAATTCAATGACATTCCCACATCATTGATCGACAACGGACTTTTAGAATAACATAAGTTATTCACGGATTAAACATGCAAATATAGGATATAATATTAAGAAAATGAAAATTAAACATAACCAATATTTTATTTCATTTAAATAATATTTGTTCATAACATCCCTTATCCAAATACTAAATAGATCAATGCATGATAATACTAGTTAATGAATTATGTCTCAAGTAATGACAATCATACTTGTTGACAAGGCATAATTTCAACTAACTTTGATCTATCGGAATTTTGAGAATACTTATTTCAAGAATTCAACTAGTGAAGTTCTTGTATGTGTGCATTCAAAATATCTTGATATTACCACATAATATATTTCATAAAGTGTGTGACATCCTCAAGCACCTATTTATGACAATCAAACTTTCAAACATTTTTAAAGTTTAAAGTATTCTTATTCTTTATTGTATAATGCAACTATGCTCTTAGTTAAGCACAACTAGTTGACATGGCCATTTTCAAGGATGAAATCCTCCCATGACTAGTATTGAGTGTCATCTCAATTAAACCAGCATCATTGTATACAAACAACAATATGCTCTTTAAAATCTCCGTAAACTTCAATATCTATAGTGTAATGTTTGATACCTTCCAAACTTTCAAGTTTGTTGGCTATGACAATTTCGCAACAATTGCTGTATTGCTCATCCATAGAATTTTGAGAGCAAATCCAGGCTGAGGAATGTAATTCTAGATTCAAACATATTCAATTAGAATATTCATTACACTAGTTATCTAATAACTTCATTAGATATCAATGTTGTCAAATCATCTTGCATTCAAGCATGATACAACAATAACATGATGTACATGAAAAATCCTTATGTTAAACAAAGATTTAATTCATGTTCTACATATCCATTTTCCAAATGATATATCATGTTCTATTAGACTCATTTATTTTAATACCGCCATGTTTATTAACAATAAACATATACTCCAAGGTTGTATGTCTTATTTTCTAAATCTTTCATGTGAAGTTCCATTCCAAACTTAACATTTAGCTTAGATGGAATGTTACTACCCACAACATATAAGATTTAAAGAAAATAAACACAATACTCCCACTAGCTTTCAGGAATACTTAGAAATTATCTTATTTTAATTTAAAACCAAAACTTGGATTTAATAGTTAAACATAAGAATCATCTCCTAGATGCATGCATATATCCATTCATGGATTCTTGCCGTTTGTACATTTCCAAAGATTATGTGAATTCATAAAACTCATTTGTATTACTTATCGTCCTCGCAAAAGTAATCACACAACAAAGAGTTTTAATATCCAATTGTCATTTTTCATATCAATGAAAATAAGTATGACAATCATAATCATTATATATTTAATGTGCCAAGGAAAGAATATTCAATCACAGTTAATTGCTTAAGTGTGATTAATAATCTTGTCACAAGCCATGCATTAAACACATGTACAATTTTGTCCATATGATTTCTACACAAAGAATTTTAAACTGCTAGGGTTTTCCTTCCTTTGAAGAAACTCATCTTTATTAAGATAAACCAAGTTTACCAAGTTGATTATCTCTTTGGACAGCATCTTATCATTCATAGTATGAATAATTTACCACAATTCAATATTAGGTAATATATCATTATGATTAACAGGTTTACCATGATCCTGTAAATCATATTTCTCATCATATCAAATATCTGAGATATCCTTGCGGATCTATGAATGAGAATTCCATCATTTTGAGGTATATCATATTTGACCTCATCATGATATTTACTAGTGTATTTTAGAAGATTATGTGTTTTGTAATTGTAATTTAATCTCTTCAAGATCTAAACAAAACTCCCACTTGCTTTTGTAATTTAAAGACTATCTATAATTACTTTAGCAATTAGAACAACACTAAATTGTTTTCTTTTTGGGATATTACAAATCACATTAACAGTTCGTAAATCTTGTTCAATAATAACCTACTCCATAAGTAGTTTTAACAAATCAGAACTTCAATATAAGACTCAATGTGATTCATCACATTCCATACTAAAATGGTGTCTTATTAATCTTCTAGGTTTGAGTTTTATTAAGTATATCCAATCAATACTCAATTTTCTAACCTTGATAACTTTTGGAAGAAAAGAAGATATAGTTATCTTGAATCAAACAATATGACAAATGTTTGATTCTTCTAACTGAACATTCCATATACATACAGTATTTCATTAGAATTAATATTGTAAGACAATCTAACAATATTTAAGATAATCATATTCCTTTTGGCATACCTATTTACCAACTAAGTCAACTTAATGGTATAATAGAATATCCAAGCCAATTGCATGTTTTATAACATAAGTATTCTTTGACCAAGTCAAAAGACATAACAGTTATAGTATCTTACTTTATATTATTAAGTCTTTAAAAGACTTCATGTTTGTGAGTTTATACAGAAACACATAACCATGTATAATTTAAAGTTATTATGAACACCACACCATGGTTTCAATTAATTAATTTTCAAGTTAATATACTACTCTATCATATTTATGTCATTCTAAAAATACATAAATATTTAAGATAGTATTACTTTATTTATTTATGTCATTCCAAGAAGTGTCCAACTTAAGAAACTGTAAAGCATCCACTCCCGATCTCACAACAAGTGGAGATTTACCTTGAGATTACAATCTAGCCAAGATCTCACTTAACCTAAAATGTAACTTCAAGTGTTTCTATAATTTGAATGATATAAGACATAAAAGTAGTCTATGTTATAATCTTGACACATGTTCTAAACAAGTCAATCTTATTAGAACGTTAATCTCTTATCTTACGATCAAGAGAATCCATTAATCATATTTGTATGTGTTTGTTCTTTTGCACACAATTAATACTTCTCCCACTTGTGCATAGAACAACACCATATAGCAGATAAACACCATGACATTCGTTTGTTTATGTGAGCAATATGATAGTGTCATAGATATATAAGCATTACAAGTAGATGTAGGAGCACTTAATTATCAAGGAAACGTTCATGACAATCCTTGAGAATATGAATGTCTACATTTTTGAACGTAATGTATTATTTCAAGAAAATCTAGAAATAATCTGAGTTACTTCCAAGATAATAAATCTTGTAACTCCCACTGAATTAGACAACGTTACAATAATGTCTTATTCAGTAATACACCACAATACTCCCACTGGATTTGACAACATTGTAAGTGTTTCATTAACCAGTGAAAATATCGTGTTATTACGTTACTACCCCTTTGTAAGACCATTCGTAACAATTACTTAGGTACTAAAAGAGTGTATTCTACTCTGTAGATGATGAATCATCCATCATACTATTAACTTGAAAAATTGAGCATGCAATTTCTTCCTTAATAGGTCTACTATCCCCACAATGGTGTGTAGCACCTTTAATTGGTCAAATCAAAACAACTAGATACAATATACTAGTTTGTCTTTTACCAATTTTGCGGTAATTAGTCTAGATTCTAATGTAATAACTCATATAATATCAAACATGTTTTCTAGTTGACCAAAATGTCATATAAGAATTCAATCACCAACAGAGGGTAATGAAATCTCTTAAGGAAAACATGGTGTGCAATTTTCTTAACTATTAAAGTTGCTATGAGTTATATTAGAATTTAGACAATTCTAATGTTCCTAACATACCTTTCTCAATCATGAAAAGGAATAGGATTGAGTCACACTCTTCTTCCATGGAAAAGAGTTTATGTTTGTCTTTTAGTAAATTTTTCTTGATCAAACATTCGTTTGAAAACAGAACTAGATCAATTTACCAAAGCCCAAACTACGTTTACGGTTTAATGTTGCATTAATACAATCAAAAGAATTTTCAAAATTCAGTTTTAGTATTTTCGATAATAAAATCTTTCAAGAAAATAAAATACCCTTGGTCAATATTCATATTAACCATAGAATTTTCCTTGAATCTAGGACCCTCATTATCATAGTTTCACCACATCAGTTGATCTGCTAGTGATGAAAGTATAGAATAGGTAATTGTCGAAGAACAATAATTGACAAACAAGTTTGCAATTCCTAGAAAATATGGGATTTACAATTTTGCCAAAACAATTAATGCAAAATGTAAGCATGTTTCATCCCATCTTATGCCTTAAGTCATAGGTCTCACTAACTAACTTAATTAAGTTGTCTAATTTAGAAACTGCAAATCATAAAGCTGAGGTCTCACACAACAAAATAATTCACCTTGTCATTGTAATCTAGATCAAGGTCTCACATAACTAAATTACAACTTCAAGTGTTTCATATCATTAGATGGCATAAACTTAAATTTAAAGGGTACAATTTTTGATGTGTAATCAAAACTTATGTATAAAGAAGCATGCATACAACTTTATAACACAAAATTTTCGGAAAAACTTACTTGTATTTTAATTGCTAAGATTAAATTCTACAAAGTTTTAATCGATGCGTTGAGAAACTTACAACTTTGCACTAAGATGCTTCGTACATAGAATGGTTATACTAGGTAGCTCCAATCGAACTCACAGGGGGCAGAGGACCAGGTAAGCGCAAAAGCATAACCTTAGACATCCATTCAGTGCGACTGTGCGCACTTCTTAAACAACCCCTTTATAGTTTGTTCTAGTGGGTGAGCCGTTCTAACCATTTAGTACAGTCGCATCAATCGATTAAAAGTTCAAGAATAATACTTAGATAACAAATCAGTTTCGCCATTATTTAGTCCATTTAATTTTCTATTCATAAAAACCCTTTTTGCTTACTAACATGTCAAACAATATATAAACAAAAAAGCATTTTAATAAAAATTAAAAGGAACTCAAATAATATATACATATAACTTAACAATTAACATATGTAAAAACAATTATCCACATGCATAATTATTTCGATAAAACCTAATAAACAATTCTAGGCGTAAAAAATGCATACATCAACTAGGGCTTTCAACTACAAGGTAGATGAGCCACATACATCGACAAGTCGATTGCGTAAGCCAAAGTCAATAGTATACCAAATAGCACATAACGAATTTTTATTAGTATAATTGAGGTCTTCCCCAATTCAATATTATCAAATAAATAAACATGTGTATATCACTTAACAATTAATCAAAAAACAATACTCCATGGCAAAACATGCATGTTCCACCATGAATTCCTCATAACAATTATAATCCCAAGATACGCATATAATCATGGCACATAACAATTATTCATGAAAACCACATAAAATATACATGCAATCCTAGGGTTTCTACAAGTTTTACAAAAAATTAAAACCTAATTAAACAATTAAAGGGTAATCGACCCAATTAATAAAAAATTAGGGTTCCAATTTTCAAAACCCTAGAAACCATAAAAGCATATAATAATCATAAAGATTCAATTTTTATGTGTTTCGGTAATTAATTACAACATATTAACGGCTCGTGATGCCACTGTTGGGTTTTACTAATCATAACAATTATATAAAACAAGTAAACATCATCAAAGCATGCAGCGGAAGTAATAGGAATAATACTTGTAAATTAACTAACCGAATTAAAAGTATGTGCGTACCTTTTGCGAATCAATGCAATTAGGGTTTATAGAAAAACCCCTAATTAGGATCAAGAACAAGAAACCCTAAACCCTAATAAATTAGGGTTTGTGAATGTCGACCAATCTCTATGTCGACCCACCAATTAAATCAACCACCAAGATTCACAAGCTCAAGCGTGCTTGTTCTTCGTTCTTGTACACACGTACTAATAGCGATTTGATGTGAAAAGCTAGTTCCTTTGTATCACTAATAAACCAAACACTTTATCTTTGAGCTAAGACAAAATCGAAAACCCTTGGGTGAGGGTATTCGACCGGCCACACAAAGAGAAGAGGAGAAAGAGAAGAAATTAGGTTATTGGTGATCCAAGATTAGGTTATGAATGAATACAATGAATTGTATTTATAGGTAACTTATCTTGGTGACCAAGTTAGAGTGGGATTGGGTTTTGGAAACCCCCACCGATCGGCCTATTCATCCCAAAGGGGATTCTAGAACTTTCCCGACATCTAATTTCATTCTTAGTCCTTCTAGTTAATATTTAACGACCGTTAACCAAACCTCGTTAATTATTTAACTATCGTTATGTTTTATTTAGTGATTAATAATTAATAACAATAACGTTTTATTTATATTAATTATGTACATCAATTCTCATACGTAATGTGTGCAATCCCGAAGTCTCGAGTTCGAATCCGGTCATACTAATATTAATAATTATCCATAAACCTTTCAAGTTGCATACGGGCTCTATGCAATTCTGATGTGAATAAAGAATATTTCGAATTGGGAAAAGATGTTTCTCTCCCTGAAACATTAGTTCGTTCATCAGAAAACCCTTTACGGGAACTTGGAGGGAAGCCCCCTTCCCAGCGCTCGGTTCTGGCATTCTTTGCAGGCCGAATGCACGGAAACCTACGCCCAATTCTGTTGAAACACTGGGAAAACAAAGATCCTGACATGAAGATTTTTGGAAAGCTTCAAAAGAACAACACAATTAAGTTATGTTGAATACATGAAGAGTAGCAAGTATTGTATTTGTGCTAAAGGTTATGAAGTCAACAGTCCTAGAGTGGTTGAGGCCATTTTTCATGAATGTGTTCCGGTGATTATATCTGATAATTTCGTCCCACCGTTCTTTGAGATTTTGAACTGGGAGTCGTTCTCTGTTTTTGTTCAGGAGAAAGATATCCCGAACTTGAAGAACATCCTTCTTTCGATATCGGATAAAAGATATCTGGTGATGCAAGCGAGAGTTAAGAAGATACAAAAACATTTTTTATGGCATGTGAAGCCTGTGAAATATGATGTTTTTCATATGATATTGCATTCAATATGGTATAATAGAGTGTTCAGAGTAAATCCCATTATTTAAAATGAAAGTTATATCTTCGAGCATTTGTTAGCATACTATCTGATTGTTACCGACTTTGTACCGAGCTCATTGTAGCCAAAAGACGAAAATTTATGACACTGCCAACTGAACCATCGTTGGCGTCATAGGTGCTACGCCATCATCACAACCGCTGTTTTCGGTCATTATTATCTTTTATTCGTGTAACGGTCAAAATTTTTAAAACCTTTTTTTCCATACCTGCCTCTACCATACAAACAACCAAACATAATTCATTTTTACTCTTTTTAATACATTTTCACATATGCTTTAATCATCTTTATTAGGGGTGGCAATTCGGGTCAGGTTCGGGTTGACGGGTTCAAGTTAACAGGTTGTTGGGTCAGAAAACTCTAACCCGAACCTGACCCATTTAAATCATCGGGGTCAGCTATGTCAACCCTAACCTATTTACACATAACGTGAACCTGACTCATTTAACCTGTATATATACTTGGGTTGGCGGATTAAATAAGTTACACAGGTTGAATAAGTTAAAAGAGTTTCGGGTTTACCCATTTAACCCGTTTTATATACAAAAGTTAGGCCCATTACACGAGTTAAACAGGTTAAATGGGTATTCGGGTCGACCCGTTTAACCTGTTTAACACATTAAACCTGTTTAATAAAATATAATTAATTTTTAATTTAAGAAAAAAATCTTAAATAGGTTGGCGGGTCGACCCGCTTAATTTATTCACAGCCCGAAGCTGACCTGTTTAATAAACGGGTTAGATGGTTCACCCCAAACCCGACCGAAACCTATTTTGCTCAACCTGAACCTGTTAATTTTCATGTCGTTTTCAGGTCAGGTTTCGTGTCGGGTCAGAAATTGCCACCCCTAATCTTTATCAATATACGTAACTAAAACAGTTATTGGCCAATAAACGCAATGTCCCAACCCCCCAACCCCCCCCCCCCCCAGCGGGGACCGCCTTCCATGTCCGGTAGTAAGAATTCACCACAACCTGCTATGCCATCATCCGCCAACACACCATTTCTCATCTTTGCACGATATGCCTCCCAACAACCAGTTTTCCCTCAACAAACTTTTCAAATGACCCAATATACTTTTTACAAACTCGCTTTATACCAAATTTAACAACAATACCCGTTTAACAACTTTGGAGCACTCGTTAATACTTAGAGGTGTCAATTTGTGCCCAAAATAAAAAAACGTTGTCGTGTCCGCCCGGCTCGCCCGTTTTGATACCTCTAGATATACTTTACAAAAAACACAATCGCCACCAAACTCACCACCACAAACATCGCAAATCGAATCTTCTTCCGCTGGAAAAGGAAAAGGATAAGCAAAAGTACGAACACTGCAACATTTGGTGCTTCTGGAGAGGAAAATTAAAAAAAAAAAAAAAAAAAAAAAAAAAAAAAAAAAAAAAAAAAGTAGGGTGTGGGGAATAAAAATGGGCCAACCTTTTGGTTAAGACATGTCATCTCCAAAAAGTTGTGTTGAAACTTTAGTAGCGTTTGTTCCTAGTCAAAGTCTAAAAGATTTTTTCTCTTTGACGAGGACATTTGTGTCCTCTCTAAAAGTTTCGTTCCAGTTCTCCTTTTTTGTTGTAGTAAAAAGCCTACACCGAAAAAAAACTGACATCGTACGTACGCCTTGGACTTAAGAATAAGAAAAAAATGGCGGAAACTTGGATACATATATGAAAAAAAAACCGACATCGTACATACGCTGAGGTCTCAAGACTTAGTGTCGATCGAGAGTCAAAAATGTTTTGGCTAAGTTATAACTGAATACGATCAACATGCATCATTCAAATGTACCAAGGATATGATCATGAGAAAGTGAAAAACATTGACATGTGATTCCAACAAGTTTGAAGGCATTGTCGGCCAATATGAATTCCTTATTAGCGATGAGAATGATTGCACGTGTTTAAATCGTTGTCTCAAAATCCGGAGAGAATGATTGAATTGAAGTATCTTGAAAGAACACTCCAAAGGGCGTATTACCAAACCCGGAGTTCTCAGAAGACGATTATGGACATTTGATGATGTTGAAGACCCGAGCGAGCTATTTCGAGAAGATCCACAACCACGTCCTCCCGGCAAGCCAAGACCGTCCATGAGTCCAAATTCGGACTCAACGGTAAGTGCATGATCCTCGTCAAATAGAGAAGCTTTCAAGGATAATATAAAGAAGAACTTCGACAAAATCAGGCAAAGAAAAATGACCTCCGCGCGACCCAAAAAATTCCGTAAATGCATGGTCTCCTCGTTTTTGAAGTGGGAAGTTGTTTTCAAATTCTTTAAATGGTTTCCTCGTTTTCTGAATTTTGAGACACAAGTAACACAACTGTATGGTTCAAAACCTTTAGATTATGGGAAGTGATTGGCAAACTTCAAAAAGTTATTCAGACACTCCACTGTATTTATAGTAGGCAGTTGTATTTTAAGTATAGCATGCTTAACTGTCTGTACATTGAGTGTCCCAATAATTTTTTAAAGTGTGTCAATCACTCCCTAGATTATGGGTTTAAGTATTATCATTTATGCTGAGTTTGGCTTATGGGGCCTAAATTTCAAAAGCCCCCCTATAAGCCCCGTTTGGCGTAGAGGCTTATAGGGGGCTTTTGAAATTATAAGCCCAATCCGCAACCATAAGCCTCAGCCTAAATAATGAGGTTAAAATTTTTATAAGTCTCAAATATAAGCCTCGTTGGTATCAAATTACTTAATTACCCACAAAAATATCTAATATATATAGATGTTAATTTAATTATATGTCCTTTTTAGTAATTTTACAATAATAAGCTCTAACTTAAACTAATTTGCCAGACAAGTTTATGAAAATAAAGATTCTAGTTTCGGCTTATAATATAAGCACCAGTGACAGCTCTAGCTCTAGCCCAGCCCCAGCTCCACTCCAAGCCCAACTTCAGCCTCTTACGCTAAATATACCTTACTTTTGATTTACATATATTCATTTTGTTTACGTCTTTTGTTTGATGGTAATAAGATAGGTTACAAAGAATCTTGTACACGTTGATGGTGCATAAAATTGGTCAAAGAATATCTACATGATTTAAAGAGCATTTATAATGAAGATCCATAGACCATGTTCATGGTAGCATGAAAGTGATGTGCAGTTTATGCAGATGAACTTGCATTGTAGCGATAACTTTACGTATGAAAGATAAACACAATTTTATGTGTTGACTATGGACCATGAAGAGATAAACTTGAGTGGGTCCAAATATAATTTTGGCCAATTATATCATGAGAAAAGTTCAATAAAGAACAAAGAAAAAAAAGTACAAAGCGCTCTATCCTGACCATTGATTTCCATCTGATCTAACGGTTGCATCTCCTTTTCATCCATCTCATTAATATAGCTACAAGGGTACATTTGTAAATATGTGTTCCCTCATTTACACCTCACACCTTATCACTCTCTCTCATCAAATAATTTATCTTCTTAGATCTACTTCATCTTCTCACAAAATATTAGTTTCTTAAAAACCATTTTGATTTTTTGTTGCAACCAGTCGTGTCACTCATTTTTTGTTGCTTAGATTATACTATAACTAATCAAGTTTCAAATGATTGGAGTTAAATTAGTCACTCACGGTTTAACGCCTAAGCCAAGTTCATCATCACCATCAGAGACCAAATAATCAAAGGTAACTTTACTGAGGTTATAAGACAATGTTGTCCATGATACCACCCCTATAATTACATTTTGCACTAGCCACATCTTGTTAGTTGTTACTCCATCTTGTTTGTTAGGAATTAGAAATTTCATAGTGAAGAGTCGGTCACCCCAAATATAATCTAGCATAAGTTAGCTCGTAGACATTAGGTTATTTACTAGTTATTTAGTTTAGAGCAACACCGTGGAGGACGGACGGGTCTTTACCCATTGTATGCCTGATCCACAGTCCGAAGGAGGACGTTTAGTTTGTAACTATAAATACCCTCTACCTCCCAAGGTAGAGGGTTGGACCTTTCATTCTAATCTAACATTTTCTCTTTTGTTTACATTCTCTATCTAGAAAGGCTCCCATTCTACTTTCTCTCTCTAAAACCTCTAAACTATACGCCCCTTATTGTGATTGTGGATGTGTTTGTGAAATACAATATGTTACAAATGGTATCAAGAGCCATGGTTTGATCATCTCTCTTACTTATCCTTGGATTTCTAGTGGTTTTATATGGTTTTTGAGTTTGAAAAAGTTTAGTGGTTTTTGCATCATTTGGATCAATTCTTGTGTTAAAGTTTGAATTTTGGGTGTACTTTTGTGTTTAGAATCATTGTAAGTGCTTGGGTTTTGATTTGGAAAGCTTGAATCACTGTGGTTGGACTTGTTTTGGATTGAAAAGTGTGTTTTTGAAGTTTTTCAAGTTAGCGACTTGAGTCTCGTTGTGAATTTCTTCGTAACGACTTGCTTCAGTAATTTCTAGCGATTTGTAGTGTTAGTCGTAGCGACTTGATCGTAGAAACTTGTCTATTGAGACAAGCCGACAAACAGTACAAGTTATGGGATTCTCAACTACGGGTAGCGACTTGGAGGGGTAGCGACTTGCTTTCATTATTTCTAGCGACTTGTACTTATAGTTCTTAGCGAGTTGTCTCTTAGCGATTTGGATACTTAGCGATTTGCTCTTTAGCGTCTTGTATGCTTAGCGATTTGGTTCGTTAGCGACTTGTGTTCAGCGACTTGGTTCATAGCGACTTGTGTTTAGCGACTTGGTTACTTAGCGACTTGTTGACTTTTCCCGACAAAACTTCAAACGACCATAACTTTTGAACCGTAACTCCTTTTTCAGCGTTCTACCCATCAAAACGACCGTGAGAACGAGGAGAATGGCACGCCGAATGAACTATGGGTCAACCTTCGAGGCCTAAATCCGCTCCGAACAGAAGTTATTGAGGTTTTTATGTTTTTTGACCTAAATTTCTCCATAAAAACGGGCATAAACCAATCCAAATCTCAACCAAACAACATCTCTGCTAATCCATCAAACAACAATTGTCTTTCATTGTGTCGATCCATCAGTTATCTTAACACGTTCTATTGGTCATTGTATCACGGTTTCTTCTTGATTTTGTAAAATCCCGCGAAAGAATCTATTTCTCGGTTTAAATCATAGACTTGTAAAATCCCGTGTATACTACAACATCATGTCTTACACTACTGACCCAGTGATTTCGGAAGTACTTAAATTGTTTGATGATGTGGACAACAACGATAATGTATGCTACCCTGAACGGTTAAAGATGATTGAATCTATCAATGAGGATGTGATATCTCCGGGTTCAGACTCTAAAGAGAGAGAATTGCACCAGTTCAGGCTACAAAATTTTCAAAATCAAATCTTGCCACGTCTTTCCCCAAAATTTTCTAAATGATTTAAATCAATTGGGATCACAAATCTCAATTGGTTTGAAATTTTTGATCGGGGGAGAGATCGTGATTTAAATCTCAAATATGTTTTAATGGAATTGGTTTTAGTCCTTCAATGGCACTCCTGCCTCCATGTGCCAAACGATTTCAATATACATAATGCACATGTTGAGGGGGAGCATTTATCCAAAAACTAGATGAGTTTTTTAAATATCGATGCACATATTGAGGGGGACCGAATGGTTTCTTAATGGCTTGTGTGATCGTAAATGTGCTTCAAAAGAACTCTTTCCTCTATGTGATAAAATGATTTCAAATATCCTATGCACATATTGAGGGGGAGAATTTACCAAAGAAAATCAAATGCCTTTTTCCATGGAAATTATGATCAAGAATATATTTCAAAGAACTCTTGCCTCCATGTGAGAAACAATTTCAAAATCATATGCACATGTTGAGGGGGAGCATTTCTAAAAGATCAAAAACAGTTCAGATACAAAATGCTTTGATATTATATCACAAGTACCTTGATTGTTTTTCCAAATGATTTTTTCAATTGGTTTCGAGAAGGAATGAACTGTACCAAAAGACCGACCACTTTACTTTATGTATGGTGTTATAAGGATGGTGAGGTTAGGTATTAGTTCCCACAATCCGCCAGAGCCGGAGGGATCTACCCAGGGACAATCCACTAGATAGTGTAGAAGTCCTTAGGTATGAGGAAAAAAGGAGAAAAATGAGAATACGGGAAGAGTGCGGACTGAGACAGAGCTAGTACTGGAATAAACCCAACAAGGTTCTAGTTATGAAGTCTCGGTAAGCACTGAAAGGGTTGAAGAATGAAAAAGAAATGAATATGAAAAGGGTGAAAATAAATATCCCTCCAATAATTCAACCTTAGGGCAGAAACCGGGTTCAATACATATGCTACTGGTGTTTACTAAGGTAACACTGGTATTGAAGACAAGACGCCATGGACCCAGTGACGCATTGCACTAAACTTCCCAAGCTACTCAAGTTCCTCTTAAAAGGGCTTGTTTCATTCTCAAGGGGAACCGACATAATCTATCGACTATCTCCTAGAGATTGTTGATATTGAAGAAGGAGACCCTCTCCCTAGTCTCCGACATAGGAACCAAATGTGCACAATTGAGTCTAGAGCCAAGAGATCATCCACAATATCTCATTAGGACACAAAATTAATGAAGGCTTGCTGTTTCACACAATGTGGAAAGTAAGTATATATTGAGAGTCCTACGCATTATCCTTGTGGTATTGCCAGAACATCAGAGTGATATGTAAAAGTATTCACGATGAAGATGGAAATCCTTCTAGAGCCACCATCAAACAAGCTGTTTGTGGGTGACATGTGAGATCTTTTCTAAAGATCAAGCTTGTGACAACTGGATAGAAACGATGGGGCGATTCACTCTTGAATCAACCTTGGTCCAGGAAATGGATTGACGGGTACCTTTGAAAAACCGGTTGGTGTGCTCAAACTCTTTTCTATTGCACATCGACTGTGTATTAAGTTTTCAAAATTAAAAGGGTATTTATGATTGAAATTTGATTTTTCTTATAAAACCTTCGTCATATTGCAAAACTCTTTCTTCAAGCAATACGCGATTGTTTTCATATCTTTGTTAATCAATCAGTAAATCTCAATTTGCTGGTTCACTCACTCCGTGTTGTCTTCTTTGAGACGTTCCGGTTTGAGATCAGCTAGAACAGCTGCGAAACCCTGTCAAGGAGATTCTTAGGAATCCTACCTGATCACAGGCAGTACTTGTACTGATCAATGGGGAACCGTGGGCCGTGTACCTCAATTCAACGAAAGTGATCAAAGACACTTTCTTGTGTTTTATTGCTAACTGTTGTTTGCAGGTACATTTGGACGGTTGCAGCTGATCATAATTGAGGAGTCAATCCATAGCCGCATGCTCACACATCGCTTTCACAATCTAAAGAAATCATGATAAGTGCATATCTTCATCAACTGACTCTGATATTTTAAATCCATGCTTCTGCTACACTGCTGGAAATATTATGAATCAACAAAAGCTTCCGCAACTCTGATGAGAAGATATCATGATCCAAAATGTGAGCATGTCGGTCCGAAAATCACAACTTCACATAATGGCGATGCTATAATGGATGAGCCAGAGATTTGCCGTGGCTGATGATCTCTAACCTGGCTTAATGAATCACCAAACGTGGATCAGCACAAAGACCTCCACTAAAAGTACAAAGAACTTGGACTTTGATGAATCACTGCTAAAGCACAAAGACTGCAGACATTGAAGAATTGATGTCTACGAGCTCGAGGATAAAGACAAAGATAGATTTCTAGGATTCAAAATGTAAATCATGGGGTGACCTCCCTTAGGGGGAGATTGTTAGGAATTAGAAATTCCATAGTGAAGAGTCGGTCACCCCAAATATAATCTAACATAAGTTAACTCGTAGACATTACGTTATTTACTAGTTATTTAGTTTAGAGTAAAACCGTGGAGGACGGACGGGTCATTACCCACTGTATGCCTGATCCACAGTCCGAAGGAGGACGTTTAGTTTGTAACTATAAATACCCTCTACCTCCCAAGGTAGAGGGTTGGACCTTTCATTCTAATCTAACCTTTTCTCTTTTGTTTACATTCTCTCTCTAGAAAGGCTCCCATTCTACTTTCTCTCTCTAAAACCTCTAAACTATACGCCCCTTATTGTGATTGTGGATGTGTTTGTGAAATCCAATATGTTACATTGTTAGTGGTGGTTACACCGTGGGGTTTATGGTGGTAAGTTGCGGAGAAGGATAATGATGTTTTGTGTTTTGTCGACCGGAATAAATTATTCAACTATGCTTAGTAAAAGTACGAAGTTGGTAGGTTGCTATGTTATTCAAAAGAAGAAGATAAATATAATGATGATGAAGAAGAAATTAAAAATGGGTTTTCCAGGACTTAAGATTGGTTTAAATCGAAGCGGTTTACTTTTTGTGATTTTACTTGCATTCTTCATTCTTATGAAATTTTGGATGCTTAATCAGATCTAAGATTCGGGTCATCATGTTCTTGTTATTAAAGGTCGTAAATCTAAGCTCTTCAAATCCACCACTAATTGTTAGTCTTTCTAGCTTTTTATCAGACTATATGGTGGAGTGTTCATTTTCATGACAAGACAAAAAATGAGGCTGAGTTGTTGACTTTTGTTTTTAGAACTTTGGTAGAGTTTTATCTTGAGAAACATACATATTTGTGCGGAATTTTTTAGAGGTGTTTTTGTTGTCTATTTGTTTGATAAACATACATTTTTCGGCAAGTTCTTTTTTGCTATGTTTGTTGTATATTTGTTCACATATTCAACTTGTGATGCTATTAAGAGACTATTGGCTTTTCTTGTGTTATTATACGCTTTTGGCTCACTCAAATTGCAAAAAAAAAAAAAAATGAGTTGGTTGAATCACATGTGATTTACAACACAAAAAAAAAAAAAAAAAAAAAAAAAAAAAAAAAAAGAACGTGTGATTTACTCCTCTCTAAATTTAAAACAAAATCACATGTTTTTCAGTTTATAACGTGGATTAAATCAAACTACACCATTCGTCCTTGTGGTATACGTTGACCATCAAGTTTCGTCCTTTGACCAAAAAAATTGCACCGTTGGTCCTTAACTGCGAAACATTAGTCATCGTTGGTCCCTCACCCTAACTGGTTGGACTAACGGGCGTTAAGTCTTGTTAAGTGGAGGGTATTTTCGTATTTTTCCACCCACACCACTTGAAACCCATCCACCTCCTCCCTCCTCTTTCTTTTCTCTTGATAAACTTCTGCCACCGCCTCTCAGCTACACCCGCAACACCTCCATTCACCATCATCACTGTCACCACCTCCAGCTACTTTCACAAATCCCGATAATCATATTCATTGTTTTTTACCACATACTCAAACAAACCCATCAACTACTACAATAAGCTTAAAGATATTATATCACTTTTAGTTTGTGATAAATTGTATATTCGTATATGTCAATTCATAAATCAAGAAGTACATTAAGTAAAAGAAAATTACTAAATGACTAATACACATCTCTTTAAACTACCATACTATAAACATATCCATCTACACTACCAAATACGAAATGTGGCACCACTCCCATCCATCTTTATTTTTGTAAAGCAATTTATATCACACCAAAAGAAAAGCATAAACAGATCCAAACCTTCAATCGGTAACTCTTACACCAAAATTGAACAAACCCAAAAATAAAAAAACGTGTATCACCTCTCTTGAATAGTGGCGATGTTTTATTCACTGAAATCTCACAAAGACAAAATCACCAAGATATATATCATCAACGGATGTATAACGAACATATGTATTAGAAGCCGAAAAGGCTTCAACCAACACACGGATCAAGAACATCGGATTTGAAGATGATTCACTAACATCAAATTTAACGAAGAAACAAGAACATCAAGAAGCCGAAAACGGTTTCGTTCATTGAAAAGTTGTTAACTCGAACCAAACAAACCCCAGTCACAAACCTAACGCGACCCTTATCAAAAACCTTAATCAAACACACCCTTGGCTCCTCTCGATGGCGATGGCAGCAGGAGGTGGGTGGTGGCAGCTGTGGCGGTTGGTGGTGAGGTGGTGGGCTGTGATGATTATTAAGAGAGAAGGAGGAGAGGGAGTAAAAGGGAGGTGCTAGATACAAAAAATAATCATCACAAAAAATATACAGAAACTTAAAGTGGATGGGTTTCAAGTGGTGTGGGTGTGAAAAGACGAAAATACCCTCCACTTAACAAGGCTTAACGCCTGTTAGTCCAACCAGTTAGGGTGAGGGACCAACGATGACTAACGTTTCGCAGTTAAGGACCAACGGTGCAATTTTTTTGGTCAAAGGACGAAACTTGATGGTCAACGTATACCACAAGGACGAATGGTGTAGTTTACTCTTTTCATAACAACAA
The DNA here is from genome assembly GCA_019973895.1 of Chrysanthemum seticuspe. Classification (NCBI taxonomy): domain Eukaryota; kingdom Viridiplantae; phylum Streptophyta; class Magnoliopsida; order Asterales; family Asteraceae; genus Chrysanthemum; species Chrysanthemum seticuspe. The sequence goes on from BPTQ01000001.1 coordinate 229,395,133, forward strand.
CAATAATAATAATAATAATAATAATAATAATAATAATAATAAATTATATCATATAGGATTTCACGAATTTGTTATATTAAAGGAAAGATTAAGTTGATTTGATATTAAAGATCACATGTGATTTATTAATTTAAAGATCACATGTGACATGTGAAATCACATGTGATTTTTTTCTTTACTTCTTTTTTGTAACATGAGTTTTCAACTCGACATTGTGAGCCTGCTAAAATTACATGTCATTTCTTAATATGTGATTTATAAAATCACACGTAACTTTTAAATTTACAAATTACAAGTCATTTTTACAAATCATGTGTGACTTGTGACATGAGTACAGAGTCACATCTTCTTTTTATGATATGTATTGGTCAAGTATCTTTAGGTGATTCATATAGAATCCCATGGGATTCAATATGAAATCCCATGGGAATCCATGTGAAATCCCATGGGATTCTGTATGAATCACATAAAATATACTTGTCAAGTATCTTTATGGATCACATAGATTTCTATATGAATCACAAGGGATTAGTGTCACACCCCCAATTTACCTGTTTTGCAGCGGAATGGAATTCCTGGGGGATTGACTGTCATAGCACCACAATCACAGTTATATTGAACGACCTAAAGTGTCGTTTTAAAAACACATCGTTTGATATTAAATAAAAGCATTCAGAGTTACAACATGGTCCCAAAAGTTACAAAGTTTGCGGAAACCTAAATATAATACAAGTCCAAACGATGTTTTTGAAAGAAAGTGCCATAATGTACAATGATGTAAGTCGACGCCGCGACTCAAAAGGTGGTTCCTAAACCATGTCATGATGATAATGCCTCAGTTACCTGAAAATACATTGCTAAAATTGTCAACAATAATGTTGGTGAGAAATCATAGGTTTATGTAAATGTTTTAAACGACTACGCAAGTATAGATCAGGCATGACAATCATGTCACGTAAAAATGTTACAGGCATGACAATTATGTCACGTAAAAATGTTACAGTTGCTTAAGCGCATGATACCGAAGCTCAGACTGATGTACGCCCCAACAGAGTGTCTTGCCAAACAACTCTAATAATGTTTATGAATGAAATGCATCCGTATGACAAGTTGGGATTCACCAACTCGGATGGAGGTGTCACCCTCGATAGATCTATCCACTCACACACGCTTCTAGAAAATTAACGGCTCATGCATTAAAGTGGGGACTTTTAACTGGCAACTTTGTAACTCAAGCAATGTAAATGAATTTAACATACTTGGTATCGTAATAAAAATGTTGTGCAATGTATTCTCCCCCGTAGGTTTGAAATAATGTAAAAACTTGTAAAACGGGGCTATGAAAACTCACTTGATAAACTGGTATGATGACAAGAGTGAGTACACCGAGGTATAATGTGAAACTTTAATCTGGACCTATTACGAATGATATGATATGTAATGAGTTGCAATGTAATGTTATGCATGCATTTCGTATGTTATTTATACCATTTGCGAGTTTTGAAAATATTACTTATCGTCGAAAAATACTCTTTTGACGTCTTGACCCTTCAAAACTGACTTTACCAGTATTTACGTCAAAATGTCATCCTACAATGGTTTTATAATGATTTATAGTGAAATTATCACTTTTCGTCGCAAAACAATGTCGTCGAAATTTTCATGAAATTAACAAAAATGGCTTTGGAAAACTAGTCGTAAAATGGTGTACGTCGATCGTTAGAAAACGAACTCGACGGTTTTGGAAAGTTTGTATCGAAATCTAGAAGTTTCAGTTCAGGAGTTTTCGTCAAAAAGGTCTCGAACATAAAGATAATAAGGGTTAAAGATGGTGATTTTGGCTAATTGTTATGTAAAAAGTGAGTTTCGGCCAAGTTTAAACATCCGTAATTAATTTATTACAACTCCGCTATACAAACGGCTTGTCGTTTTGAAAAATATGCCCGGTGATCTTAATTTTATTAGAAGACATTTCATTTCAAAAAGTTCCACATCATTGATAAAAACAGCCGCTAACATGGTCGTTTCAGCTAACGTAACACTTATCTCGTAAAATAATATAGTTTTTCAGAAAATAATAGTTACGGCAATTTTATGAAAACGTGCATATCTTTGTCGTTTCAAATCCGTTTTCTACGTATAATATGTCCTTAGCTTCGTATCAAAGTATACTAATATATTTTTGATAAGTCGAAATAATTTGTGAAGCTTAAGGCTCGTTTTTGACCCGAATAGAGTAAAAATAGTATGCTGAAATTTCAGAAAATAATATATTTCGTCGCCAAACTTTAAAAATTCATAACTTCTTCGTTATAACTCCGTTTTTATCCGTTCAAGCGGCCACGGATTCGTTTTAAAGTATATTTTCTAAATATCAAGGCCAAAAAGTCGTGCCTACTGTCGGATTTTCCAGAAAATCAAAACAAGGACAGAACATATTTTATACGTATCGAAAATAGTTTTTCTCGTACTAAACCTATTCTAATCCCTTCAAATCAACTCCAAAGCTAATCTAATCCTACCATACACCTTCTTAGGGTGTCATGGGTTCCTAGACATCATCAAGACCAATATATACCAAGGGGATAATTATAGGATGACCATATATATATATAACTCTAAAAATCATGAAAAATGATATAAACAACACAAGTCTTGCATGCTTGTTCCAAAAATGAAGAGATGAATATAAAATGAAAAGGAAACATGAAAAATGTAAATGATATGCTTACAAGTATTATGATGAGGTGCAAGGAACAAGGTTTAGCCTAAATACTCTAGATTTTTATTTCAAAATCTTAATAAGAGTATTATCTAGATTGTTTAAACACTTGAGAAAAATTTTGTGATGATCCCTTGTATACCTTAAGTAGAACCGGTTTTTGTGAGAAAGAACAAAGAGAAAGAAATTTTTGACTATCTTGAATAAGTGAGATGAAAGAGTGATTGAAAGGTTGGAGTAACAATCTATATAACCAAGAAAATTTTACCAACTAAATCAATTGTCAACCCATAGGGCCGGATTTTTGGGATCTTGTTTTCCAATTTTTTTTTTTTTTTTTTTTTTTTTTTTTTTTTTTTTTTTTAATAAAGTGTAAGTATATACTTGTATAGTTTGTTAAAAGATTTAAGTGAAAGGTGTAGGTAAAAAGGTAACTTGTAAGGTAAATGGTAACTTTTTGGTACAAGTAAATTTTTAATAAATCAAAATAGAGTATAATGATTTTATAAAAATTGTAAAAACACATTCCTTGCGAAATTTGAGTGATAAAATAATTATCGTGCAGTTTTTAAGAAAAACGTCGTAATAATATAAATTTAATGATTTATATACAAAATAAATTTAGAACACTAGGTAAACTCAAAATATAGTTTTTATCAACTAAATATAAGTATAAAAATATCTCGGGATCATTTTTGGAAGTAACGGATTAAATTTTTAAAATAATAACTCACGCGATAACGTTTATTTAATATAAAATTCACGCGTTAAATGTGAAATGTAAAGTCATGAATGAACTAATATGATGCAAATGATGTTAATGAAATGTAGACTAAACTTAGTCCATATGAAATGTTCGTGATGTTATGATCATGAATTTGCCGCTAAACCATGAAGGTTACGCGAATTTGAAACACGTAAACCTAGTTTACGATAAATGTTGGAATAGTGAAACTTGAGAAATGACTTGAAATTGCGAGTTGTCACATTCGCCCATCCAAAAAGGAATTCAGTCCCTGAATTCAGTCGTTGTTAGGTCTATCGAATTTTGAGTTTGTGATGAATATCGGGGAGAGAAGACATGGAGAAGTGTCGTTACGGTTATCGATGATTGAGAGTGTATAGAACATCATAGTAAAGAAAATATCGGATGAATCTCTCATAAGCAACACTTTGACTTTGGAATATGTGAAGATTTTGCTTGCACTAAGATTTATAAATAACTGCTCCCAACATAACATAATCCCTCCAGAATTAGACATAGTTAGCTAGGCTATGTATAATTAAGGAACGATGATGTGACGTTCGGTTTAGTTGTTATAACTCTCAATGTTTACAAAGATTTAAACCGTGTCGTTAAACTGGTCGTTAAGGAACAGGAAGTAAAATTCTCATAAGTTATAACAAATCGGAAAGAAAATAAGTACGATAGATGAGAATATTTGGGTCGAATTGGTTCGTCCAGTGTCTTTCTAAATCGTACCACGCCTTTCCAAGACGGGTCCTTGTGCATAATTTGTTGCCCACTTGAGGTTCTAATGGTTTGCGGCTTATGGGACATATCTCCAAATTTTGCATCGTATAACGATGTAGCTTATCTAGCTATATGTTGTTACTTGTAACTGATTCTTGATTTGTATGACTTCCTTGTTTGTTTCATGAATGGGTTATGGACTAATGAATTGGACTTTCCTGATTTTAATCATTGAATAAGTGATTGATACCTCAACCTTACAGTGCCTCAAATGGTGTAGTCAACATGTTCATGAGCTAACTATTGTTGCAAAGAAACTTGTCGATGGAGAATGATTTGCCTAACCGTTTCTAGAAAGTCATACTGGCTTGAGCATATTATCTAATGTGGAAATTGCTCTCTAGCTCTAACCATTGAGCTGAGGATAGTAGGCGGTAATCATGTCCTAGTAGGTTTCATGGAAATCCTGAAATGACTGTCAGCAGTCTAAGATGAATCGAATAGCTTATAATAGGTACAACTGGAATTAATACCACGTGTCTTGTGTTAGATTTCAAAAATGTTAAATCTGTCGGAAAGGACCTTATTGAAAAGAATAGATTATAGGTAACAGTTGTGATTCCTCGCGTTTCTAATCCTATCGAATGTCATGACCTGAGTATTACTTGCCTAATGTGCTTAGTCTCTATGACTAAAATGTTTATTGTTTGATTATCAAAGTGTTTCTATACTCCATGTTGTAAAGTCACAAACCTTAAATATTTAAGTGAGGTGGTGTAGTGGTTGATTTTCAAGATTTGTTCCGATATTGAGTGCTTCCAAAAATAGTTCATCACTAATATTGTTATCATGCTAGCAAGAAAATAGATATCAGTTCAAACTATGTCGAAGTATGTTTGTTCTAGTTTCACTTGTAAATGGGGAGTCATTGATTGTCCGACATGTTCAAACCTGTGGCATCTCTTGATATGGAAGTGAGGTTACTTGGAATTTCTAGAGAACACAATGCCTTAGGGGAAGTTTATATCGATAACCTTAATTTAACCATATTTTCCTTTAAGGGAAACTCATTGTAGGGAAGTTCACATATTGTTGAGGCCATGTTTAACAGAGTGTTCTACAATCTCAGTTAGAAGACTTGGTATATCCCTATAGTGTTGCTTCATGGGTATTCGCGTCGTATTAAATCTCGTAACTCGGTCTAGCTAGTACTTTTGGAATGATAGAGTTTGGATTTTAATTCAAAATAGTGGTTCGGAATGTCTCGTGATGTCTTAAGATTTTGGTTGAGTTTTGAATCATCCTACCACCTAGTTCTAGTCCTTGTTGGTAATTCCAAAATCCTTTCATTGTTTTCTTGTATCGAGGAATCCTCCTCACAGATGGTATAGGAAGTCTTTCCTAAAAAAAATCACTCGTCAAATCCTAACTTATCGGTTGAGTGAGAGATAAATGGCGTAAGCATCTATAGAGTGTTAACAGAAAGAAATGTTTATGCACGATATATCTGATTATAAAACTTTGCTTTCAAACGAGAATAAATAGTTTGTAAGAAAATTACAGTAAAGCTTATGAAAAGGTTTGTAAAACCACTTTATTGAGTAAGAAAGAAACATTTTTATCATTTACAGTTTAATAATAAATCTTAGTTGTGGCTTGGTGTTAAAGCAACAACTTGTTAAGGTGATTTTAAAACAGCTTATATAGTGATAGAAAACGGCTTAACAATGGTAGTGAAATATTTTGGTAAGACACAATTCAGATTATAACATAACTCGTGAAATGATTTGCAAAATAGCTTACAAGAAACAATTTATCGTTTGTCAATAATAGAAGATTTCGTAGTTCAATTAATATCAAGATGGTTTATAGGTTGGTAATATAATAGTCAGTAAAGTAAAGGCGAATAGTCTGTGAGGTAAGTGTACCAAGTTTTATGATTTTAAATCAGACAGTGGCTAAAATAGCTCACCAAAAGGGTAAAATAGTTTATAAGACCGTAATATTACTTGCAGGAAAAATTTGTAATATAGTTTATAACTTGCTATTGCAATTGTTTGTTGTTTTATAAAATAATAGCAAATTAATCGGTTTATCATACTATGAGAAAATAGTTTGCAAAGTATCAGTAAGGTCATTGTTTATAAAGTATTATTAAAGTCGTAAATTTTTGGTTTAATGGTACAGGAGTAAGATGAAATGGTCGGTAAAATAGTTGAAAGCAGTTTGCGTTAGATAATGATGAAGTTTATTATCTCATAAGAGGGAATGTAGGACAAATAGTTGGTATCCAACGTTTTGTTTTGTAAGATAATAGCTCGATGATTTTTCAGAGTAACATGAAAATCGTTTCGCATGAGGATATTAAATAGTTGATAAAATGACTGAAACCAATTGATAAGTTGATAATAAAACATCTTGCGTTAAAACTTTATGAAACAACGTTTCTAAGATGGTGATAAAATAGTTCGAAATAAAATCAAGTGAAATAATTTCATGAAATAGTAGCAGGATAATTTGGAATAAAATTTGTTGGATGGTTTGTAGGATACATAGGAGAACCTTATCGAGTAATAACAGTCTACTAATTGGTCGAAAATAAAGTTGGCCTAACCCTTAGTAAGATAGTGACGCATCGTCGTGAAATGATGGAAAATTGGGCAATTGGAGTAAGGAATGAAATAAACAAGGTGGTGATTATCGTAGAAATAATAAATGATGAGGATTACATTAGCTAAAAAGGTACTTATTATCTGTTCCTGTTGGTGGTCTAATCGTGTTTCAAGTGTAGGAGTATTAGGCGGTCTAGCAACAATAGCCCTAGAACTCTCACAGTCCTCAAACCTATGAGATGATGTAGTGTCTATAGTCTTAGTGTTAGATGGTAATGGTGTGTCAAATCATGCACGCTTCCCAAGCTGCAAGTCAGGTGTATGAGTATCGTGTATGAGATGTGATGGTACGGATGGTGCTCGAAATGACAATGATGATGAAAATAATGACAATGATGATAATGGAATCCTTGTGGTGAGTTAAGAAAATAGGTTCATTAAGACTAAGCCTATAAGTTCTACCCAATGGTATGATCTGTCCCAACAGAGTGATAAAAATTGTCCTGATCCTATAGTGAATCAATAGTGATCGTGATGGTGTAGGTGCAACTTCGTCCTCCTAAAAAGGTCTCAGTGTCATCATCTGATGTTATCGGTGTTGAGTCAACTGATGTTAAAATTGTGATAGGGAATGACAAGGCATTCTCCATGTCAAAGTGATGTGAGTATAATGGAATGGGTATTTGAAGGCATCCATGTGACAATCGGGTTCGAAATGAAAGTAAATAACTCGTAAAAAGTGCGTATAAAACCGCATGTATAGTGACTATGTATTTATGATGAAATGATGAGATGCTATGATGATGTAGTTATAGTCTAGGGTCAATGATGCAACCTAGTTCTCTATAACTGTAGCTCTGGTACCAATCTGTCACACCCCCAATTTACCTGTTTTGCAGCGGAATGGAATTCCTGGGGGATTGACTGTCATAGCACCACAATCACAGTTATATTGAACGACCTAAAGTGTCGTTTTAAAAACACATCGTTTGATATTAAATAAAAGCATTCAGAGTTACAACATGGTCCCAAAAGTTACAAAGTTTGCGGAAACCTAAATATAATACAAGTCCAAACGATGTTTTTGAAAGAAAGTGCCATAATGTACAATGATGTAAGTCGACGCCGCGACTCAAAAGGTGGTTCCTAAACCATGTCATGATGATAATGCCTCAGTTACCTGAAAATACATTGCTAAAACTGTCAACAATAATGTTGGTGAGAAATCATAGGTTTATGTAAATGTTTTAAACGACTACGCAAGTATAGATCAGGCATGACAATCATGTCACGTAAAAATGTTACAGGCATGACAATTATGTCACGTAAAAATGTTACAGTTGCTTAAGCGCATGATACCGAAGCTCAGACTGATGTACGCCCCAACAGAGTGTCTTGCCAAACAACTCTAATAATGTTTATGAATGAAATGCATCCGTATGACAAGTTGGGATTCACCAACTCAGATGGAGGTGTCACCCTCGATAGATCTATCCACTCACACACGCTTCTAGAAAATTAACGGCTCATGCATTAAAGTGGGGACTTTTAACTGGCAACTTTGTAACTCAAGCAATGTAAATGAATTTAACATACTTGGTATCGTAATAAAAATGTTGTGCAATGTATTCTCCCCCGTAGGTTTGAAATAATGTAAAAACTTGTAAAACGGGGCTATGAAAACTAACTTGATAAACTGGTATGATGACAAGAGTGAGTACACCGAGGTATAATGTGAAACTTTAATCTGGACCTATTACGAATGATATGATATGTAATGAGTTGCAATGTAATGTTATGCATGCATTTCGTATGTTATTTATACCATTTGCGAGTTTTGAAAATATTACTTATCGTCGAAAAATACTCTTTTGACGTCTTCACCCTTCAAAACTGACTTTACAAGTATTTACGTTAAAATGTCATCCTACAATGGTTTTATAATGATTTATAGTGAAATTATCACTTTTCGTCGCAAAACAATGTCGTCGAAATTTTCATGAAATTAACAAAAATGGCTTTGGAAAACTAGTCGTAAAATGGTGTACGTTGATCGTTAGAAAACGAACTCGACGGTTTTAAAAATTTTGTATCGAAATCTAGAAGTTTCAGTTCAGGAGTTTTCGTCAAAAAGGTCTCGAACATAAAGATAATAAGGGTTAAAGATGGTGATTTTGGCTAATTGTTATGTAAAAAGTGAGTTTCGGCCAAGTTTAAACATCCGTAATTAATTTATTACAACTCCGCTATACAAACGGCTTGTCGTTTTGAAAAATATGCCCGGTGATCTTAATTTTATTAGAAGACATTTCGTTTCAAAAAGTTTCACATCATTGATAAAAACAGCCGCTAACATGGTCGTTTCAGCTAACGTAACACTTATCTCGTAAAATAATATAGTTTTTCAGAAAATAATAGTTACGGCAATTTTATGAAAACGTGCATATCTTTGTCGTTTCAAATCCGTTTTCTACGTATAATATGTCCTTAGCTTCGTATCAAAGTATACTAATATATTTTTGATAAGTCGAAATAATTTGTGAAGCTTAAGGCTCGTTTTTGACCCGAATAGAGTAAAAATAGTATGCTGAAATTTCAGAAAATAATATATTTCGTCGCCAAACTTTAAAAATTCATAACTTCTTCGTTATAACTCCGTTTTTATCCGTTCAAGCGGCCACGGATTCGTTTTAAAGTATATTTTCTAAATATCAAGGCCAAAAAGTCGTGCCTACTGTCGGATTTTCCAGAAAATCAAAACAAGGACAGAACATATTTTATACGTATCGAAAATAGTTTTTCTCGTACTAAACCTATTCTAATCCCTTCAAATCAACTCCAAAGCTAATCTAATCCTACCATACACCTTCTTAGGGTGTCATGGGTTCCTAGACATCATCAAGACCAATATATACCAAGGGGATAATTATAGGATGACCATATATATATATATAACTCTAAAAATCATGAAAAATGGTATAAACAACACAAGTCTTGCATGCTTGTTCCAAAAATGAAGAGATGAATATAAAATGAAAAGGAAACATGAAAAATGTAAATGATATGCTTACAAGTATTATGATGAGGTGCAAGGAACAAGGTTTAGCCTAAATACTCTAGATTTTTATTTCAAAATCTTAATAAGAGTATTATCTAGATTGTTTAAACACTTGAGAAAAATTTTGTGATGATCCCTTGTATACCTTAAGTAGAACCGGTTTTTGTGAGAAAGAACAAAGAGAAAGAAATTTTTGACTATCTTGAATAAGTGAGATGAAAGAGTGATTGAAAGGTTGGAGTAACAATCTATATAACCAAGAAAATTTTACCAACTAAATCAATTGTCAACCCATAGGGCCGGATTTTTGGGATCTTGTTTTCCAATTTTTTTTTTTTTTTTTTTTTTTTTTTTTTTTTTTTTTTTAATAAAGTGTAAGTATATACTTGTATAGTTTGTTAAAAGATTTAAGTGAAAGGTGTAGGTAAAAAGGTAACTTGTAAGGTAAATGGTAACTTTTTGGTACAAGTAAATTTTTAATAAATCAAAATAGAGTATAATGATTTTATAAAAATTGTAAAAACACATTCCTTGCGAAATTTGAGTGATAAAATAATTATCGTGCAGTTTTTAAGAAAAACGTCGTAATAATATAAATTTAATGATTTATATACAAAATAAATTTAGAACACTAGGTAAACTCAAAATATAGTTTTTATCAACTAAATATAAGTATAAAAATATCTCGGGATCATTTTTGGAAGTAACGGATTAAATTTTTAAAATAATAACTCACGCGATAACGTTTATTTAATATAAAATTCACGCGTTAAATGTGAAATGTAAAGTCATGAATGAACTAATATGATGCAAATGATGTTAATGAAATGTAGACTAAACTTAGTCCATATGAAATGTTCGTGATGTTATGATCATGAATTTGCCGCTAAACCATGAAGGTTACGCGAATTTGAAACACGTAAACCTAGTTTACGATAAATGTTGGAATAGTGAAACTTGAGAAATGACTTGAAATTGCGAGTTGTAATATTTTAGAGAGAATCACAAGGGATTAGGGATGAATTACAAGTGATTCATCAAAGAATCCCATGGGATTCTGTATGAATCACATAAAGATACTCGTCAAGTATCTTTATGAATCCCATGGAATTTTGTATGAATCACATGGGATTCTGTATGAATCACATGAGATTGTATATAAACTGGAAGTAGAAAATCACTATGTTACAACATACTACACAACACTCATCATCTAACAACGTACTACTTGACGAATCCCGTTGGATTTTTTTACGAATCCCGTGGAATTTTTCTGGATGGAAATTTTGAAAAAAAAAATTCGTCTTTTTACAAATCCCTTGGGATTTTTCTAGACGGAAATTTTGAAAAAGAATTCCTTTTTACGAATTCCATGTGATTTTTTTTACGAATCCCGTGGGATTTTTCTGGACGGAAATTTTGAAAAAAACGTTCGTCGAAAGTATATAAAAGTGCATATCTATAGAAAGATGATTTAATTCTCGTCGCGATGGTGAATTTTTCGTAGCTTGAAGATTTACCGTTTGCAAGATATGTTGTTTTTTTAAAAAAAGTTGAAAGTGAGTTTTTATATTAAATGAGCTTAAATGGCAATTTTGCCCTCTCTTTGTTATTTTTGACTTTATTTCAGCCATTAGATGAAAGGTGGATGGATGGTTGAGATTGACTTATTTGTTTTTTTAAAGGATACATATTTTGCAAGGATCTCACTTCATTATATCATTATAAATAAGTTATATATAAGATATGTTTATGGACTTGATAAAGTTTATATCATTAGCGATGAAAGTTTATAAACGTGGGTTGTCAAAAACATGGTTTACGTAAGATTGTTGAACTTATAATGTTTTTGTAAATATTATTGAAAGTACTCGTTTTGTTAAATTTATTTATTATTTTTAAGGTAAAGACAAAAAAAAAAGATAACCTACTTTTTTATATGATTCATTATGAATAACACATAAAAAACGGCTCATTCTGACTAATGAAACCGGCTACAGCAGGTTACTTGGACGAGGTTACCTGCTATTTCAGGTCAGCTCGTTTTTTATATGTTTTTTTTTTATTTTACAAATTTCGTCCTTGTGGTTGTTCAATAATTGCAATGTTAGTCCTTTTCTGTATTTACCGTTAAATTTACCGCCACCCCCACCACAACCCATCCCCGCCACCATCGCCACCCACCACCGCCACCCACCACCGGTCACCACCGCCACCCACTGCCAACCCCACCCACCGCCACTACCTACCACTCTAATATATAACGGACTGAAAATTTAAAATGGTTGTAAACTAGCCACCAAAGTATATAAAATAAACTAAAAAGGATTAACTTTTTTTTAATGTCAAATTTATGGTAAATGACTTTCCTACGAGTTGTTTCAAAGTAAATTTCTTTTAGGATCGCTTTTTACTAGTTGACAAGTTACTTTAACCCGTAAGGTTCGACCTCTTTATCGCCTTACTATATATAGAAACTAATGAGGCCCCACATTGCTACTTCATGGTTTTGCACCACCTCCTTTTTGCATCACGAAACCCTTTTACATCACTTGCCTTAAATAAACATAGAGAAAAAAATAGAGAAATATACATATGTTCGTATTTATATTTTTTTCTTTTAAGATATTATAAGGTGCGTAAGGAGCAAGTTCGAATCACCTAACGTATCCATCATCACTAATTAACCTTTGTCATAAACTTGTGTACATACATATCGTTTTAAGATCTTTTCTATAAAACAAAATATGATACCTCACCATTTAGTCCAATCATTCTGATTCCCGATTGATATAAATAAATTTTCGTTCTCTGTTCGTTCATGTACTTCTGAAATCAAAGAACTGAAATAGTTTTAGTGCTTAAACTCAACATAAAATGTATCTGACTTGACATATTTTCAAGTGTTGTGTAGCTAATTTTTTTTCTCTATTTAATACCTAAACTTTTAAATTTGACATTTGTATACATTTTTGTTTATGTGCATTGACCATTATACCCTTCTATATTAATAAGTTGTGTTAATACAAATAAACCGTAAAAACGTTTATTAATATTTAGCGATCTCTTTGTGTTTTGTTGATAAAAATATAATGTTATCATAAGTAAAATTATAAGGATACATGTTATTTTTGTAAAGCATTTACATATAGTCATTTAATACAAATTGTTGTAATAAATCATTTGTTGTAATAGTTTATTAGGATGGGTAAAAACCATAACTCATGGAGCATATCCATAACCCATGGTATTGACCCATATCCATTTGACTAGATGCATTGCATCTATTAGATACATTGTATCTAATGAAATACCCATTGACCAACCCATAACCCATGACCCATGACCCATAACCAAAAAACCCATGGGCAAAGAGGAGCGTCCTACGGATCCCTGGAGTTACACTAGACGAATCCCTTAAGCAAGGGATCCGTGCAACAGTGGCAAGATTTTGCCTATAAATACAGAGTCATTTATTCATTTCTCTTCACCCCTCTTCTTACTAACCCTCTCATATATTCTTACACTTTTCTAACAAAAGATCACTTGATCTAGAGAGTTTCTCTTCTTTCTTCTATTGTGATTCTCATATAGGTCCTTGTCTAAGGCGAGATCACGAGCTTTCTACAAGTCATCCAAGCTAGGGGTCCTTGATTGATTTGTTCCTCCACAAGATTTCTGTAGCAAAGATCTTGTACTTGATATTTCATATATTTGTTGTGTAATACTCGTGTTGGTTTGGTCCTCCGTGTTACGGACTCGGTATTTAGCTTTGTACCGGAAAAAGGTGTAAGCAACGTTGTGAAGGCTTCTCCGCCAAGTTGAAGAAGTTTGTTGACATAGTGCTTGAACTCTCGAGTAGGTGACTCGGGGAGTGGAGTAGGGCAAGGAAGGTTTCCTTGTAGCCGAACCACTATAAATCGGTTGTGTCATTTCTATCCCTTACTGTACTTTCTTTACTTGCATTACTCTTAGATCTATACTTTATCTTCATCCATACGATTTCACATAACATCGAATTTAAAGTTTTTTTTGAAACTAACTTAAAATCGGCAAAACTATTCAACCCCCCCCCCCCCCCCCTTCTAGTTTTCCACAGTTGGCATCAAGAGCTAAGTTTATAAAAGTTTTAAAGTAAACCATATTTTAAAACCTTTTCGATCACTATGGGTTCTAAAAATTACAGGGAAGGGCAATACATGCAACGACCTCCACTACTTGAAGCTAATGGTTTTATATATTGGAAAAATAGATTTGAAACGTTTGTGAAGTCTAAAGATATTGATCTTTGGTACATTATTGTTGAAGGCGATTTTGAAGCCACTAAAAAAGATAAAAATGAAATTTTAGTTAACATACCTCATGATAAACTCAACGATGAAATTAAGAAAAAGCTTTCCAAAAATAGTGAAGCTAAGATGGTTTTATATAATGCTTTACCCAAAAAGGAATTCGAAAGAATCTCCATGCTTAAAACCTCTAAATAAATTTGGAATTCTTTAGTTGTAACTCATCAAGGTAATCAACAAGTGAAAAACAATAAAATAGATTTATTTGTTCAACAATATGAACAATTTTCAATATCGGATGAGAAAACTATAGATCATTCTTTTGCTAACTTTAATACTATAATTACATCTTTACAAGCACTTGATGAATCTTTCTCTAGCCGTAACCATGTTAGGAAATATCTAAGGGCACTTCCATCCAAGTGGATATCTAAGGTGACGGCAATCGAAGAATCAAAAGATTTGACAATCCTCACCCTTGATGAACTCATAGGCAACTTAAAGGTCTATGAGCTTGTCCTTGCTAAAGATTCCGAGGTCTCAAAAGTGAAAGTGAAGCACAAATCTCTTGCCCTTAAAGCCAAGAAGGTCTCAAGCGATGAAGAGGACTCCTCTTCGGATAGTGATGACGAGGAGTATGCCATGGCAGTAAGGGACTTCAAAAAGTTCTTTAGAAGGAAGGGAAAATACGTCAAACAACCATATGACGACAAGAAAGGATTCCAGAAAAGCAAAGAGGACGAGAAGCCAAGGGATGATCGCGCTTGCTTTAAATGTGGGGACCCAAACCACTTTATTAGTAAGTTTCCCAAACGCGATGATCAAAAGGCATTCGTGAGCGGTTCGTGGGGAATGAGCGAGGAGGAGGACGAAGAAATTTGTCTCATGGCAAATGACGAGGTATGTCACGAATACTATAGTAGCTCATCATTAGATGATGACTCATTGCATAATGAATATGATAAACTTTGCAAAATTAGTTTAAAAGTAATCAACAAAAACAAGTTTTTCAAAAATCAAAACCAACGTTTAGAAAAGGAAGTCATAGAGTTAAAGGCAAAATTAAAACGTCTAGAAAAGGGAAAGATAGCAAGTGGTAAATGTGAACTTTGCGTTCAACTTCAAACACTAGTTGATCATCTAGACTCTAAGATTGCTAGAATGAACACTAATACCTTAGATATGATATTGAATAGTGTTAAATGTGAACTTTAAGGTCCAGGTTTTCAGGAACTTAATGCGTCAACTAGTGAAAACAAAGAAACACAATTCGTAAAGGCACTAGAAAAACAAAGCACTATTGTGGCGGATCCTAAGGATCCCACAAAAAGGGAACCGGGTAGTGTACAGCCGGGGATCCGTGGGTCTGCTGAAGCAAACAGTGGTAATAACATAGCTTCCTCTTCTAGAACTGATTTTGTTATTGTTAATAAGAAGAAACCAACTCATGTTACCATTAGACAACCACCTCCAAGATATAATCAAAGTTTTGCAAGAAACAAAGGTCCATCACTTTCAAAACCGAACACATCTAGGAGACCTAATAATGTTTATCCGAGAAGTAACCATCAAATGGAATGGAATCCAAATATGCAAAATGGCTTTCCATTTCAAAACTTTGCACCATGGAACGCATATTCACCTTATCCATACATGTCTAACATGAATGGAATGTTTAACACTAATGGACCCATGAACAAATGGGGACCAAACTTTTGAGTTAATTGTTTTCTTAGGTGTGCTTAAAGGTCGACCTAGATCCGGATGAGTGGATCAAGGATAGCGGGTGCACAAGGCACATGACCGGTAATACAGATTTATTCTCCACACATGAATCCTTTAATGGAGGAAATATGGTATTTGGAAATAGAAAAAGCAAAATTATCGGTAAAGGTACGATTTCTAACAAATCTCTAACTATTAACGATGTGTGTCACGTAGAAAACCTAAACTCTAACCTCTTAAGTATAGGACAAATATGTGATAAAAAGTGCAACGTACTTTTTAACAAAACCGGTAGTAAGATATTAAAAAAAGGTATCACCATAGGTAGAGGAATTAGGAAACATGGAGTCTATGTCATTAAAATTGGTAATGAACCTAAAGACAAACTTTGTCTTACTTCTATGGATGATACTTCGACCTTATGGCATCGAAGATTGGGCCATGCCAATATGCGACTTCTTCAATCGCTATCAGCCAAAGATCTAGTAAGAGATCTACCAAAATAAAATATGAACATCACTTTTGTGATGCTTGTAACGTAGGAAAACAAGTCCATTCTAGTCACAAAGCTAAAAACATGGTGTCTACAATTAAGTGTCTAGAGTTACTACACATGGATTTATTTGGTCCATCCGCTATCCAAAGTTATGGAGGCAACTACTACACTTTGGTTATAGTGGATGATTACTCTAGGTACACATGGACTAAATTTTTAAAGAACAAAACTGAAACGTTCAATTACTTTGAAATATTAAGTAAGAAAATCCAAAGACAACTAGGAAGTCGTGAAGTGTCTATTAGAACGGATCATGGTAGGGAATTAGATAATGAAGTGAAATTTGGAGCCTTCTGTGACGCTAATGGTATTACTCACAACTTCTCGGCTCCTCGCACTCCACAATCGAATGGGGTAGTTGAAAGAAAAAATAGAACCCTACAAGAAATGAGTCGCACCATGCTAAATGAGCAATCCATACCTCAAAAGTTTTGGTGCAATGCCATTGATACCTCAACATACATACTTAATCGAGTCTTAATTAGACCACTTTTAGGTAAAACTCCATACGAGTTACTTCGAGGCAAAAAGCCTACGTTAGATCACTTTAGAGTCTTTGATAGCAAATGTTTTCTACTTAACACTAAAGATTACCTTACAAATTTTGATCCTAAATCAACCGAAGGTATCGTTTTAGGTTACTCTCCTAATAGCAAAGCTTACGTCATATTAAATAAAGAAACAATGATGGTTAAAGAGTCATTAAACGTAAAAGTTGATGAAAGTCCACCCAAACCTACTCCACCTCTTGTCGATGACGAGATTGTTGAAAGTGAAGCTATTGTAATAAAGAAAAACACAAACGAAGAAGAAGAACCTTTAAATGATGAAATCATAAATATTAAAGAGTTCAAATATCACCCCGTAGATAAGGTCATAGGAAAGCTAAACGAAAGAACCTTAAGGTCTCAAGTTCAAAACCAAATTAGCTTGTTTTGTTTTGTCTCAACCATAGAACCTAAGAATACACAAGAAGCCATAAAAGATGAAAGTTGGGTAATGGCTATGCAAGAAGAGTTAAATCAATTTGTTTCTAACGATGTTTGGACACTCGTCCCCCCACCTAGTAATCAAACCATAATAAGAACCAAATGGGTATATAAAAACAAGTTAGATGCAAACGGTATAGTGTCTAGAAACAAAGCTAGACTCGTTGCCCAAGGGTATAATCAACAAGAAGGAATAGACTTTGATGAGACATATGCCACCGTGGCTAGATTAGAGTCTATAAGAATACTTCTTGCTTATGCGTGTGCTAATGATCTTAAGCTTTATCAAATGGATGTCAAAAGTGATTTTCTAAATGGTTTTATTAATGAAGAAGTATATGTAGCTCAACCTCCGGGCTTCATCGATTTTGAAAAACCTAAACATGTGTATAAGCTAAAGAAAGCCCTTTACGGTCTTAAACAAGATCCAAAAGCTTGGTATGATAGACTCAAGTCATTCTTAATCAAACACAACTACACCATGGGGTTAGTTGATAACACACTTTTTACCAAGAAAAGAGAGTCACATATAATCATTGTTCAAATATATGTAGATGATATTATATTCGGATCTACTTGTCAAGACATGTGTGATGATTTCTCTAAAATCATGCATGACGATTTCGAGATGAGTATGATGGGAGAACTTAGTTTCTTTCTTGGTCTACAAATAAAACAAGTAGAAGATGGTATCTTCTTTAATCAATCTAAATACATAAAGGAGATGTTAAAGAAATTCGGTTTAGAAGAGTCAAAACCAATTAGGACACCAATGTCATCCGACACTAAACTCACAAAAGATGAAGACGGCGAATCCGTTGATAACACAAAATATCGTGGCATGATTGGTAGTCTTCTCTACCTCACGGCTAGTCGGTCGGATATCGTTTTTAGTGTTTGTCTATGTGCTAGGTTTCAAGAAGATCCTAAAACATCACATCTAGAAGCCGTCAAAAGGATATTTAGATACATTAAGGGTACAACTCAATTAGGATTGTGGTATCCTAAAGGTACGGGGGTAGAAACAATTGTATATGCAGATCCTGACCATGCAGGTGATTATGTTGACCGAAAAAGTACAAGTGGGGTATGTACTTTTATGGGATATTGTTTAACATCTTGGTTCTCAAAGAAGCAAACGGCATTGGCCATATCAACAACCGAAGCCGAATATGTCTCCGCCGGCAAAGCATGCCAACAAGCACTATGGATGAAACAAGTGTTAGTTGACTACGACATTCATCTAAGTGACATAGCCATTCTATGTGACAACAAAGATGCCATCGACTTAAGCAAGAATCCGGTATTGCATTCTCGCACCAAGCATATAGAGATTCATCATCACTTCTTAAGATACAATGTTCAAAAGGGGAACATCTCTATTGAGAAGGTAGCATCCGAAGACAACATAGCCGACCTCCTCACCAAACCGTTGAAGCGAGAACAATTCAACCTACTTCGTCTAGGTCTTGGTCTCATGGAACAATCGTCGTAATTAGCTTTTAAACTCTACAAGGTATGTAAACACTAGCCTTCTTCTTTCTGAGTCTAGGATCTCTATTTCACGCACAATTCACAAGCAATGCGGGAGTTTTTACTTATAACTCATAGTTTTCTCTTATTTTTCAAGATAAGTACCTTTTGAAAACACATAATTGCATACATATTTTTTTAAGGAAAAACGGTTTATTCACACATAGAAACCTCTTTTTGCTTTCTAAAATGATACCTCTTCTCGTATCACTTTCATAAAAGCCATTTCTCACGTCTAGGACAAATCGCTTTTTCATTATTAATACAAAGTAAAAACTCGTTTTCATTGCATCTCATGTCTTTTGAATGCTAAAGAGGACACATAACTAATATGTGTTTTCGGGTACATTCATTTAAGCAACAATGAATTAGGAGCACTCGGGTTATCTCACATAATAGTGTGTTTTTTCACTTCTAGTTTATTTTTCCTTTCTTTTTAGGAGTCGAGATAACCGCAACTCCAAATGGTTTGCATATAGGCACACACTAGGCACAAATGTTTCCAAAAGGAAAATTTTGAGCTGCATGAATCACCAGTACCACGGATCCCAGCCTTAATGTTGGACGGATCCCTCAAGGGAAGGATTCGTGGGATCCGTGAGACAGAAGCTAATTTTATCTTCTATTTTTCTCACTTTGGATGAAAACTTCAATATTTTCATCATTTATTATTTATTTTTTTTGGAGTATGTTATTTAATGCTTGTGTTCTCATGATCACATGCCTTAAATTCATATCTAATCATTAGATTTTAATCCACATTTTGGGTCAAGTATTCATTACAATACATTATTTTTCTATAAATAGGATTCCCAAAAGGCTTGCATATTCATCAATCTCAACTTCACAAACAAACACCATCATGTCATACAAAAGATCTTCCAACATAGATGAATCACCTAGTGCAAACAATCCCTTTCAAGAAATCCAAAATTTTGTCCTCCCACCTTCCAAAATACCACAACCAAAATCTAGGAAATCCACACGGATTAGCATCTAGCCTTATTGCTTAGCAAAACCATCATCAAATGGTTCATCACCAACCACTCATTCACCACAAGATGCTTCCATTATAGCACCTCCTTCATCACCAACAAGTACACCAACTTCATCACCCATCAAATCACCACCTAAGGTCACTCTTTTGGAACTCCTTAAGACTCCAACAAGATCTCAACAAACAAAGAAAAAAGAACTAGTCTTTTTGACACCTCCCACTTCTCCAAACACAATTTTCAAATACCTTGAAACCTCGCCACCTTTAGCTCCCATTGTGTTACAAGAACATCTAGGTTCTTTTCCACCACCACTTCCAAACATTCCGGACTTTGATCCGCATTTTCCAACTTTTCCACCACAACTTCCGCATCTCACAAATCAAAGTCACCCGAAAAACTTCCGCACTCATTACCCACATCACTTACATTGTGAACATTGCCAATCCACTAGGGATATTGCAATAGAGATTAGGGAAGAAATGCGAGTCACACTTAACCTCATCCTTGATCGCATCAACATCATTACTCACCAAAACTTCCATCCATAACCTTATGCAAGCATGGAAGGAATCATTTTTATTACTTTTAGTATCTTTCTTTTTAGTCATTTTTTTAGAACAAGTCTTGTTCTTACTTTTACATGCTTGTATGTGGCATAAATACCACTACATTTTGTTGTTTTATTACAAGGCCTTGTTTACATACCTTGGCTCCCAATCTTGATTCTCGTAAATCACAAGATTATCTATGCATGTTACTACTAACCCTTTCTTTGTAGGATTTTTTACTTTTCTCACTTGACGCCCCATTCTAGGGGGAGCTACCGTCAAGGGGGAGTTAGTGATACGTGGACTATTTTTCCACATTTTATTTCTTCGTTGGGGTAACTTTTTGTTTCGACAAAAAGGGGGAGAAGAAGTAAAACTTAGGCTTTCAAAAAATACATCTAATCTTAAGTTTTACTCATCATAACATTATGTTTTGTCATCAACAAAAAGGGGGAGATTATTAATACAAATAAACCGTAAAAACTTTTATTAATATTTAGCGATCTCTTTGTGGTTTGTTGATAACTAATATAATGTTATCATAAGTAAAATTATAATGATACATGTTATTTTTGTAAAGCATTTACATATAGTCATTTAATACAAATTGTTGTAATAAATCATTTGTTGTAATAGTTGATTAGGATGGGTAAAAACCACAGCCCATGGAGCATATCCATAACCCATGGTATTGACCCATATCCATTTGACTAGATGCATTGCATCTATTAGATACATTGTATCTAATGAAATACCCATGGACCAACCCATAACCCATAACCAAAAAACCCATGGGCAAAGAGGAGCGTCCCACGGATCCCTGGAGTTACACTAGACGGATCCCTTAAGCAAGGGATCCGTGGGATCCGTGCAACAGTGGCAAGATTTTGCCTATAAATAGAGAGTCATTTCTTCATTTCACTCCACCCCTCTTCTTACTAACTCTCTCATATATTCTTACACTCTTCTAACAAAAGATCACTTGATCTAGGGAGTTTCTCTTCTTTCTTATATTGTGATTCTCATATAGGTCCTTCTCTAAGGCGAGATCACGAGCTTTCTACAAGTCATCCAAGCTAGGGGTCCTTGATTGATTTGTTCCTCCACAAGATTTCTGTAGCAAAGATCTTGTACTTGATATTTCACATATTTGTTGTGTAATAGTCGTGTTGGTTTGGTCCTCCGTGTTACGGACTCGGTATTTAGCTTTGTACCGTAAAAAGGTGTAAGCAACGTTGTGAAGGCTTCTCCGCCAAGTTGAAGGAGTTTGTTAACATAGTGCTTGAACTCTCGAGTAGGTGACTCGGGGAGTGGAGTAGGGCAAGGAAGGTGTCCTTGTAGCCGAACCACTATAAATCGGTTGTGTCATTTCTATCCCTTACTTTACTTTCTTTACTTGCATTACTCTTAGATCTATACTTTATCTTCATCCATACGATTTCACATAACATCGAATCTAAAGTTAATTTGAAACTAACTTAAAATCGGCAAAACTATTCAACCCCCCCCCCTTCTAGTTTTCCACAGGTTGACTAACAAATATAGGGGAAATGGTCACAAAATACACATAAAGATCAAAATTCAAAAGTTGAGATATAAAATAGAATTAAATAGTTACACAAGACTAGAAAATGTGATAAGTTATATACATTTTTAGATAATTATCCCTATTTTTTTGCACCTAAAAGTCAAACAAATATAAATATATATTGAAGATTAGATGCAATAATAATGAAGTAATAGTGTCTACTACCATTTCGACGCTTGTATACTACCATTTCCAAAACACAATAATTTAACATAAACACTCAGTAAACAACATATAATGACTTATGAGTTTAGGAAGAGTATTTTGATCTAAAAAATTATAACTAGATCATTAACAATTCTATAACACAAGTTATATACAAGCTGATATTAGTGGTGGTAAGTGGTGGTGGGTGGCGGCAGAAGGTGGTGGGTGGCGGTGGTGGGTGGTGGATGGCGGTGGGTGGCAACGGTGGTGGCAGGTGGGGCGGTGATGGGTGGTGGCGGCGGTGGGTGGCGGCGGTTGTGGGTGGCGGCGGTGGCGATGAATGGGTCGTTTTCGAGCCGGTTATTGGCGGGAAAATACTAACGGTGCACATTTTGAAGGGGAAAGGACTATCGGTGCACATTTGGAACAACCACAAGGAATTTGTAATTTGAACTTGCTATCAAAGAGTTTCATCAGTCACAGTGAGCCATTTTTGTGTTTGTTATTCATAATGAATCATATGAAAAAGTAGGTTATCCATCTCTAGCCTTTACACTTGTTTTTTTATTAAAACATACGATTTACATTGGTTATCATGAACTTTCGCAAGCAATGAAGAGTTTGCTAGATTACAAAACAAGTGCATCGACAACAGAATTTACATGGGTATCTAAAGCCCAACTAGCTATAGTATGAGCGAACACATTTTTACTGCGATTGACGAAAATCCACTTACATGAGTCAAATTGATAGCTTATGTTAACAATATCGTGCCACAAACTAGCCACTTATTTTGATCATCGCTCTCAAAAACTCCGATAATGTTTACATCAACTGTTTCTAATTTATAAAGGGTTTGTAAACACTATCTGCACGTTATTGTTTGCCAAATGCCCAAATGTGGTCTCATTTTCAATTCTTTTTACATCAAGTAAATGAAAAACGCTATATAACTAGGTTGGATCTTTCATATATAGTACCAATCAGGACATTTTTTTTTAAACGACGAAATCCAAGGAGGCCACCATCGAGCTTCAAACTATGCATGATCAAGTTCTCGATGCAAAGGAATTTCTCTCCCGGTTTGTGAACCATTGAATGGTCCTTTTCGCCATTGGCAACCAAACCCTTTGTAACGCCTCTTCCTTGCCACTGTTCAACCAATATGAACTTCTTCTTTCTCTAAATCTTGAAACTGAAAGGTTTTATGGATATTTAAATAATAGTATGTCCGGATTCGAACTCGAGACTTCGGGATTGCACACATTACGTATGAGAATTGATGTAAATAATTAATATAAATAAAACGTTATTATTATTAATTATTAGTCGCAAAATAAAACATAACGATAGTTAAATAATTAACGAGGTTTGGTTAACGGTCGTTAAATATTAACTAGAAGGACTAGAGATGAAATTAGTGGACAAGAAGGATCCGGAATCCCTTTGGGATTGGGTGGCCGGTCGTGGGGTTTTCAAACCAAGGTGGTGGGATTTCTTGGTCACCAAGTTTTTAGAATGTATATATACAAACCCTTGTATTCATTCTTAAACTAATCTTGGATCACCAATAACCTAATTTCTCTTCTCCTCTTCTCTCTCTTTTGCTTGGCCGATTCTACACCCCCTCCTCATAGGGATCGATTTTTCCAAGTGAAAGAAACAAGTGTTTGGTTTTATTTGTGATTCAAGGAACTAGCTTTTCCACATCAAATCGCTATTAGTACGTGTGTACAAGAACGAAGAACAAGCACGCTTGAGCTTGTAATCCTTGGTGGTCGATTTCTTGTTTGGGTCGATTTGTATAAACCCTAAATTAGGGTTTTGGGTTTTGGTTCTTGTTCAATCAACGTTTGATTCTTGAATTGCTAAAAGGTACGCGTTTTCTTATTCAGTTAATTACTTACATATATTATTCCTAGTTCTTCCGCTGCATGCTTTGATGATGTTATTTGATTTATTTATAATTGTTATGAGTATTAAATTCCAACAGTGGCATCACGAGCCGTTAATATGATGTAATTAATTACCGAAACACATAAAAATTGGATCTTTATGATTATATGCATGTTTTTTTATGGTTTCTAGGGTTTTGAATTTGAAACCCTAATTTTATTTATTATGGGTCGATTACCCTTATATTTCTTTAATTAGGTTTTAATTTTGTAAAACTTGTAGAAACCCTAGGATTGCATGCTAATGTTATGTGGTTAATTAATGAATAATTGTTATGTGACATGTAATATGCGTATCTTGGGTGATAATTGTTATGCGGAATCCATGGTGGAACATGCATGTTTTGCCATGGAGTATTGTTTATTGTTTATTGATTAATTGTTAAGTGATACACACATGTTCTATTTATTTAATAATTATTGAATTGGGGAAGACCTCAATTATAACTAATAAAAATTCGTTACGTGCTAATTGGTATATTATTAACTTTGGCTTACGCAATCGACTTGTCGATGTATGTGGCTCATCTACCTTGTAGGTGAAAGCCCTAGTTAATGTATGCATTAATTTACGCCTAGAATTGTTTATTAGAGTTTATTGAAATAATTATGCATGTGGCTAATTGTTTTTACATATGTTAAAGTGTTTAGTTATATGTTTATATTATTTGAGTGTGTTTAATTTTTATTAAAGTGCTTTTTTGTTTATAAATTGTTTGACATGTTAGTAAGCAAAAAGGGTTTTTTGGAATAGAAAATTAAATGGACTAAATAATGGCTAAATTGATTTGTTATCTAAGAATTATTCTTGAACTTTTAATCGATTGATGCGACTGTACTAAATGGTTAGAACGGCTCACCCACTAGAACAAACTATAAAGGGGTTGTTTAAGAAGTGAGCATAGTCTCACTGGATGGATGTCTAAGGTTATGCTTTTGCGCTTACCTGGGCCTCTGCCCCCT
This sequence comes from Chrysanthemum seticuspe, assembly GCA_019973895.1. Classification (NCBI taxonomy): domain Eukaryota; kingdom Viridiplantae; phylum Streptophyta; class Magnoliopsida; order Asterales; family Asteraceae; genus Chrysanthemum; species Chrysanthemum seticuspe. The sequence continues at coordinate 229,420,290 of BPTQ01000001.1, forward strand.
GTGAGTTCGATTGGAGCTACCTAGTATAACCATTCTATGTACGAAGCATCTTAGTGCAAAGTTGTAAGTTTCTCAACGCATCGATTAAAACTTTGTAGAATTCAATCTTAGCAATTAAAATCTATTGTAAGTTTTTTCGAAAATTTTATGTTATAAAGTTGTATGCATGCTTCTTTATACATAAGTTTTGATTACACGTCAAAAATTGTACCCTTTAAATTTAAGTTTATGCCATCTAATGATATGAAACACTTGAAGTTGTATTTTAGTTATGTGAGACCTTGATCTAGATTACAATAACGAGGTGAATTATTTTGTTGTGTGAGACCTCAGCTTTATGATTTGCAGTTTCTAAATTAGACAACTTAATTAAGTTAGTTAGTGAGACCTATGACTTAAGGCATAAGATGGGATGAAACATGCTTACGTTTTGCATTAATTGTTTTGGCAAAATTGTAAATCCCATAACTTTTGGAATTGAAAACTTGTTTGTCAATTATAGTTTTTCAACGATTACCTATTCTATACTTTCACCACTAGCAGATCAACTGATGTGGTGGAACTATGATAATGAGGATCCAATATTCAAGGAAAATACTATGGTTAATATGAATATTGACCAAAGGGTATTTTATTTTCTTGAATGTTTACTTATCGAAAGTACTAACTTTTGAACTTTTATTTCTGTAGAAATGGCTCAAGCTGAATCTACTGCACTAGCCTCGTCGTTCAAATCTATGTTTGATCGAGAGAAATTGATTGGTAGCGCGAATTTCAATGATTGGTATCGGCAACTCAGAATTGTCTTGAGGGTTGCCAAAAGACTCAATTATTTGACTACGCCTTGTCCTCCTGAACCTGCAGCTGATGCTACTGCTGAAGCACGAGCTGCATGGCAATCTGAGTATGACAAGTATAATGAGGTCGCCTGCATTATGCTCGGGAGTATGAACTTAATCTTGCAAAAGCAATTTGAGAATTACTTCCCTAATCTCATGCTGGAAGAATTGCAAAGGTTGTTTGAAAAGCCTGTGACTGTAGAGCTGTATGATTTGATAGATGCTCTTCATAGTTGCAAGCAAGGAGAATGGAAACCTGTAAGCGCCCACTGCCTGGAAATGATGAGTTACATGGACCAGTTGGGGCTTCTTAACTATGTCTACCCTAATGACATACAAATTGGCCTGATCAACAGATCCCTTAACAAGGAATTTGATGGTTTCGTGCGCAATTACAATATGCATTGCACGGGGAAGACAGTCAGTGAGGTACATGCAATGCTCATTGATTACGAAAAAGGTTTGCCCAAGAAGGCCTCTACACCTGCGGTTTTGACCATCCAGAAGGGTAGAATTTCTAAGCCTAATAAGCCGCTAGCGAACAAGAAAGGGAAAGGTAAGGGTAAAGTTGATAAGGGAAAACAAGTTATGACTTATCAGCAAGAACCCAAGAAGTACCCTCCCAAAAAGCGTGAGAATCCGAAGAGGGATCAGGCTTGTCATCACTGCACCGAGGTTGGACACTGGAAGAGGAATTGTCCACTATACCTTGATGAGTTGCGCAATAAGAGGTATAAAAATACTGGCACTGTGGCCAGTACTTCAGGTACTCTTTTGATGATAGAATTATTTGCTGTTCCTCATAAAATAAATTCCTGGGTATATGATACTGGATGTGGTATTCACATATGTAATACACTGCAGGGACTTAGAGGAGCAAGAAAGCTTGCCTATGGACAGCAATACCTGCACGTGTGTAATGGAGCACATGCAGTCGTTGAAGCTATAGGCACGTTTGATTTAGTTTTACCTTCGGGTTTAGTACTGTCATTAAACGATTGTCATTACGCACCTTCCATTGTTAGGGGTGTCGTTTCTGTTTCCTTGTTAAAAGATATTGGTTTCGTTCATACATTTACTGATTATGGAATTTCTGTTTCTTTAAATGATGTTTTTTACTTTAATGTTATTCCAGTAAATGGTGTGTTTGAAATTGATTTGCATGATAATGTGATTGATAAATATAATTCTGTCTTTAGCATCAATAATAATAGAATCAAAGGTGATTTGGATCTTCATTTCTTTGGCATTATAGACTTGCTCATATAGGCAAAAAACGCAAGCAACAGCTGCAACACGATGGGCTTTTGCAAGACATCAATGATGAATCATTTGATAAATGCGAATCTTGCATATCTGGGAAGATGACCAAGAAACCTTTTACAAATAGTTTAGAAAGGGCTTCTGATCTTCTTGGTGTGATACATACTGACGTATGTGGACCACTAAGACATGTGTCAAGAAAGGGTGCTAGCTACTTCTTAACCTTTACTGATGATTTCAGTCGTTATGGTTATGTTTATTTACTTAAACATAAACATGAAGTCTTTGAAACATTTAAGGTTTTTAAGAGTGAAGTAGAACTGCAACTAGGAAAGAAGATTAAAGCTCTTCGATCCGATAGAGGTGGTGAATATTTAAGCCAAGAGTTTAAAGATTATCTAGCTGAGTGTGGTATCGTCCAGCAACTCACATCTCCATATACTCCACAACAAAATGGTGTATCTGAGAGAAGGAATCGTACATTGCTAGATATGGTGCGATCGATGTTTAATCTTACAACTCTTCCCTTATCCTTTTGGGATTATGCTTTAGAAACTGCTGTTCGCATATTGAATATGGTTCCAACTAAGAAGGTTAATAAGACTCCTTATGAAGTGTGGTATGGGAAACCTCCTAACTTGTCTTACTTAAAGGTCTGGGGTTGTGAGGCGTTTGTTAAACGTGACTCTGCTGATAAGCTGCAACAAAGATCTGTTAAGTGTGTCTTCGTAGGATACCCAAAGGAAACTATGGGTTACTACTTTTACTTTCCACCTGAAAACAAAGTAATTGTTGCAAGGTATGGAGACTTTCTTGAAAAGGATCTCATATCTCATGAATTCAGTGGGAGAGTTTATGATCTGGAAGATGATCAAGAAGATACAACACCTTCTGAAAACACTAGCCAACCTCAAGTAGAACCTGAAATTCTGGGCGTTCCACCTGAGATTGAAGTGGTTCCTATTCGTAGATCCGCAAGGGCTACGCGTGCACCTGAGCGTCTATGTCTCAACGTAGAAGCTGAGGAAAATTTGTTAGGGGATCTTGGTGAACCTGCTAACTATAAAGCTGCCATGATGAGTCCTGAAAAGAAAAAATGACGAGTTGCAATGAATGGGGAAATGCAATCCATGAAAGATAACGAAGTCTGGATAGAGGTTGACTTACCTCCAAATGCTAAGGTAGTTGGAAGTAAGTGGCTCTTTAAGATAAAGACTGACATGGATGGCAATGCACACACCTATAAAGCTCGTCTTGTAGCCCAAGGTTATACTCAAACCTATGGGGTAGACTATGAGGAGACATTTTCTCCTGTAGCAGACATTAGAGCTATTAGGATTCTTATAGCCATAGTTGCGTACTATGACTATGAGATATGGCAAATGGATGTCAAAACTGCCTTCTTAAACGGTCGCCTAGATGAGGACATCTATATGGCGCAGCCTGAAGGGTTTGTGAATCCAAAGTTTCCGAAGCGTGTATGCAAACTTCAAAGATCCATTTATGGGTTGAAGCAAGCATCAAGGCAATGGAACAAGAAGTTTGATGAAGAAATCAAGAAATTTGGTTTCACTCAAAATCTTGATGAGCCATGTGTGTATCACAAAGCTAGTGGGAGTAATGTTATTTTCCTTGTCTTATATGTTGATGACATATTGATCATGGGAAAAGACATTCCAAGTATGCAAGATGTAAAGTCTTATCTTGGAGAGTGCTTTTCTATGAAGGACTTAGGAGAAGCAGCATTTATTCTGGGAATCAAGATCTACCGAGATAGATCAAGGCGGTTAATTGGACTAAGCCAAAGTGCTTACATTGATAAAATATTGAAGAGATTCGGTATGCAAAATTTCAAGAAGGGATATTTGCCGATGCAAGTTGAACATGGCTTAAGTAATAAACTATGCGCGTCAACACCTGAAGAGGTGGCTTACATGAAGAAAGTTCCTTATGCTTCGGCTGTAGGATCTATCATGTATGTTGTGAGATGTACAAGGCCTGATGTGGCGTTTGCACAAAATATCACCAGTCGGTATCAACAGAACCCAGGTGTGAAACACTGGCAAGCTGTTAAGAACATTCTTAAGTATCTAAGGGCTACTAAAGAAATGTTTCTAGTGTATGGAGGAAATCCAGATGCAGAACTTGGTGGCGGCGGTGGGTGGCGGCGGTTGTGGGTGGTGGTGGTGGCGATGAATGGGTCGTTTTCGAGTCGGTTATTGGCGGGAAAATACTAACGGTGCACATTTTGAAGGGGAAAGGACTATCGGTGCACATTTGGAACAACCACAAGGAATTTGTAATTTGAACTTGCTATCAAAGAGTTTCATCAGTCACAGTGAGCCGTTTTTGTGTTTGTTATTCATAATGAATCATATGAAAAAGTAGGTTATCCATCTCTAGCCTTTACACTTGTTTTTTTATTAAAACATACGATTTACATTGGTTATCATGAACTTTCGCAAGCAATGAAGAGTTTGCTAGATTACAAAACAAGTGCATCGACAACAGAATTTACATGGGTATCTAAAGCCCAACTAGCTATAGTATGAGCGAACACATTTTTACTGCGATTGACGAAAATCCACTTACATGAGTCAAATTGATAGCTTATGTTAACAATATCGTGCCACAAACTAGCCACTTATTTTGATCATCGCTCTCAAAAACTCCGATAACGTTTACATCAACTGTTTCTAATTTATAAAGGGTTTGTAAACACTATCTGCACGTTATTGTTTGCCAAATGCCCAAATGTGGTCTCATTTTCAATTCTTTTTACATCAAGTAAATGAAAAACGCTATATAACTAGGTTGGATCTTTCATATATAGTACCAATTAGGACATTTTTTTTTAAACGACGAAATCCAAGTAGGCCACCATCGAGCTTCAAACTATGCATGATCAAGTTCTCGATGCAAAGGAATTTCTCTCCCGGTTTGTGAACCATTGAATGGTCCTTTTCGCCATTGGCAACCAAACCCTTTGTAACGCCTCTTCCTTGCCACCGTTTAACCAATATGAACTTCTTTTTTCTCTAAATCTTGAAACATTTGTAATCTCTGACATCGATCTCTTCTCGATACCTTCAGACTCTTCAGTAGTTACAGATCTGGGAAAGTTTGGACCTGAAACTGATGATTCGCCATTATCCAATGTTTTACCAACCTTCGACTCATACAATCTTCTTCTTTCCATATCCTCCTTGAACTTCATTAATTTTTCAACATCAATTTCAAATGATCTCCCGCTACTTGAAGGAGAAAAACGCTTGCTTGACACTTCATTAAGCATCTTTGAATTCAAAAACATCAAATCTGAAGAATTTACATCACTCCATCGACTCTTGCAAACAATGTCGGATACTATGATCCTATGTTTAAACTTATCCAACAACCTTTGATCTCCAGATTGAATCAAAGCCTCTTCTTTAGGATTTTTCCCAAATTTTGTAATACTCGTTCCAATACTAAACCTTGATGACCTTGAAGAACCATCATGCTCCCTCTTTATGAAGATTTCAAGATTAGTGAAATCTTCGTTTTGAGGATACCTCAAACTATTCGTGCAAGTGAAATTCATGATATCTGACTCATCAAATTTATACCGACAAAGAGGACAAGTGGAATGACTTTCTAGCCATTCATCAATACATTTCATATGAAACGCGTGCTTACACTTAGGCAACAACCTTAAAACCTCAGAATCTTCAAACTTGGACAAGCACACAACACATTCTAGCCCTTCTTTAGATCCCTTAAGCGAGGAAAATCTAAAAAAGGGCAACGACTCAATTGCTTTCCTGTCAATCCCAGAAAATCGTGATCTTGAGCGTATAATAGCATGAGGAGCTTGGAGAGTTACATCAGAATGACAAAATTTCGTGCAAGCGAGGACGAGAAACGATAAGCAAAATGTAGTGCATAGGACCCCGATGATGATAACAACACTAGGATGCACCGGATGCACAACATCATTATTAGAATCATCGGTTGAATTTTGTTGGGCAAGAACATTGGAAAAGAAGAGGATGAATATCAGGAAAATAGTCTCAAAATATTCTAAGTGGTTCATTCAATAGATTAGGAGTACTTGATTATTGTTTTTGTGAATTTTAACATATGGTGTTGGTTTGTTCATTTTATCAAATGTCGTATTATTGGTCTCTTTCCAGAAATTGTAATTTAATTGAATATTTTAGTGTTAATGGAGTCAAATATTAATTGCATGGTCCATATTTTAGTGGCTTGATACTTTGTTTTATTCATCGGCCGCCTTTGTCTCTCTTTGATTGTCCATGAGGCATATGGTACCAGTGTACCACCATTCGCATCGATCAACTAATGTATTTTTATCGTTTCTAATCACACATGGCTGGTTGTTAATTAAATAAACAAATAATTTTAATATTATGGTCTTATTTATATGTAACACAACAAGGGATTAAGCTCTCACGCGTTGCGGCGGATCAATTGAAATTGTGTATGTAAACATTTGATAATTTAAATGTGATATTTGTTCTAAATAATTCCCGGTAGTTGAAATGTTCATAGTGCTTTTATCTACATGCATTATACTTCATTCCTTCTGGTAATTATCTATAACTTTTGTATAAACTACCTTTGGCCAAGATGAATGCTCGAATTTGACTTAAAACTGAAAAGTTGATACTTCAAGTCTTGTTACAAAGGTTAGGAACAAATACATACGGAAGTTTATTACCACATCAAATATGTATGAGATTGAATTTATAGTAATTATATTCTTTTCATTTTAAAAGTTTTATTCAATATAATTATACACTTTTTATATATAGTATCTTTATATATTAGAAATAGAGATTCTAGTGCATCACAATATGCCGAATTGTTGTACTATATATTTTTATCCAAAGTTCAAAATTTTGTAAAGGAGTAAATTGCATAAATCGTCCTTAACCTTTGGTCAAATTGCAACTTTCGTCTCAACCATTTCAAAAGTGCAGATTCCGTAAAACCTTTGGGTAAGTTTTGGTCCTTGGTTTCAAACGACGTTAAGTGGATTTTGTTTAGCACTTACACGTTAGCCTTTTTGGTAAACGGCCGTTGAAACATCTATCCTTCAAACTAACGACCATTTATAATTTAAAATATTCGATTTATTTAAAGTTTTTTTTATTTTTTATATAAACATATACGTTTATAAACACTTTTATATATAATTTTATAAAAACATATACGTTTGCGTTTTTATACACATTCTTGTTGGGTTTGAAATCGACCCAAATTGTCTGTGGCAAATATTTAAACATAAAATAGTCTAATACACCCTCTGAAGGTCAGGAGCATAAAAGTCTCTGATAAAGATCAAAGAGAATGTCATTCCAAAACTTTTAATATGAACCTGATAGTTATTAGAAGTGAGATACTCTCTGATAGTTATCAGAGAACATGTCTCCTAGATTATTATTCAGAAGGTGTTACTTGCTGATAAAAAAAATCAGTGAGTGTTGTACAAAGCTCAATCAACTGTCTAGCTTCGGGGACATCAAAGACCAACTAAAGAAAATACTTCACAAACTGACGCGGTGTTAGTGAGTGATTTACAAGGAGCTACAAACAACACCAGGGTCACTGAGATCTAACAAATGTTTCTCTGACTTTGAAGACTTAATTCAATTTTAACAACCTCGTCCTGTGAATGTATGAGCGGAAAACTTCTTGAAGAATATAAGTTCAAGTACTTACCGATATACGACAAAAGGGAATTGAGACTATAAGTTGTCAAATCGGGTAGCCGAAAGTATGCTCAAGACTAGCCTACTAGGCTCGTGCCTATCTATTGCAAGTTGGCAAGTTACTATACACCTATGTGTTTCCACTGTTTCCCCTCTATATAAAAGGTTGTAACCGAGTTAAGTAGAGATTCAAACATATAAAATAATACATAGTTTTATAGTTAAAATCCTCCTCTCCTGGGGACAACAAAGCAAAGATAACTGCCTCTTGTTATCTGATTTTGGAGAGTTAATCAATCATCAACCGGGATAGCTTTCCGTAGGCTATCACTTATAAATCTTTGATTCATTTCTAATAAGATTTAACAAGTTAAAAAGTACAAATGGTGTTATTAGCGTGTAATAGTCGTTCTCAAGCAAACCCAATCTCAATGTTGATGTTCATCGGTTTTCGTCACTTGCTTAAACAGTTTTCGTCAATCGCCTAAACTGTTGTTCATTTCTTTCATAGTTTGCGTGATCGTGCCGGACCAAACAGTTCTTTAATACCTTTTATACGTTTTTACATACGTTTTTTGTATATGTTTTTATATACATTTTTATATACCTTTAATACGTCTTTATACATTTTTATACGCTTTATATATACGTTTTTGTATACGTTTTTATATAAGTTTTTATATACGTTTTTATATATTTTTTATACATTTTTATATAAGTTTTTGTATACGTTTTTGTGTACGTTATTATATACGGTTTTAAATATGTCTTGATATACTTTTTATATATGTTTTTATATACCTTATTATAAAAACGTTCTTATATACGTTTTTATACACGTTCTTATATATTTTGTATACACTTTTATATATGTTTTTAAATACGTTTTTGTATATGTTTTTATATACTTTTTATATGCTTTTATATATGTTTTTTATATGTTCTTATATACTTTTTATATGTATTTATATACGTTTTTGTATACGTTTTTATATACGTTAGTTTATATGTTTTTATATACTTTTTATACGTTTTTATATATGTTTTTGTAATAACGTATATAAAAACGTATATAATAATGTATACAAAAACTTGTATAAAAACGTATAAAAATATATTAAAACGTATATAAGAACGTTTTTGTAATAAATTATATAAAATGTGGTTTTAAAACGTATATAATAACATATACAAAAACTTATATGAAAACGTATAAAAATATATAAGAGCGTGTATAAAACATGTATAAAAATGTATATAAAGAACGTTTTTGCAAGAACGTATATAAAAACGTATATAGAAAGTATATAAAAACGCATTTAAAAGCGTATGTAAAAACGTATACAAAAACGTATATAATAACGTACGAAAACGTGTACAAAAACTTATACAAAAAAGTATAAAAAGTATATAAGAACGTGCATAATAACGTATATATAAATGTTTTTATAATAACATATATAAAAACGTATACAAAAACATATATAAAAGCGTACATAAAAACGTATATATTTATATAAAAACGTATATAAAAAATCGAAAAACTTTAAATAAACCGAAATTTTATAACTATAAACAGCCGTTAGTTTAAAAGATGAACGCTGCAACGGTCGTTGGCCAAAAAAGCTAACGTGTAAGTGCTAACGGAATCCACTTAACGCCGTTTGGAACCAGCATCCAAAACTTACCCCAAATGTTTCTCACGGGGACGGTATGTGCACTTTCGAAATGGTTGGGACAAAAGTTGCAATTTGGCAAAAGGCCTAGGACGACTTATGCAATTTACTCTTTGTAAAGTCATAAGATGTCACGTACCATATTGGACCACAAGATGGATCCAAAAGTTAAAAAGGGGACAATTACAAAAATCATATGCATAAAAACAAATATAAATCATGATTTGATTAGTTAAAGTTTTCTCTAACAATAATTTACAGAATTTGACCAGAAATCAACGTCATCAATAAACTAAAGTAAAATTTGGGACAGCAATCGCCAAAAGAGAAATTTTGTAATTGGTTTTTCAACATTATAAAATGATAACTTGATTTAAGAGGACCCAATTTGATTTTACATATTTCATGTTCTTTAAGTAGAAGAAAAAAAGTAATGATTAGTAAAAAAAAAACTAAAAGAGGACATAATTCAATCTATGATTACAAGAAAGCAACCATATAACTTCAGCTTCTAGGACATTTTTGACAAACAAAATCCATAAACTTGACCAAGAACAAGCTCTTTTAAACCGTTTGACCAAGACTTATATCTGTAGTCGTTTCTTTGTTATAGTCAACAGATTAACTAGATTCGAAGACAAGAAGAAAAGTAAAGTTGTTATAACCATTTTTAAAAGCGTGAATATAAAAACTACCTATCTTTTAACTTTAATCAAATACACCTTGATCATCTAATCCTGGTTCTTAAAATTGAATAATCATTTCAACAACATAATATTTTAAATTATGTCAATGTCTAACCGGCTCTAGATGTATCGTTCCCGGCTTTCAACTTTATGCTATTTCTGAGGAAATCAGACATTTCTGCTGCAGCAGCACGTCCCAGCTTCAAACAGCTAAAGTAATCATCGACTGCAAACAAAAAATTAATTAGAACACACTTAAAAAAGAACAGAGTGAAATCAATAGTGTAAGACGAGTGAATGGGCATGATTTTTTTTCAGATTTGATAAATACCTGCCATTGCGCCATGTGTAACTGATGTAATAATCCCGTGTTCCTTTACATCCTGAGGAAGCACAGAAACTATCGAGTTTGGGAAGACCAAATATATAAATGCCTTCACTTTCTGCATCTCAAAAGACCAACAGTTAACAAAAAGTTATGTTACATTAGAATAAGTTCATAAGTATTTAATAGAAAATTAATCTAACCTGTTCTTCCATCTTGCTCGGGTCAAGTAAAATATGTCCACTTTCAGCCATACAACAACAAATTGCAACTACAAAACAAGTCAAAAGAGGTGGTAACTAATGATCGTTAAATGCAGGAAGTTAAACTATGGTAGTATTAGTCATGAGTTTATTGGATATAAGAATGTCATAACACAACCAGCTTAACTATTTCTGGGTCGTTCTTTAGGCACTTTTTGTGTCGCAGCAAAAAAAAGGTCTAGGGATTACATGACTACGAAAAACAAATCCAAGACTTTCAATAAAATTATGAAGTTGGTTGTTCAGATCTAACATAAAAAACTAGAATAATCTACAATAGTTTAGCGGACAAAACGACTGTGAAACTTTGCTTAGGGTTAAACCGCCAGAAAACTGAAAATCGGTTAGATGTTATCATTATTAACCTTAAAATTATCTTACCAGCAAGATGCTTTAAAGGAATACCAGCATCTACAAGAGCAGCACAGGCTGCATTGATTGCACATGGAAGAAGCTAAAGAAAGTTGGTCAAGAAATGTCACAAAAGCGTTCTATACAGAACGAAGACATTGAGGACTCTTCAGGTCAATCACTAAGAAACGTTATCAATTGCTTTAACAATCTAAAAAGATGGTTAAAATGTAAGAATAAAAGTAGATTTACAATATAAGCAGCAAAATGAAGTGCACAACACAAATGTAAAGGATACGGCACCATCATCATTGACAACCTGCATCAAAAGAATAAGAGTCATGGCAGTCAACACTATTGCCAGAATTAAAACAACCAGGCACAAATATCTAGAAAATAAACTTCTGAAAACATCTACATTTAAAAAATGGGACAGATTCAAGATGAAATCAGCAAGCACATGTATAATCTGTTGTACAAATATTATAGTAGCTAAAAAAACGAGCTGTATATAATCAGGAAAATTATTTTGAACTAATAATCTGAACTAATAAATTGAACTAATAGCTTGTTATATAATGTATATACCATGTTGACAAATGTACCTGAATTACAATTGATGTTGTCGTATTAGGATGAACATTCAAAAGGCATATGCTTTGTAAGGTCTTCTTTAGCACCATCTCATACTCTCTTTCAGGTTTCCCTAATCATCAAACATGACAAATAAAAACATAATAAGTCATCCCTTTCTCAAAAAAATATATTATACTATAGGTTTCAATTCAAAGCATGTTGCTTATCGAAGAGTAGAATCATGAACATGGTTGCAAAAAGTGCTAGACGTAGCCGGGCGGTCAACCACCGCCTAGCTAGTAATTGGCTGAGGCGGGGGGGGCCTAGGCGGATTGGACTTTTCTATATATAAATTTTAAAATTATATGTGTATTGAAAAAATTTATCATAAATAACTAAGTCGGTCTAAAAAAAGATTGGATGTTGGGCTTTAAATGTAAATTAAGGCTTTCATTTAGTTAAATTGGGCTTTTTTCAAAGCAAGTCTCATTTTCTTCTTTTCTAGCCACCATTTTATCTTCTCTTCTTCTGATCTCTAACAATTACAGCACAAAGTTTTTTCTTTCACGCCATTTAAAAACAAGATCCAACCAATTGTAATTAAAAAAAACAAAACAAAACAAAACAAAACAAAACAAAAACAAACAAAAAAAAACAAACAAAAAACAAAAACAAAAAAAAACAAACTAATTTAAAGTTAACAAATGGTGTTGACCGACCGGCGTTGCCTCCTTTTTGGGCACAGGCCGCTATTTACAACTCACCACTCTGCCCGGTTTTTGGCTTCCAAATGACTTCAATGCAAGCCTTTTCAGGGTTTTCATTTTTCTTAGTTCCGGCTTTCGGTCCATACACAGCAGCAATCACCTTTGTATCCCCTAAAACAATAACAATAAACTGATATAACTAAAAACCCAATATTTGGGAATACTTGATAAAAGTTATACTACTTTTATAAAAGTCAGTAAACTAATCAAATAAAAACAGGGGATTAGGCATATAAAATAAAAAATGAGTGAAACTACTAAGGAAATGTAAGGAGTGTTCGGCATATTAAGTGAAAACGTGATTTAGTGGACTGAAACAATTACATCCAGACAATCAACAGTAACAACACGAGTCTGAGAAGACAGTGTTTGGATGAGCTCCTGCTAACTACAGTTGTGACACCCAGATAACCAGTCCTGCGATTCGTTTGGCAAATTACGATTATTCCAAGTCATAAAAGTAAAATAACCCCCTAAATTATCAAAGTGCAGCCACTCCTACTTCCACGGTGTGTTTGGAATTGCTTATTAAACTGCTTATCTCATAATTTTTTATTATTTGAATCACTTTTTTCCGAGAAGGGAGATAAGTAGATTCAATAAGGCCATGTTTAGTTGCAATAAAAAGCTCATTTTTTTAAAAACAATTCTAAGAAGATTTAAAAAAACATAAAACATTTTCAAATCCAAATTTCTCTAAAAAAAATTTCTAAAAAACAGAAAATCTACTTTTCTAATTTAAAACATGATTTCAGAAAAGTGCATAAATATGAAATATGTACCTTTCTATGATTTTCCCAATTTTCTGAAACAGAAAATACAACACTGTATAAACAAGCTCTCTAAATTTTCAAACACTTATATATAGAAAAATAGAACACATTCAATTTTCTGAAATAATAGAATTAAAAAAATCAGAAAAAAAAATAAATAAATAAATAAAAAATAAAAAAATAATAAAAAAAAAAAAATCGACAACTAAACATCAGTGCACATAAGCAATCCCAAACTCCCCTTAGAAACTATATATGAACCCTAAATAAGTAACAAATGTAACTAAATCATAGTAACTAAATATATCAGTAATGAAAATAACAAAAAAAGAACATAAATAAAAGACCTTGAGCCCAAGTAGCAGAGCCATGAGCACGATTGAGTATGCCACGTGTACAAGTGACTGGTCTCCGTTGATTATTGCTCCTACCATCTGCTCTATCAACTTCCATTATTGCAAATTTGGTGGTTTTTATAATTTGGGGGTTTAGGGTTTATATGTTTTGCTAGCTGTTGTTTGAGCAGCTGATGGTGAACCCAAAAAATATTTTACAAAAAGAAACCAAACTTCTTTATTCATTTATTTTTCATTTTTTTGTTATACTATATTGGGCTTACTATTGAACTTTTTTGGGTCTTAATAATTGGGGTATTGGGCCTTTTATTGCACGAGTAGGATATCCAACCTATATTTTTTACGAATAACTTTGTCATGGGGGGTAGGGGTGCAAATAAACCGGTTTTTACTGGTTTTCGGTTTTTGGGAAACCGGTAAAACCGGTTTTCTCAAAAATCAGTTTCGGTTTCTTTATCTTTTCGGAATCAGTTTTTTTCGGTTTTATATATTCAGAATCGGTTTTTTTCGGTTTTAAATGTTCGGAATCAGTTTTTTACCGGTTCGGTTTTTTTTATTTTAAATGTTCGGATCCGTTTTTTTTACCGGTTCGGTTTTTTTTTAAATTTAAAACATTTAATGCTAATACATTTCGAATACAATCATAACTTTTATTTAAACAATACAATTATACAACTAAAACTATATAAATACTAATACATTTCGAATACAATCATAACTTTTATTTACACAATACAATTATAGAATTAAGAATATATAAATACTAATACATTTCGAGCTTCGGCATGGCCATCACCCAAAAACATATTAGTGTACTCAAGTATATCGAGCTTCGGCATTACCATCACCCGTTTATACTCAAGAAATTAAATCCTCCCAAACTTCTTCTACATCTATGTCTTCAACATCAAATGCTTCAAATTCACCTTCATCGAATTCGGTAGTCGGAGATGATATCCCTATTTCAACTTCTTCATTTGCTATAGTTTCTTCAACTTCTCCTTCAATCGAACCATCCAACGATCTTACATGTTGTATCCTATCTACTCCGTCCAAATAATCTTTCAAACATACACATACTTCCACGGATTCGGGGCTTAGTTTTGACCTTCTTTCCAATATAATTCTACCGCTAGTAGAAAATGCCGATTCGGAAGCTACCGTCGAAGCTTGGACCGCTAATAAGTCACGAGCCATAGCGGATAAAATTGAAAATTGGATTTCCCTTTCTTTCCACCAAGCCAAAATGTCAAAGTTTGCAAACTCTTCGAGACTTAAATTTGTTAAAAAGTTTGTAGCCATATATTGTCCCAGCTCGCTTGTCGGGGCTGATGTTCGTTGACGCTGAGTAGCGTCTTCACGTAAACTATTATAAAGGTTTATGTTAATGTCTCTTGTTATTCGAGACGATCCGGCCCGTATTGGGTCAAGAATTGGGTTTTGTTGTTGTCCATATTTTGTTGCATAAATTGCAAAAAAAAAAAAAAAAGAATTAAAATAATCGTTAAAATTTGAAATTTGAGATTCTATATAGTTGGGATCTTCACCGTCTAACCCAAAGGATAAGTCTAAATTTGGGTTTCGATTTTCTCTAGTTGAAACTTTTTGAAGATAAAAACAAAGCCAAACTAAACCTAATCCAAGCATGGGGCGGGGTGGGGCGGTTTTATGGTAAAACCAAAAACCGAACCGTATATTTCGGTTTTTGGAAACTACAACCCGTTTGGTTTCGGTTTATTCAGTTTCGGTTTTTGACATTGAATCGGTTCGGTTTCGGTTTTTATTCGGTTTTTTCTTACTTGAAAACAAGCAAGTTTTAATCTTATATGAAGTTTACAATTCTAAGTTTTCAAGCAAAAATATTTAAACAAATATCAATAATAGCATATTATCTAGCAATTCAAAGCGTCGAAAAAACGTACAAAACAACCAAACATCAATCTAAAATATAAAATGCACGTCTTTGCGGCTTTGCACTTTTCGTTCGCTTATGAGAATTGTAGGGGAAATTTTCAAAGAACACTATTGTTCGAAAGCAAAGATATAATATCTATAAATAAAACAAATTTTAATGTATAGATAGTAAACAACACATTTTTTTAATAGATAAAGTTTTATACTTAAATCTTTAAAGTAAATAGCAAATCTTTTATATAGATAAAATTATATAAAAACATATAAAAATGTGGGGCGGGGCGGTTTTCTCGGTTCGGTTTTTCTTATGAAACCAAAAACCGCCCCAAACATTCGGTTTTATAAAATTCAAAACCACCGCCATCGATTTGTCAAATGGGGCGGTTTTTTCGGTTTAGCTTTTTCGGTCTTTTCGGTTTCGATTCGGTTTTTCGGTTTTTGTGCTAACCCCTAGTGATCAAACCAAATTTAAATTCGGTATGGAATAGTTTTTGAATAAAACACCAAATTAAAAATGCTACATTATTTAGTAACAAAATATACAAATAATACATATATGCATATGAATTTAATTTGGGTTACGGTTCTTTTCGATTTGGTTCGGTGTAAATAACTTGTCAAAGCATAATCGAACCACATACTGATTATGTTAGGAATTAGAAATTCCAGGTATTAAAGAGTCGGTCACCTCAAGTATATGTATTCGTTAGAAAGCTCGTAGTCATAGTTATTTTATGTTAAGTAGTATTTAGTTAAATAACACCGTGGAGGACGGACGGGTCTTTACCCACTGTATGCCTGATCCACAGCCCGTTGTGTGGCATTTTATGTAAGACTATAAATACTCTCTACCTCCCAAGGTAGAGAGTTGAAGCTCATAATAATATCTTTCACTTTCTCTCACTAAGTTCTCTAAACCTCTAACTTTCTCTCTCTAAAACACTCTTGTACGCCCACTTGTGTAAATGGTTTGATGTGTATGTGAAATCCAATATGTCACAAATGGTATCAAGAGCCATGGTTTGATCAATCATCTTTCATGTTCTTTGTTTTGGTGGATTTCATAAGGTTTTTGGGGTATTAAGAGTTTAGGAGAGTTTGATTCATTTAGACAAATTCTAGTGTTAAAGTTTGAATTTTGCTTGTACTTTTGTGTTTAGGATCATCATATGTGTTTAGGTTTTGAATTGGAAGGCTTAAATCATTGTGGTTTGGTTGTTTTTGATTGATAAAGTGGTTATATTTGAAGATTGTACAAAGCGAGTTGAGTCTCGAATTCACATTTCTTCAAAGCGAGTTGCTTTGTTATTGGATGCGAGTTGGTACATGCGACTTGGCTGTTTAGCGAGTTGATTTTATGCGCTTTGAGTTCTAAGCGAGTTGTTTCTTTAAGCGACTTGAGATCTAAAGCGACTTAGCTATTGAGCGAGTTGTAAAGCTAGCGAGTTAATTTAACCGACTTGGTGTTTAAGCGAGTTGATTGTGTTGCGAGTTGATATTAAAGCGAGTTGGCTATTTAGCGGCTTGATTCATTAAGCGAGTTGACTGTGTTATGAGTTGATGCTGATGCGACTTGGCTATTAAGCGAGTTGATTACTTAAGCGAGTTGTTAATTAAGCGAGTTGTGTGGTTAGGTACTTATTCATTTAGGCTTGTTACTTCTTCGTGATACATTCTTACGGTTGTTCTTTTGGTTTAGTAAAATCCCGTGAAAGAATCAATTTCCCGGTTTAATCAAAGAATAGTAAAATCCCGTAGAGCTTGAAACATGTCTACAAACGTTCCTACTATCATCTCCACTGTTGCCGAGGATGTTCAAGCAGCTGGCTCAGATACTCGTCCACCCATGCTTGACAGAACTGACTATGACTCTTGGGCTCAACGAATCAGACTGTATTGTCTTGGAAAGGAAAATGGGGTCAACATTCTCAAATCCATTGATGAAGGACCTTATCAAGTTGAGACGACCAGAGATACTCTTGAAACAGGCACAGACGGAATTGTGATCTTAGGCTTAGACAGACCAAAGACATATGATGAGCTCAGTGATAAGGAGAAAAAGAGATTTGATGCTGATATCAGGGCTTCTAACATCATACTTCAAGGTCTTCCAAAAGATATCTACAAACTTATCAATCACAATACCGAAGCCAAAGCAGTGTGGGATAATGTCAAGATGCTTCTCTCAGGGTCTGAATTAACTGTGAAAGACAGAGAATCACAACTCTATGATGATTTTGAGCACTTCAAGATGAAACCTGATGAGAGTATTTATGAATACTATGTGAGATTTCACAAGCTTGTCAATGATATGAGGAATATCAAGATGACCATGCCAAACATTCAGTTGAACTCAAAATTTGTGAACAACATGAATCCAGAATGGCACAAGTTCGTTACATCTGTGAAGCTTACCAAAGGTTTGAAGAATACAAACTATGAGCAACTCTATGCCTTCCTTCTTCAAAATGAGAGACATGCAATGTTTGAAAAAAAGATTCTTGATCAGTTCAAAGCTCAGGGAGAAACAAGCTCAACAAATGATTCAACCGCATTTTACTCAAAAGTTGGGATTACCACCAAAGCTTCTCAAGTTGTACCTATGGGTAATGGTAATCATAAACTCATTCCAGATCCTATGTTCAAACAAGCTGATGCTGATGCAGGCATGGAAAACTTCATCAATCAACTGGCACTCATGATAAGTCAAAACATGAATTCTCTCCCACAAACCAACAACAACCTCAGAACAACATCTAACCCACACAATCAAGCTACTGTCAGAGATGGGAGGATCGTGGTGCAACCAGTTCAGGAAAGACAGTATGATCAGGGAAGAGGTGGAGCTGGTAGAGGTTATGTTGGTAATCAGAATCGAGGAAGGAATGGAAATCAAGGTCAAGCTAAGCCGATCAAATGCTCTAACTGTGGTGGTGAGGGACACATTGCAAGGAACTGCACATCTCCAAAACGTCCACAGAATGCTGATTACTTCAGAGATAAGATTTTGCTTGTACAAGCTCAGGATAATGGTGCTGCTTTGGATGAAGAGGAGTTGTTGTTTCTTGCTGAGGGCAATGCCAAGACCTATGATGCAGATGTGGATGAGCAGCCAATTCAGGAGATAGGTCACAATCATCAGAATGCCTTTCAAGTCGCTGATTGTGATGCATACGACTCTGATGTGGATGATGGACCTACTGCACACACAATTTTTATGGCTAGCATTTCTCCAATGGTTTCTCCTAAGGTCTCATCTTCACCACAAGCTGGCCCATCCAAAGACAAACTCATTTCTGAGGTATTAAAATTATACGATGAAGTTGATAAGCAAAAGATACATAACGAAGTACAATCAACTGTAATTATTGAGTCAGATATTGAAAATATGGGTAATATCAATGTTGTCCCATATGATCAATATGTGAAACAAAGTGAAAGTGAGATTGTACCAAGTAATGCATCTTCTGCAGTCAACAATAATTATGTTTTTGATGAATTCACTGCATGTGCCCCTGATGATTCTGTCATCTCTGAACTGAATGCCTATAAAGAACGTGTTACTATTTATGAACAACGTGCCAAATTTGAGTTGACCACCCGTGAGCAGGAAATGGATGACCAAATGCGTACAACTATTAGAAAAAGTAGGTTTAAAGAAGAAATATTAAAACAAGAGTTAAACTCCTTACAAGAAAAGCTTTCTAAAACTGCTAAGCAAAAACAAGAACTTCAAGAAAATGTTAAAATGCTTAAGCAAGAATTCAGTGCTAAGGAATCAAAACTTTTGAATGATTTTTCTAATCTAAAAACCTTGAAAAACAAGCTTGAAAATAAGTTGTACGTACAAGGAAATACTATTCAGACTGCTCACTTAATCACTAAGCATAGAGTCTTAAGCGATAAGCATAGCATTCCCCTTGTTGAGGAACCAAATCCAGAGGTCATTAAAAAGGCTAGAAATGCTCATAAGGTTCTTTATGATGGCAATGAAATCCTTAAACCTAGACAGAAACCTAGTTGCGTTGAGTGCACTAAGGAAGATAAGAAATCAGATGAAGTCTCTAGGGAAAAGATGAACAAGAAATTAGATGATCCTAAATGTAAAGAGAAGAAAATAAATATCACACCCCATGATTACAAGAAGGAGAATTGGATTTCTTTGAACATGTTTAAGCCTCAGACATTGTTGACTCCCGAACAAGTGTTCTGGGAAATGGACTTAGATAAGCAGAAAGCGGAAAATATTGTTGAAACAAACTCTCCCCTTAGGAAAATGCCTAAAGCGACTGTGTATCCTCCCAATACTCCAATGCATCTAGTTCCTAGAACTATTGCTACTAAAAGCAAGACCTTAATCAGTCAATATGTTATTTTTCAACTATTTGTTGATTTTGAGAAAACTTGTAAGAAAAGGATCACACCCACTGGGATAACTGAAGGGGAAAGGGGTTTTGAACAAACAAAAGAATGTTATTTAACTGAGGTCATGCCTTTCTTTAAACTTCTAAAAGATCACTTTGAGAGTCTTAAAAAGGGGATAGATACTGATATTAAGGGAATGGAAAAGGAATTTGATGCAATGATAGTTGAGGTTAGTGACTATGAGCGAGCACTAAAATATAATGAGATTGAGAGGAAGAACTTGCATACACTAAATGAGAACCTGATTTCTGAATGTATTGCTCAAGATGTGTTCTACACTGCTACTAACTGTTCTATTACTGCTTCTCAATTTCATGAACTGTCTGTTGCTTTAAAAGTCTCCCATGATCGTGTCATTGAGCTTGAAATCAAAAACTCTAAACTAAGTGAGAAAATTGATCAGGGTGACCATGATAATTTGGTAAAACATCTTTCTAAACTAGAGGTTGATCATTTTGATCTACAACTAAAATATCAACATCTTAAAGAAAGTGTTAAAACCTCAAACATCAAGACATCCTCAGATGCTCCAGAGTTTGATGCAGTTTTTCAAATAAACAAACGTGACGAACAGATTCAAGCTCATTGTAACACGATCAGAAAGTTGAAAGCCCAAATCGCTCAATTAAAGGGTGAAAAGAACAATGTGACTGGTCCCCAAATGCCTCCTCCTTTAGATTCTCATAATTCTCAAAACTTTCATCTTCAAAACTTAGTAAATGCTTTACAAAAGGAAAATGAGAGTTTTCTTGAAGAAAATGAAAAGGTTAAACGTCATTTCAATGAGTTATTTGAATCTATAAAGGTCACTCGTAACAAAAATAACGAAAAGGTAGCCTCGTTACAAAAAGAAATTGAGAATCTAAAGAGTCAGGTAAAAGGGAAGATGCCAATGACCAATGGGGAGAATGGTGTATCAAAGGTACATGTCTGTAATAAATATGCTTTGTCTGTGAAATATGTTCCTCCTCATCTTAGGAATAACAAACTTGCTATTCAAACATATTTCTCATACCTTAAGGACAGCCTAGAATGTCTCCGTGAGATTGTAGAAGAGGATAAGTTAGAGAAACCAGATGATAATGCAATTGGTCATGCATGCTTATATGCCAAACGATCTCAAGAACTTCTAGAATGCCTAATTACAATATGCCCTAAAACCTTAGGTGAGCAAGTCAATCCCTTGATACCGTGTTCTATGCCTAGTGCCAAGCATGCAAGTCATTCAATGCCAAATGTTATGAATGTGAACCCTAATGTGCCTTCAAGTAGTTCAGATTCCAAATCTGTTAGTGCTAAGAATGTGAACTCGAGTGTGCCCTCTAGGTGTTCAAATCCCAGTACTTCTACTGTTAAGAGAGTGAACTTTAATGTGCCTTCAAACAGTTCAGATCCCAGCACATCTAAACAGGAAATGCATAAATTAGCAAAACCAACTAATGTTCCCATTCTCTCTACAGGAGTAATCAGTGACATTAAAGCGAGCAGGTCAAAGTCTCAAGACAATACAAGGAATGATAGGACCTCGCAAGCTAAGAATGTGCATTGGAAGAAAGTAGAAGATCACCCTAGGAACACTAAGTTTGAGTTAAATAAAACGAATAGTGTTGATTCTAGTATTAGCTATAAGCGTACTGTAATTAATTCGAATTCTGCTGCTACTTTTGGAAAAACTTGTAATGATGATTGTGTGGTTTCTGTTACTAATCATGAATGTGGTATGAATGTTTTGTCTAATGCTGTCGATTGCCCAGTTAAAATTGTTAATACTAAAAATCGAGCTAAGAAGGCTAAAAGGCAAAAGCGAAAGAAAGTTAGAAAACAGTGGAAGCCCACAGGAAGATCATTTAGTAGGATAGGTTATCAATGGATACCTGTTGGCCATAAGGTCAATCAGACAATGCCCACTAGAAAATGGATGCCTACTGGTAGAACTATTCCCTTAAGAAGTGAACATACTTTGAATAGGGCAAATACTGACACTAGTACTGCATCTATTCATAATGATTCCATTGCTTCAATTTCTGATATGGATGTTTCTATTTCTGATGTGGGTGTTCCAATCGCTGTTACTAACCAAATGGAACCCATTCTTGCATGGGGATCCCAATTATCCAGTTATCCATTCTTGTCTGTGTTCAACTGCAGATCGTTCAAATCATTCTATGGTACCTGGACTCAGGCTGTTCCAAGCATATGACTGGAGACCGGTCACGGCTCATGAACTTTGTGAGTAAATTTATCGGGACAGTTAGATTCGGGAACGACCATTTTGGAGCTATTATGGGTTATGGAGATTATGTGGTTGGTAAAAGTGTAATTTCCAGGGTATATTATGTGGAAGGTCTTGGTCATAATTTGTTCTCTGTTGGTCAATTATGTGATTCCGATCTAGAAGTGGCTTTTAGAAAACATACTTGCTTCGTTAGAGAACTTGATGGTGTAGAATTGTTAAGAGGAACCCGTGGTTCTAATCTATACACCATATCTATCGAAGACATGATGAAGTCCTCTCCAATCTGCTTGCTGTCAAAGGCTTTGAAAACTAAGTCATGGTTATGGCATCGTCGTCTCAATCACTTGAACTTCGGCACCATTAATAACCTTTCCAGAAAGGATCTTGTCAGAGGCTTACCCAGACTGAAATATGAAAAAGATCATCTTTGTTCAGCTTGCCAATTGGGAAAAAGCACGAAATATGCTCACAAACCAAAACCCACAAACTCAGTAATGGAAGTTCTTCATACCCTTCATATGGATCTGTGCGGACCAATGAGAGTGCAAACAATAAATGGGAAGAAATACATTCTAGTAGTTGTTGATGACTACTCTCGATTTACTTAGGTGAAGTTTTTGAGGACAAAGGATGAAACTCCGGATGTCATCATCAAACTTATCAAACAGCTTCAGGTTCGACTCAACAATACAGTTAGAATTGTTCGAACAGACAATGGCACAGAATTCGTCAACAAAGACTTAATGCAGTTTTATGAAAGTATTGGAATCAGTCATCAAAGAAGCGTTCCTCGATCTCCTTAACAGAACGGTGTAGTTGAAAGACGAAATAGAACTCTTGTGGAAGCCGCAAGAACAATGCTTATTTATTCAAAAGTTCCAATGTTTCTATGGGCTGAAGCCATTGCCACTACTTGCTACACCCAAAATCGTTCCCTTATACACACCTCTTATGACAAAACTCCATATGAAATTGTCCATAAACGAAAACCTGAACTCTCCCACCTTCGTGTGTTTGGTGCTTTGTGCTATCCTACGAATGACGGTCAAGACTTAGGGAAATTAAGAGCTAAGGCGGATATTGGAGTTTTTGTTGGTTATGCATCAAACAAGAAGGGTTACCGAATCTACAACAAACGAACTCGAGATATAATGGAAACTATTCACGTTACGTTCGATGAGCTGACCGGGCATATGGCTCCTGGACAATCCAGTTCTGGACCCGCATTTCAAAACAGTCCCATTGGTTCATCTTTTGTACCAAGCTCCTCACCAGCAACTCCATATGTACCTCCGTCAGAAGACGATTTGAAGAAATTGTTTGATCCAATGTTTGATGAACTTTATGAGCCAAGGACTAATGATCCTTCAACTCCATCAACAGAGGCTGCTTCTATCCCTGTCAATGAAATTAACCCTTCAGTTTCTATATCATTAAGTCAAGAAGCGCCTGCTGCTGATCAATCTGTCTCATCAACAAACCTTCAATCACCGAGTGTACATCATGGAACTGCTTCTGGTTCCCATGATGAAGTAAATCCCTTTGCTACTCCTGAAGATGCTCCATTTGAAAACATATTTGCTCCTGAATCATCATCAGAACCATCTTCATCAGGAGATCCAAACTCTGCTACTTCAGTTCCACGACAACAACCACATGAACACCTTAGAAAGTGGACACATGATCACCCATTGGACAACATCATTGGAAACCCTTCTCGTCCGGTATCCACTCGTAAACAGCTTGCTACTGATGCCTTATGGTGCTTCTTTAACTCAGTACTCTCAAAGATCGAACCTAAAGATGTAAAATGCTATGAATGAAGACAGTTGGTTCAATGCCATGCAAGATGAAATTCATGAGTTTGATCGATTAGATGTATGGGAATTAGTACCAGCTCCAAATTGTGATATGATCATCGCTCTTAAGTGGATCTTCAAAGTGAAGCTTGATGAGCATGGTGATGTTTTGAAAAATAAGGCTAGGTTAGTGGCTAAAGGTTATCGTCAAGAAGAAGGTATAGACTTTGAGGAATCTTTTGCTCCAGTTGCTCGTATCGAGGCGATCAGAATCTTCTTGGCTAATGCTGCTAACAAGAACATGGTTGTTTATCAGATGGACGTGAAAACCGCATTTCTTAATGGAGATCTGAAAGAAGTGGTTTACGTCAGCCAGCCAGAGGGTTTTGTGAATCTAGAGCATCCTACTCATGTTTATCGCTTGAAAAGGCCCTATATGGTTTGAAGCAAGCTCCTAGAGCATGGTATGACACGCTGTCAAAGTTTCTTCTATCTACTGGATTCAACAAAGGAGCAGTTGATCCTACTTTGTTCACCAGAAAGTCAGGCAAACACTTAATTCATGTTCAAATTTATGTTGATGATATTATTTTTGCATCGACCGACCCAATGGAATGCGATCGTTTTTCTAATGAAATGGGTTCAAAATTTCAAATGTCAATGATGGGACAAATGTCATTTTTCTTGGGATTACAAATCTCACAAAGTCCCGGAGGCATTTTCATAAATCAATCTAAATATGCAAATGAGATTTTAAAGAAATTTAGATTTGATTCTAGTGACCCTGTTGACACTCCCATGATTGAACGAACCAAGCTGGATGAGGACCACTCAGGGATCATGGTAGATCAAACGAAATATCGTAGTATGATTGGATCCCTGATGTACCTCACAGCTAGTAGACCAGACATCTTGTTCGCTGTGTGCATGTGTGCTAGATATCAGTCTAAGCCTACTAAAAAGCACCTTGAAGCGGTTAAACGGGTCTTTCGGTATCTCCAAGGAACCATCAATATGGGACCATGGTACCCGAAGGACACCGGTATGTCACTAACGGCCTATGCAGATGCTGATCATGCAGGTTGTCAAGATACACGTCGAAGTACGTCTGGAGGTGCTCAGTTTTTGGGTGATAAGCTTGTGAGCTTGATGAGTGTGTAAATACTCATCATTTTTATACAAAATAAACTGCAAAATCATCTGAAAATACTCAGAAACACATCTAAATGATCAAAATATCACAAATCAGTGTTTTATGTGTTTCAAATTCAAAAATATCAAAATCAGATGAAAAACATATCAATTTTGCAAAAATTGCAGTTTCAGTCCCCCAAGTTTCAAGAATTGTCAAAAATAGTCCCTGAGCCCGAATTTCAAAAGTATAAATCACCAAAGGTCCTTTTAAAATCAAAAGTTGTCAAATTTAGTCCTTTGGTGAAAAATATCAAAAAGTTTGAGAAATTACAAAAATAGTCCTTCAACTTTCAAAATTGGCAAAAATGGCCCCTGGAAAATTGCAAAATGGCAATTTTAGTCCTTATACTTTTGAAGGTTGTCACTTGTGGTCCTTGGTATAACTTTTCTGAATTGGCAGCTTTGGTCCTTTAAATTTCAGCAATTACACTTAAGGTCCTTGTAATTTAAAACTCTTTAAACCATTATGACCCTTGTCAAACCAAATGGACCCTGCCACACCCTTTGGACCCCTGTCAAGCTAAATTGTGAACCCCCTTTTTATAATATCTGGTCAAACCATCCAGTCAACCCATCCTTCCCCGTTTTCCCTCCCCCCTGTCTGCTACCACCATACCCAGCCTCCAAAACACCACCCACCAGCCTCCTTCTCACATTTCCATGTCCCCCCTCCTCAGTATACATCCAAGGATCATTTAATGCCCTTTCACCAACCATATCTACCCCAACTGGCTTATAAGAGATTTGGCGCCAAAATCAGTTTTGAATGGTGGAGATCAGTTCTAGAGCATCCAATGGTCAGGATTGTTGGGAAAGATTCAGAGGAGAGAGGAATAGCTTTTGGATTATAAAATGAAGCAAAAGGAAGCCAAGAAGAGAGTCTTCTAGTTTTTTATTTATTTTCTTAAGTCGTTTTTTATGTAAAAGTTTCAATTCAGTGTAAAACTTGTAACATTTTGTTAAATTGTATCACCTTTAAGTATTTGAATGTATTGAAACTGATTCCAAGTACTAATTACAGTTTAATGTTATGATCTTCATTTTGTGTCCACTGTTGCATTTTTCCAAGTCTAAGTCTTATACATAAGCTTCAAGCATATCATTTCTCAGTTCTAAATAGCTTATACAAGCTTATAAAAGCTTTTTATAAACTCAAATTCCAGTTTTAAGCATATTTGGAAACTGGTCAAAGAAAGTCAAACAAAGTCAAACTGGCAATGGAAATGGTCAAAAGGATGATGCAGTGCTGGATGTGGGTTAATTTAGGTCTAGTGGGTTGATTTTAATAGGTTAGAGATCCTTTGGTTAACTGATTCAAGCCATAGTGGCTAAGGACACTTTGTAAGTTATTTCAAGTTATTTTGCTAAATCTGTAATTGTGGTGATAATAAGCATCAAACCAGTTTAAGTAGTTGTATTTAGATCATATTAATGTAGTTTGATCATTAGTTCTAATCTGCTCAGTGTTCAGTTCAATTCATTTGCTAAAACAGTCATAAAGGTGTGTTTGGCACAATTGTTAAAACTGTCCTAAAGTTTTGTTCATTGATCAGGTCTTGATGGTTCATGTTTGTTGAGTCATATTAGACTCATATCTGTCTTGCTTGTGTACCTGAACTCCAAAAAAGTCAAAATCCACTTTAAATAATCTCAACAGTTAACTGTTGAGATTTTTGAAAAAGCAAATCATCATTTTGTGTTTGAAAGTCATTAACAAAGGTTTTTATAGCTTCATTACATCATTTAACATCAATATCAATTATAAAATCTGGATCAAACTTCACCAAAGTCAACTCTTATCTGGTTTTCAAAAAGTCAAATTGGTCAAAAATCAGAATTGTGCAGATATTGCAGCTTCTCCACAGGTTTCATTAAAGGGTTTTAAGCTCTGATTTTTGGGATACAAGCAGTCTACTAGGTTGTTTCTAAGTCCTAATATCTGTTTTTACCTCAAGTGCTTTGGATAAGCTTGGGCATAAGCCCAAAGTAGGCCTCAGTTGCCCTGCACCACTCAGTATACACTGAGTGGTTTTCTCAGCTTTTGTGCAGCCTGCACAAGGCTTATATAAGCTTGTTAGAAGCTGGTCTTTTGGTCACAAGTAGTCACCCAGGTCTAGTTGAGATTTCAATAATTGGTTTTTAGTGTAGAGCTTATTTGTGTGCTTATTTCTGGCCTGCAAGCTAGTACCTAAAACTGTGTTTAGCTTAATATCATAAATCACCAAATCTGTTAATCTTGTTAATCAGTTGTTGTAGCTTGTTGATTTTAGTTGGATTTTGGTTAATATAGCTTATTAGAACTTCTTTTAACAGTTGGTAGCTTGTTTGGCTCATTTAGCTTATTTTAGTGCTTATTCATAAGCACTTGAATCATCAGTTGCTTATTTCTCCACACAAGTACCTGTTTTTTTTAATTTTCATAGCTTCTTATCATTATTTTAGAGTTTCCCTGAAATTTTCATATTTTTATAAGCTGTTTTGCTATTTTTCCTATTTTTAATTAGTTTTTAATACTTTTTAAATAGCATTTAATACAAAAAATTAGAAAAAGGTTCAAAAAAATGAGTTTTCAATTTTCTTAGGCTTAGATAAATATAAAAAGTAAAAAAAGTAATTTTCCTTATTTTTCATAGATCATTTGGTAATTTTTAGTGATTTAATTAGTATTTAATAGTTTAAAAATCCTAGAAAATAGAAAAATAGTCACAAAAATACAAAAATAGTTTTGAAAAGTCTATTTTGATATTTTAGACTTTTCCAAGTGTTAATTTTATTTTTCTAGCTTAATTTCCTATTTTCTTGTATTTTAATTAATTAATTAATAGTTAAAAATAGTTTTTAATTAGATAATTAGCTTTAAAAATAATTTTCTTTTTCTAAATATTTTCTTCTATCATTAGGTTTGTAAAAACATCATTTTCATATTTTTAGGGTTAACATTGACTTAGTTTCACTTTTTTATTTTGTACGTCGCGTAGATTTTAATTTAAACGTACGTTTTAGGTTTTAAACGTTCATCACTTTAAATATAGTGATAGCGTTTATTTAATAGGTTTTATCTTTTTAATCTTCTTTAATTTGCATTTAAGGCATTTTTAATTTGTTGGATTTTCCTTAGTTATAATCTCACAATTCCCTTTTTCGTTCAAATTTCTCGATCACTAGACGCTGATTTATCCATTGCATAGCTCGCTGGGACATAACGACCCGGGGAGACCCTATACTCCTCTGATCTTAATTGCATTGGTGTTTGAGCAGTTTTTAGTCTTTCAGACTTGACTGTTTAGCACCGATCAAATTTTGGCGCCGCTGCCGGGGAGCTGTGCTGATTTATCTCCCGTTTTAGCAGATTAGTTGTTTGAATCCTCACTCTTTGTTTATATCATCCATTTCTGTATATATATATATCCATATTTTCCTCTAAAAAAATCCAAAAACCCAAAAACATCCAAAAACGTATAAAACACAAAAATATTTTTCTTTTGTTTCTATATATGTATCAAAAATAAAAATACAAAAAGAATCGTCGTTTTCTCTAATAATTAACAACTTAAAAGATTACCACCGAAAACCAAGGCAGTGCACTACCTAACTGGGGGTGCGACCATAATAAGTTCCCGAACTAAAGATATAAAACTTGCCTTTGTGTCCTTGTGATTGGTGTACCTTTTTCAAAGAAGCCATTCATTGTGGATTATTGGTTAAGTTCACTGTTGTTTTGCCTCGATTTTGTGTTAATTGATTTTGTTGTGATATCGACGTTTCAGAACCAGAAAACCCATAAAGATTCTTCTCACCCTGATTTTTACAAAACGTCTTCATAATTCTCATTCTCATGTGAAAGATCTTCATAATTCCATTTCTCTCCTTAACTCTGAGTTTCCTTAGAGTTAACTCTTGTGTATGCGCACTCGCTCTTCTAGATCTGTGAGCCCATTTCGTGAGCTTTTCAAGATTCCAAGAAGGCGTGTTCGTAGACTTTCTGCTCCATCAGTCGGATCTGAGATCCGGACTGTTCACACTACTTCCGCTATCATGGCGGATGAGATTCCTATGTGTGAGCTTCTCCAGGCACCCATCGATGGGTATGGAGATGCTATCGTTGTACCAGCCATCGTGGCTGAAAATTTTGAACTCAAGACCGGGTTACTGAACCTTGTAACTTCAAATCAGTTCTACGGTTTTGAGCGGGATGATCCTCATGCTCATATAAGATGGTTTAACAAGATTGCATCTACCATCAAGTATAAGAATGTCCCTTCTGATGCTGTTAAGCTTCTTCTGTTCCCGTTTTCTCTTGAGGGGCAAGCCCGGATTTGGCTTGAAAAACAACCCCCTCAGTCTATAGAGACATGGGAGGATCTGGTGAAGAAATTTGTGAATGAATTCTATCCACCTTCCAAGACCACGAGTCTTAAAAATGAAATCATCAAGTTCACTCAGAAGTTTGATGAATCCTTCAGTGAATCGTGGGATCGTTTCAAGGAATTGCTTCGCAAGTGTCCTCACCACGGTTTCTCCGAGTTAATGCAACTCGACACTTTCTACAATGGAGTGAGTCAATCTGATCAAGATTCTCTCAATTCCTCCGCGGGAGGAAATTTCCTAAGCAAAACTGTCAAAGAAGCTTTAGCGATCATCGAAAACAAGTCTAAAGTCCGCACTGCACGAAGCAAGCCGGTTGTTTCCCAAGTCAGTGTTGGTCCTTCTTCTTCTTCATCGCCCGTGAGTCAGTCTAGCACCGATGCTAAGATTGATAAACTCACGGAAGCTATCCAAGCTTTGGTTCTCTCCAATCAGAAGAAAGTCTCTTTTCCACAAACTTCACCTCCTGCTGAAGTTAAGAAAGTGGAAGTCTGTGTTACCTGTGGTGGCCCCCATGCTTATTATAACTGTATGGCCACTGATGGTAACCCCTTTGAAGCTAATGCTGTGGGCGGGATGTCTAATCAAGGAGGCAATCAATATCGTGCTCCTATAGACCCGAACCACCGTCCTAACCACTACTCTGGACCTCCCGGTTTCAATCAGAATCAAAACCGTAACCAGAATCAGAATAGACCAAACCAAGGTTTCCAGAACCAAGGTCAATTCAATCAAAACAACGGTTTTCAGAATCAGAATCAAAATTTCCAACATCAAGGAAATTACAATAGAAACCCAGGTCAGGGGAATTTCAACCCAGGGTATTCTCATGGAAACAATCAAGGGAATTTTCAGAATCAAGGCCCTAATCCTAACAATAGAGGCCAGAATTTTCCTGTGCAAACTCAAGCCATTGTTCCAACTGGACCATCATCTGATGATTTGTTGAAACAATTCATGAAATCCCAAGAGGAAATGAATCGGTTGTTGGTCAGCCAAATTTCTGACATCAAGAAGTCTTTAAATGATCGACCCTCGGGCTCAGGTACCTTACCTAGCAACACGATCGCTAATCCGAGGGGCGATGCAAAGGCGATCACAACCCGAAGTGGTGCTTCATATGCTGGACCTGCTGTTCCTACTACCTCTTCTTCTTCTATCCCGAAGGTAGTGGAAAGTGAACCTCCAAAGCACAATGGACCTACGACTCCAATGCCCCCTCCTCCTGTGGCATTTAGTCAAGTTACCAAGGAAACAACGGACAAGGTACATTATTCAAGTCCACGAAGTACCGCACACGTCCAACCTTCGGTAGTCCAACCTCAAGTGGTCCAGCAACCCAAGTCAAATCAAGGAGTTGTTTTTGAACCTCCTGTAGCTCCTGTTGAGAATCAGAAATCCAAATCTTCTCTTCCTTACCCCTCACGGTTACATGAGCAAAAGCTCCGCGAGAAAGCTAGTCATCAGATGGAAAAATTCTTTCAGATTTTCCAAGAACTTCACTTTGACATAAGCTTCGCGGATGCCATCATGTTAATGCCAAAGTTTGCATCTACTCTGAAACATATGCTGAGCAACAAAGAAAAGCTATTTGAAATGGCTAAGACTCCTTTGAATGAGAATTGCTCAGCAGTATTGTTAAAAAAGCTTCCCGAGAAGCTTGGAGATCCCGGAAAATTTCTTCTTCCTTGTGTTTTTCCTGGGATGATTGAATGCTTTGCCCTTGCCGATCTTGGTGCAAGCATCAATCTGATGCCGTATTCAGTGTGGAAGCAACTGTCTCTTCCGGAACTTATTCCTACCTGCATGACTCTTGAGCTTGCAGATCGTTCTATATCACGTCCCCTCGGCATCGCCGAGGATGTATTTGTGAAAGTAGGAAAGTTCCATTTCCCAGCTGACTTTGTGGTCGTTGATTTCGATGCTGATCCTCGAGTTCCCCTCATTGTTGGGCGGGGATTTTTGAGGACGGGCCGTGCTCTCATAGATGTATTTGAGCAAGAGATCACTCTCCGTGTGGGTAACGAAGCTGTTACCTTTAACCTCGATCAAACTTCGAGGTACTCCTCAAATTATGATACTGAATCAATTAATCGAGTCGATTTAATTGACATTGCTTCAGAGGAGTACTCTCAAGAGTTTCTTGGTTATCTTCATAATTCTGTGGGTGGGAATTCCAATTCCACCACATCTCCTCAACCTATCATTGCCGACTCTTCCCCCTCTCTCACTCCGTTTGAGGGAGGTGACTTCCTTCTGGAAGAGATCGATGAATTTCTGGCTACTGATGAATCAATTCCGCCTGGAATTGATGGTGTGTATGATTCGGAGGGGGATATTCTCTATCTTGAGCAATTGCTTAATGAAGATCCATTACCTTCACCCCCTCCGAAAGAAATCACAATTGAGGAAATCAAATCAGTGCAATCATCTACTGAAGAATTTCCCGAGGTTGAACTTAAGGACCTACCTCCTCATCTCGAGTATGCATTTTTGGAGGGTGATGATAAATTACCCGTCATAATTGCTAAGGACTTAGCTGAGGAGGAGAAAACTGCTCTCATAAAGGTCTTGAAGTCACACAAGCAAGCAATTGCTTGGAAACTCTCCGATATAAAGGGTATCAACCCTGAGTTTTGTACTCACAAAATCTTAATGGAGGATGACTTCAAACCAGCAGTCCAAAGTCAGAGAAGGGTGAATCCTAAGATTCACGAGGTTATCAAACAAGAGGTTCTCAAACTTCTTGATGCCGGTCTGATTTACCCGATCTCTGACAGTCCTTGGGTTAGCCCAATCCATTGCGTTCCAAAAAAGGGTGGCATTACTGTTGTCACGAATGAAGAAAACGAGTTAATTCCGACTCGATTGGTTACGGGATGGCGTGTGTGCATTGACTATCGTAAGTTAAATGACGCCACCCGAAAAGACCATTTTCCTCTACCCTTCATGGACCAGATGCTTGAGAGATTAGCAGGGAACGAGTACTATTGTTTCCTTGATGGTTTCTCAGGTTACTTTCAGATCCCCATTGATCCGCTGGATCAAGAGAAAACCACATTCACCTGCCCATACGGGACGTTTGCCTACAGACGTATGCCTTTTGGCTTATGCAATGCTCCTGGCACGTTCCAACGTTGTATGATGGCCATTTTCCACGACATGATCGGGGAAACTATGGAGGTGTTTATGGATGACTTCTCGGTCATTGGGGACTCATTCCAGACTTGTCTCTCCCACTTAGACAAAATGCTTAAAAGATGTGAAGACACCAATCTATGTCTAAACTGGGAGAAGAGCCACTTTATGGTCAAAGAGGGCATTGTCCTCGGCCATAAGATTTCTAAGAATGGGATTGAGGTTGATAGAGCAAAAGTTGATGTCATTGCTAAACTACCTCATCCCACTACTGTCAAAGGTGTTAGGAGTTTTCTTGGTCATGCCGGGTTTTATCGTAGATTTATTCAAGATTTCTCTAAAATCGCCCGGCCTATGACCCATCTTCTCGAAAAAGATGCTCCTTTCATCTTCTCTCCTGAGTGCATCGAAGCTTTTGAAACACTTAAGAAAAAGCTTACGGAAGCACCTATTCTAGTTGCCCCCGACTGGGATTTACCCTTCGAACTCATGTGCGATGCAAGTGATTTTGCAATCGGTGCAGTCTTGGGGCAACGCAAAACCAAACATTTCCAGCCAATCCACTACGCGAGCAAAACTATGACTGAAGCTCAGACCCATTACACCACTACGGAAAAAGAATTATTAGCGGTGGTGTATGCGTTTGAGAAGTTTCGGCCATATCTTATCTTGACCAAATGCGTGGTGTATACGGATCACTCGGCCCTCAAATATCTCTTTGCAAAACAAGATGCAAAGCCGAGATTGCTCCGTTGGGTTCTCCTCCTACAAGAATTTGATATCATCATTCGTGATAAAAAAGGAGCTGAGAACCTGGCTGCTGATCATCTTTCCCGATTAGAGAACCCTCATCAAAATGTGTTCGAGAAAAAGGAAATCAATGAAACATTTCCTCTCGAAACACTCAATATGGTTTCTTTTCGTGGAGATTCTTCTACCCCATGGTTTGCCGACTTTGCAAATTACCATGCGGGTAACTTTGTGGTGAAAGGGATGTCGTCCCAACAGAAAAATAAATTCTTTAAAGATGTGAAACATTATTTCTGGGACGACCCCTACTTGTTTAAAATCTGTGCGGATCAAGTCATCCGGCGATGTGTATATGGTCAGGAAGCCGTTGACATTCTCAAGGCTTGCCATTCTGGACCTACTGGGGGACATCATAGCCCCAACTACACCGCCAAGAAGGTGTTTGATTCGGGATTCTATTGGCCCACGATCTATAAGGATGCCCATGAATTCGTCAAAACCTGTGACGCTTGTCAACGTCACGGGAATATCTCACAAAGGAATGAAATGCCGCAAAACGCCATTCAAGTGTGTGAGATTTTTGACATATGGGGCATTGACTTTATGGGGCCATTTCCTTCTTCTCACGGAAATAAGTACATACTCGTGGCCGTTGACTACTTGTCAAAATGGGTTGAAGCTAAGGCTTTACCCACCAACGATGCCCGAGTTGTTGTGAAATTCTTGAAATCCTTATTTGCTAGGTTTGGTACTCCACGAGCCATCATCAGTGATCGTGGTACGCATTTCTGTAATGACCAATTTGCAAGAGTCATGCAAAAGTATGGTGTAACTCACCGTACCTCTACTGCGTACCACCCACAAACAAGTGGGCAAGTGGAAGTTTCTAACCGGGGGATAAAAAGAATTCTGGAGAGGACGGTTGGCGAAAACCGTGCCTCTTGGTCGGATAAGCTAGATGACGCACTCTGGGCCTTCCGTACAGCCTACAAAACACCCATCGGGTGCACTCCATACAAGCTGGTGTACGGGAAGGCATGTCATCTTCCAGTTGAGCTCGAGCACAAGGCATACTGGGCCTTGAAGCATGCTAACTTTGATATTCAGACAGCGGGTGATCATCGGAAAGTTCAAATGAATGAATTAAATGAACTCCGTGATCAAGCCTACGAGAACTCTTTGATCTATAAACATAAGACAAAGAAGATTCATGACTCAAAAATCAAGAACCGCGTTTTCAACGTTGGTGATCGAGTCCTTCTTTTCAATTCAAGATTGAAAATTTTCTCGGGAAAGCTCAAATCCCGCTGGTCTGGTCCATTTACTATCGCTAAGGTTTATCCTTATGGCACCATTGAGTTATCTCAACCCGATGGTCCTAATTTCAAAGTGAATGGTCATCGAGTGAAGCATTATTTTGGAGAGGACATTCCATCCATGGTTGTCCCGGATCTTCAAACTTTCCCCATGAACCAATGAATGCGGGGATCGAGTCAAGCTAGCGACTCGGTAATCAAAAACAGTAGCATGCCATATGGGTTTTCACCCATATTTCTGTTTTCTCACCTCTTTCTACCACCCTAGTGTGGGGGGGTTGCCCACATGTTTCTCAAAAAAAAAAAAAAAAAAAAAAAAAAAAAAAAAAAAAAAAAAAAAAAAATCCTTCTTTCTAAATAATGGCCGTAATATTTCCCTTTTACGTTCTTTGTTTCGGCATAACTGCCGGTACATTGAATATTGAGGGCAATATTCATCTCTAGTGTGGGGGGGGATTCTCACGAATTTTATCACGTAATTATACCGCCTAATCCCCCCGTTTTTGGCAAAAAAAAAATTTTTTTGGAGCAAGTGTTCTACACTTTCTCATCAGGTTATCAGTCCGCCTTGTCTGTAAGACAAAAGGATTGGCTAATCCAGGAGCAAACGGCTCTTGGTAAAGATATATCAAATCCGTTTATATGGCTTGCAATTTGCCCAAAATTGTATGGTTCTCAACTCACCATATCCTAAAAAGTGAAGAGTTGGCTAGCCCGCAAGATTATGGCTTGTGGTAAAGGCAGTGGAAAATCCATAATTGGTAATCAGCTCACCAAAGATAATGTTGATAATTTATCTAAGAGTTGGCTAGTCCAGAAGGGTACGGCTTCTGGTAAAGACAAATCAAATCCGTTGAAAGCTGGTGGTTTGCTCAAAATCACATGGTTATCAGTGTACCATGGTTCTTACTTGAACTGAAACATTTGGCTACTCCAGAAGTAATGGCTTTTGGTAAAGAGTTTAAAATCCATTATGTTTTCTCAAATCATTGCTAGGGACTAGCAATATCTCAGTGTGGGGGATTGATGAGTGTGTAAATACTCATCATTTTTATAAAAAATAAACTGCAAAATTATCTGAAAATACTCAGAAACACATCTAAATGATCAAAATATCACAAATCAGTGTTTTATGTGTTTCAAATTCAAAAATATCAAAATCAGATGAAAAACATATCAATTTTGCAAAAATTGCAGTTTCAGTCCCCCAAGTTTCAAGAATTGTCAAAAATAGTCCCTGAGCCTGAATTTCAAAAGTATAAATCACCAAAGGTCCTTTTAAAATCAAAAGTTGTCAAATTTAGTCCTTTGGTGAAAAATATCAAAAAGTTTGAGAAATTACAAAAATAGTCCTTCAACTTTCAAAATTGGCAAAAATGGCCCCTGGAAAATTGCAAAATGGCAATTTTAGTCCTTATACTTTTGAAGGTTGTCACTTGTGGTCCTTGGTATAACTTTTCTGAATTGGCAGCTTTGGTCCTTTAAATTTCAGCAATTACACTTAAGGTCCTTGTAATTTAAAACTCTTTAAACCATTATGACCCTTGTCAAACCAAATGGACCCTGCCACACCCTTTGGACCCCTGTCAAGCTAAATTGTGAACCCCCTTTTTATAATATCTGGTCAAACCATCCAGTCAACCCATCCTTCCCCGTTTTCCCTCCCCCCTGTCTGCTACCACCATACCCAGCCTCCAAAACACCACCCACCAGCCTCCTTCTCACATTTCCATGTCCCCCCTCCTCAGTATACATCCAAGGATCATTTAATGCCCTTTCACCAACCATATCTACCCCAACTGGCTTATAAGAGATTTGGCGCCAAAATCAGTTTTGAATGGTGGAGATCAGTTCTAGAGCATCCAATGGTCAGGATTGTTGGGAAAGATTCAGAGGAGAGAGGAATAGCTTTTGGATTATAAAATGAAGCAAAAGGAAGCCAAGAAGAGAGTCTTCTAGTTTTTTATTTATTTTCTTAAGTCGTTTTTTATGTAAAAGTTTCAATTCAGTGTAAAACTTGTAACATTTTGTTAAATTGTATCACCTTTAAGTATTTGAATGTATTGAAACTGATTCCAAGTACTAATTACAGTTTAATGTTATGATCTTCATTTTGTGTCCACTGTTGCATTTTTCCAAGTCTAAGTCTTATACATAAGCTTCAAGCATATCATTTCTCAGTTCTAAATAGCTTATACAAGCTTATAAAAGCTTTTTATAAACTCAAATTCCAGTTTTAAGCATATTTGGAAACTGGTCAAAGAAAGTCAAACAAAGTCAAACTGGCAATGGAAATGGTCAAAAGGATGATGCAGTGCTGGATGTGGGTTAATTTAGGTCTAGTGGGTTGATTTTAATAGGTTAGAGATCCTTTGGTTAACTGATTCAAGCCATAGTGGCTAAGGACACTTTGTAAGTTATTTCAAGTTATTTTGCTAAATCTGTAATTGTGGTGATAATAAGCATCAAACCAGTTTAAGTAGTTGTATTTAGATCATATTAATGTAGTTTGATCATTAGTTCTAATCTGCTCAGTGTTCAGTTCAATTCATTTGCTAAAACAGTCATAAAGGTGTGTTTGGCACAATTGTTAAAACTGTCCTAAAGTTTTGTTCATTGATCAGGTCTTGATGGTTCATGTTTGTTGAGTCATATTAGACTCATATCTGTCTTGCTTGTGTACCTGAACTCCAAAAAAGTCAAAATCCACTTTAAATAATCTCAACAGTTAACTGTTGAGATTTTTGAAAAAGCAAATCATCATTTTGTGTTTGAAAGTCATTAACAAAGGTTTTTATAGCTTCATTACATCATTTAACATCAATATCAATTATAAAATCTGGATCAAACTTCACCAAAGTCAACTCTTATCTGGTTTTCAAAAAGTCAAATTGGTCAAAAATCAGAATTGTGCAGATATTGCAGCTTCTCCACAGGTTTCATTAAAGGGTTTTAAGCTCTGATTTTTGGGATACAAGCAGTCTACTAGGTTGTTTCTAAGTCCTAATATCTGTTTTTACCTCAAGTGCTTTGGATAAGCTTGGGCATAAGCCCAAAGTAGGCCTCAGTTGCCCTGCACCACTCAGTATACACTGAGTGGTTTTCTCAGCTTTTGTGCAGCCTGCACAAGGCTTATATAAGCTTGTTAGAAGCTGGTCTTTTGGTCACAAGTAGACCCAGGTCTAGTTGAGATTTCAATAATTGGTTTTTAGTGTAGAGCTTATTTGTGTGCTTATTTCTGGCCTGCAAGCTAGTACCTAAAACTGTGTTTAGCTTAATATCATAAATCACCAAATCTGTTAATCTTGTTAATCAGTTGTTGTAGCTTGTTGATTTTAGTTGGATTTTGGTTAATATAGCTTATTAGAACTTCTTTTAACAGTTGGTAGCTTGTTTGGCTCATTTAGCTTATTTTAGTGCTTATTCATAAGCACTTGAATCATCAGTTGCTTATTTCTCCACACAAGTACCTGTTTTTTTTAATTTTCATAGCTTCTTATCATTATTTTAGAGTTTCCCTGAAATTTTCATATTTTTATAAGCTGTTTTGCTATTTTTCCTATTTTTAATTAGTTTTTAATACTTTTTAAATAGCATTTAATACAAAAAATTAGAAAAAGGTTCAAAAAAATGAGTTTTCAATTTTCTTAGGCTTAGATAAATATAAAAAGTAAAAAAAGTAATTTTCCTTATTTTTCATAGATCATTTGGTAATTTTTAGTGATTTAATTAGTATTTAATAGTTTAAAAATCCTAGAAAATAGAAAAATAGTCACAAAAATACAAAAATAGTTTTGAAAAGTCTATTTTGATATTTTAGACTTTTCCAAGTGTTAATTTTATTTTTCTAGCTTAATTTCCTATTTTCTTGTATTTTAATTAATTAATTAATAGTTAAAAATAGTTTTTAATTAGATAATTAGCTTTAAAAATAATTTTCTTTTTCTAAATATTTTCTTCTATCATTAGGTTTGTAAAAACATCATTTTCATATTTTTAGGGTTAACATTGACTTAGTTTCACTTTTTTATTTTGTACGTCGCGTAGATTTTAATTTAAACGTACGTTTTAGGTTTTAAACGTTCATCACTTTAAATATAGTGATAGCGTTTATTTAATAGGTTTTATCTTTTTAATCTTCTTTAATTTGCATTTAAGGCATTTTTAATTTGTTGGATTTTCCTTAGTTATAATCTCACAATTCCCTTTTTCGTTCAAATTTCTCGATCACTAGACGCTGATTTATCCATTGCATAGCTCGCTGGGACATAACGACCCGGGGAGACCCTATACTCCTCTGATCTTAATTGCATTGGTGTTTGAGCAGTTTTTAGTCTTTCAGACTTGACTGTTTAGCACCGATCAGAGCTGGTCTTCAAAGAATCAAATGAGTACTTCTATTTCCTCTACAGAGGCTGAATACATAGCCATGTCATCTTGTTGTGCTCAAATCTTATGGATGAGATCTCAATTATCTGACTATGGCTTTGAATTCAACAAAATCCCTCTATACTGTGATAATAAAAGTGCTATTGCTCTCTCATGCAACAACGTTCAACACTCAAGAGCAAAGCATATCGAAATTCGACATCATTTCATCAGGGATCAAGTGGAAAAAGGTGTGGTGGAACTCTATTTTGTGAGGTCTGAATATCAGTTAGCAGACATCTTCACCAAAGCTCTTCCAAGAGAACGTTTTGAGTTTATTCTTCCACGTCTTGGCTTGAAAAGCCTTCAACCAGAAACACTCAAACGTCTTCAGGAGGAAGACGAGGAGTAAAGGTCTATCTTCATCTATCTCTTGTATATATCTATTCGAAAATCAAAATACAAAATTATAAAACCCTCAAAAATCAAATAGAAAAATATAAAAACCTTCAAAATCCATAAAAATCTAAAACATTCGAAAAATCTTCAAAAATTATTGTCAATTTGTTATGTTTTTCTCGGTTCGATAATATCTACGGTCTTTGTGCTGTCATTCAAAGAATGACACGGGACTTTAGATGTTGTTCGAATTCTTATAAAATATATATATATATATATATATATATATATATATATATATATATATATATATATATATATATATATATATATATATATTTATATTTGGGAGAAAGAGAAACAATGGTTTATTGTCATTTCAGGCAGTAACCCGCTTTTCAAAAAAAGAACAGAGCCATACTTTATCATGTTTTCAAAATTCCATGCTCTGATTCTTTAAACATTTATCTGCTAAAAAATAATTGTTTTTTATAAATATCTTGGACTCAATTTTTGATAATCATCTGGACTTATTTGTCAAAATATCTATCTCTCAATCAACAACCTATGTCATTGATTGAGGGGGAGAATGATTTCAATTAAATTAAAATGTTATTTGTCATTAACTTGTTTTCAATAAGATAATCATGCGTGTTCAATCAATGGAGTGTTAAAGTCTTAATATCCGATCCTTATCAGTTAAAACGCTTTCATAATCAAGTCACAATTCTCCTTAAAAGCTTTGAAAATCAATTTAAATCTACAAGAGATCACAAATCTCAAATGATTTGATTATTGTGATCGGGGGAGAATTTGTGATTTAAATTGGATTTAAACTGATAATTCGGTAAATGGTTTAATAAGAATGTACAAGCTCTCCTTCCCACATGTGACAAACGATTTCAAATTTTCAAATTTTCCATACACATGTTGAGGGGGAGCATTTATCTTAAACTACAAAGATCCTAAACGATATCAATGTGCATGTTCCCTCTAGTATGTGCAAAAATCTTTTCAAACCTTGATGCACATATTGAGGGGGAGCAAAATTGTGAAAACCTCATCCTTCCCGAGAATGCTTTATCTACTTGTTTTGATTAGGGAAGTGATGATTGATATCTTTTAGAAAATAGAATTCAAAGAAGTTAACTCTTTCTCTTGCCTCCGTGTGCAAAACAATTTCAAATCACTTGATGCACATATTGAGGGGGAGCTCTTGTTCTAAAAATATCAAAAACAATTCAGGTACAAAATACTTTGATAATATATCACAAGTATATGGATTGATTTTCAAATGGTTTTCAATTGTTTCCCATGGCAGATGAACAATACCAAATAGACCGACCAACTTTACTTTATGTATGGTGATATAAGGATGATAAGGTTAGGTATTTGTTCCCATGATCCGCCAGAACCGGAGGGATCTACCCAGGGACTATCCACTAGTTAGTGTAGAGTTCTTAGGTATGATGATAAAAGGAGAAAATGAGATATGGGAAGAGTGCGGACTGAGACTGAGCTAGTACTGGAATAAACCCAACAAGGTTCTAGTAATGAAGTCTCGGTAAGCACTGAAGGGGTTGAAGAATGAAAAAGAATTGAATGAGAAAAGGGTGAAAAGAAATAGCCCTCCATTTATTCAACCTTAGGGCAGAAACCGGGTTCAATTCACATGCTACTAGTGGTTACTAAGGTAACACTGGTATTGAAGACAAGTCGTCATGGACCCAGTACGCACTGCACTAACTTCCCAAGCTACTCAAGTTCCTCTTAAAAGGGTTTGTTTCATTCTCACGGGGAACCTACATAATCTATCGACTCTCTCTTAGAGATTGTTGATATTGAAGAAGGAGACCCTCTCCCTAGTCTCCGGCACATGAAACCAAAAGTGCACTAATTGAGTCTAGAGCCACGAGATCATCAATTAATCTCATTAGGACACTTATTCTTGAAGACTCACAGTTTCACAATTTGTGGAATGTGAGAATATATTTTGAGAGTCCTACGCACTATTCTTGTGGTATTGCTAAGACTTGTTGTGTCATCTGGACTTCATCAATGGAGCGTTTCATTATTGAATCGTTCTCTGTCCAGGAAAATGGATTGACGGATATCTTTGAAAAACCGGTCGGTGTGCTCAAAATTCTTTTCTTCAGCTCATTGACTGTGTACTGTGTTTTCAAAATCAAAAGATAGTTATGATTGATAAATTGATTTTTCAATAAAACCTTCGTTGTATTGCAAAACACTTTATACTAAATACACGATTGTTTTCAAATCATTTTCCTTCAATCAGTGAATCTCTATTCGCTGATTCACTCACTCCGTGTTGTCTTCTTTGAGACGCTCCGGTTTGAGAACAGCTAGAGCAGCTGCGAAACCCTATCAAGGAAATTCTTCGGAATTATACCTGATCACAGGCAGTACTTGTACTGATCAACGGGGAACCGTGGGCCGTGTACCTCAATTTAACGAAAGTGATCAAAGACTCTTTCGTGCGTTTTGTTGCTAACTGTTTTATGCAGGTACGCCCGACGTTTGCAGCTGATCAGAATGGAGCGGTCAATCCATTGCCGCATGCTCACACAACACATTCATTTCCAAGGAAATCATGATTAGTGTATCAATGGCTCTGATATTTTCACTCCATGCTTCTGCTACGCTGCTGCCAATATCATGAATCAACGAAAACTTCCGCTACTCTGATATGAAGAAATCATGATCCAGAATGTGAGCATGTCGGTCCGAAATTCACAACATCACATTAATACCAACACCGCAATGGATGTCTAAGAGATTTATGATTGCTGACGATCTCAAAGCTGACTCAAAACTCATTATCACGTGGATCAGTAAAAGACCTCCACTTGGATTATCCAAACATGCAATGAGAAGATTCAATGACTACGAGCTTCAGAGCAAAGTACTACATCAAGAATGCAAGAACAATCTTTTAATGTAATTAATTGGCTCCTGACGGTCAGTCTTTTATCACACAAGTCAACCACTTGTGAATGGTCAACCGTAATAAAATCCAAACAGTCTGAAACCAAAGCAATTAAGTCCAGGAGAGTTTAGTGTTTCCCCAGGTCGTTAAGTCCCAACGAGCTGTGCGACTGAATAACTAAACGTGTAGTGATCGGGTGAATTTGAACAGGAAAGGGGTTATGATTGAGTGCAAGGAAGGGGAAGCATTTAATGTTACTTGGATTGTTGGGTGAGGTGGAGTGATAAGGGTGTGGGTTGTGAGCTGGAGGTGAGGGGTTATCTGGTTTTGTAGAGCAGTTGGTGAAGAGGGTGATGTTTTGGAGGGAAAAGGGGTGTGGGTTGACTGGTTGTTTGACCGGTGTTATATTAGACAGGGGGTTCACAAAGGGGGGTCAAGGTTGTATTGGCAGGGGGTCAAGTGGCAAGGGTCAAGCTTTGGTATTAATACATAAGGACCAAGTTTGTAAATTCTAAAAATTGGAGGACCAAAGTTGTACA
Source organism: Chrysanthemum seticuspe (assembly GCA_019973895.1). Lineage (NCBI taxonomy): Eukaryota > Viridiplantae > Streptophyta > Magnoliopsida > Asterales > Asteraceae > Chrysanthemum > Chrysanthemum seticuspe. The sequence continues at coordinate 229,463,272 of BPTQ01000001.1, forward strand.
TCTTCCAAAATAAACCAAGGGTGATTCCTGCCATGTCCCAATAATCCAGGGACCATACATGAGATTTCCAACAATAACATTTTTCCAGGGACCATTTTTGCAAATTCTGAAAGTGCAGGGACCAAACTTGTAAATTATTGAAACTTTTCACCAAAGGATTAAATATGACAACATATGATTTCAAAAGGACCTTTGGTGACTTTTCTTACAAAACAAATGCCTAGGGACTAAAATTGACAAGTTTTGAAAGTTGAGGGACTGAAACTGCCAATTATGCAAACTTTGTTCGTTTTTCAACTGTTTTTAAACATTTTGCATTTGAAACATATGAAACACAATTTTGGGATATTTTCAGTATTTTGATGCATTTCTGAGCGTTTTTAAGTGTTTTGCAGTTCAGATTTGACCAAAAATGATGAGTATTTACACACTCATCAGTAATATCTATTTGTATTCAATGTAAGTTTAATGTGTGTTGGAGGTGACCTCCCTTAAGGGGAGATTGTTAGGAATTAGAAATTCCAGGTATTAAAGAGTCGGTCACCTCAAGTATATGTATTCGTTAGAAAGCTCGTAGTCATAATTATTTTATGTTAAGTAGTATTTAGTTAAATAACACCGTGGAGGACGGACGGGTCTTTACCCACTGTATTCCTGATCCACAGCCCGTTGTGTGGCGTTTTATGTAAGACTATAAATACTCTCTACCTCCCAAGGTAGAGAGTTGGAGCTCATAATAATATCTTTCACTTTCTCTCACTAAGTTCCCTAAACCTCTAACTTTCTCTCTCTAAAACACTCTTGTACGCCCACTTGTGTAAATGGTTTGATGTGTATGTGAAATCCAATATGTCACAGATTACATAATTCATTTTGGTTTGTTTGAAACCAAAAATTGTCTGATAAAATTGGCTTTGTTCTAAACGAGTTTTTCTTGTCTGCGTTCCTGCGGGTGAAAAAGGCTTATTTTGTAGCTGCCGAATAGAGTTTTAATATGTTTCCACAACAAAGAGTATTGACAACAATAAAAAAAGGGCAAAAAAAAAAAGGCAAATTGCATAAAAAGGTACCCATCTTAGGTTCAATTTCAATTAAAGATCCTACTATTTTTTTTCCCTCAATTTAAGGTACCCGACCTTTTCTTTAGGGCCAATTTAGGTTTTTTTCTAACTTTCGTTACCCATTTTGTTTGTAAATTACATGTTTAGTCCTTGAGTTTGTATAGGCATTTAATGTTTGGTCCATTTTTGTCCGTTTTTATACATTTTCGTCCGTTTTTATATGTTTTCGTCCGTTTTTGCACGTCTTCGTCTGGTTTTGCACGTTTTCGTATGTTTGCGTTTGTTTTACACGTTTTCGTCCGTTTTTACACGTTTTCATATGTTTTTTACGTTTCGTCCTTTTTTGCACGTGTTCGTCTGTTTTTACAAGTTTTCATCTGTTTTTTCACGTTTCAGCCCGTTTTACCCCGTTTTCGCCCGTTTTTGTTTGTTTTCATTTTTACATGTTTCCATCAATTTTTACATGTTTCTGTTTGTTTTTGTACGTTTCTGTCTGTTTTTACATGTTTTCGTCCGTTTTTGCACGTTGTTGTCCATTTTTACATGTTTCAGTCCGTTTTTACACGTTTCGGTCTGTTTTTACACGTTTTCGTCCGTTTTTGTCTGTTTTCGACGTTTCGTCCGTTTTTACACATTTTTATACACACATTTATACACGTTTTATACACGAGTTTAAAAGGTGTAAAATTGGACGATAACGTGTAAAACAAAAGAAAATGTGCAAAAACGGACGGAAACGTGGTAAAAAGGATGGAAACGTGCAAAAACGGACGGAAACGTGCAAAAACGGACGAAAATTCGAAACAGACAAAAACGTGTAAAAACGGACGAAAAGTCGAAAACAGGCGAAAACGTGTAAAAATAGAAGAAAACGTGGAAACTTGCAAAAACAGACAAAATATCGAAACGTGTAAAAACAGACGAAATCGTGTAAAAACAGTCGAAAACGTGAAAAAAGAGATGAAAACGTATAAAAACTGATGAAAACGTGTATAACAGACGGAAACGTGCAGAAACAGACAGAAACGTGCAAAAACAGACGGAAACATGTAAAAACGGATGGAAACATGTAAAAACAGACGAAAACGTGCAAAACGCACGAAAACGTGTAAAAACGAACGAAACGTGTAAAAACGGACGAAAACGTATAAAAAGAACGAAAACGTATGGAAACGGACGAAAATGGACCAAACACGAAATGCCTAACTCAAAGACCAAACATGTAATTTACTAACGAAAATGGTTAACGGAAGTTAGAAAAAAAAGCTAAATCGGCCCAAAAAAAATTCGGATACCTTAAATTAAGAATATATATATATATATATATATATATATATATATATATATATATATATATATATATATATATATATATATATATATATATATATATATATATATATATATATATATATATATATATATATATATATATATATATATATATAGTAGGAATCCAGTGAGAAGTAAATTTAAATAAGAAGTGGTGAGAAGTGACCAAAATCACGTATTTGAGATGCAACGACTTGCATTAGATGCATTTCTATTCATATAGATGCAACATCTTGAGTTTCGAAAGTTAATTTGATGTATAGATGGTGCAAATTGATTTTCATGATTTCGGCACGTGTAGAGGAAAAAAAACAAGAGAAATCATGAAATGCATCTAATATACGTATATGCATCTGATTAAAAGCTAAAAAACACACTATGGTGCGTTATAATGCATCTAAGATTATAGTGATGCATCTAATTTAGGTCGGTGCATCTCGGATTTGCGGTTATAGCTCTTCTTATTCCTTCTTATTTTAAGTAATCTTCTTATTTGATCCTAATATATATATATATATATATATATATATATATATATATATATATATATATATATATATATATATATATATATATATATATATATATAACAGGAGGCATTTGGCATTAATGTCATCTCAATGCCAAATAATCAAATTTCATGCCACATAAGCATTTGTTGTCCAACTAAGCAATATTTTTATCCACCTAAGCACTAATTGTAAATTTTTAATTTTTAATATTTTTTTATATAAATTTCGGATTTTTCAATGTTTTTGAAAATTGTTTATAAAAAAGGTGCCTTGCAAGGATTGAACCTTGGTTGTTTTGATAAATAACTTGTGTGTTTACCACTTAGGCAACAAGTTATTTTGATAATTATGTTGCATATTATAATCTATAAATGGCTATAATTTTATTGGAATCTTATACTAAATACAATTTATCTACAAAAATTATATTAAGTAATTATCTCTTTAAAAACTTATTATACATATCTTTTCATTAAATATATATTTTTCTTAATTCATTCATTATATATTTTTTTTACAGAACCCTAATATCATTCGGTTCCACCATTTTTTTTCAAAACTCTAATATCATTGTTTACAGGTTCAAACAATACATTATAGTTTATGTTTATGTTCACAAACAGTAGTTTCATGTTTATGTTTACCGTTGTTTATGTTTACAGGTACCATGCATGATACAATAATGGACACCACAATAACAACAATGTTAGTCATAGAGGTGTATAGATATCAAGTGAGCACTTATCACATCCCTTATCTTACTGCTGGTGCAGGCATATCAGACTCTCTGATCGAAAGTCCAGCAACTGGTGCGCAAATAACAATAATACGACAGGTCGCGACTATGCAGGCAGACTCTGTTCAGCGCTTAACACCAACATTTGCGTGCAGAGGCCGGTGTACAGGTGATTCATTGTTTATGTTACCATTTTGTAACCTCCCTGTTTACCCACCCATTGTAAAATATCCTGCAGTGAATGCACAATGTGGAATGTAAATACAGTATCAAATGTGTACGTAGTAAGTGATTTCCAAAATTGTCAATGTAGGTTTTATCGGGAACACGCCATGTACCTCCAGTAACAACAGCTGCGGAGGCAAGAAGAGGGCCACTGCTGGAACATCACGCCTAGGACAGTGTCCACACATGCATGTTGGTGATATGCAATGAACCCCTGATTCCGTACAACTTTAAAAAAATCTGACAAATATGTGGAAAACTAGAAGGGGGGGTTGAATAGTTTTGCTGATTTTAAGTTGATTTCAAAAACTTTAGATTCGATATTATGTGAAATCGTATGGATGTTGAGAACGTATAGATCTAATGATAATGCAAGCAAATAAATAAAGATAAGGGATAGAAATGACACAACCGATTTATAGTGGTTCGGCTACAAGGACACCTTCCTTGCCCTATGATGAGTGTGTAAATACTCATCATTTTTAGTCAAATCTGAACTGCAAAACGTCTAAAAATGCTCAGAAATGCATCAAAACACTGAAAATATTCCAAAATGGCATTTTATATGTTTCAGATGCAAAATGTTTAAAATCAGATGAAAAATGAGTAAAGTTTGCACAATTGGCAGTTTCAGTCCCCCAAGTTTCAAAAGTTGTCAAAAACAGTCCCTGAGCACATAATTTCAAAAGTAAAATCACCAAAGGTCCTTTTTAAATCATAACTTGTCATAATTAGTCCTTTGGTGAAAAATATAAAAAGTTTGAGAAAATTACAAGTTTAGTCCTTCAACTTTGAAATTTGGCAAAAATGGCCCCTGGAAAGTTTGAAAATGGCAAGATTGGTCCTTGTACTTTTTATGATTGCCACTTTTGGTCCCTTGAAACATCTTTGAGATAATGGCAGCAATGGTCCTTTGATTTTTGAGAATTTACACTTATGGTCCTTGTCATTTAAACCCTTGTCATACCCCTTTTTGGCCTGCCTATCATTTTGGACCCCTGTCTTTAACCAATTTGAACCCCCCTTCTATTATTAATACTTGGGTCAAATCTGGTCAAAATATCCCACCCGCCAAAAGTCTCACCCTCTCAACTACTTCCTGCAACTCAGCTACAACCCATCCCCCCTCCTCAAACTCCACTCAACCATGTCCCATCCACCTTAGCTACCCTCCAATATGCATTTAATGCATCTTCCCCCCCCCCCTCACTCAACCCCAATTGTCAAATGCAAGATTTGGCGCCAAAATCCGTTTTAAGGGCCAAGATCATTTTAATCAATCCAAGGGCTGAGAAAATGGTGGGAATTCATCAGAAGAGAGAGAGAATGAGTTTGGATATAAAAGAAAGGCAAATGGAGTTAGAATGGAGAGTCTTGTAGTTTTTAATTTTCATTTAATGTCGTTTTTATATTAAAAGTTTTAGTTAAGTGAAAAGTCTGTAATTTCTTGTTTCATTGTATCAAATTAAGTGTGTTGTATCATTATTAACTCTTTCCATTTATAAATTCAAGTTATGTTAAAATTTCTTGTTCAAAGCTCACTGTTGAAATTTTCCATTTCCAAGTCTCATTCAAAAGCTTCATAAAGCTCATTTTTCAGTTTCACTAAGCCTATACAAGCTTCACATAGCTTTCTATAAGCTTGCATTTCATTTTTAAATAAAAGTGGTACTTGGTCAACGAAAGTCAAACGGGGCAAATATGATGCAGATTTGGTCAATGGGTGAAGCAGCCATGGAATTGGGTTGATATTGAGCTAGGGTAGGGGTTTGGATAGGTTAGTGGTCCATTGGTTCATTGTTTCAAGCCATAGTGGCTAGGACCCTTTGTAAGTAAATTTCAAGTTTTCTGGCATTATCTTAATTTGTAGTTAAACTTGGTTCTATTCTGTTTAAAAAGATGTATTTAGGGTAGATAGATGTAGCTTGATCATTGATTCAAGTATGTTCAGTAGTTGTCTCACTTAATTTGCATAACAGTAAGATAAAGGTGTGTTTGGATTTGCTGATAAATCTGTCCCATAGGCTTGTTCAGTGATCTAGGTTTGTTTGTTCATGCTTGTTCAGTTCATATATACTTATATCTGTCAAAGTTTTGAGCCTGCACAGGCTCAAAGTCAAAATCCATTGAAATCTATCCTAATCAGTTAACTGTTGAGATTTGGCAATGATAAAAAGTTGATTTGTGTTTAGAATTGAGAAACATAGCTTGTGTTAGTTTAATTTCACCCATTAACATCATATTCAGTCCTTGAAGTTAGCTTAAATCTCACCAAAGTCAACTGTCCATATTTCTTCAAAAGTCAAAAGTTGCAAAAATATGTTTTTGGGCAAACTACAAGGATTTTTCAAGGCTTCATTTTTGAGCCATTTTCAGTGAAACTTGGCATTCTAAAAACTTCAACTGGTCTTTATCCTTATTACCATTTTAATAGAATTTTACAATTTTCTTAAAAGCTCCATACAAGCTTCTCTTTTTAGTACCTGTTACCCTGCTCCAGGGCTTATGATAAACTGAGATTTCCTCAGTTTTGTGTAGGGTTGCATAGGGTTCATAAGAGCTTCCCAAGGTCTAATTTTTGGTGTACTTAATCTCAACCAGGTCTAGGACAAGTTCCAATTTGTAGTTTTCATTTTGAGCTTATTTTAAAGCTTGTGCTTGTGTCCAAAGTAGCTACCCAAAAACTGTTTTAGCTTATAAGTTCTAATCATCAAATCTGTGCTCATGATGAATCAGAGGTTTAAGCTTATTGTTATTTGTTGCATTTTGGTTCTTATTGCATAATATTGCTTCTGTAAACAGTTGGTGGCTTGTTGTTTTCAATTGGCTTATTCAAGTGCTTATTTATAAGCACTTGCAATAGCAGTTGCTATTTCTTACACATAAGCACTTGTTTTTCCATTTTTCCTAGCTTCCTTATATTATTTTAGAGTTTTCCTGAAATTTTCAGATTTTTCTGAGTTGATTTGCTATTTTTCTTAATTTAAAGTAGTTTTTAAGCATTTTTAATTAGCTTTTAATACAAAAAATTCAGAAAAGGTTCAAAAAAATAAGTTTTCATTTTTCTTAAGTTTAGATAAATATAAAAAGACAAAAAAATATTTTTCCATATTTTTCTTAGTTAAATTTGTATTTTTAGATAATTTAATTAGTTTTTAATAGTTTTTAATTCATAGAAAATCCAAAAATAATCAGAAAATTACAAAAATAGTTTTGAAAATTCTATTTTGATATTTTAGATTTTTCTAAGTCTTAATTTTATTTTTCTAGCTTTGTTTCCTATTTTCTTGTATTTTAAGCTATTATTTAATAGTTAAAAATAGTTTTTAATTAATAATAATTAATTAAATAGTTATAAAAATAATTTTCTTTTTCTATAAATTTTCTTTTATCATTAGGTTTGTAAAAATGTCATTTTCATATTTTTAGGACTTTTATTTCTTAGATCTCACTTTTTATTTTGTACGTTTACGTAATTTTATTTTAACGTAAGTTTTACGTTTTAAGTTTTAAACGTTCATCAATTTTAAATATAGTGATAGCGTTTATTTAATAGATTTTATCTTTTTAATTATCTTTAATTTGCATTTAAGCCGTTGTAATTTGTTGGCTTTTCTGTAGTTATAATCATAATCAAAAACTCTTTTCCGTTCAAATTCCTCGATCACTTTACGTTTGATAATCCATTGCATAGCTCGCTGGGACATAACGACCCGGGGAGACCCTATACTCCTCAGATCTTCATTGCATTCGTGCTTGAGCAGTTTTAAGCTGATTACGGTCTGCCATTCACAAGTGGCAGGCTTGAGTGATTTAGCTTGACTGTTTGGCACGCATCACCCTACTCCACTCCCCGAGTCACCTACTCGAGAGTTCAAGCACTATGTCAACAAACTCCTTCACTTGGCGGAGAAGCCTTCACAACGTTGCTTACACTTTTTCCGGTACAAAGCTAGATACCGAGTCCGTAGCACGGTGGACCAAACCAACACAACTATTACACAACAAATATGTGAAATATCAAATACAAGATCTTCGCTACAGAAATCTTGCGGAGTGACAAATCAATCAAGGACCCCTTGCTTGGATGACTTGTAGAATGCTCGTGATCTCGCCTTAGAGAAGGACCTATATGAGGATCACAAATAGAAACAAAGAAGAACAACTCTCTAGATCAAGTGATCTATATGTTAGAAGAGATTGAGAGTGTATATGAGATTTAGTAAGAAGAGGGGTAGTTTAGAATGAAGAAATGGCTCTCTATTTATAGGCAAATTTCCTCACTGTTCCCACGGATCCCACGGATCCCTTCCACTTGGGATCCGACTAGCACAAAGCTAGGGATCCGTGGAACGCTCCTCTTTGCCCATGGGTTTTTTGGTTATGGGTCATGGGTTGGTCCATGGGTTATATCTAGATTCAATGTATCTAAGTATACATTGTATCAAGTCTCTTTGGGTATGGGTTAAGATCCATGGGTTGTGATTTTTACCCATCCTAATTAACTATTACAACAAATGCTTAAGTTACTACATTTTTGTATTTAAAAGATTATATGTAAATGCTTTACAAAAATAACATGTATCCTTATAATTATACTTAAGACAACATTATATATGTTATCAACAAAACACAAAGAGATCGCAAAATATTAATAAACGTTTTTACGGTTTATTTGTATTAACAATCTCCCCCTTTTTGTTGATGACAAAATATAATGTTATGATGAGTAAAACTTAAGAATAGATGTAAGTTTTGAAAGCTCCTAAGTTTTACTTCTTCTCCCCCTTTTTGTCGAAACAAAAAATTAACCCTTGGAGGAAAAAGTAGTCTACGTATTTCTTACTCCCCTTTGACGGTAGCTCCCCCTAGTTTGGGGCGTCAAGAGAAGAAAAAAAATCCTACAAAAGAAAGTTAGTAACATGCTTAAATGATCTTATGGTTGTCGAGAATCAAGATAGGGAGCCAAGGTATGTAAACAAGGCCTTGTAATAAACGACAAATTGTAGTGGTAGTTAAGCCACTTACAAGCATGTAAAAATAAGAACAAGACTTGTTCTTGAAAAAAAAATTAATACTAAAAGTGAAAAATAGTAGTAGAGATTCCTTCCATGCTTGCATAAGGTTATGGATGGAGGTTTTGATGAGTAATGGTATTGATGCGATCAAGGATGAGGTTGAGTATGAAACGCATTTCTTCCCTAACTTCTATTGCAATTTCCCTAGTGGATTGGCAATGTTCACAATGTAAATGATGTGGGTAATGAGTGCGGAAGTTTTCCGGGTTGTTTTGATTTGAGTTATGCGGAAGTTGTGGTGGAAAAATAGGAAAATATGGATCAAAATCCGGAATGTTGGTACGTGGTGGTGGAAAAGAACCTAGATGTTCTTGTAATGTGATGGGAGCTAGAGGTGGTGATGTTTCAAGATCTTGAAAAATAGTATTTGGTGATGTGGGGGGTGTTGAAAAGACTATTTCTTTTTCTTTAGGTTGGGTAGATCTTGTTGGAGTCCTAAGGAGTTCCAAAAGAGTTATTTTAGGTGGTGATGAAGTTGGTGTACTTGTTGGTGATGAGGGTGGTGCTATAATGGAAGCATCTTGTGGTGAGTTATTTGATGAGGATGAATCATTTGAGGTTGGTTTTGCTAAACAACAAGATCGGATACTAATCCGTGCGGATATCCTAGCATTTGATTGTGGTATTTTGGATGATGGAAGTACAAAGGTTTGGATATCATGATTGTTTGTACTAGATGTTTCTCCTAAAGGGTTTTTGGATGACATGATGAAGTGTGTTTGTGAGAAGGAGATGGAGTATGCAAGCATTTTGGGAGTTATATATATAGAAAACCAACACATTGTAATGAATGCTTGACCCAAAATGTGGATTAAAATCTAATGATTAGATATGAATTCAAGGCATGTGATCATGAGAACACAAGCATTAAATAGCATACTCCCAAAAAATGAAGCAAATGTGGATTTTACATCCAAAGTGACAAAAATAGAAGTTGAAAACAGCTTCTGTATACACGGATCCCACGGATCCTTCCCTTGAGGGATCCGTCCAGCATGAAGGCTGGGATCCGTGGATCTGGTGATTCAGGCAGCACAAAATTTTTCTTTTTGAAAACATTTTTGCCTATTGTGTGCCTATATGCAAACTATTTGGAGTTGCGGTTTTTCTCGACCTCTAAAAAGGAAAAGAAAATAACTAGAGAAAAATAAATCCTAATTGAGATAACCCGAAAACAAACATTTGGTACATAAGTACGTAACATTGTGTTATCAATGCTCCTAATTCATTTTTGCTTAAATGAATGTACCCGAAAACACATATTAGTTATGTGTCCCCTTTAGCATTCAAAAGACATGAGATGCAATGAAAACGGGTTTTTACTTTGTATTAATAATGAAAAAGCGATTTGTCCTAGACGTGAGAAATTGCTTTAGTGAAATTGATACGGGAAGGTATCATCCTTTTAGAAAACATTGTGAAAGCAGGTTTTCTTTGAAAATGTGTATATAAAAAAAAATAGGAAAGCTATAAGTAAAAAAAAACTTATCTTTGGGTTTTGAAAATTCTCGTATTGTTTGTGAGTTGTGCGTGAAATAGAGATCCTAGACTCAGAAGGAAGAAGGCTAGTGTTTACATACCTTGTAGAGTCAATTAAATTATGACGTTTGTTCCATTAGACCAAGACCAAGACGAAGTAGGTTGAATTGTTCCCGCTTCAACGGTTTGGTGAGAACGTCGGCTATGTTGTCTTCGGATGCAACCTTCTCAATAGAGATGTTCCCCTTTTGAACATTGTCTCTTAGGAAGTGATGACGAATCTCTATATGCTTTGTGCGAGAATGTAATACCGGATTCTTGCTTAGGTCGATTGCACCTTTGTTGTCACATAGAATGGCTATGTCGCTTAGATGGATGTCGTAGTCTACTAACGCTTGTTTCATCCATAGTGCTTGTTGGCATGCTTTGCCGGCGGAGACGTACTCGGCTTCGGTTGTTGATATTGCAAGTGCCGTTTGTTTCTTAGAAAACCAAGATGTTAAACAACATCCCATAAAAGTACATACCCCACTTGTACTTTTTCTATCAACGTAATCACCTGCATGGTCAGAATCTGCATATACAATTGTTTCTACTCCCGTGCCCTTAGGATACCATAATCCTAATTGTGTTGTACCCTTAATATATCTAAATATTCTTTTTACGGCTTCTAGGTGTGATATTTTAGGGTCTCAGGTTGAAACGAAACAAAACAAGCTACTTTGGTTTTGAACTTGAGACCTTAATGTTCGTTCGTTTAGCTTTCCTATGACTTTATCTACGGGGTGATCTTTGGACTCTTTAATGTTTACTATTTTATCATTTAGAGTTTCTTCTTCTTCACTTATCTTTTTCTTTATTACTATGGCTTCACTTTCTATAACCTCGTCATCGACAAGAGGTGGAGATGGTTTGGGTGGACTTTCATCAAATTTTATATTTAATGACTCTTCTACCTTCATTGATTCTTTGTTTAATATGACGTAAGCCTTGCTATTTGGCGAATAACCTAAAAAGATACCTTCGGTTGATTTAGGATCAAATTTTGTAAGGTAATCTTTAGTGTTAAGAATAAAACATTTACTACCAAAGACTCTAAGGTGATTTAACGTAGGCTTTTTGCCTCGAAATAACTCGTATGGAGTTTTTCCTAAAATTGGTCTAATCAAGACTCGATTGAGTATATACGTTGAAGTATCAACGACATTACACCAAAACTTTTGAGGTATGGATTGTTCATTAAGCATGGTTCGACTCATTTCTTGTAGAGTTCTATTCTTTCTTTCTACTACCCCATTCGATTGTGGAGTGCGTGGAGCCGAGAAGTTGTGAGTAATACCATTAGCGTCACAAAAAGCTCTGAATTGCACTTCATTATCGAATTCCCTACCATGATCCGTCCTAATAGACACTATGGGTTTTCCTAGTTGTCTTTGGATCTTTTTGCTTAATATTTCAAAATAGTTAAAGGTTTCCGTTTTGTTCTTTAAAAATTTTGTCCAAGTATACCTAGAGTAGTCATCCACTATTACCAAAGTATAGTAGTTGCCTCCATAACTTTGGATAGCGGATGGACCAAATAAATCCATATGTAGTAATTCTAGACACTTAGTTGTGGACACCATGTTTTTAGCTTTATGACTCGAATGAACTTGTTTTCCTATATTACAAGCATCACAAAAATGATGTTCATATTTTAACTTAGGTAGGTCACTTACTAGATCTTTGGATGATAGCGATTGAAGAAGTCGCATGTTGGCGTGACCCAATCTTCGATGCCATAAGGTCGAAGTATCATCCATAGAGGTAAGACATAGTTTGTCTTTAGGTTCATTACCGATTTTAATGACATAGACTCCATGTTTCCTAATTCCTTTTCCTATGGTTATGCCATTTTTAAGTATCTTACTACCGGTTTCGGTAAAAAGTACATTGCACTTTTTATCACATATTTGTCCTATACTTAAGAGATTAAAGTTTAGGTTTTCTATGTGACACACATCGTTAATGGTTAGAGATTTGTTAGAAACCGTACCTTTACCGATGATTCTACTTTTGCTATTTCCAAACACCACATTACCTCCATTTACGGATTCATATGTGGAGAATAGATCCCTATTGCCGGTCATGTGCCTCGTGCACCCGCTATCCTTGACCCATTCATCGGGGTCTAGGTCGACCTTTAAGCACACCTAAAACAATAATAAACTCAAAAGTTTGGTCCCCATTTATTCATGGGTCCATTAGTGTTAAACATTCCATTCATGTTAGACATGTATGGATAAGATGAGTATTCATTCCATGGAGCAAAGTTTTGAAAAGAGAAACCGTTTTGCATATTAGGGTTCCATCCCATTTGATGGTTACTTCTTAGATAAACGTTATTAGGTCTCCTAGATGCATTATGTTTTTGAAAAGATGGTGCTTTGTTTCTTGCAAAAGTAGGATTATTTTTTGGAGGTGGATGTCTAGTGGTGACATGAGTTGGTTTCTTCCTATTTACGATAACGAACTCGGTTCTAGATGATGAGGCTATGTTATTACCACTAGTTGTCACAGCAGATCCACGGATCCCAGTTTGTAAACTAGCCGGTTCCCTTTTTAAGGGATCCGTGGGATCCGCCACAACAGTGGCTGGTTTTTCTAACTCTTTAACAAATTTTGTTTCTTTACTTTCACTAGTTGATGGATCAAGTTGTTGTATACCTAGACCCTTTTGGTTGTTGCCGGTTTTAACACCATCGAGTATTGTATCTAAGGTGTTTGTACTCATTCTAGCAATTTTAGAATCTAAATGATCAACTAGTGTTTGAAGTTGAACACAAAGTTCACATTCATCACTTGCTATTTTACCCTTTTCCAAACGTTTTAGTTTTGCTTTTAATTCTATGACTTCTTTATCTAAACGTTGGTTTTGACTCTTTAAAAGCTTGTTTTTGTTAATTAGTTTTAAGCTAATATTGCATAGTTTATCATATTCATTATGCAATGAGTCGTCATCAAGTGATGAACTACTATAGTATTCGTGACATACCTCGTCATTTGCCATGAGACAAATTTCTTCGTCCTCCTCGTCGCTCATTCCCCACGTGCCGCTCACGAATGCCTTTTGATCATCCCGTTTGGGACACTTACTAATAAAGTGGTTTGGGTCCCCACATTTAAAGCAAGTACGATCATCCTTTGGCTTCTCGTCCTCTTTGCTTTTCCGAAATCCTTTCTTATCGTCATACGGTTGTTTGACGTATCTACCCTTTCTTCTAAAGAACTTTTTAAAGTCCCTTACCGCCATAGCGTACTCTTCGTCGTCACTAGTCGAAGATGAGTTCTCCTCATCGCTCGAAGCCTTTTTGGCTTTAAGGGCAAGAGATTTGTGTTTCTCTTTCACCTTTGAAGCTTCGGAATCTTTAGCAAGGACAAGCTCGTAGACTTTTAGGTTGCCTATGAGTTCATCGAGGGTGAGGATTGTCAAATCTTTTGACTCTTCGATTGCCGTCACCTTGGATCTCCACTTCGATGGAAGTGCCCTTAGATATCTCCTAACATGGTTACGCTAGAAAAGGATTCATCAAGTGCTTGTAAAGATGTAATAATAGTATTAAAGTTAGCAAATGAATGATCTATAGTTTCCTCATCCGATGTTGAAAATTGTTCATATTGTTGAACAAATAAATCAATTTTATTATTTTTAACTTGTTGGTTGCCTTGATGAGTTATAACTAAAGAATTCCAAATTTCTTTAGAGGTTTTAAGCATAGAAATTCTTTCGAATTCCTTTTTCGGTAAAGCATTATATAAAACCATTTTTGCTTCACTATTTTTAGAAAGCTTTTTCTTCATTTCATCATTTAGTTTATCATGAGGTATGTGAACTAAATTTCCTTTATCATCATTTGAGGTGGCCTCAAAATCACCTTCAACAATAATGTACCAAAGATCAATATCTTTAGACTTCACATATGTTTCGAATCTATTTTCCAATATATAAAACCATTAGTTTCAAGTAGTGGTGGTCGTTGCATAGATTGCCCTTCCTTATAATTTTCAGAACCCATAGTGATCGAAAAGTTTTTAAAATACAATTTTATTTTAAAACTTTTATAAACTTAGCTCTTGATGCCAATTGTGGAAAACTAGAAGGGGGGGGGGTTGAATAGTTTTGCCGATTTTAAGTTGATTTCAAAAACTTTAGATTCGATATTATGTGAAATCGTATGGATGTTGAGAACGTATAGATCTAATGATAATGCAAGCAAATAAATAAAGATAAGGGATAGAAATGACACAACCGATTTATAGTGGTTCGGCTACAAGGACACCTTCCTTGCCCTACTCCACTCCCCGAGTCACCTACTCGAGAGTTCAAGCACTATGTCAACAAACTCCTTCACTTGGCGGAGAATCCTTCACAACGTTGCTTACACTTTTTCCGGTACAAAGCTAGATACCGAGTCCGTAGCACGGTGGACCAAACCAACACAACTATTACACAACAAATATGTGAAATATCAAATACAAGATCTTCGCTACAGAAATCTTGCGGAGTGACAAATCAATCAAGGACTCCTTGCTTGGATGACTTGTAGAATGCTCGTGATCTTGCCTTAGAGAAGGACCTATATGAGGATCACAAATAGAAACAAAGAAGAACAACTCTCTAGATCAAGTGATCTATATGTTAGAAGAGATTGAGAGTGTATATGAGATTTAGTAAGAAGAGGGGTAGTTTAGAATGAAGAAATGGCTCTCTATTTATAGGAAAATTTCCTTACTGTTCCCACGGATCCCACGGATCCCTTCCACTTGGGATCCGGCTAGCACAAAGCTAGGGATCCGTGGAACGCTCCTCTTTGCCCATGGGTTTTTTGGTTATGGGTCATGGGTTGGTCCATGGGTTATATCTAGATTCAATGTATCTAAGTATACATTGTATCAAGTCTCTTTGGGTATGGGTTAAGATCCATGGGTTGTGATTTTTACCCATCCTAATTAACTATTACAACAAATGCTTAAGTTACTACATTTTTGTATTTAAAAGATTATATGTAAATGCTTTACAAAAATAACATGTATCCTTATAATTATACTTAAGACAACATTATATATGTTATCAACAAAACACAAAGAGATCGCAAAATATTAATAAACGTTTTTACAGTTTATTTGTATTAACAAAATAAATGGTGTATCGATTAGTTGATTTCGAAGCATGATATGTATGCATTACAAATACATCTTAATGGTGCACCTATTTTTTTTGTTGTCTTTAGTCACAAAGTATCCCAATAGAGATAGCTAGAAGTCTAAAAGCTAAAATGGGTGTATCGTGATATATTTATTCGCCACTGATAAACAATCCGAGACACCTTTTAAATTGATTATTTTAAACCCATTCTTAATGGACTTGACGTTACAAGTTTTACCTTTGGGTTAAATGCAATGCTTTATATAACCAAGCATTTTGCTTAAAGCTGGTTCTTAAATACATGTGTGGGACATCCTACAGTTCAAGTTGGTTCATTCAGTGAATAGATATTACAGTGAATTGATTATTTTTATTGGCTTTTTAGTGAAGAGATACTATGTTTGGGATGGATTAATATATAATACTTGGAATGTCACAAGTTCTCAATGGTTGTTTGGGGTGGATGCCACAGATACATGGGAAAAAATACTTCAAGCACACGTAGATGTAACCTCTGTTATTTCTTCTTCCTCTCTTAATATGTGTGTGATGAAAACTAACAAAACTTGGATCCAACATATGCTTTATTAATATGGGTGTCTAGGCATTTTGTCTAATATTTATGAGCTGGTTAAGGTATACATATGTTTTGGATCCTCTGTTCTCATAACCATGTACTAAATTTAAATGTCCAGGCGTATAGTTTGAGGAGTAAAGGCTCTAGCATGAATATTTATTTATAATATGTGCAAGTATTATGAGAAGCCTAGATGTTAAATTTTTTTAAATAAATAAGCATGTTTGGATTTGAAGTTAAAAACAAATTTGTTTTCTTTGTTGATAATACTTTGTATTATTGTATGAATCAAATAAAAGTCACCAACTATATATATAAATAACGGCGAAGAAGGAGAGGTATGATTTTAATGTGTAATTTCTTAATGATACTTCATATGATAAGCAATATGATTTTAATATGTAACTTTTCTGTGGAAAACTAGAAGGGGGGGTTGAATAGTTTTACCAATTTAAAACTTCCTTTTAAATATTTAGATCGACTTATGTCAATCTATTTGGTTGTTTATGTTGGACGTTGATAGGTAGATATATAAACGTGTAATGAAAGATAAAGAGTAAGAAGCACATCACCACGACACAAGTATTTATAGTGGTTCGGCTACAAGGACACATTCCTTGCCCTACTCCACTCCCCGAGTCACCTACTCGAGAGTTCGTAAGCACTACACCAATCTCCTTATGGCGGAGAAGCCTTCACAACGTCGCTTAACCTTTTTTCGGTACAAAGTTAAATACCGAGTTCTTTCACACCAAGGCGAACCACACCTAACACAATGTCGCCTACCCTTTATACGGTGCTAGGCTAACCACCGAGTTCTTTCACACCAAGGAGAACTAATCCTATCACAACGTTGCCTACCCTTTATTAGGTACTAGGCTAAGCACCTAGTTCCATTACTATGGAGGAACTACTACCCTTCATGACATAACACCTAATCTCAAGGAGATCTACTCCTTGTTACAACACCATCAAGGATATCACCATACTTGTAAATAAACAAATACTTATATGTATAACGATGCACCTCATCGATTATACAACCTAAGCATTCTTCCCAAATGCTACTTGATTTGATTCTTCGGCATCCTTCACTAATGCCTTTGACACAACGCTTGACACCCTTCACTTATGCCTTCGTCTTGACACCTTTAGCATTCTTCACTAATGCTTTGACACGGATGATGAGCACCTTTCACTAATGCTTTCATCTTGACACTTTTGGCATTCTTCACTAATGCCTTCAACCCAACATCTATGGAGAAAGGTAGAACTATCAACAAGAGAACCTTAGTTGTCTTGATGATGACGAAGCATGGCAACTCATGGACTTGAGCTTGCTCGTCTTCAAGAAGTGGTGATCTTGCCTTTAAGAGGAACCTAGAAGATCACACAAAAACAAAAGACAAACTACATAGATCAATTGGATATGAGGTTAGAGGGTTATAATACTTGGGGGAAGTATGTGTGTAAAGTGATGATTAGAAAGGAAGAAATGGCTCTCTATTTATAGAGAAAATTCTCAACTGTTCCCCGAATCCCACCGATCCCTTCCACTTGGGATCCAGCTAGCACAAAGCCAGGGATCCGTGGAACGCTCCTCTTTGCCCATGGTTATTTTTGGTTATGGGTCATGGGTTATGGGTTGATCCATGGTTTTCTTTTTAGATACAATGAACTTGGTTAAGTGGTATATATAAAACCATGGGTTATGGGTCAATATCATTTGCTAGTTTTTACCCATTTTAGTATTAACATGTTTTTACCCATTTTAGTATACTTAGTTTAAGTATGTGCTAACCCAATATGTAAACATTAGTTGTTGTACATATATATCTAAATCATAAAATCACTTATACTTGTTTTAGTGTTTTATGTGAAAACGTAAGTGTGTTAGGAAACTATTAACTCAAACTATTTACGTATTTTATTTGTTTCGTTAAAATGATTTTACGTTTGTTATCGACAAAACATTAGAAGATCGTAAAATATAAATAAACGTTTTTACGGCTTATTTGTATTAACAATCTCCCCCTTTTTGTTGATGACAAAACATAAAATTATTTTAAGGAAAAGCTAAAATTCGTAAAAGTTTGAATTTGTAGTTTTTACTTTCTTTTCCCCCTTTTTGTCGAAACAAAAAGTGTTAAAAGAAACTAACACAATTTTTATAAGAAAAGGTATGTAAAAATGTAAAGAGAGCAAGTGACGGGAATGGTACTCGTCTTAACTCCCCCTTGACGAGTCCATCCCTTTGAAAGGGCGTCAAGGACATAACGTAAAATAAACTAATTGTGTTTGCAATTAAGTTTGCAAATGGTTCGTCTAAGTGAAGAAAACGTGCTCCCCCTTGAAGATTGTAAAGTTTCAATGGGGTGTAATGAAGTATAGTCCAAACTCGGATTAAGTTGCAAATGTTTTTGCAATTTCGTTTGACACAAAGCTCCCCCTAGCTTTATGGTGTCAAAATCTTCATGTGTTATTTTGAAAATCTACAAAGTAAAGGTTAGAAAACAAGAGTATAGTGCATAATTTCCTGCAAATAAAACTCAAGTTAGTAGAAATTTGTGCTTCTGATCCACGGATCCCACGGTTCCCTTCTTGAAGGGATCCGTCTAGGCATTATGGAGGGATCCGGATGTCTGTTGACAGTTTCTTCAGCAATGAGAGTGTTCCAATCAATGCTAATGAATATGTGAGGTAGTATATGATATATCAAGCACAACACATAAAGCACATAACAACTATGGCAAAAGAAAAATATTCATTCAATAAAAACATGAGATGATCAACCAAATCTTTAAAACTAAGAGAATGAACCATTCATACAAGCGCTACTAATGCTAATGATTTATCCAAACTTTAGATTCAACTAAAATCTTAATGATGATCAATGATGAGATGAGTTTTCCTAAACATTCTAAGTTTAAGCTTGTGACTATGATGCTCATTGTAGTTTAGGCTTGTTGACCTCTTCGAAACGTTCGAGGAGGTGATGAAACATGAAACGTTGCTCTTCACGTAGTTCATGTATCAATCTTTCAACATGTTTACAATGATAGCAATCCTTGTCATGGTTTTGAGTTTCTTGAAGTGGAAGTTCAAGTGAAGTGGGTTGAGGATCTTCAAATGAAGGGGGATTTGGTGGAGGCTCATTAAGTGATGGCTCTACAATGTTTGAGGGTGGAGGTAAAGAAGCATCAACTTCCATGTGGTCGGGTGGTTGCCTTTGATGTCTTCTCATAATCCAAAATGGACTATTGGGAGGAATGATAGAGTTTGCTTTTAGAGCAAGTGTTGATTCAACACATTGATTTTGTTGCTCAATCTTTTCAAGTGAATTTGTTGGTAATGGTGAAAGATGAGATGGCCAAGAAGGTAAATCTTCTACATTGTGAGAGTGTGGAGATGATTGTGAAGTGGCTCTATGCACTAATGATGTTGGTTGAGTTATGGAGGGTATGTTTGGTATAGTAGAGTTTGGTGATGAAATCCTAGTGGGAACACTCTTCTTGGGGATTAGTTTGATTGGTTTCCTTGGTGTAGGGGAAATCCTAGCATTGGTGGACTTAACCGGAGATGATTCGGTTGAGGAAACTTCGTGTATGATTCTAGTAAGTTTCTTGGGTGGTTCTTGAGTGGATGAGTTAGCACTAGGAGCCTTTCTCATGATGAAATGACTAAGGGAGATGGTTACAATTGCTGATAATTGTGTTTGTGTTTGATGACTAAAGTGTTCTTAGCAACATGGCTTATAAAGGGAAGAACTTGGCAATTGTATTTAAGACTTAATCCACTAATGTTCTTTGAAATGTGATGATTAACATGCACAAGGTTGAGGTTCAGAGTTTCACTGATCTAGGAACTCATTTAAGATGAGATGGAGTGTTTGAGTTAGGAAGATGAGTTTAAATGATTGTTTTAGCAATGTTTGATATAAACTGTCACCCGGATCCCACGGTTCCCTCCTTGAAGGGATCCGGCTAGGCTATTCCTAGGGATCCGGCTCTCAGCAGTTATGACAGGTTTGAAATGAGGTTTCTAAGAGCTAAAGCCTATCTTATTTGGAGTGTTTCAGTTCTCCTAAGTGTTTTAGGATGAGATGATACTTGAATGATCAAAGGTAATAAGTGTTATAGCAAATGATTGCTTCTTATGGAAAGGAGATGGGACAAGATGACTACCAATGGATGTCCAAGGATAACACTAAGAGTTTTGTGATGTTAAGTCATAATAAATGATCCTAGTGATCAGATTTAAGCTTGAGATAAAATTTGAAAAATTCTTAAAAATCACAAGAATTGAAAAAACTAATTTTTGTCTGACTTTGAGATAAAAATAATTGGAAACAAATTTTCTAAATTTGTTTAATTTGTCCACTTAAGTGTTTTGAAAGATGAGAAACATTTTGTGAGTTATTGAGGTGGAAATATGGTGAGCTTTGATGTGTTGATAAATCAAGAGGTATTTTGACTAAGATCTTAAGTAAGCCTTTAGTGAGTCTAAGCTTTTCTCATCCTTGAAGTGGTTCTAGTTGGATTCTAAAATCATATGCTTAGCTAATGAGATGTTATCTAGAAAGTTATCTTGATGCAAGAAATGTTGTATTGCTGATCTGATGTCACGGATCCCACGGTTCCCTCAAGGGAGGGATCCGGCTAGACTAATCCTAGGGATCCGGCATCTGCAGATCAGAATCTACCCAGAAATGATGTGCAGATTTTGCACACTAATAAATCTATAAATAAAGCAATAGGAACAAGCATGTCATCACAAAACACCACTTATAAAAGTATGATAAAGTAACAATATCCAAATTTCCATAAACCAAAAGAGCTAAAACGTAATCATCCAAACATAAAATAAACGAAAATAAGCACATTCCTATTGTCTCTTTCGTCAATCCTTTCTTTTCCTTTTTGACGGCTTAGTGAGGTTGTAAGCGATGTTTTGAATCATGCCCCTCAAATGTTTAAATTCCGCGGTCTCGTTTGGAATGGTTGGAAGTTGTTCGTGGTATTCAAGGATTTCCAATTTGATGTTGGCTACAGGGTCGACATCTTCCTCATCTTCATCTTCTTCTTCACCGGCCGAGGAGTCCGAGAGAGCTTTAGGTTTCTTTCCATTGACCTTGAAGCGTTTAGAGGGTATTTTGGTAAGAGGTAGCATTACATGATCGGCAAGGAAATGATCATTGTTCATAGGGGATGGTTGCAATGCACTAACATACTTACAAAGTCGTGTTAGGAGCATACCATATGGAAGTACCATGTTGGAAGCTTTGAATACCCCAGCCATTCTCTTTACCATGTAATAGGCGAGATTAAATGGCTTTTGGTGGATAAGACAATAGATCATTTGCACAAGACATGCGTTTGGATGATCTTTGTTTCCAACTAGGCTTATGACGTTTTCCCTAAGGATTTCTTCCCATTTTCTAAACATGGGATGGATTTCAAAAAGTTCCATTTGAAAGGGATTACGGTGAATGAGCTTCTTGTTTCGGTCGAAACGGGATTGGTCGGCTCTTATTTTGAAAATGGTGTCTCGGATGGTTTCGGGTTCATCAAGAGGAGTATGGTACATTGGTTTAGAATCGAGTGCAAGGTTTTGAGTGTTAATTGCCCAATCTTGAGAATACATACAAATTCCTTCACAAGGAATGCGAAGAATTTGAGCAAAGGTGTTGAGAGGAAGAGTGAAGTTTTGTTTATTGATGATGAAAGCGATTGAAATGCTATCATCGATGTTTCGAATGATCCTAATGCTTCTATAAAATTCAAAGATAAAGACCGGACAAATTTGTTCATCAATGTCAAGAAGACAATCAAAATTGATTGCCGAGAAGACTTGACGAATGTCGGTATCTTCAAGGAAACATTCCTTGATTACACGACCTTCATGGATAAGTCGTTTTTCGAGCTTTTTGAAGACCTTGCGGTCGATTTTTGAGAATTCCTCATTACGATAATAATGAGTAAGGTAGTGAACGGTATCATGATGATCTTGTTGAGTAGCTTTAGGCATGGTTGGTCCTAAAAACACAAATTTTTCAATTAGGTAAAGTTAGTTGTGGTGGGTTTTTGGTTTTGATTTGTATTAACAATGTTGTGAACACAATGTGATCTTAGTTATGTTAAAAGTCCCTTTTCATGATTAATTTTGAAAACCCTAATTAAAATAATTGATCAGAGATTTGTGAAACCATAAACCCTAGAATTAGGATGATGAGAATTAAAACAAGTTAATGTAATTACTTACAATTGTGTTCTAGGAAGGAATACTTGAGGTAATGGAATCCAATTAGGATGAAGTCAGTGGTGTATTCGTTTTTGTGTTTTGTGAGTAGGGGAAAAGATCAATGGTTATTTTTTTTGAAAGCGTATAACTGAGTTCTGTTCCACGGTTCCCCTGGATCCTTTGTATTTGGGATCCGGCTACTGTGGAAAGAAAAAAAGTTGTTTGGCATTATTTTTGTAGTAGGCTTATAAATTATCTTACTAAAAGATAGTTCAGAGGTATTAGATGAAGATTGTTTTTGGATGACGGCTTTTGATGAATCACATATCGAGGGTTCATAAGTGATGACGGCGTTAGTTTGACGAATCAAAAGGAATACTTTTCCCGATGATGAAAAAGACGGAAAAGTGACGAACGAGACTTCTACGATGTTAGTGATTATTAAACAAAGAGAACTTATGAGATAAATTGAACTCATGTAACCTATCTAATAAAAAGTAAAACATACATCTATGCTTCTTGGTTTGGCATAATACCAAAAATACTTCATGAGCTTTTAAAGTAATCCTTTGTACTTGGTGTACGTAAGTTGTGATTACTTTTTAAATCCTTCCTTGAGTGTTGACTTCATTATTCTTTGAATGAAGAAATTGGAGAGATTCTAGCATGAAGATTTCTTGGAAACAAAAGTTGTTAGAATAATCTATCAATGTCCAACAAAATGATTTAAAAGAAAATATGACAAAAAAAAAATCCTTCTTTGTAGTTTTCAAACATACACGGATCGTATCAAGTCTTTAAAGTACAACATACTTTAAGAAACTTGGTAACGAAGCTCTGATACCAATTGTGGAAAACTAGAAGGGGGGGGGGGTTGAATAGTTTTACCAATTTAAAACTTCCTTTTAAATATTTAGATCGACTTATGTCAATCTATTTGGTTGTTTATGTTGGACTTTGATAGATAGATATATAAACGTGTAATGAAAGATAAAGAGTAAGAAGCACATCACCACGACACAAGTATTTATAGTGGTTCGGCTACAAGGACACCTTCCTTGCCCTACTCCACTCCCCGAGTCACCTACTCGAGAGTTCGTAAGCACTACACCAATCTCCTTATGGCGGAGAAGCCTTCACAACGTCGCTTAACCTTTTTCCGGTACAAAGCTAAATACCGAGTTCTTTCACACCAAGACGAACCACACCTAACACAACGTCGCCTACCCTTTATACGGTGCTAGGCTAATGATGAGTGTCTAAATACTCATCATTTTTGTATCAATTAAACTGCAAAAACATCTAAAAACACTCAGAAATGCATCAAAATGATAAAAATATCACAAATAAGTGTTTTATGTGTTTTAAATGCAAAAATATCAAAATCTGGTGAAAAACGTATCAAAATTGCATAATTGGCAGTTTTAGTCCCCCAAGTTTCAAAAGTTGTCAAAAACAGTCCCTGGTAAATCTAAATAAAGAGAAATGTTATTCAAGGTCCCTGAAATATTATAATTTGTCAAAAATGGTCCTTGAATAAATCTTTTGTAAAATGGCAGAAAAGGTCCCTGAACTTTCAAAATTGTCAAGTTTGGTCCCTGGAAAATTGCAAAATGACAGACTTGGTCCTTGTACTTTTGAAGCTTGTCAATATTGGTCCTTGTATTAACTTTGAGAAAATTACAGGAATGGCCCCTCAAGTTTGAAGAATTACATGTTTAGTCCTTATCATTAATATGCCTTGTCAAAACAATTTTGGACCCTATCAAAGCCCATATGACCCCTGCCATTTTAACCCTTGACCCTTCCATTTGACCCCTTGGTCAAACTCAAGTCAAACAGGCAGTACCTTTCCCTCCCATCAGGTCTTCTCTGCCAAATGCCTGCAACTCCTCTGATACACTCAACCCACTCTCCAATTCCATCTCCCAACACCTTATCCACTCACCCTCATCATATACCTAGCCACCCCCCCTAGTTGCAGTCAAAGAGTCAACACAAAGTCAAAATTAGGCCTTCCCGCCAAAATGGAAATTTGGCCAAAACACTCATTAGTCTCCCATTGGCTCTCAAGAAAGGTGGGAATTGATCTGAGGACACGTGGTAACCATTTCAGAGCTATAAAAAGGAAGAAGAAAGCCAGAAACAAGTGTAGTTTAGTTTTGATTTTTCTCTTGTATGTCGTTTTTAACATTTATGCTTTAATTTAAGTTTAAAGATGTAATCTTTTGTTAAATTGTATTCAAACTAAGTTGTTTAATCAATACAATCTGTTTTCAAGTGATAATTCAAGGCTTTTCTTAAAATTCAAATATTCTTGTTTATTGTTGGAAAATGCATCTTCAAGTTCTTATATCCAGATCTTTAATACCTTATTTTTAAATTCTAATGAGCTTATTTAAGTCATTTAAAGCTTTTGGCAAGATTAAAACTCAAGTTTGGATAAATTTTGTTGGTGGTCAACAAAAGTCAATGGTGCAAGAAATTTTGGTTCAAGCAAATTTGTGATGATATGGGTTGTTCCAGTGTTGAAATTGGGATGATATAGAATAGGTTAGCACCAGTTTGGTTCTGGTTTTGGCCTGCATAAGCTAGATACAGTGGTTAGTAGATTTCTCATTTTCAATTTTAAGTCAAATTGTAGTTAATGCTTATCTGTGTATATGAGGTATCACTAGTTTTTATCTGTTAACATAGTTGTATTATAATCATGTAAGCTCAGTTGGATCAATGATATAGGATAGATCAGTGGCTAGTCTTTTTAAATTTGCTTATCAGATTTTTAAGGGGTGTTTGGATTGCTAGTTTCAACTGTTTTAGAGGTTACAAATTTGGGTTAGATCAGTTGTTTAAGGTGTGATATGGTTATATGCATCCATTCCTGTCATTGTTCTGCTGCAAATCACATTTTTAGTCAAAATCTTAATCTCACTGTCTTGTGCTCTTTACTGTTAGAATCAGTAGTTAGAAATCTCACACATAGGCTTAGAAGTTGATAATCTAGCTTGTGAAAGTCTTATTGCATTAAATTACATTGAATTCAGTCCTAGGTTTGCATCTAAATCTCACAAAAGTCAACATTCTTAACTGTCATTAAAAGTCAAATCTGTCCTAAATATCATGTTTCCCCAGAACTTGCAGCCTCTGTGTACTGCTCATTTTACATAGTCAAGGTCTCAAATTTGGTAAATTTGCTGTTTGCTAGGTTGTTTTTAGTGCCACACTTTTAGATTTCAGTTAGCTTATTACATAAGCCCTTAAATAAGCTCAAAAAGTTGATACCTGCTTCACTGTTTCTGTGCATCAGTAGCATGTTCCTATGTGGTCACTTTTGTTTTGCTATCTAACTTCTTCATCACTTGTCCTAGCTAGCTATAAATCTGGATATGTGATCTCTGGTAGGTGGTCTTGAGAGCCATGTTTTTAGTTTTCACCTTAGTTTATTGGTTAAGCTTATAGAACTGCTTAAACAGTGGGGTCAAGCCACTGTTTTGTTGAAATTTCAGTTGGCTTAATCCTTGGTAAAATGCTCATTAGTGGTTAGGAGTAGATGTAATTGGTTGTTTTAGAGTGGTTTTAGTATACATTAGCTTATATTATCAGTTGGTTCATTTTGGTGCTTATTAGCTTATTCCAATAGCTTATTGATAAGTTCATTCCACTTCAGTTCCTAATTCCTCCTCATAACCCTATGTTTTTCTATTTTTCCTAGCTTCCTAACTTTATTTTAAGCTTATCCTGAAATTTTCAGATTTTTCTAAGTTGTCTAGCTATTTTTCTCAATTTAAATTAGTTTTTAATCATTTTAAATTAGCTTTAATTGCATTTAATTAAGAAAAGCTTCAAAAAAATAATTTTTCATTTTTATTAAGTTAAGATAAATATAAAAAGCCAAAAAAGCATTTTTCCATATTTTTCTTAGTTAAATTTGTATTTTTAGATAATTTAAATAGTTTTAAATAGTATTTAATTCCTAGAAAATAGAAAAATAATCAGAAAAATACAAAAATAGTTTTGAAAATTCTAGTTTGATATTTTAGACTTTTCCATTTCATAATTTTATTTTTCTAGCTTTATTTCCTAATTTCTTGTATTTTAGGTAATTATTTAATAGTTAAAAATAGTTTTTAATTAATAATAATTAATTAAATAGTTATAAAAATAGTTTTCTTTTTCTATAAATTTTCTTATATCATTAGGTTTGTAAAAATGTATTTTTCATATTTTTAGGATTTATATTGTGTAAATTTCACGTTTTTAGTTGTACGTCGCGTAGATTTTTATTTCAGTTTTATAAAAACATAAAAACAAAAACATCATTTTAAATATAGTGATAGCATTTATTTAATAGATTTTATCTTTTTAAATTTTCTTTAATTTGCATTTAAGCCCCTGTAGTTTATGGGCTTTTTCCTTAGTTATAATCATCTTCAAATCTCTTTTCCCGTTCAAATCTCTCGATCACTACACGTCTGACTATTCTCGCACAGCTCGTTGGGACTTAACGACCTGGGGAAACACTATACTCTCCTGATCTTCATTGCATTGGTGTGTGAGCTGTTTTAAGTTCCTTACGGCTGGTCATTCACAAGTGATCAGCTCGCGTGAGAAAACTTGACGGTTTCGCACCGATCAAATTTTGGCGCCGCTGCCGGGGAGCAGTGCTAATAGTCACTACGTTTAGCAGATTAGTGATTTGACATCACTCCTTGTTTATATCATCTATAAAATCAAAAACCCAAAAAGATTTTCATTCTTAGTTTTTACAAAATGTTTTTCAAAAATACCAAAAATATTCCTCTTTACCCTCTGTAAACCTTTGATTCTTTCTATGTCTTATCCTCACCCTCTTGGATGTCAATGGTGTGGTGGTCCTTATAATGGTGGCAATTGCCCCAGTTGTAACATGGTGGAATCAGGAAACGGGTCTGTCTATAACCAGGATCCCTATTCCTACCATAACACAACTGATTCATTCCATCAGCTACCACACTGTGAGACTCAGCAGTTTTACTGTTGTGAGTACTGTGGTGGTTCACACTACAGTTCTGATTGTCAATCGGGAAACACGCTTGTCTATGAGCAGGTTCCTGATAACAATTATGACTACAACACATATGACTCACAGCCACATCAGTTTTACTGTTGTGAGTATTGTGGAGGTCCTCACTCTAGCTCTGATTGTCAAACAAGGAATCCATTTCCTTGTAACAATTACGACTCTTCATATCATGACCAACCTCTACAATACCAAGTGAATCAGGCACCACCTCAGCCTGAGCCACTTCCTCAAAATCTTCTACTTGATCTTTTGGATTTAGTGAAAGATTTGAAGGAATGTAAACATCCCCAAGATAATCCAAATGAAAAATCCATGGAAGTTTTGTTAGCTGAAGAGCGGACTGCTAAATTAGATTCCCAGATTGCCTTTGAAAAATCTGTTAGGGAATCAATTGCAAAAGAAAAAGCAGCCAAATCTAGCTCTCGATTCCGTTTCATTCCTGATGACGATGATGATGAAGTTACCCTTGATATTAGTCAACTTTGTACAGATTCATCAAGTTCATCAGTTGAAATTCCTTCCATGAAAAGTCAGGGAGAAAAGACTATGATGGAACTACTAGCAGAAGAACAAATGGAAAGTATAAAACATATGTATGCTAGTCCTTCTCAACTCCCTCAGTCAGTTGATATCCCAGCAGTTGAGATTCCATCTCAAACAACTGCTATCACACCCGAAGATCCCACTCACTCTCTGACCATGGGGGACGAGCATCTTGACACTGTTCCTGAAAAGGAATCGGACGAATTCATAAAGTCTAGTGTTGAGAACCTTGTCCCAATCCCAAGAGAGTCACAGGGAACTCTTGATCATGTGTGTGATATCCCTCCTCCTCTTGTCTTCCAAAATGATCATATTGAGATGTTCTCCGATTCTAATGATAATGATTCATTATCTTGTGGAGACATCGTTTATGTGGAAGATTTACCTTCTGAGCTTGTTAGCTTAGAAGAAGAGAATGATGAAGTTACTGACACTGAAATCAAAGATGAAGCACTTCGTGCAACATTACTGAATGTCAGTCTTCTCATTTCTAAAATCGAGGCTTTCAGTAAAAAACCTATTTCATCTCCTATCCCCATTAAGGATAGTGACATTCTTTCCGATGATTCTATTCCGGAAATGAAAGCCTTCTGTTCTAATGATATGGGAGAGAAGATTAGTGGCAGTACCACTTTTCATTCTCATAATTCTCTCCCCGATTATGAATCATGTACATTGGAGGAGTTCACCAGTGAACCCACTCATATCAATTCTGAATATGATTCATTCACCTTCATGGAGTTCTCAGATGAACTCACTGTTATCATATCTCCACCAGAGTATGATAACTTCTACTTTGATCTAGACACACCCGGGATATGTCTAGACCAATTGAGCTTAAAAGATGAAATTCATGCTAGCATGAATTCCCCTTCTGATGATGATGAGTTAGTCAAAATCATTATCATGACTTTCTTTCTCTTCTTCACCTATCCCGTGGCTTCTCCTGTTCTTCACTCCTTCGGGAATGAAGACATTATCTTTGACCCAGGCATTTCCATGCACCATTTGTGAGCCGGGTCTGTCTGTCTGTATCTCATCGGTGTGGAACTTTCACGTACTTCAATGTTTATCCAAACATCTTGAATGAAAGTCCGATGGAGATTGTCTCTTCCACTTACTTCCCCATGAACAAATTAATTCGGGGTCGAGTCAAGCTAGCGACTCGGTAATCAAAAACAGTAGCTTAACATGGGTTTTCACCCGTGTGTACCACCCTAGTGTGGGGGAGATGCCCCACATGTTGTATATAGATCTAAAAAACTTTGAAAATTGTATATATTAAAAAAAGAGAATAATTGTTGTGTTTCTACACTTAACTAGTAATGTTATCTTTTTACGCTCTAAGTTTCGGCATTACAGCCGGTACTTTGAATATTGAGGACAATATTCATTTCTAAGTGTGGGGGGGGAAATTCTGGCGAATTTTGATCATAAAATGTACCCTTTTAGTCCCTTTTTCCCCCAAAATGGCCAAATTTTAAAAATTTTTTTTTAGTGGAAGTACTATGTACTAAACACAACAAATGGTAATCAGTCCACCATGTCTAACCCACATAAGGATTGGCTAATCCAGGAGCAAACGGCTCTTGGTAAAGATATCTCAAATCCGTTGACGGCTTGCAATTTGCCCAAAATTGTATGGTATTCAGCTCACCATATCCTTAAAAGTGAAGAGTTGGCTAGCCCGCAAGTTTATGGCTTGTGGTAAAGGCAGTGGAAAAACCATAATTGGTAATCAGCTCACCAAAGATAATATTGATAATTTATCTAAGAGTTGGCTAGTCCAGAAGGGTACGGCTTCTGGTAAAGACAAATCAAATCCGTTGAAAGCTGGTGGTTTGCTCAAAATCACTTGGTTATCGGTGTACCAAGGTTCTTACTTGAACTGAAACATTTGGCTACTCCAGAAGTAATGGCTTTTGGTAAAGAGATTGAAATCCATTAATTTTTCTCAAAACATTGCTAGGGACTAGCAATATCTTAGTGTGGGGGATTGATGAGTGTCTAAATACTCATCATTTTTGTATCAATTAAACTGCAAAAACATCTAAAAACACTCAGAAATGCATCAAAATGATAAAAATATCACAAATAAGTGTTTTATGTGTTTTAAATGCAAAAATATCAAAATCTGGTGAAAAACGTATCAAAATTGCATAATTGGCAGTTTTAGTCCCCCAAGTTTCAAAAGTTGTCAAAAACAGTCCCTGGTAAATCTAAATAAAGAGAAATGTTATTCAAGGTCCCTGAAATATTCTAATTTGTCAAAAATGGTCCTTGAATAAATCTTTTGTAAAATGGCAGAAAAGGTCCCTGAACTTTCAAAATTGTCAAGTTTGGTCCCTGGAAAATTGCAAAATGACAGACTTGGTCCTTGTACTTTTGAAGCTTGTCAATATTGGTCCTTGTATTAACTTTGAGAAAATTACAGGAATGGCCCCTCAAGTTTGAAGAATTACATGTTTAGTCCTTATCATTAATATGCCTTGTCAAAACAATTTTGGACCCTATCAAAGCCCATATGACCCCTGCCATTTTAACCCTTGACCCTTCCATTTGACCCCTTGGTCAAACTCAAGTCAAACAGGCAGTACCTTTCCCTCCCATCAGGTCTTCTCTGCCAAATGCCTGCAACTCCTCTGATACACTCAACCCACTCTCCAATTCCATCTCCCAACACCTTATCCACTCACCCTCATCATATACCTAGCCACCCCCCCCCCCTAGTTGCAGTCAAAGAGTCAACACAAAGTCAAAATTAGGCCTTCCCGCCAAAATGGAAATTTGGCCAAAACACTCATTAGTCTCCCATTGGCTCTCAAGAAAGGTGGGAATTGATCTGAGGACACGTGGTAACCATTTCAGAGCTATAAAATGGAAGAAGAAAGCCAGAAACAAGTGTAGTTTAGTTTTGATTTTTCTCTTGTATGTCGTTTTTAACATTTATGCTTTAATTTAAGTTTAAAGATGTAATCTTTTGTTAAATTGTATTCAAACTAAGTTGTTTAATCAATACAATCTGTTTTCAAGTGATAATTCAAGGCTTTTCTTAAAATTCAAATATTCTTGTTTATTGTTGGAAAATGCATCTTCAAGTTCTTATATCCAGATCTTTAATACCTTATTTTTAAATTCTAATGAGCTTATTTAAGTCATTTAAAGCTTTTGGCAAGATTAAAACTCAAGTTTGGATAAATTTTGTTGGTGGTCAACAAAAGTCAATGGTGCAAGAAATTTTGGTTCAAGCAAATTTGTGATGATATGGGTTGTTCCAGTGTTGAAATTGGGATGATATAGAA
Organism: Chrysanthemum seticuspe; assembly: GCA_019973895.1. NCBI lineage: Eukaryota > Viridiplantae > Streptophyta > Magnoliopsida > Asterales > Asteraceae > Chrysanthemum > Chrysanthemum seticuspe. The sequence goes on from BPTQ01000001.1 coordinate 229,494,604, forward strand.
TAGGTTAGCACCAGTTTGGTTCTGGTTTTGGCCTGCATAAGCTAGATACAGTGGTTAGTAGATTTCTCATTTTCAATTTTAAGTCAAATTGTAGTTAATGCTTATCTGTGTATATGAGGTATCACTAGTTTTTATCTGTTAACATAGTTGTATTATAATCATGTAAGCTCAGTTGGATCAATGATATAGGATAGATCAGTGGCTAGTCTTTTTAAATTTGCTTATCAGATTTTTAAGGGGTGTTTGGATTGCTAGTTTCAACTGTTTTAGAGGTTACAAATTTGGGTTAGATCAGTTGTTTAAGGTGTGATATGGTTATATGCATCCATTCCTGTCATTGTTCTGCTGCAAATCACATTTTTAGTCAAAATCTTAATCTCACTGTCTTGTGCTCTTTACTGTTAGAATCAGTAGTTAGAAATCTCACACATAGGCTTAGAAGTTGATAATCTAGCTTGTGAAAGTCTTATTGCATTAAATTACATTGAATTCAGTCCTAGGTTTGCATCTAAATCTCACAAAAGTCAACATTCTTAACTGTCATTAAAAGTCAAATCTGTCCTAAATATCATGTTTCCCCAGAACTTGCAGCCTCTGTGTACTGCTCATTTTACATAGTCAAGGTCTCAAATTTGGTAAATTTGCTGTTTGCTAGGTTGTTTTTAGTGCCACACTTTTAGATTTCAGTTAGCTTATTACATAAGCCCTTAAATAAGCTCAAAAAGTTGATACCTGCTTCACTGTTTCTGTGCATCAGTAGCATGTTCCTATGTGGTCACTTTTGTTTTGCTATCTAACTTCTTCATCACTTGTCCTAGCTAGCTATAAATCTGGATATGTGATCTCTGGTAGGTGGTCTTGAGAGCCATGTTTTTAGTTTTCACCTTAGTTTATTGGTTAAGCTTATAGAACTGCTTAAACAGTGGGGTCAAGCCACTGTTTTGTTGAAATTTCAGTTGGCTTAATCCTTGGTAAAATGCTCATTAGTGGTTAGGAGTAGATGTAATTGGTTGTTTTAGAGTGGTTTTAGTATACATTAGCTTATATTATCAGTTGGTTCATTTTGGTGCTTATTAGCTTATTCCAATAGCTTATTGATAAGTTCATTCCACTTCAGTTCCTAATTCCTCCTCATAACCCTATGTTTTTCTATTTTTCCTAGCTTCCTAACTTTATTTTAAGCTTATCCTGAAATTTTCAGATTTTTCTAAGTTGTCTAGCTATTTTTCTCAATTTAAATTAGTTTTTAATCATTTTAAATTAGCTTTAATTGCATTTAATTAAGAAAAGCTTCAAAAAAATAATTTTTCATTTTTATTAAGTTAAGATAAATATAAAAAGCCAAAAAAGCATTTTTCCATATTTTTCTTAGTTAAATTTGTATTTTTAGATAATTTAAATAGTTTTAAATAGTATTTAATTCCTAGAAAATAGAAAAATAATCAGAAAAATACAAAAATAGTTTTGAAAATTCTAGTTTGATATTTTAGACTTTTCCATTTCATAATTTTATTTTTCTAGCTTTATTTCCTAATTTCTTGTATTTTAGGTAATTATTTAATAGTTAAAAATAGTTTTTAATTAATAATAATTAATTAAATAGTTATAATGTAAGATATAACTTTTCACATACACATCAAACCATAACACAAGGTGGCGAATAAGATGGAATTCTAGAGAGAGAAAGTTAGAGGTTTAGGGAACTTAGTGAGAGAAAGTGAAAGATATTATTATTAGCTCCAACTCTCTACCTTGGAAGGTAGAGAGTATTTATAGTCTTACATAACTCGCCACACTTTGGGCTGTGGATCAGGCATACAGTGGGTAAAGACCCGTCCGTCCTCCACGGTGTTACTTAACTAAATTACTACTTAACTTAAAAGAACTACGACTACGAGCTTTCTAACGATTACATATACTTGAGGTGACCGACTCTTTAATACCGGGAATTTCTAATTCCTAACAATCTCCCCCTAAGGGAGGTCACCTCAATAATATACCAAAATTACATTGAATACAAATAGATATGACATTTAACAATTGATCTTGCATTCTTGATGTAGTCCTTTGCTCCTAAGCTCGTAGTCATTGATTCTTCACAATGCATATTAGGTTATTCCAAGTGGAGGTCTTTTACTGATCCGCGTGATGATGAGTTTGAGCCATCTTTGGAGATCATCGGCTATCAAAAATCTCTGAGACATCCATTGTGGTGTTGTGACTTTGGGACCGACATGCTCACATTCTGGATCATGATATCTTCTCATCAGAGTAGCGGAAGCATTTGTTGAATCATGATATTGGCAGTAGCGTAGCCGAAACATGGAGTGAAAATATCAGAGTCATTGATGCACTAATCATGATTTCTTTTGAGATGAATGTGTTAAGTGAGCATGCGGCTGTGGATTGACCGCTTCATTCTGATCAGCTGCAAACGTCGGGCGTACCTGCATACAACAGTTAGCAACAAATCGCACGAAAGTGTCTTTGATCACTTTCGATGAATTGAGGTACACGGCCCACGGTTCCCCGTTGATCAGTATAAATACTGCCTGTGATCAGGTAGGATTCCTAAGAATCTCCTTGACAGGGTTTCGCAGCTGTTCTAGCTGTTCTCAAACCGGAACGTCTCAAAGAAGACAACACGGAGTGAGTGAACCAGCGAATTTTTAAGTCCACTGATTGATGAGAAGAGATTTGAAAAACAGTCGAGTATTGCTCAATAGAAATTGTTTTTGCAATACAACGAAGGTTTTATTGAAAATCAATTATCAATCATAAAAATACCTTTTGGTATGAAAAATGAGTACACGGTCGATGTGCTAAAGAAAAGAGTTTATAAGCACAAAGACCGGTTTTTCAAAGGTATCCGTCAATCCCTAACCTGAACCAGGTTTGATTCAAGAGATTGAATCGCCCCATTGTTTCTGTTCAGTTGTCACATGGTTGATCTATAAAATAGATCTCACATGCCACCTACCAGGAGCTTGTTTGATGTTGGCTCCAGAAGGCTTTCCATCTTCATTGTGAATATGTAAACACATCACTCAGATGTTCTGGCAATACCACAAGGATAATGCGTAGGACTCAAGATATAATCTCTCTTTCCACATTGTGTGAAACAGAGAGTCTTCATTGAAAAGTGTCCTAATGAGATTTATTGATGATCTCGTGGCTCTAGACTCAATTTGTGCATATTTGGATCCTGTGCCGGAGACTAGGGAGAGGGTCTCCTACTTCAATATCAACAATCTCTAAGAGAAAGTCGATAGATAATGTCGGTTCCCCGTGAGAATGAAACAAGCCCTTTTAAGAGGAACTTGAGTGGTTTGGAAAGTTGAAGTGCATTGCGTCACTGGGTCCATGACGTCTTGTCTTCAATACCAATGTTACCATCAGTAGCATATGAAGTGAACCCGGTTTCTGCCCTAAGGTTGAATTAACGGAGGGCTATTTGTTTTCACCCTATTTTCATTCAATTCTTTTTAATTCTTCAACCCCTTCAGTGCTTACCGAGACTTCATAGCTATTACCTTGTTGGGTTTATTCCAGTACTAGCTCAGTCTTAGTCCGCACTCTTCCCATATCTCACTTTTCTCCTTTTATCATCATACCTAAGGACTTCTACACTAACTAGTGGATTGTCCCTGGGTAGATCCCTCCGGTTCTGGCGGATCATGGGAACCAATACCTAACCTTATCATCCTTATATCACCGTACATAAAGTAAAGTTGGTCGGTCAATTTGGTATTGTTCATCTGCCATTGGATTCAATTGAAAACCATTTGAAAATCAATTCAGATACATGTGATATATTATCAAAGCATTTTGTACCTGAATTGTTTTTGATATTTTTAGAACGAGAACTCCCCCTCAACATGTGCATCAAATATTTGAGAAATGTTAAGCACATGGAGGCAAGAGAAAGAATTAACTTCTTTGATTACAATTTTCTAAAAGATATCAACATCACTTCCCTCAACTGATCAAGTGGGTATAACATTTCCGGGAAGGATGAGGTTTCCATGAATTTTGCTCCCCCTCAATATGTGCCTCGAGGTTTGAAAAGAGATTTGCACATACTAGAGGGAACCTGCACATTGGGATAAATGATCACGTTTCAAATCATAGGTTTAAGATAGGTGCTCCCCCTCAACATGTGCATTGAAAAATTGAAATCGTTTGTCACATGTGGGAGGGACAGCATGTTCATTCATGTGAAACCATTTACCTTAATGTCAGTTTAAATCTAATTTAAATCACACATTCTCCCCCGATCACAATTATCAAATCATTTGAGATTTGTGATCTCGTATAGATTTAAATTGATTTTGAAAACTTTTAGGGAGAACTGTGACTTGATTGTGAAAGCGTTTGAACTGATAAGGATCGGATTTTAAGACTTTAAACTCCATTTATAAAACCATGCATGTATATCTTTTGAAAACAATTTAATGCCAAATAACTTTTTAATTTAATTGAAATCATTCTCCCCCTCAATCAATGACGTAGGTTGTTGATTGAGAGATAGAGATTTTGACAAATAAGTCCTGATGATTATCAAAAATAGAGATTGGATTATTTTTCAAAGCATTTAGTTTTCAGCAGATAGGAGTTTATAGAATCAGAGCATAAGATTTGAAAACATGGTAAAACATGGCTCTGTTCTTTCTTTAAAAGCGGGTTATTGCCTGAAGATGACAATAAACCATTTTTTCTCTTTCTCCCAAAAATATTTTTTGATTTTTTGAAATTTTTTTTTTTTTTTTTTTTTTTTTTTTTTTTTTTTTTAATAAAAATTCGAACAACATCTAAAGTCCCGTGTCATTCTTTGAATGACAACATCAAGACCGTAGATATTATCGAATCGAGAGAAACATAACAGAATGACAATATTTTTTGAAGATTTTTCGAATTTTTCAAATTTTTATGGATTTTGAAAGATTTATATTTTTCTATTTAATTTTTGAGGATTTTATAATTTTGTATTTTGTTTTTATGAATAAATATTTACAAGAGATAGATGAAGAAAGACCTTTACTCCTCGTCTTCCTCCTGAAGACGTTTGAGAGTTTCTGGTTGAAGGCTTTTCAAACCAAGACGTGGAAGAATAAACTCAAAACGTTCTCTTGGAAGAGCTTTGGTGAAGATGTCCGCTAACTGATATTCAGACCTCACAAAATATAGTTCCACTACACCTTTTTCCACTTGTTCCCTGATGAAATGATGTCGAATGTCGATATGCTTTGCTCTTGAGTGTTGAACGTTGTTGCATGAGAGAGCAATAGCACTTTTATTATCACAGTACAGAGGGATTTTGTTGAATTCAAAGCCATAGTCAGATAATTGAGATCTCATCCATAAGATTTGAGCACAACAAGATGACATGGCTATGTATTCAGCCTCTGTAGAGGAAATAGAAGTACTCATTTGCTTCTTTGAAGACCAGCTCACAAGCTTATCACCCAAAAACTGAGCACCTCCAGACGTACTTCGACGAGTATCTTGACAACCTGCATGATCGGCATCTACATAGGCCGTTAGTGACATACCGGTGTCCTTCGGGTACCATAGTCCCATATTAATGGTTCCTTGGAGATACCGAAAGACCCGTTTAACTGCTTCAAGGTGCTTTTTAGTAGGCTTAGCCTGGTATCTAGCACACATGCACACAGAGAATAAGATGTCTGGTCTACTAGCAGTGAGATACATCAGGGATCCAATCATACTCCTATATTTCGTTTGGTCAATCATGATCCCTGAGAGGTCCTCATCTAGTTTGGTTCGGTCAATCATGGGGGTGTCAACAGGGTCACTTGAATCAAATCCAAATTTCTTTAAAATCTCTGTTGCATATTTAGATTGATTTATGAAAATGCCTCCGGGACTTTGTGAAATTTGTAATCCCAAGAAAAATGACATTTGTCCCATCATTGACATTTGAAACTTTGAACTCATTTCATTAGAAAAACGATCACATTCCATTGGGTCAGTCGAGGCAAAAATAATATCATCAACATAAATTTGAACATGAGTTAAATGTTTGCCTGACTTCCTGGTGAACAATGTAGGATCAACTGCTCCTTTGCTGAATCCGGTTGAAAGAAGAAACTTTGAGAGTGTATCATACCAAGCCCTTGGAGCTTGCTTTAAACCGTAAAGAGCCTTCTTCAAACGATAAACGTGAGTAGGATGCTCTTGATTCACAAATCCTTCAGGTTGGCTGACGTAGACGACTTCTTTAAGATCTCCGTTCAGAAATGCCGTCTTTACATCCATCTGATATACCACCATGTTCTTACTTGCAGCATTAGCCAAAAAGATTCTGATTGCCTCGATTCGAGCAACTGGAGCAAATGATTCTTCAAAGTCTATACCCTCCTCTTGACGATATCCTTTAGCAACCAATCGAGCCTTGTTTTTCAACACATCACCATGCTCATCAAGTTTTACTTTGAAGATCCATTTTAGAGCTATAATCATAGCACAGTCTGGAGCAGGTACTAACTCCCATACATCAAGACGATCAAACTCATGAATTTCATCTTGCATAGCATTGAACCAGCTATCTTCATTCATGGCAGTTTTAACGTCTTTTGGTTCGATCTTAGATAGTACGGAGTTGAAGAAGCACCATAAGGCATCGGTTGCGAGTTGCTTCCGGGTTGATACAGGACGAGAGGGATTTCCAATGATGTTGTCTAATGGATGATCGTGAGTCCATTTTCTGAGGTGTTCATGTGGCATTTGTTGAGGAACTGAAGTAGCTGAGTCGATGTCTCCTGAAGAAGATGGTTCTGATGATGATACAGGAGTAGCAAATATGTTTTCAAATGGAGCATCTTCAGGAGTTGCAAAGGGATTAACTTCATCATTGGTGCCAGAAACATTTCCATGATGTACATTTGAAGAGAGATGATTTGTTGATGAGACTGAAGGATCAGCAGCAGGTGCTTCTTGACTTACAGATATAGAGACTGATGAATTGACTTCATTCACTGGAATATGAGCATCCTCTGTTGTAGGGATCAGCACCTCATTAGTAGTAGACTCATACAGCTCATCAAACATGGGATCAAACAGTTTCTTTACATCATCTTCAGATGGAGGTACATATGGAGTTTCTTGAGAGGAGTTTGGAACAAGAGATGAACCAATAGGACTGTTTTGAAGTGCGGGTCCTGAGCTGGAGTGTCCAGGAGCCATTTGACCGGTCAGCTCATCAAACGTAACGTGAATTGTTTCCATGATATTTCGGGTTCTTTTGTTGTAGATTCGGTATCCCTTTTTGTTGGGTGCATATCCTACAAATACTCCAATGTCAGCTTTAGCTCTAAGTTTACCCAAGTCTTGACCCTCATTAGTTGGATAGCACAAGGCACCAAACACACGAAGGAAAGATAGATTAGGTTTCCTGTTGTGGACAAGTTCGTATGGAGTTTTTCCATGACTGGTGTGAATCAGGGAACGATTTTGTGTGTAGCATGCAGTGGCAATTGCTTCAGCCCAGAGAAACATTGGAACCTTTGAGTAGATCAGCATTGTTCTGGCAGCTTCAACGAGAGTACGATTTCGTCTTTCAACTACACCGTTCTGTTGAGGGGTTCGTGGAACACTTCTTTGATGGCTGATTCCAACGCTTTCATAGAATTCACTAAGTTGTTTGTTGACAAACTCAGTTCCATTGTCTGTTCTGATAATTCTGACAGTTTTGTTTAGTCTAACCTGCAGCTGTTTGATGAGTTTGATGATGATATCAGGAGTTTCATCCTTTGTCCTTAAGAACTTGACCCAGGTGAATCTAGAATAATCATCAACCACAACTAACACATATTTCTTCCCAAAGATATTCTGCACCCTCATTGGTCCACATAAATCCATATGAATCATATGAAGAACTTCTGTGACAGAGTTAGTAGGTTTGGGTTTATGGGCATACTTCTTGCTTTTTCCCAATTGACATGCTGAACAAAGATGATCCTTTTCATACTTTAGTCTAGGTAAACCTACAACTAAGTCCTTTCTGGAAAGATCGTTGATGGTGCCGAAGTTCAAGTGATTGAGACGACGATGCCATAGCCATGACTTTGTTTTTGAAGCCTTTGATAACAAGCAGATTGGTGAAGCTCTCATCATGTCATCGATAGAGATAGTGTAAAGGTTTGAGCCACGAGTTCCTTTCAACAGTTCCTTACCATTTAGATCTCTTACAAAGCAGGTATGTTTTCTGAAGGCCACTTCTAGATCAGAATCACAGAATTGACCAACAGAGAACAGATTATGACCTAAACCTTCCACATAATACACTCTGGAGATGACACTATCACCAACAACATAATCTCCATAACCCATAATAGCACCGAAATGATCATTACCAAATCTAACAGTCCCGATGAATTTGCTCACGAAGTTCATGAGCCGTGACCGGTCTCCAGTCATATGCTTGGAACAGCCTGAGTCCAGGTACCACAGAACGATTTGAACGATCTGCAGTTGAACACAGACAAGAATGGATAACTGGATATTTGGGATCCCCATGCAAGAATGGGTTCCATTTGGTTAGTAGCAACAGTTGGACCACCCACATCAGAAATAGAAGCATTCATATCAGACAGTGAAGTAGGGGAATCATTGTGAATAGATGCAATACTAGTGTCTGTATTAGTCCTATTTACAGTGTGACCACTTCTTAAGGGAATAGTTCTACCAGTAGGCATCCATTTTCTAGTGGGCATTATCTGATTAGTCTTATGACCAACAGGTATCCAATAAAAGCCTATTCTGCTGAATGTTCTTCCTGTGGGTTTCCATTGTTTTCTAACTCTCTTTCGCTTTTGCCTTTTAGCCTTTTTAGCATGAATTTTAGCATTAACAACATTAACTGGACAATTAACATCATTAGGCAGAACATTAACATCACATTCAAGGTTTGCAAATAGCATCAACACGATTAGAAACAGAATTCAAGCAATCATCAGTACAAGGTTTGCAAATAGCATCAGAATTCGAATTAATTACAGTACGCTTATGGCTAATACTAGAATCAACACGATTCGTTTTATTCGATTCAAACTTAAGGTTCCTAGATTGTTCTTCTACTCTCTTCCAGTGCACATTTTTAGCTTGAGAGGTCCTATCATTCCTTGTATTGTCTTGAGACTTTGACCTGCTCCCTTTAATGTCACTGATTACTCCTGTAGAGGGAATGGGAACATTAGTTTGTTTTACTACTCTTTGCACCACCTGTTTAGATGTGCTGGGATCTGAACTACATGCAGGTGCACTATGGTTCACTTTCTTAACATTAGAGGTACTGAGATTAGTACTCCTAGAAGGCACATTTGAGTTCACTTTCCTAGTATTGACAGATCTAAAATCTGAACTACTCACTGGTGCACTACTCCTCACATTCAAACCATTGGGAATCGAGTGCATGTCATGTTTGGCCTTAGGCATTGAGCATGGAATCAAGGGGTTAACTCTCTCACCTAATGTCTTTGGGCATATAGTGATCAAACATTCTAAGATTTCTTGAGATCGTTTGGCATATAAGCATGCATGTCCAATTGCATTATCATGAGGTTTCTCTAGCTTATCCTCTTCAACAATCTCACGCAGGCATTCTAAGCAATCCTTAAGGTATGAGAAATATGTTTGAATGGCAAGTTTGTTGTTCCTTAGGTGAGGGGGGACATATGTCACAGATAAAGTAGATTTATTCCCAGAGTGAACCTTAGATACAACATTCTCCTCATTGATCATTGGCATTTTCCCTTTTACCTGACTCTTCAGATTCTCAATTTCCTTTTGCAATGAAGTTATTTGTTCGTTGTTTTTGTTACGAGTGACTTTAATTGATTCAAACAACTCATTGAAATGACGTTTAACCTTTTCATTCTCTTCTAGAAAACTTTCGTTTTCCTTTTGTAAAGCATTTACTAGGTTTTGAAGATGAAACGTTTGAGAATTCTGAGAATCTAAAGAGGGAGGCATTTGGGAGCCTGTCATATTGTTCGTTTGACCCTTTAATTGAGAGATTTGGGCCTTCAACTTTCTGATCGTGTTGGACTGAGCTTGAATCTGTTCATCACGTTTGTTAATTTGAAAAACTGCATCAAACTCTGGAGCATCTGAAGATGTCTTGATATTTGAAGTTTTGACATTTTCTTTGAGATGTTGATATTTTAGTTGTAAATTAAAATACTCAACTTCTAGTTTAGAAAAGTGTTTAACCAACGTGTCGTGATCATCCAGTTCAATTTTCTCGTTTAGTTTAGAATTAGTTTTTTCAAGCTCAATGACACGATCATGGGATACTTTCAGGGCCACAGATAATTCATGAAATTTTGAAGCATTAATGGAGCAATTTGAAGCAGTGAAAAACACATCTTGAGCAACACATTCAGTAATAAGATTCTCATTTAATGTATGCAAGTTCTTTCTCTCAATCTCATTATATTTTAGTGCACGCTCATAATCACTAACTTCAGCAACCATTGCATCAAATTCCTTTTCCATACCCTTAATATCAGCTTCTACCCCCTTTTTAAGACTCTCAAAGTGATCTTTTAGAAGTTTAAAGAAAGGCATGACCTCAGTTAAATAACATTCTTTCATTTGTTCAAAACCTCTTTCACCTTCAGTTATACCAGTGGGAGTGATCCTTTTCTTGCAAGTTTTTTCAAAATCAACAAATAGTTGGAATATAACGTATTGGCTAATTAATGTCTTGCTTTTAGTGGCAATTGTTCTAGGTACAAGATGCATAGGTGTATTAGGAGGATACACAGTTGCTCTAGGCATTTTCCGAAGGGGGGGGTTTGTTTCTACAATATTTTCGGCTTTCTGCTTATCTAAATCCATTTTCCAGAAGACTTGTTCGGGAGTCAACAAAGTCTGAGGCTTAAACTTGTTTAATGCAATCCAGTTTTCCTTTTTGTAATCGTGAGGAGAGATAATTATTTTTTTCTCTTTGCATTTAGGGTCATCTAGTTTTTTGTTCATCCTTTCCCTAGTGACTTCATCTGATTTATTGTCTTCCTCAGTGCACTCAACGCAACTAGGTTTCTGCCTAGGCTTAAGAATTTCATTACCATCATAAATCACCTTATGAGCATTTCTAGCCTTTTTGATTACCTCTGGATTTGGTTCCTCAACAAGGGGAATGCTATGCTTATCGCTTAAGACTCGATGTTTGGTGACCATGTGAGCAGTCTGAATGGTGTTTCCTTGTATGTACAACTTGTTTTCAAGTTTGTTTTTCAAAGTTTTCAGATTAGAAAAATCTCTCAAGAGTTTTGATTCCTTTGCATTGAATTCTTGCTTAAGCATTTTCACATTTTCTTGAAGTTCTTGTTTTTGCTTAGCTGTTTTAGAGAGTTTTTCTTGCAAAGAATTTAATTCTTGTTTCAATACTTCTTCTCTAAAATTACTTTTTCTAATTACTGTACGCACTTGGTCATCCATTTCCTGCTCACGAGTGGTCAACTCAAATTTTGCACGTTGTTCATAAATGGCAACACGTTCCTTATAGGCATTAAGTTCAGAGATAATGGAATCATCAGGAGCACATGCAGTGTATTCATCAAAGACATAGTCATTGTTGACTGCAGAAGATGCATCACTAGGTACAACTTCACTTTCACTTTGTTTCACGTATTGATCATATGGGACAATATTGATATTACCCGTATTTTCAATATTTGATTCAAAAGTTTCGGTTGGTTGTACTTTGTCATGCATCTGTTGCACATCAGCATCATCATATAGCTTTAATACCTCAGAGATGAGTTTGTCCTTTGATGGGCCAGCTTGTGGTGAAGAAGTGACCTTGGGAGACACCATGGGAGAGATGCTAGCCATAAATATTGTGTGTGCAGTAGGTCCATCATCCACATCAGAGTCGTAAGCATCGCAGTCACCGACTTGAAAGGCATTTTGATGATTGTGACCTATCTCCTGAATGGGCTGCTCATCTACATCTGCATCATAGGTCTTGGCATTGCCTTCAGCAAGAAACAGCAGTTCCTCTTCATTCAAAGTAGCACCATTGTCCTGAGCTTGAGCCAGCAACATCTTATCTCTGAAGTATTCGGCATTTTGTGGACGCTTTGGAGATGTGCAATTCCTTGCAAAGTGTCCCTCACCACCACAGTTAAAGCATTTGATTGGCTTAGCTTGACCTGGGTTACCATTCCTTCCTCGATTCTGGTTTCCAACATAACCTCTCCCAGCTCCACCTCGTCCCTGTTCATATTGTCTTTCCTGAACTGGTTGCACCACGATCCTTCCATCTTTCACAGTGGCTTGATTATGTGGGTTAGATGCAGTTCTGAGGTTGTTGTTGGTTTGTGGAGGAGAATTCATGTTTTGACTAATGAGAAGAGCAAGTTGATTAATGATGTTACCCACGTGTGCATCAGCATCAGCTTGTTTGAACTGAGGATCAGGGATGAGTTTGTGATTACCATTACCCATGGGGTATGACTTGTGATGCTTTGGTTGTGATTCCAATGTTTGAGTAGAAGGCAGTTGAATCATTAGACGAGCTTGTCTCTCCTGGGTTAGTTTTGAACTGATTGAGAATCAATTTTTCAAACATGGCATGTCTTTCATTCTGAAGGAGGAAGGCATAGAGTTGCTCATAGTTTGTGTTCTTCAATCCTTTAGTGAGCTTCACAGCGGTAACAAACTTGTGCCATTCGGGATTCATGTTGTTCACAAATTTTGAGTTCAACTGAATGTTAGGCATAGTCATCTTGATATTCCTCATGTCATTCACTAACTTATGAAATCTCACATAGTACTCATAGACACTCTCATCTGGTTTCATCTTGAAGTGCTCAAATTCATCATAGAGTTGGGATTCCCTGTCTTCCATAGTTAATTCTGAGCCTGAGAGAAGCATCTTAACGTTATCCCAAACAGCCTTTGCATCAGTGTTATGATTGATCAGCTTGTAGATGTCTTTAGGAAGACCTTGAAGAACAATGTTTGAAACCCTGATATCTGCATCGAATCTCTTTTTCTCCTCATTATCAAGCTCATTGTACATCTTAGGTCTGTCCATTCCGTAGATAGGAGTACCATCTTCATTAGTATCAAGTATGTCTCTAGTCGTTTCAACCCGATATGGTCCTTCATCAATGGATTTGAGAATGTTTACACCATTTTCCTTTCCAAGGCAATACAATCTGATTCGTTGAGCCCAAGAATCGTAGTCAGTTCTGTCAAGCATTGGTGGACGAGTATCTGAGCCAGCTGCTTGAACATCCTCGGCAACAGTGGAGATGACAGTGGGGACAGTGGGAATGTTGGTAGACATGTTAACAGATTATACGGGATTTTATAACTCTATGATTAAACCGGGAAATAGATTCTTTCACGGGATTTTACTAAATCAAGAGAAAACCGTAAACAATCACTCAAGTTGCTAGATGATAAAGTGCTAACTCGCTACCAAATAATGCACTAAGTCGCTAGAAATTAGTGCACTAAGTCGCTAACCCTTAACTCGCTACACGTCTAAGTCGCTAGAGTCCCAAGTCGCCAACAGAAGAGCAAGTCGCTAAGTAGTAACTCGCCACAGACTAAGTCGCTAGCCAAATTTGTGCAGTAATTCGCTACACAAGTCGCTAGATATGCAAGTCGCTAAAGAGCAACTCGCTACAGACTAAGTCGCTACCACAAGTCGCTAACCGTAGTGGAGATTCCACTACTTGTACTTTAACTCGCTAGCTCTAACTCGCTAGATTTTATAACTGTAAGTCGCTACCAAGAAAACAAGTCCGAGAGCTAATTCGCTAGCTTGAAAAACCAAATAACCTTCACTTTTCAATCCAAAAGCAACCCGACCAAGATGATTCAAGCTTACCAAATGAAAACCTAAACACTTTTGATGATTCTAAACATAAAAGTACCAACAAAATTCAAACTTTAACACAAGAAATCAACCAAATGATGCAAAAACCACTAAACTTTTTCAAACTCAAAAACCACCTAAAAACCACTATAAATCCAAAGATGTGCAAGATATGATCTAACCATGGCTCTTGATACCATTTGTAAGATATAACTTTTCACATACACATCAAACCATAACACAAGGTGGCGAATAAGATGGAATTCTAGAGAGAGAAAGTTAGAGGTTTAGGGAACTTAGTGAGAGAAAGTGAAAGATATTATTATTAGCTCCAACTCTCTACCTTGGAAGGTAGAGAGTATTTATAGTCTTACATAACTCGCCACACTTTGGGCTGTGGATCAGGCATACAGTGGGTAAAGACCCGTCCGTCCTCCACGGTGTTACTTAACTAAATTACTACTTAACTTAAAAGAACTACGACTACGAGCTTTCTAACGATTACATATACTTGAGGTGACCGACTCTTTAATACCGGGAATTTCTAATTCCTAACATATAAAAATAGTTTTCTTTTTCTATAAATTTTCTTATATCATTAGGTTTGTAAAAATGTATTTTTCATATTTTTAGGATTTATATTGTGTAAATTTCACGTTTTTAGTTGTACGTCGCGTAGATTTTTATTTCAGTTTTATAAAAACATAAAAACAAAAACATCATTTTAAATATAGTGATAGCATTTATTTAATAGATTTTATCTTTTTAAATTTTCTTTAATTTGCATTTAAGCCCCTGTAGTTTATGGGCTTTTTCCTTAGTTATAATCATCTTCAAATCTCTTTTCCCGTTCAAATCTCTCGATCACTACACGTCTGACTATTCTCGCACAGCTCGTTGGGACTTAACGACCTGGGGAAACACTATACTCTCCTGATCTTCATTGCATTGGTGTGTGAGCTGTTTTAAGTTCCTTACGGCTGGTCATTCACAAGTGATCAGCTCGCGTGAGAAAACTTGACGGTTTCGCACCGATCAGCTAACCACCGAGTTCTTTCACACCAAGGAGAACTAATCCTATCACAACGTTGCCTACCCTTTATTAGGTACTAGGCTAAGCACCTAGTTCCATTACTATGGAGGAACTATTACCCTTCACGACACAACACCTAATCTCAAGGAGACATACTCCTTGTTACAACACCATCAAGGATATCACCATCCTTGTAAATAAACAAATACTTATATGTATAACGATGCACCTCATCAATTATACGACCTAAGCATTCTTCGCAAATGCTACTTGATTTGATTCTTCGGCATCCTTCACTAATGCCTTTGACACAACGCTTGGCACCCTTCACTTATGCCTTCGTCTTGACACCTTTAGCATTCTTCACTAATGCTTTGACACGGATGATGAGCACCTTTCACTAATGCTTTCATCTTGACACTTTTGGCATTCTTCACTAATGCCTTCAACCCAACATCTATGGAGAAAGGTAGAACTATCAACAAGAGAACCTTAGTTGTCTTGATGATGACGAAGCATGGCAACTCATGGACTTGAGCTTGCTCGTCTTCAAGAAGTGGTGATCTTGCCTTTAAGAGGAACCTAGAAGATCACACAAAAACAAAAGACAAACTACATAGATCACTTGGATCTGAGGTTAGAGGGTTATAATACTTGGGGGAAGTATGTGTGTAAAGTGATGATTAGAAAGGAAGAAATGACTCTGTATTTATAGAGAAAATTCTCAATTGTTCCCCGGATCCCACGGATCCCTTCCACTTGGGATCCGGCTAGCACAAAGCCAGGGATCCGTGGAACGCTCCTCTTTGCCCGTGGGTATTTTTGGTTATGGGTCATGGGTTATGGGTTGATCCATGGTTTTCTTTCTAGATACAATGAACTTGGTTAAGTGGTATATATAAAACCATGAGTTATGGGTCAATACCATTTGCTAGTTTTTACCCATTTTAGTATTAACATGTTTTTACCCATTTTAGTATACTTAGTTTAAGTATGTGCTAACCCAATATGTAAACATTAGTTGTTTTACATATATATCTAAATCATAAAATCACTTATACTTGTTTTAGTGTTTTATGTGAAAAGGTAAGTGTGTTAGGAAACTATTAACTCAAACTATTTACGTATTTTATTTGTTTCGTTAAAATGATTTTACGTTTGTTATCGACAAAACATTAGAAGATCGTAAAATATAAATAAACGTTTTTACGGCTTATTTGTATTAACATTTTCAATGCAGATGAAGAAGAAGAAGAGGAAATACATATCGGTATGCCAACGGACGTGAAGCATCTTGCTCATATTGTGAGAAATCGGGTGCTTAGGCTAACAGTTGCAAGTAAGAAAATTCCCGTAGTTAGTGTACCTGTTCATTGTGAGAAATCTGGTGCTTAAATATTTATCCATATCTTTTTTTTCATAAATATTATGTTCTTATGATATGGTTAATTTTAATGCAAAATATTTACACATCTCCATCACATGTATGTCTTTGTAGGTACCATCCTTTTTGGTTCGCAAAATCTTCATGCATATTTTTTGGTTCATCAATGTACAATTATTCAACAGCTTCAATATATGCTTCAAGTATATGCATATTTACTTACGTAAGCGCAAGCTTAGTAATTATAATTTATAATATATGCTTGCAACGTTTTTGTTGAGACGTGAATGCTACAGTTTCAGTAATGGAGAATATCTTAAGGCAGGGTTATTTGAATTGGAACATTGGTGCTACAAAGCAACTGAAGAGGTAATATTTCTTTGTCCTATTTACAACTTTACATGTTACGTATGTCATATAGTATTAATTATGTTTCATGAGGTTTGTACTTCTTTTTCTGACTTTAATTTGATGAAATCAAACTTCAGTAGATGTTTGTCCCATTTGTTACAACGTTTGGACTACTAACGGAACCCATCATATCTGGTACCAGTCTAGCCTATCTTGAATTTGTTTGATTTGGCTATATTGGTTAAATGTAAACTGCTTATAACTTTCTTATGTTGTGTAATGACTATTGCAGTTGTCTTCCTTGTGGGCATATGTATGGATTCTCATGCATAGAGACATGGCTTAAGACCGGTCACCCTGGGAGTGAGAGGGTGGGTTTTGTCATCCGATGTGTCGAATATAACTATTTCAAATTTTCATCTATACCAAAAACAAATATCTAACTTTTACTCGTCTTTATTATTTGATGTCAGTACTGCCCTCAATGTAAGACCGCATGCACATTAAAGGATGTTGCCCTTCTCTATCCAACTCGCCTTCACATTCCTGATGCTGCTTCAGCTGATCAGAATGTTGCGGATGAAAAGGTGATCAATCTTTTTGTTAAAGCTAACAACCTTTACTTCTTTCTTAAATACGCACATGCACAGAAATTTATTTTTAAAAATTTCGGAAGGAAGTCCATGTTTTTTTACCCTTCTTACACTACTAATAGCTTCGTATACATATATATCTTACTATTCAAAAAGTAATACACTCAAAGAATAATCACAAGTCATGCCCGCCCATTGGGCGGGCTTCGAAAACTAGATAAGAAGAAACTACAATCACTCATTTCAGATGCATCTACAAAAATAGATGCATCTCCCCTTAAAATTCTCCTCCCTATTTGAAATGTGTGGCTAGAAATCCTTCTTATTCTTCTCATTTTAGTTTTTCTTCTTACTGGATCCCTTCCCTATATATATATATATATATATATATATATATATATATATATATATATATATATATATATATATATATATATATATATATATGGGGTACCCTTAATTGAAATTGGACCTAAGATGGGTACCTTTTAATGCAATTTGCCCTAAAAAGAATGATGTAAAACACAAAATTATAGGGTTTAATGAGTTTATAGGTTAATTTGTTATATTATGAAATTTAAAAAGTTAAAATAAATAAAGCTTTAGAAGTTAAAGGGTTATTTTGTAGTTGTAGCAAACTTGATGAGGGTATTTTTGCGTTTACAAAATGTATTTATTGTAGATGAACAGAAATAACATTTCATTAAGAGAGAATTTCTTAAACGATTCATTTCTAATATTATTTTACGAAATTAGACTTCGCCCATACTTTTTACAAAAATGAACTATTAATTATCAGCCATTAGATCATTCCATGATAAGTTTTTAACCGTACACGTGTCAACGATTATCCTGGACGACATTTTCACGCTAATAAAAAGTTAAATGGAGATCTGGGCGAGATCTAGGTGAACTTGAATCTGGGCGACATCTTGGGAGAGATCTAGGCGAACTCGAATCCTTGGTGAGATTTAGGCGAATTCTGGGTTGGCGCGACTCGAATCATGGGCCATCTAGGTTTTGTTTTGGTTTTGGTATTACGTTTAGGTTCAAGAGTGAGTGTGGATGTTTTGTTTAAGACTGGAACCGAGTGTGTTTAAAATGATTCATCTTGAAGAGAAAAAGGTGTATTGGGGAGGGAAAGAGATTGGATATATGTGTGAGTAGGGTGATAGATGAGAGTTCTACTTCTTGATTTATGAGAATAAAAAATCAGCACATGAGAAAGCTAAAGTATTATTATCGGAAATCAGGAGTGTTACAGGTTCACTTTGGTAATTAGCTTTTTCGTTAATGTTATTATATAAATGGCTTGGTTCGGTACAATTTTTGGTTCATGGCTGCGATTAGAAACCGACTTGTGAACAGGGTTAAAAGTATTATGTTACTTATATGTTAAGCTAAGCTAAATCGGAAGCCCAATAGCAAGGTACATCATATATCTTGGGCTAAAGTAATCTAAATAATCTAGCAAGATATACAATGTTTGCAAGTTTAAATACAATAGCATTTTAGGCAATAGAACGTTTCACATGTTTAGATTTTCTTCAGGGCTTGGAGGCTTCATTTGATAGTCGACATTGCCATTAGAATTACACAAACGGCGAAAACTACATTCCATCGTTTTCCATAACTGGATCCAACCTTGAGAAAAAACCTGACCACATCGGTAAGGAGGAAGCTACCTAGATTTATACTATATAGTAGAAGTTTACGGATCTATCCTTTTCAAGTAACATTTTAAGCACACAGTCTAAATGGAGCTAAAGATGTTATGACATATGTAAATTAGATTGTGCTTAACAAAGTATAAAGTTTCTTCTGCTTTCATGTCTCTGGTGATTTCCTTAGGATAAGGCATGAAACTCTTAGCGATTATGCTAACCACCATAGTTTTGAAATTTTTACAAAGCAAGTAAAAGCATAATATATTAATATGTCTTGCGAGTAGAATTTATCTGGATTAACTTTCATTTGTACTTATCAAATACAACATTTTAACCTTTTATACATTCATAACATGTTATCTTAAATTCTTGTTCCTGTATGTATTTCCTTTTAATAGTACGCTTATGTATGTGTCTATATAAATAAAGATACATATGGGTAGCTTACAGATATTCACAAGGTTGCGCTTTGTAGTACTCATATGGAACAACAAAAGTTTCACTAATGTTTTCCATCTCATATTTGAGAAGCATTAATTCGAGCCGCAGCCACAAGTTAAGTCCCCAAGGCATTGCATACTTTCCGATCGCTCTCCATAACACAAAGATAATAGTCTTAAATGACATATTAATCATCAGCATCCATGATGTCACCATCATTACAATCAATTCCTTCAAGATTTGAGATATTCCCATTGTCAATTCTCTTCTCGACGTGTTTGAGGGGGTTTTCAAGACAAAACTGGAAACATGGTATTGTCTTGCAACCACATAACCTTTTATACTAACTAATGCGTTGCACTACTCAGTTTGGAATACATAATTTTAAAATATTGATAAATCTAATTATCTATTTATTACACGATAGTTTGTTGTTACTTGATATTGCCATGATATTGTCAATTATGCAATAATAAATGTATAAATCACTTTTTCCTTGTGTTCTTGTTATCCGCTGATATATCGGTCACATAAAGAACACATCAAGAATATTATTTTGTGAGGATTATGAATTTATGATAAATGAATGGAATAACAACTAAACTGAGAGCAAATTTTGGGCTTGATGATTATTGGGCCGAATAGCCTAAAACAACTTGCTCAAGACTGTATCTTGTTGGGAGTTTATTTCACACAGTCCAGTAAGGGGTTGTTTTAACTTTTAGTTAGACACCTTCATTTTTATCATTTTGCATTTTAATGATCTTTCTTAATTTAGAACAAAATATACAACTTCTTGTATGACTTGATTAATTACATGTTTTACTGATTAATACAAATAAGTAGCCATTTAAGTTTTGAAGTTGACACATTAAGGTTGGCACATTTTCACTTGACCATTTAAGTTTATTGTACCCTTTTAAAAACTGTTACGTAACTACTAATTTGTTCGAAAGAAAAATTATCCCTACTTGTAAGCCACTCACATAATACTAAACACATGTCTTGATCAAGGATTGAACCACAACCTCATGTAGCTACTTTGAGGCCAGATACACAACGGTACGAATGAAATATACCATGGTACCAATCACAAAAATCGACCGACACCCTCAGCAAAAAATGATATTTATTCTGTATGAGGATAATAAAAAACGTTACAATCCTTCTTTAAGGGAGAATTGCATATATATCCCTTCAAAGACTAATAATTGCATATATATCCAAGTAAAAATTATAATTGCATATATATCCCTCAAAAGACTTAAAAATGTCATATATATCCAAATCATTATTTTATATATATTTTTTAATGTAACATACTTGTTAATTATACTTAAAATATAAAATGTCCATTATACCATCAATCTTATCATAAACCTTACATATGCATCTTCTTTAACATCTGGTAAAAAAGATATTCATGTTCCTTGGCATCTAGTGCCATGAAAAAACTGAAGTACGAACATACAAACATAACCCATTCTATACTTCCGATATGTGATTTTCAATAATAATTAAATGTATTAAAGCAAGATCACCACCATCAAAATAATCAACACAATGTATTAAACAATACTTATGCAAAACAATAACAAATCACGTGGCACATCTTCCAGCAAAAACAATCCACAAGTCTTTATCAAATATGTTGGTAGTAAATTGATTAATCGATTACAGTTTGCATAAAGCTTGGTCTAAAAACAATTGAAATTAAACTATGGCAATGAATCGATTCACTAAAAGCAAGAATATTGTTTGGGCAAATTAATAAATTATGATTTATCTCAATCAATGTTAGGGTTTAGAGTTGTAGAAGACAATGTAAGGATTGAAGAGTGGTTAATGTAGTGATAAACAACAAGGGTGTAATTGACATTTCATATTCAAAATATAATTGTCATGTATTTTTAAAGTAAAAAATATAGATAAACTAATAATTTAGATATATATGACATATTTAAGTTTTTTGAAGGATATATATGCAATTATTAATTTGGCTTGGATATATATGCAATTATTGCTCTTTGAAAGGATATATATGCAATTCCCCCCTTCTTTAATGTAATATGTTTGTATATTTATTCTCCACATTTTGGCTCTCGTCCCATTCTTACCATTGTGGGCCTGTGAAAGTCTAGTTCTTATCTTGTTCAATCAATTTGGACCTAGTTTTCAATCATCAGTAGCTTATAGCTACGACGTACAATTACTGATGACGTATAGTCTGGAATCGGGTCATAAACCCGACTACAGCCCAATACTCACAAGCCCGGCACGAACCGGGCCAATATCAATACGCGTTTGGGCTCACGAAAGCCCAAGCCCAAATCTATTTACGGAATAGATATCCGATATCTTCTAAATTAAGAAGATAATCATTCCCAACCGACTTAAGCGGGATACGCCGAAGGTTGGGGAACACGGAACCAACAAGGATTCCGTGCGTATATAAAGGGAATCATATCCCTCGTTTAAGGTACGATCTCATAACCCTAAAACTCCTTAAACCCTAAATCGATTACTTACTCTCACGCCGGAGGATAATCGTGGGAGACAATCCCACGGTAAGCCTAACGGTGTTTCTTGTCTCTTAGTGCGCAGGTCTCAAGCAGCAATTCTCAATTGGTACGAGAACCGGAGCTCCAAACCAGGAACGTCCAACTTTTGTATCAACAAGTGGCGCCATCCGTGGGACCCTACACTAAGAACCAACACTAGAATGACAAAGCACGGTAATCAGCGATCGCAGTCAGACCTCATGGGGAAGAAGTCGCAAAGCGGGCTAACCCCTAAGCAGCCCTCTGGGACAACCAGCGCTGCTAAAAATAAGGGATCAGGCCAAGATTTGATCTTCCCTCTGGTGGAACCGCACTCGGGAACAACCCAAGCCACTACAACCACCACGAGTGGAGTAGACCCACTGCGCACCGTCTTTACTACTCCTTTCCAATCGGTGCTAGAAACTGACCTGACAAAGGTACCGGAGGCACCAGGCCGGGATAAGGGTATCGCGGTAGAAACAAACGCACTCACTCTTGAGGGGGTCGCGCCGGAGTTAACACCAGAAGTTTTCGTATCCCAAAATTACGAAACATTAACTGCCCTCATGAAAGAGGAAGAGAAGAATAGATCTGGTCGGAACTTGAAAGCCCGACTCAATTTCGATTCGGAATACGATACTTCTCCACTGCGCCACCAGAAAGAAAAGCGCAGAGGAAGCGGTCATAAACCCCCAGTATTCAACAGAATCGGGAGGAGAATCGAGGGCGATGAGACATCTCACTCGCAGCACTTGAGTGATAGTGATAGAGAAGAACGGCGTACCAGTGTCTACGCCAGACTGGGTAGCCGAAAAGTACATGACAGACTGGGGCGAAAGCATTCCCCAAGTGAAAGCCCTTCAGATCCAGACTACAAGTCAGACTCTGAGGACAGCCGGCGCAAACGCCGTAAGAAGGAAAATTCATCTTCTGATAACTCCTCGGACAACGAGGATAGCGACACAGGACATTGGAAGTCTAGAAACAGACGCGATAGCCAAGAGGAAGACATGTCTCTCCCATGGCGCCGTCAGAAAGTGGATGCGTTCACCAGACGCATTAGTGATTTCTCTGAGAACAAGAAGAGGCGTATGCCTACAAATGTCAAGACCTATGATGGAACAGGTGATCCGGACGATCACCTAAAAATCTTTGAATCAGCCGCGACCATTGAAAACTGGCCACAACCAGTGTGGTGCCACATGTTTAATTCCACACTGGTGGGAAGCGCGCGTAACTGGTTCAACAAACTCCCACGAAGGAGCATAAATGGTTTTGAAGAGTTGAGAAAGGCTTTCCGCCTAAATTTTACTCAACGGAAAAAGTGCGCTTAGAATCCTGTAGAACTCGCCAGGGTAAAGCAGAACCAAGGAGAATCTACGAGCGCATTCATGGAACGCTTTAAAGATGAATGCATGCAAGTTAAAGCATGTCCTGAAGTACTAAAGATCTCTGGCTTCATGAATGGGATTAATAATCCAGAACTCATCAAGAGGTTGAACGACAAGATCCCCGAGACCTTTGATGAACTCATGAAGCGCTCTCGGTCTTTTGTCCAAGGAGAAGCCGCCGCGGCGGATAGCAAAAAGAACCACTCGAGTTACCGGTCACAGGAACAACCTGGGAGGCAATCGAACGACCGAGGTAGTAACCGTAATAGGAGCTATCGCAGCCAGAGAAGCGGCAGAGATAATGGCAGGTACACTCCCCTGATCAAAACCCCAAAGGAAATACTCGCAGCGGAAGGCGCGAATTTCCCAAGACCACCGCAGATGCGTACACCAGAAGATCGGCGCACTGGGAATGGATACTGTGACTACCACGCGTAAAAGGGTCACACCACTAACGAATGTGTCCAGCTGCGCCAACTCATCGACAAGATGGTCAAGGAAGGTAGACTGGACCACTTGGTCAAAAACATTAAAGAAGGAAGAGATAAACAAAAGAATGGAAACAAGAAGGAGATACCCAAAGATAAGGCCGACACAATCTACATGATACAGGCGTGGCAACGAGCCACTAGACAGAAGGTCAGCCAAGAGTTTTCCCGAAGAAGTGAAATCTCTTTCCCTACTTTAACTGCGGACAACGCAGTAGCAGAGCCACTCACCATTGAAATCCGTGCGGGGGGTCATGATATACACCGCATGTACATTGATGGTGGGGCATCGGCAAATATCATGTATGAGCATTGCTTTAAAAGACTACGACCTGAAATACGTAGCCAGTTAAACCCGGTCAGCACAGCACTCACTGGTTTCACGGGTGAAAAGATATGGCCCATGGGGCAACTGCGATTACTAGTCAGCATTGCAGAGCACTCTACGACAACCTGGATGGACTTCATGGTGATCAAATCCCCCTCGCCATACAATGGCATCATTGGGAGACCCGGGATATCAGCCATGCGTGCGGTGCCATCAACAGCGCACGGGATGCTTAAATTCCCAGTAGAAGGGGGCGTTGTTACTCTTTACAATACCACGGTACCAAATAGAGAATGTAACACGGTTACATGCGAAATGGCACCGATCCCAAAGCAGTGCGCGGCCAAAGTCCCCAACTTGAAGGTCGCGATTCACCCAGAGTACCCGGAACAGGAAATAACCATCGAAGGGTCATTGTCGGACAACGGCAAAGCAGCCGTGTGCGCGCTCCTACAAAAGAACGTGGATATTTTCGCATGGGAGCCAAAACACATGACTGGAGTACCACGCTCGATCACAGAGCATAAACTGAGAATCCGACAAGGATACACACCGGTACGCCAGAAGAAGCGTGGCCAAGCCCCAGAGCGTGCGCAGGCAATCCTGGCAGAGGTACAGAAATTGGTAAAACCAGGAATTATACGTGAAGTCTACTACCACGACTGGCTTTCTAACCCAGTAATGGTGAAAAAGAGCGACGGTAGCTGGCGAATGTGCGTAGACTTCACCGACCTTAACAAAGCATGCCCACAGGACTGCTATCCATTACCAGAGATAGACTGGAAAATAGAGTCCTTGTGCGGATACCCGTTAAAGTGTTTTCTCGACGCGTACAAGGGATATCACCAGATACAGATGGCTAAGGAAGACGAGGAAAAAACAGCTTTCCACACAAGCCAAGGCGTTTACTGTTATACAAAAATGCCCTTGGCTTGAAGAATGCGGGTGCCACCTATCAGCGGTTAGTAGACAATGCCTTTGAAAAACAGGTGGGCCGCAACCTGGAAGTCTACGTGGATGACCTGGTCATAAAAAGCCACACTGAAGTTGAGCTTGTGCGCGACATAGAAGAGACGTTCAAGACTCTACGTGAGATCAACATGAAGCTGAATCCCAAGAAATGCACCTTCGGCGCTACTGAAGGCATGTTCCTAGGGTACCTGATAGAACCTGACGGCATAAAACCTTGTCCAGAAAAGACAAAGGCGGTAATTGAACTTCCCTCACCACGCACGCTGAAGGAAGTTCAATCCCTTAACGGAAAACTGGCCGGCCTAAACAGGTTCCTGTCTAAGTCAGCAGAAAAGTCATTGCCTCTTTTCAAAACGCTCAAGAAGTGCATGAAAAAGGGTGACTTCCGATGGACGACGGAGGCAGAAGAAGCCTTCACTACACTCAAACAGCATCTAGCAACGCTCCCAACACTCGTTGCACCCCGACCAGGGGAAGAGCTGATCATGTATCTATCAGCAACTCATGGGGCAGTCAGCGCAGTGCTACTAACAGATAGGGACTCAGTGCAAACCCCTATCTATTTTGTCAGCAAAGCGCTCAAGAAGACGGAGATGAACTACAGTGCCATGGAGAAGTTAGTCTTGGCATTAGTGTTTGCCGCCAAGCGACTGCGCCGGTACTTCCAAGCGCACCTGATAGCGGTAATCACAGATCAAGCCATAAAGCAGATCATCTCCAAACCCGATGCATCAGGACGACTCCAGAAGTGGAGTGTGTTGCTAGGCGAACACAACATCTCTTACAGACCACGTACCACAATAAAAGGACAGGTTCTGGCAGACTTCATCATCGAGAAGCCAGATACCGACGAGGTACCCGCACCAAGCAAGAAGGAACTACAAGATCCATGGATTTTGTTTACAGATGGGTCCTCATGCGTGGACGGATCAGGAGCTGGCCTTATTCTCACAAACCCAGAGGGAATGGAATTCACTTACGCACTGCGTTTTGAATTTACCGCGACAAACAATGAGGTAGAATATGAAGCCTTAATCGCTGGACTACGCATTGCAGCTCGAATGGGTGTACGTAACTTGGAAACAAATGTGGACTCCCGGCTAGTAGCCAACCACGTGTTGGGTGAATACGTGGCCAAAGAAGAGAATATGATTCAGTATCTTGAAAAGACTAAGACACTGATCAAAGGCTTTGACAGATTTACTATCAAGCAAGTCCCTAGAGGAGAAAATCGCAAGGCAGACGCACTGAGCAAGATCGCCTCGACAAGCTTCGCACACTTATCAAAGCAAGTGATGGTGGAAACGCTGAAAAGCAAATCAATATCGGAGATGGAAGTCTCCGCGGTCATAGAGGAGGATGGTCCTACATGGATGACACCGATTACGGAATTCCTAAGCAAAGGAACATTACCCCAAGAACAGACAGAAGCTCGCAGAATACGGCGTACAGCGCAGAGATTCGAATTGCGAGACAACATACTGTACCGACGTTCTTTCCTCCAACCATGGCTCCGCTGCGTCGGCCCCCTACAAGCAAATTACGTGCTGCGAGAAATCCATGAAGGTTCATGTAGCATGCACGCAGGACCACGGTCCGTTGTAGCACGCGCCATGCGATCGGGATACTACTGGCCAACCATGCATCGAGATGCGCGGGACTTAATAAGGAAGTGCAATGATTGCCAAGTTCACAGACCCGTCCCGCGCCAGCCACAGCACGAGCTTACGCCAATCACGGCGCCATGGCCATTCTACAAATGGGGCATCGATATTGCAGGTCCTTTTCCAATGGCAGCAGGCGGTCTCAAGTTTCTCATAGTAGCTATAGACTACTTCACCAAGTGGATCGAGGCAAAAGCAGTAGCGACAATTACCGGCAACCAGGTGAAACGCTTTGTCTGGGACAACATAGTATGCCGCTTCGGATTACCTGGAGAAATCATCTCGGATAACGGGAAACAATTCTGCGACAACCCCTTCAAAGATTGGTGCGAGAAGTTAAACATCACCCAACACTTCGCGTCAGTTACGCACCCACAAACCAATGGCTTAGTAGAGCGCGAAAATCGAAGCCTGGGCGAAGGAATCAAAGCGCGCTTGGACAGGCACAAAGGAAGGTGGGTCGAAGAGCTTTCGCATGTCTTGTGGGCTCACCGCACCTCCATAAAAACCAGCACGGGGGACACCCCCTTCTCTCTAGTCTACGGGACAGAAGCCGTTATACCAACTGAGATCGGCATGCCAACTATCCGCACCGCGGAGATCAATGTAACAACAAACAATGATGAAAGACGTGTCGACTTGGATCTGCTGGAAGAAAGACGCGAACGCGCAGCCATACGGGAGGCAAAGTCGAAGTCAAAAATGAAAGGATACTATGATGCCAAGGTACGCAGTGTTTCATTCAGACCAGGCGATTTTGTCTACCGTGCCAATGAGGCAAGCCACGCAGAAGATACAGGTAAGCTCGGACCAAAGTGGGAAGGACCTTATGAGGTTACTGAAGCAATAGGCACAGGCGCGTACAGGCTACGAGGCTTGGATGGTCGTGACCTACCGCGCACATGGAACATCGGCAACCTCAAGAGGTGCTACCTGTAAGAATAGCTACGGCACAGCGCACAGACGCTCCGCACTTTCAGTGCTCAATAAGGAACTACATGTATTCATTTTTATTTTTCATATTTACTGTTTTCTTTGTTATGTCTCAAAAAACTTGCAAGTATCAATAAAACGCCGCAGTTTCTAGCTAACTCCGCGACACATTTTAAGTTGTTATCTCCATATACTGTATGTCTCAACGATTTTTTATTTCTTGCCCACGATGGCGTGCATGCACTACGAATAAACCCACGATGGTAAAAGGATAAGTTAACCTACTAACTAACTTGTTGAGTAAGAGGGTTGCAAACCCATCAACACTGGATCACGCATCCTTGTTAAACACCTTGTTCTCAAGACGTTGGAATAAGATATGTGCGCATCCCACGATGGTTGTGCAGCAACGCACACGTGCACGTTTAACAACTTAGGAACCAAGACACTTGATTCCTTAATGAGATATTTACAGTACGCTGTGTATCATAACATACACGATTATGATAAAATACTTAGAATTATTTTCCAAGTATACTATGGCTTTCATACATGATTATGGATTTCCTATATTAGCACTGGCATACACGTTTGTTTCTTCGGCAACGGAGATATCTTTTACGCAAAGCCAAACAAATATGTATACATTACAAGTTTCAATAATACCCACAGCAAAACAGCAACTTTTATTCATAACTACGAGTTATTAAAAGAGAGTATTTTGCAACATATCAACTACCAGCTGCTACAACGCTTAAGTGACGATGTGCCAACATGACTCGTTACATCTTTAGCTTCGCTCATACCCTTCAACACGTCTGCATCCTGACGCGACACAGTGGCCACACTGACTGGCACCCCATCAGACCTTGGCAAGTGAGCCGCACCAACCCCACACAAAATGGCTTTACCTGCAATACCTTCTTTCTTAGCAAGACGGGTTGTATGCGCTTCCAAGACTTCTTTTAAAGGTACCTCTTTTTCCAAAGCGAAAGGATTCTGACTATCCCTAGGACGCACAAAAACAGGTACTTGAAGCTGAGACTCGTGGGGCCTCAAATAATAGTCCGGTTGCGCCTCGGCACCCTCGGTACGATGACGCGCCAAGGTCAACCCCGCCATGATGACATTTATTGGATAGTCTTGATCGCGCTCAAGCTCAGAAATCATGGGGAGCTCCAAGTCTTTCATTCTCTGCATGGCTGCAACCAAGTGATCATATGACTCAGCGTCATAATCAGGTACTTTATCAATCGGTGCCTCCAACAGTTTGGCCTCATGAAGCTTTTCAATCGCTTCTGATTTACCACGCTCCAGAGCGCATCGCACAACCTCCCCGAAGGCATTAACAACATCTGGCGATTCCAGGGTACTGGGGGCAGCTAGGCGGAGACCGTGGCCTATGAGCCACCTGCGCTCCGCTATCATGGACATAAGCTGCGGATACAACTCCTCGTCATACTCGAGGCTAAGTTTGCGCAGTTTTGCCTCCTGCACTTCCAATGACCAGCTCACAGTAGCTCCAAGATCCCCCAACTGCGCAAACAAATTTTCCTTACCCTGCTCAAGATGTTTAAGTGCCCAGTGGCACGCACACTTATACCTGGCAGCCTCAGCACGCTCTTGACTCATTTGGCACATTAGCGCCATTTTGTCCTCGGCCTGTTTTTGAGCATATGCGCTCAGATCCCTTGCCTCTGCTTGGGCGCTATCCAGTTGCGCCCGGGTGCTTGCCAGCTGCGCCTCCAACAAAGCTATTGTTTGTTCCTTTTGTGAATCTTGGTTCTCCCCACCAGATACTCGATCTTTCAGCTTCACAATTAGTGCGGCCTGATGTGCGGAAACCTGCACCAATTCCTCAACCAATTGCTCCATGGGCACATCCGCATCAGACTGGTCTTCATTATCCTGGCTCTGCGGCTCAGAATGCGCTGAATGTATCGGACTCGCCTTGGGGGGTGATTCTATAACCTGTTCCACCCTGCGAATGATCACCAACGCAATGTTAGCATCACAACTGGCACATTAACCAACAAAAGAAAATTGTACATGTACGGCTGTACTTACTGTGGCTCCGCGACATCAGCAGAAGGGTGCGACGACGCTTCATCAGTAGAGGATAATTCCACAGTCTGGACCACGGGGCGTTTTTTCCTTGAGGGGCCCGCACCATCATCCCTTCGGGTCCTTTTACGACTAAGTCCGGATTCCTCTTCTTCCTCTTCCTCCACAGGGTGGGCCACAGCTACGGGTGGTGGCTGCGCCACAAGAGAAGTTACTTCGGGATTAGGACGGCTTTGCAGGGGTGTTGCTCCCACTGCGACGGAAGAACTGGTCCCTGTATCCCCCGCATTCAGCTCTATGACGCGCCCTGCGGTAGCGGCTAGAATAGGATCCTCATTCTCCTTCAAAGGCCGTGTTCCTGTCCTCACCTCTACGGGCTTCGCTAACTGTACTACGGTAAAAAGGTCCATTTCTGCGCACCATAAAACAAAATGTGCACACAGGTTATATAATGCGCGAAGTATAAGGAAGAATGCTCTTACATTATTTACACACAGAGGTACGGAGGAATAAGTACCCACCCTGGCCATGTGCGTCTAAGAAGATTGGGATCTCATCTTCGGAACCAAAATAATTACGGCTGATTCCCATATGCACTAAAAATCCTTCAGGATAGGCACTAATGGGGATGCGGTTAGCATTTATCAGTTCCGCATCCTCGGCGACATAAGACCCGGGCAACGAGCACTCATCCCTCTCTAATGTACCCTGAGTATAAAACTCATAGTTCCATGGAAAGCATATGTCATCTACCCAAAAGAAATATTCCCTCCAATCTCGTAGCGAATCTAGCTTATCCGTATAGCATTGAAGCCTACCGACACGTTTCGCGAATGATACCCACCCATGTGCCCATATTGTGTGATAGAATGCGCGAAATAAATGGATAGTTGGGTTCACCGCCAGTAATCGGCAATTTACCTCATTGGTAATTTTGGCCGCACCGATACAATGTAACTGGGATATATGCAGGTTGTAATAGTTTAACACATCGCATAAAAAGCGGGACAGGGGCACACGCTGGTCCGAAAAATCGAACAAACGTGTATAAACCCCCACTTTCCCTCTGGGGAAGTCCGCAATGGTTTCCTGCGCATCCGGAACAACCGGATGCACGTCTAGGGGTACAAAATAATCCGAGGTAAACTCTAATAGATTACTCTCGGTCAAGAAGGAGGTAAAGTCCGATAATTGTTTCACCATGGTGTTGGATGTATAGAAACGCACGCGCAAATACCTTGCAGTAGGTTGATTTCTGGATTGCAGCTGCTGGTTCTTTTCCACAATGGCGGATTTTTTTTTTACGGTGGATAACATAGTGAAAATGACGATTGGCTTTATACCTTTTTCTCATCCACCCGATATGCGCCACGTGGATCCCACTACCCTCAATTGTGTGGCTGAGATTTCTTTGATGGGACGCGGGGCAGTAACTTTCCCCCGAATAACGAGGCATTTGCAATTCACTTTGATGTCTAGATCCAATGTACCTACGGGTATGTGTATAGCTTCCTTAATACGTTTCGTACGTTATTTATTTTATTTTTTTGACTACGGTCATTAGTCTAGCATCCGCAGTTACGCACTGCGCATACTAGACTGGGGGGACATGATGACGTATAGTCTGGAATCGGGTCATAAACCCGACTACAGCCCAATACTCACAAGCCCGGCACGAACCGGGCCAATATCAATACGCGTTTGGGCTCACGAAAGCCCAAGCCCAAATCTATTTACGGAATAGATATCCGATATCTTCTAAATTAAGAAGATAATCATTCCCAACCGACTTAAGCGGGATACGCCGAAGGTTGGGGAACACGGAACCAACAAGGATTCCGTGCGTATATAAAGGGAATCATATCCCTCGTTTAAGGTACGATCTCATAACCCTAAAACTCCTTAAAGCCTAAATCGATTACTTACTCTCACGCCGGAGGATAATCGTGGGAGACAATCCCACGGTAAGCCTAACGGTGTTTCTTGTCTCTTAGTGCGCAGGTCTCAAGCAGCAATTCTCAATTGGTACGAGAACCGGAACTCCAAACCAGGAACGTCCAACTTTTGTATCAACAATTACATTATTAATTGTATTCGACACGTTTTCTAACACTAGACGTTTATAGATTTTTGTGGCAAACATTTAAAATGAATTTGTGACAAGGTATTGGTAGTATAATAATACCGCTACATTGACGTATCCTGTATTACAATCATTAATCCTATAGTTAGTTTATAATTAATCTTCTTAATGGTTAAAGTAGGATTTAATGTACCATTTGAATATAACTACACTATCTATAAAACATTTACATAATTTTCCTTCATCTTTACTTAAAAACTTAAAAAATAAGTAAATTTTAATTACTAAAATCCTTTGATTTGAAATGTCAACAACATTCACTACTAAATTAATATTTAAATATTGTTTAATTCTTAAAATTTTATAATTTTTCGTTTATAACTCATAGTTCTTTTTTCCTTGCAATGCCTATATATTAAACTCGTAAGTCGCATTAAGAGTCACCTTAAAACACAAATTAACAAATATACTTATTTATTGTTATACACCGTTCCTTTGCTCGAATATTTGTTTAATATAACTAAATAAATTTATGCAAGACATTGTATCTTTTTTCTTAGTAATGAAGATCATCAGAGACACTTAACTACGCTATGTTCGGTGAAAGTAAGAATAATAGTAAGAAGTAGTTGTAACAAGTGATAGTAAGAAATAGTTGTTTTTAATATCCGTAAGAAATAGTTGCAACGTGTATTAGTAAGGGAGGTGATAAATTTAAAGAAGGTTTTACTAGTCACAAAGAAAATTATAATGAAAGGACATTAGTACCCTAAAACTCCTTTTCACCAATTTTCTTTTTTATCATTCTTTTCCTACACCGTCATTACTCACCACTTCTATAACAAGCTCCTCGAATTAACATTCAGTGTCTCAAACTCTCAATTCAACTAACTTTAAGTTTAAAATGTTCATCGACGTGTGATGTTCATGTTGCCACCGTCGTTGGAAGACGAGGTATAGATCATGCTGAGTCTTGAAGTCAACAAACTTATTACGATTAACGAATAACAATAGGTGGATGGTAAACAATCGAGTGAAATAAAACTCGGTCACCATGATCACATACGTTTCAATTAATTTTTATCTCTATGATCTAGGTAATCTGATTTCCAGCGAGAGCTTCTTGATCCTGTTAGAAGATGGAGGTTTCTTCATTTTTCTTAAATTCCAAACACCTACTAATTAATGGGAAGCCAACGAAGAATCATGCTAACTTGTTGGTCATTTTTGGTCGCTCAAAACATATATGTTTACTGACAATTTTACGGTTCTTAACAGAGTATTTAAATAAATTCCATATGTAGCTAACCCAAATGATTGAATATCAAACCATAAAAGAAGAATAAGATCATGAGTATATTTGATTAGGGTGATTCTGAGTTATTTTGGGCAGAATCTAAACTTTTATTTAGCTTGAAATTATTTGGGTTCAAGAACATATATCAAGGATTCAATTACTAAGAAATGTAGAAGATGACATTGAGGAACAATATAATTTTAATAGTTGAATCCCATTGAGAGTATTATTCGAATAGGAGAAGTGAAATAAAAGGAGAGAAGGTTTTGATCTGAAGTGAAAAAAGAAAAAGAAAAGGTATTCTAAAAACATTAAGGTCTTTTCACTTGACATTTATGTGGGCATAGTAATTTCATCTGTGAATTTATCGCCTCCCTATGAGTAACCATTGTATTATAATGTACTTTATAATTTTACATTAAAGATAATTTATTGATAAAAATTATATAGGTATTTTAGTAATTCAACAATATTTAGAAATGATATACTATTATTTTGAAGGCTGCTTCAAAAAAACATATGAAAATGTTGGAAGGATTAGGTACACACTAAAAAGATGACGTAAACGGAAATGAGAAAAGAGCTAGGAAATGAAATGTAAGTATAGAGGAAATGAGAATACGGTAATGTTTTCATAGAGGGGTAAAACAAAATATTCCAGAGAGTATATATATTTATTCAGGATAAATATATAAGTGAAGTAAAGGTATAAGGGTTAGTTGATTCACTTGAACCCCTTAAAAGGGGTATTAGTTTGTGAGAAAAGTTATTTTACATACCAAACTTTTCTCACATACTAAAGAACTCATCTCTACCATCCATTTAAAAAAAATCAATGGTTGAGATTAAAAACATTTTATTATTTCACTTAACGATTAACGGTTTAAGAGATACTCCCTCCGTTACACATTAAGTGTCCACTATGACTTTTTTAAGTATTTTTTCTTAAACTTTGACTTTAAATATTGTTGTTCGTATTATATAATATTTGATGCAAGATATATGAATGGATTAAGTTTTTAAATGTATTTTCATTTGTATAATTTTCATTAAGTATTATATAACACAAAAAAATATATTTACGGTCAAAGTTATAAAAAAAAGACTTGGAAAAGTCATAGTGGACACTTAATGTGGGACGGAGGTAGTATTTAAATTATAAAAAAATAGATGAAACAATAAAATGCTTTTAATCTCAGCCATTGATTTCTTTTTAGATGGATGGTAGAGTTGAGTCCCTTAGTATGTAAGAAAAGTTTGATATGTAAAATAACTCTCATCATTTATCAAAATCAAAATAGAAGGGAATACGTGGATGTTTCACATTAAAAGTCATATCATTAAAAGTCATATTGATATCGTTTTAATACGTTATAATTAGCTTTATTCTAGTAATTTTATAAAGTTTCAACAAGAAATTTATTCAGAATTGGTGCAAACGAAAACGAGTACATATTTCGATGATTTATAAGTTATTTTATTAGATGGACGACGTTAATAAAAAAAGGTTGAATATTCGGACGGCTTTCCGGTAAAATGTTTCATTGGGCTAACATTAAGCAAAGAATGTCATTTTTTTAAGAAAAGGTTACAACACACGATGTACACTTAATAGACGATGTGTTTTAACAATTGATCTAAGCTGTAGTCGGCTAGAGGTGCAAATATACCGGTTAAAATCGGTTTTCGGATTTTAAAAAATCGGTTAGAAAAAACTGGTTTTCGGTTAGACCGGTTTTAAAAGTCGAAGGGAGACCGGTTATTTACCGGTTATTAGACCGGTTAAAACCGGTTTTTCTAACCGATTATTTGAAAAAACCGGTTTTAGCTGGTTATATAACCGGTCTCCCCCTAAATCGAAAACCACTCTAACCGGTTCGGTTAAAAAAACCGGTCCGGTTATTATATAACCGATTTTTTTTAAAACCAGTTTCGGTTATTTGTTCGGTTTAAAAAAAACCGGTTTAATTGTTGCATCTCTAATCTAAGTAATTGTTTGCAATTAAGCGTGCCTTTTATATGTATTAACATGTATGTTTCGCTAATTTATTCCAAACACTAATTTTACGTCCCAGACTTTTATTAGTTACATCTTACAATAAAACGTATCTTTACTACATATAATGCATGCATATGATTTTTTAAGTTTAAATACTTAAATGACAAGTAATATTTGTGAATTATTATACCATTAATTAAAAATATTAACATCATTTACAACTAAGTTAACATTTTAAATATTGTTTAATCTTTAACCTTTGATCATTTTTTCTTTCTAACTCATGACTTTTTTCTCGCAATGATTACATATTGAACCCGTAAGTTTTGTTTCAAGCGTCAAACCAGAATTACGATCCTACAAGTATAATTATTTGCTGCTTTCTATGTGGACTTCCAAAAAAAATACTACATCCGTCCCAAAATAAGTGTCATGTTTGACTTTTTAAAATATTTTTTGTTCAACTTTTATCGTAAATATTTTTTTTGTATTATATAATATTTGATATAAAATATATGAATTGATTGAGTTTCAAATATATTTAATTAATATAATTTTTATCAAATATTATATAACACAAATAAACATATTTATGATCAAAATTAAAAAAAAAAACCTAACATTTATTTTAATACCGATGGTAATATATCAATCACATTTCAAGCACGTTTATCTTAGGTTAGAAAAAAAGTTAAAAATTAATTTGTTTGTAACGTATATACCCACATATTCCACCCTCTCTGCCCCACGCCTCCGTCCTACCTGGTCCAACCTACCCCAGTTCTTGTCCGTAGTAAATTTATTTATTGCTGTGAACTTGTGGACCACTTTGTGAATCAATCTAATGAATATTAAATCTTTAAATATGGATATTAGGTGGAATGGAATCTGTATGTGTTTTGTATATCGTTACCAATATCATTGTTTAATTTAGCCCTTTGGTATGAAACTTTCTATATCATATTTTCATTTTTCACATTAGATGATGTACTAGAGTTCAATAAAAGAAGAAAACAGCCTTTCAAAAAAACAAAGAAAACAAATTGCCATAAGAGTGATAACTTTACTATTTTCACATCACATGATAACTTCATTATATCAAGAGCGATTCATGAATGTCAATATACTCTCTAACTACAAATCTTCATCATGTCTTCTCGTATCCTAATTTAACAAAGAGAAAGGGATTTTGTAGTGCATGTAAGATATATTAATTGAACTCATCACCTTCTCTATATGTGTAATATTTTCTATTTGCAAGGTTCAACAAGAAGGTCGAGGACGACAAGGAAGGAGGTCCGGTGTCGCCGATGAAGCAGATTTGATGATAGCAACGACCACCTCCGGTGATGATTATTAACAAGCTCCGACAAGGGAGAAGAGAAGAGAAACAAATCTTAAAAACCTTAACTGCTCAAAGTATATTATAAACAACATTTAGCAAAGAAATAAGAAAAAGCTGTTTGATTATAAGATTAAAAAAATAGAAATTGGAGAAGGATAAGCTTGATTTTGAGAGAAAATAAGAAGAGATAGAAAGAAAAATGAAAAAAAATATTGAAACCACCCATTTCCCATGGAATGAATCTATCATTCTAAATGACACCATTTTAGCACTTTTGATTCCATATGTTTTATACCAAACGAGAATAAACAAGAGTGATTACGTTCCCTCATTCCAAACCCCCCAAACAAATCGACCCTTAATAGTATAAAGAAAAAACGATTCTTTCTGAGTGTTTAATAGAAAACACATGTTTCAGTAAATCTAATTGGAGAGCTCTATATTTGTATCTTGACCGTTAAAAAGTCAAAAGTGAATAATTTAGTCAATAACTGCAATTTTTCAACAAGACTAGAAGAAACTATAAAAGTATATGTGTGAAAAGAAAATATTGAAAAAAGTGAGGGTAATTATTGAATTTTTAGTGGCTAAAAAAATTTGGTTTGAGCAAGAAAACCAAAAAAACTAACTAAACTGAAATAAAATAAAGATGTCTAGTAAAAACAGAACCATTTCTAAAAATGACTGTGCGGTTTTGTTTTTTAAAAAACCAAAACTTTTGGTTTGGTTTTTGGTTTTATACGAACCAAATCGAAAAAACTGAACCACCCCATACTAATAATATAAAACTTTAAATATATGTAATATAGATCTTAATACAAACTAAACAGCCACGAGTATATAAGTATATTAGAAGTGTAAGACTAGTTTTTATGCCAACTCTATAATAAAATTGTGTACTCGTCTTTTTATTTTTATTTTACATGATTGTTACATCAAACATAATATTTATCGCATCTTTACTTATACACAAACTGATCATCTGTTTTTGGTTGTTGCCTTTCAAAATCGCAATCACAACTGCAAATGTTGTTTATTAAACATTTTGGTTGAGTGGATCATCAGCTTGGTCATTGTCATTAGAGGCGGTTTGTTCTTCTGTTGTAGGAGACTCAATCGGTGGTGCATCAGCAGCAACAGTTGTTGTTGTGATGTCAGGTGTATCAGGTATTGGATTTTGATCAGTTGAGCAGCGGAAATATTGGATACATATGGAGCACATTGATCATTATCTTCGTTAAAGATAGGAGCAAACAAAGTTTCCATTTGACGACGTGTGAGTTGAAATTGTGGATTAGCTGATGATTATGGAAAGTTTAGACGGTTATGCCGGGGTTCTAAGCTGTTTTGCTCAGAATCCGTTTCAGTGAGCTCATCGAAATTAGCATGAATGGTTTCCATGATTTCTCTAGTATGACGGTTCTAGATTCGAAATCCTTTTGAGTTTTTACACTATCCAACAAAGACTCCTATGTTAGCTTTAGCCTTGAGCTTTCCAAGATCATCACGATAATTATTTGGGTAACAAAGAGCACCAAATACATGAAAGTGTTTTAGGTTTGGTTTACGGTTATGGACAAGCTCATATGGTGTTTTGTTGTGGCGTTTAGTGATCATATAATGGTTTTGGGTGTAGCATGCAGTCGAAACAGCTTCTGCCCATAAGTAATCCGATAATTGAGCGTTAATCAACATCGTTCTTGCATCTTTCACTAACGTCAAGTTTCGTCTTTCAACAACTCCATTCTTTTTGGGATTTCTTGCAATGGATGCTTGATGTTCAATTTCCACTTTCTTATAATATGTACGAAGAGTCTGATTCAAGAATTCGGTTCCTTTGTCTGTTCTAACTTTTATAACCGTATTGCGAAGCTGAACTTAATTTTTTGTGAGAAAGGTGATGATCATCGAAGGATCTTGATCTTTACTTCGTATAAAATAAACCCAAGTCCATCTGGAGTAGTCATCAACGATTAAAATAATGTAGCGTTTGCCATTTATCGTCTGCACACGCATCGGACCACACAAATCCATGTGACGAAGCTGAAGTACGTGGTCAGTACCGTGTTCAACTTTGAAGGGAAATGTGCACGAGTGTTTTTTCCTTGTTCACATGCTGAGCATAGGTGATCTTTAGGTTTTAAACATTTTATTTATGAAATTTAAATTTATCTGGCATTTTATAATTTATAATATGATACTAAAAGTTTTGGAAAAAACTTAGAGGAATCCAAAATATAATTCCAAACTAATATAACAATTTATATGGGGTGATCAAATGAATAATCATACTCTATAGGTTTCCCTGAAGAGGAACTGGTGAAGTGAATGTAGTGCTTGAAAGACCTTTAGGCTTAAAGGCAGTAATGAACTTTGATGCA
The DNA here is from genome assembly GCA_019973895.1 of Chrysanthemum seticuspe. NCBI lineage: Eukaryota > Viridiplantae > Streptophyta > Magnoliopsida > Asterales > Asteraceae > Chrysanthemum > Chrysanthemum seticuspe. Next base: position 229,533,422 of record BPTQ01000001.1, read on the forward strand.
ATTCATCTAGGATGGAGGTTCAAAGTAGTACACAAGATGAAATTTTATTAAGACTACCGGGGATAGTGGAACCAAAGAAGCACTTCTACCAAATAACAAATGTACATAATGGTCTAATAGGTTGTCTTCCCGAGTCATGAACGACATCAAGGCGTAAAACACCACGTGTGATACATTCAAATACCATAAGTATTTGAGAGGTAAGATTCTTGTAGAAGTGAAACACATGAGTGATAGTGTCTTCAGAAATCTGGAGATCAAGGAAATCTCATATGCTATTGAATAGCATACCAAGAACTATAAATTAAACTTAGAAGGGCATGAGTTTGTAGATCATTAGTAAGGTCTCACAACAGCTTTGGAATGCTCAGGTAAGACTAAAAGATGTCTTATAGAAGGAGTAGTTAACTATGTTAAGAACTATTAATTTGATCAAGTTAATGTACTCAAGCCAAGGCATCCTTAACATGACAGAGGGTTAAAAGTTCAACTCAGAGTTGAGCAACGGAAGAGAGAGTAAATGGTAAAGTTAACTTTTGATCATTTAACTAAAGAGTACAAAGCATGAAAGAAATTATAGATCAATGTTGATCTATGCGAGAATTCCTAAGCATTGCAAGATTCAGTAGGAGGTGTCAAGATCATTAAACAAGATGTACTTTGCCCAGAAGAGCAAAATAGTCTGGCATAAGGGAACGTGTTGATCTTGAGTTGTCATGGAACAATTAAAGAAGCCACGTAACTTAAAATATTTGAAGCCAGGGACTATAAATCAGGGAACATGCAACTACATCTTGGTTCAAGGAGGCTTGTACTGAAATTCTCAAGGACTTAGGAGAATCAGTAACAAGGAGTCACGGTTCTTAATTGTTGGTACAATTTAAATTTTAGCTAATCCATTAAGATGAAGTGCATCGGTGAATACTAAGCCGAGTGTGTCACAAATTCAGCTAAGTTTATCATCCAGTAATACTAAATTCGTTTGTACCAAAACTCACTTTGATTCATTAACATTAAGAAAAGTGACATCGTCTTTTCATGTCGAAGACACGGGTTCGATTCCCGTAAGGGATAGGTACTCATTCCCGGCCGCTTTCAGTTAGTGTTCATTGCTAAGTGATCGCTCGCTATCTGGCTAGAAAAGGTGGTCCGGATCGGGAGTAACCACTAGTGATAGGGCAAAAATAAATCGGGGGAAGGACAAAAGTAAAGGAAATTTTTCAATGCATTCTCCAATACTAAGAAGGTGTTTCAATGAGACCTAAGAAAGGTAATGAGTCTGAATGCCTTCATTGTATTGTTGCTGGCTAGCTTTCACTTAGAAGCAATAATAGGAAGTCCAAGGCTGCCTTATCTTATGGGCAATGCCCCCTTTGCCGTAAAGAGTAGCCATATCCAGTGTGATCTCCTCATACTCAGGCGTCGCCTCAAATCCCATTTCTAAACTGTGGAAACGTAGAGGGGGGGGGGGGGGTTGAATACGTTACCGTTTAAAAACTTTAGATCTTTAGTATCAAATCGCTTATGAAGCTTGTTATAATATGAAAGTACCAATTATTGTTTGTGACTAATATAAAGCATGGTAAACCAAGTTGTCACACAATCATGAACATCAAACCACATCATAAACAATAGTATAGTGCAAGTATAAAAGTAAAGAGATAAAGAAAGGAAAGTGCAAACCGAACACGAGGATTTATAGTGGTTCGGTCACGGATCTCCTTTCCGCCCTACTCCACTCCCCGAGTACCCAACTCGAGAGTTACTTCACTAAATCAACAAGCTCCCTTCTCGGCGGAGAAAACCTTACAATCGTCGCTTACACTTTTTCCGATACAAAGCTAAATACCGGGTTCTAGTTCGAGGTAGAACCAACCTAACGTTGCCTATACAATATTTCCGACACTAAGCTAGATGTCGAGTTCTTTTACAAGGGTACAACCACTCCCATTATGTTTTATGGCCCAACATAACAAACCTTGTGTTTTATGGCACAAACACATAAACCATCTAATCTAGTTTGGTGAAAGTGTTGTCATGATGCAATGATGTTTACACTAATGATCCATGACACAAATGTCTAATGGATATGAATAACTACTTCTAAATGAACTTCCATTGATAGGAAGCCTTCATGATGAAGATCACAAGTTCCCTAAACTTGTTGTGATAGATCTTCAGCTTGTGGTGAGTGGGGATGGCTAGATCTCCAAGCTTTCCTTGGTTGATCAATGTAGAGTATGCTTACAACAAAGATGAATGTTAGAAGCATTATGATCATGATCATTAGGGTGTTTAATGTATGTTACTACATTGTTAATGATAGATCTAAATGTATGCAAGAAGGTGGAGAAGATGTGTTTTCAAGTGGTGAAGAAATAGGAAAACAATGGGCTTCTATTTATAGCCAAAAGTTGTCAGGAGCGTCCACGGACCAAGGAGCCCTTTAAAGGGTTCCGCCCTTTATACAAAAGGGTTCTGTGGGTACCTGACAGAAAGTCTAAAAAATCTTTCTTCAAATCTTTCCAAGATATTACCAAATCTTACTAAGATCACATTTGATATATTGAGTATCAATCTAACCAAAATATTCAAGTGATCTTCCAAGGATTTCAAAGATGATGCATGACATGATGTAACATGTATTTCCATTTTTAGATTAAAAGGTTTATCAAGGTAAACTTGTAAAATGTATTATGTAACTAGTTAATAAAATGTCTAGTTACCTTTTGAAATACTTGTGAATGCAAAATGTAAAATGAGGTTCGAAATATAATGGTTAACCTATTAAAATACTTAGTGACTCTAAATGTATTTTAAACATTCTAAATGAATTGTTAATGGGCTTGATCATAATGCCACATAACAAACATGTACGAACCTGTGTTGTAACATACGAGGACTTGAGACATTGAGAGGTGTTGAATGTATGTTGAGACAAAGTGTGATTACAAGTAACTTGTACATTTTACGTTATGTATTACAAGTTACATGTTTGTCAGCAATCAAAACAAACGAGACTGTATAGATTAAATATCGTAATATTTGCACTAACAATCTCCCCCTTTTTGATGATGACAAAGATATGTAAACGTAATAGAAAGTAAAATGTAAAAGGTTACTTGTATCCCTTGTATCCTTACTACCTTTACATTACCTTCTCCGTTTACACTCTTCTCCCCCTTTTGTCAAAACAAAAAAGGCGTGTCCTTGGAGTTTAACTTTATATCTCCCAAAAAAAAGGCGAGCTTGCATCATCCCTAGTGAAGTTAAATCTGTTAGGTTACTAAGTTTACAACACAAGCACAATAGAAAGAGATAGAGAAGAGATCGGATGAACAACTACACAAACATTACGCGTAGGAATCTAAGAAGAGTTATGCGTGAGTAATGAAAGAGTAAATTGAACAACCAACCCTCAAGTGAGGGTTATTACATAGTATTTTTAGGAGAGGGAGCTAGGGCAACACTCCTAGTCCCTTCCTTTCCTTATTGGCTTGGGCCTAGGCTTATGGGCCTTCTACATAAGCCTAAGCTAATAACAAACATAAAGGCCATAATTAAGCTAACTATTACATATGAATCACTAACACTTGAATTAGGTTTAGGAGTGATTCCAACAATCTCTCCCTAAGTGTTGGTGATGAATAAATGCAAATGGTGAAGGTGCTGATGTAATAGTAGCTTTGACGTCTTCTGACATTCTTCTTTCTTGTGAGAAGAAATGCCTTGATTTGAACAATCTCCCCAGTGTAGAGAAATTGTTTTCTTTAAACAGTTGTGCTTTGACATCTTCTTTATCTTTGTTCTTAGATCATTGTTCTTTGTGATGGTAGTGATAGTATATTGTTGTTGTCTGCATCAAGTCTGCCTCAGGTCTGCTTCGTTGCTCCAGTGTCTCCACGTCATTCTTCAACATGCTCACACGCTCTTTGACGTTGGATTTTAGTACTGATGAAGTTCTTTAAGTCTTTAAACTTTGTAGATTCTTTGATTAGACGTAGAATCATTCTGACTTTTGCGTTGCCTTTTGAGAGAACTTCCATTAGTGATGATGTTGGTATGAGCATGTGAAGAGTCTGCACGATCATTCCGCTCCAGAGCTTCCATAAGAAGAAAACATGAAAACGGTTAGTAATAAGCGGATTACGGCACTTATAAGTTTGAACTTCGAGAGTGTTAACAGCATAGTGTGAAAACACAACTCTAATTCTCACAAAGGCCGTTCCTGAACTGGAGTCCCACAAGTGAGATAACGCGATGTACCGAAGTACACCTACAGTTCAGATGAGTCGCTGAGGTACACCGAAGCATCTCCTTACGACTGTAGACCGTTTGAGACACACTAAGCGTAATCCACGGGGAGTTACCGAAGTGACCTGCTGTCAGGGCTGTTTGATATTGACCCTGGCAGGAGTTTCCATTTAATCACTGAGGATCACAATTGTGAACCTCTCATAAATGTTCTCGATAGATTGCTAAGATCTGTGAAGGACTCGATAACGTACCACTGATGTTCTTATTGTTGAACAACAAGTGATGAAATGTCAAGTGTACCTAAGAGATCTTTTGATGAATCTCGTGGCTCTAGACTCAATAGTGCATTTTGGTTTTCCTGAGCGGAGACTAGGGAGATGGTCTCCTTCTTCAATATCAACAATCTCTAAGAGAAAGCCGATAGATTATGTAGGGTTCCATGTGAGAATGAAGCAAGCTTCTTTTGAGAGAAACTTGAGTGGTTAAGAAGGTTTAGTGCATGCGTCACTGGGTCCATGACGACTTTTAATCTTCAATACCGGCGTCATCAAGTGACAACCAGTAGCATATGAATTGAACCCGGTGTCTGCCCTAAGTTGAATAATCTGGAGGGCTATTTCTTTTCACCCTTTTCTTTGCATTTCTTTTTGATTCTTCAACTCCTTCTTTCTCCGATTCTCATTTTCTCCTTTTTATAATCATACCTAAGGAATTCTAATTCTAACTATTGGTAGTGTCCTTGGGTAGATCCCTCCGGCTCTGGTGGATCATAGGACGGTTATTCCTAACCTTAATCACCTTATAACTCCATTGCCATAAAACCATTTTCATGAAAATCTCTCAAAGTGTTTGTGAATGAAAAACATGTTTGAACACTTCAAGAGTTTTAGATTTTCAAAAATGCTCCCCCTCCACATGTGCTTAAGAGTTTTTACGAAAATTTGCACAGTGAGGAAAGAACGCGCACTTTTTGAATTGATCGACTCAAGATAGACAATTCCTTGCGAGACACGATTACGTTGTATAGTTAAAGAGATACATTGTCAGCTTTTAGGTGACAACTAGCTCTAATAACTACCTTGAAGATGTGGACAACCCCGAAAGGTTGTCAAACCCGTCAAAGTTCATGTCTATCAAGAGCTTCTCGAATGGGTACAATTTACTTAGATAAGTCTTGGAAGACAAATCTTTTCAATGTATGACTGTTCAAATCCCGTCAATTCATGGGTTGAAGTCTTTTCGCATGAGGATTCAACTAGCAAAACACAACATATTTCTTATCACATATTTTCTCCCCCTCAAAAATGGCATATAAGTGTTATTTTTGAAGAAATGTTGAGAATAAATATGACCATTTTGAGTTTTGTGGGAAGATTACACAAAGAACATTTTGTGAACAAAGTTTTTAAGTCAAATACTCCCCCTTAACAAGTGATATAAACGGTTGAGGTTTTGAAAAATCATAAGGGGAAGTACTTGTTCTTTTGAGTAAAACCTTTGAAAAATGAAAGGTTTGATAAGGTTTACTCAAAAGTAAGAAGCTTTCGCTCCTTTGATAAGGATTGTGGTACTGAAGCATACCACAGGGTCCTTTCTTGACAAGAACGGGTTGTACACTGATATGTGTGCACAAGCCATATTAATTATCAATCACACATCCAAATGTATATGACATAGAAGCAGTTTAAGGGGTACCAGGTAGTCCAGTGATGTTGCCAGGAGTGCGAACCGGGCATTGATAGCCGGTGAGATTAATCCTGGGACGATCACCTACAAAGCTCTCTAATGTTCTGAACTGGTCCCTTCGATACAACCGTTCATCAATCATAGTGATGATCCTCTTCACATCCCTTATGTCCTGAGAGTTCCATCGCTTTTTGTTCCCAATGTCTTCATGAATATCCTTTAACCTATAAGCCAATCCGTCCCTAACCTTCTTCAATGTGTGATCCCCAAACTTGTGAAGATCACTACACGCCATCAAGCAATTTCGTTGAAGTTCACTGCGATAAACTACGCCGAATGGTTTGCTGACGAGGGTGTATTGTGGAAGCTGGTTGATGTCGGGAAGTTCTAGCTGAGGTCTGGAGAAGTTGACACGGGTCTGATAAGATTCAACAGCGAGTTGTAGATCTTCTACACGTTCTTTGATAACTATGCTTCTGATAAATATAAGCAAGGGCTTGATGAATTCACGTTGTACTTCAGTCGATATTCTTCAATGTCGTTGAGAGACAAATTCTCAAAGTCCGCTTCATAGAAGGCATAATCCCTTTCGTCTTGCCGTTTGACCACGATATTCTTTAGGAAAGTGAAGTCCCATTTAGACGAAAGATCAACGTGCTTAATAGCAACGATTCCTTTAGTACTATACACTGCATGTTGAGACTTTCGAACCTGGCAGCTCTTGTAGTAGATTCGACGGCGTTCTGGCCAATGATGAATCCCGTACATTGCATCGACGTCATACTGTTCTACCCTGTTAGAAAACAAGTGAGTAGCCTTTTCTTCGATGGCTATGCAGTTTGAGTATATGGCTGCCGGGAACGGAATTGTCAGTGATGTAGCGTATTTTCTTGAACCATCGCCACCGTGTAGAAGGAATTCCAAATCTTTGTTGAAGAAGTAGCGAAATGGAATCTTAGGCTGATCTGGTCGGCCAATCGTTGGTAGAGGTTTAGACCAGTCGGTGTAGTAAGGAGCATTGTCTTTCCTTGAGAAGTCGATGTTTGCTTCAGGGTTGAGCCAATCAATGTTGTTGGACATGGCTCGTGCTATGTTATCAAGATGGTATTCAACCTCGATGGCACTTTCCGAGCTGTCTTTTAGCAGTTGAAAAGCTTCATTCTTGATTCGTTTCAACTCTGATTTCGTCATCTTCTTTACTCGGAATTTTTCTTGCAGTATCTTTGCATGCTCCAATGTACTACCGTCTTCCAGATCTTGACCTTCAGGTGGGTAGGGAGTAGAGTTAACAAGTGTAGCAAACCAGTCGTATTCATCGGTGTCATCTTCATCTAGCCATGATACAACGTCAGCCTTAGGCGCCTTCTTCTTCTTTTTCTTAGGCTTGGATGAGGATTCTGGTTTCTTAACTTTGTCGGGAGAGGTGGGTTGTTGTTGGGGCTCATGGTATTCCTCATCGTCACCACCCGTATACTCAAAGTGATCACCGGTTTTCTGAGTCTGGGGTGGTAACTCAGAATCCTGAGGTTTTTCAGTAGAAGAGCGAGGAGGAGATCTTTGTTGAGCTGGATTCCGTTGGGGTGGAGGTTGCATCGAGGATGATTCACCAGACTTCTTCAGGCGTTTAGGCTCGTTATGCTTATCCTTATCTTTATCTTCAACGTCTCTTGGACGTTTAGGCCTTTCAGCTTCTTCTCGGCATGCTGATTTGAGTTGGTATTCCAGCAATGCTTCAAACAATTTACCTTCGTAGGAGGCAAATGTTGCAGAGTGTTTCGACATTTGAGCTACCAACCGGTTGACCAATTCAGCATCTGAGAAGATTATGGGATCAACTGGATTGATGTTTACATGCATTGGTGTTGATTTCATAGTCTGCTTGGCCAGATGTAATAGATTCAGATATAGTTGTTTGGTAAACATCTCCTTTGTGACTCCGGGAACGATGTCAAGAAGGAACTTGTGAGTGTATCCTTTGATCATTTCGTTCATTTTCCCTTGAAGATCATCTTTCATGAGCTTCTGGACATATTCCCTTTCAACTTGCATCTTGTCATTCTCGTCATGAAGATACTGTACCTGATCAACAAGAAAATTCAGCTTCTTGTAAAGCACGTCTTTCTTTTTGACTTGTTTGACAGCTTTAACGATTCATGTCTTAGCTTGAGAGATCCAAGAGGCAGTTGGCTTCTTCACTGATTTAGATGTGGATTTGGTTGATCTTTTTGATGGTGGTGGAGAGGAGTGAGAAGATGAATCCGATGATGATGAGATGTGAGGAGACTCCGGGTCCTTTGGTGGTTCAGAAGTTTCCTTCTTTGAGCGTGCAGGACTATCCAGAAGAAACTTATCATAATCAACATCTTCTTCATTTCTAGACTTAGCTTTTTCATCAGCTTTATCTTTTTCGGACTTTTCAGTTTCTGGTTCTTCAATGTCATACTCAATAGAATCTTCCACGCGCGTTTGTTGTTGCTCCAAAGTGGTGGCACCAGTTCCCTTATCGGGTTGATTAACCGCATCAGGATTTGGTGTAGGTTGAACTTCACCACTTGACCCTCCGGGGCCACCCATTTGATCTTTAGCAAATTCTTTCGCAACGTGTTGGAGTCTAATGAATTTGAACTTCTTCCTGTATGTTGTATCCAGTGGCTCTTCATCTGAGCTTTCGTCTTCAGGCTCAATTACTGGAGTCTTTCCCTTGCCGTGTTCAGCTATAGGACTAGGAGGTTTGACTACTGAAGGATTAGTATCGGTTGCAGTTTCAGAGTAGAAGATCTCTTCTTCTGATTCTGTACCTTCAGAGCTTTCGTCCACTAGCTTTCTTGGCAGTTCAGGCTTAGGTTCGGGAATGGGAACAGCTTCCTTGGCGGGAACTGTCCTCTTGCGTCCAGGTTTCCTCTTGGGGAACTTTCTTTGACTCTCAGTGCTTATAGCACTTCCTGCACTTCTTTTTATGGTTCTTCTTATAGGCGTACAAGAAGATTTTTCATCGAGAAAACCAACTTTGTTCTCTTCCACAACAACCAAATATATTTTATAAGAATAGATCTTTTTGAGTTCATTTGAGAGGAGGAGATCTGGCAACACAGCACCTTGTTTCTTTGTAGTTGACTCCTTAAATCTGACTGTTAGAGTGGGTTCAGACAACACGTCGTGATTGTTGGGGTCATTAATTCTTTTGGGGATATCAGGGTTGTATCCAAGTGCTCTTTGGATCAACAATTTTGTGTATCGGATATAAGGGATCTTTGAGCCAAACTTTTTGAGGAATGTCATCATGTCATCCCATATCAGAGCTTCAACTTCAATGTGCTTCATGTTGATCAAAGCCCAAAAGATTTGCAGTTCCATGAGCTTGGGATGCTCATAGCCACTGTCACGACCAAAAACAAATTTTGTGATGATGATATAGAGGGTTCTCCAAGGCTAAGGAATATTTTTAAGATCCACATGAGAATGCTTAGTGATAACTGCTAAAGCTTCGTCATACCCAATATCAATCAAAAATTGCAGAACAGTCTCTTTAGTTGGTGCAACAGAGTATTCAGTTGGTATGATGTCAGGAATGAGGAGGACAACCCTTAAATCTGCAGGAGTGATGGTGAGATGCTTGTGATTGAGCGTCACCGTCACAACATTCTGTCCTTTGATCTTTTGCATTGTAGTCCAAAACTGTTGAATGTAGATCTCAGGCACAGTAGCAGAATTGGAGAGCATATTCTGATAAGGATGATTCTTGAGAATGTCCACAGCAATTAGGCAAGAAGACTCTGAGCAGGTGAGAGTTTCAAAGTCAACACGAAGGTTATTCTTCACAATCTTCATTGGATAACCATTTGGGAAGATATCAGCAATGGTGAGAACATTTGGTGCATCCACATTCATTTGAGCATCCATGTTTAGATCTGAAACACATTTAGCCAAAAGAACCAACATATCGAAAGACATTATGTTAGTCAACAGATGGTTTTATTGTCTAATTATTGAATGTGATATGTTAATGATTGTTACAAGTCCAAAGTCACTTGTTTGTCCAATAGTCCAATGACGTCGTGATAAGTTTTGTGAGTTAGTTAACTTTAAGTTTTAAAGTTTATGTTATCACTTATTTTCACAACATATCAAACGTTTAAGCTTATTAGTGACATTATTGGTTTCGTGACGTTATGATTTATTTATTTACAAGTTTGCACGCGTAACAATTCATGATGAAGGTTTAATCAGGGCTTAGGCGTAGAAATGGTAGCTTATGCGTAAACAGGAGTTATACACGTAAAGGCGCAAGCTTATGCGTAGGACCTTGTCTTACGCGTAAGAAATATTATGCGTAGGAAAAAAAGGGAACCTTATGCGTAGAGCTTACGCGTAAGCGCATATAAAACCTTACGCGTAAGGCTTACTCGTAAGAGTAGACCTTATGCGTAGAGGTCACTGTTTACGCATATCCTTCACAGGATACGCGTAGTCCCATATGTAGAACCTTATGCGTAAACGCTACGCGTAAGATTTCTCTTACGCATAACATGCTACACGTAAGGTGATCCTTATGCGTAGATGTCTAACAACCTTGATTCTGATTTTTACGTGTTGCAAACCTGAAATAAAATCATCAGATCATCAATTTTAGCAGATACATTCATTCTATAACAGATCATGGCATGAATACTTGTCAAACAGTTTACGCGTAAAAAACCTTATGCGTAGAACTTAAACCCTAGTTTCAAGAATTACGCGTAAGAAATCTAGCAATGGAAATTGCACCAAAATTTTTCTGGGAAGTCTTAGAAGCCTAATAAGTATGTTTATCTAAGTTTTAACATGAAACTCAACATGAATCAAGAATACCCAATTCGTATGAACTAGAACCCTAAATTTCAATTCTTTCACTTTTGATGTTTCTGGGCAAGTTCTAAGCATGTATATAGTCAATTCATCACATAAACAACATATTATAAGCAACTAATTGTCCAGAAACGTTCACACAAGAAAACACCCAATTCACGCATAAACCCTAGTTTTCCAGATTCAATCAATTCGTGTTTCTGGGTAAGTTTTGAGGATAAAATGGTATCATTGATGTTTTAGAAACGTTTTGACACTATCTTTTTAACCACAAACACATAAACAAGATTATGTGTTCATACGCTTATGCGTAGAACACACAATCACTCATATCTCACGTTTTAACCGTTGGATTTTTAAACGATTCAAAACCATTGTTTGTAAACGTGTTAAGATTATGAAACAACTTACAAATTGAAGATCCAAAACACGGATTTGTTGAACGATTTTTAAGCGTAGGATGAGTTTGGTGATATAATAAATGTGATGAAATAAATGAGTTAGGTGGGTAGTTTTATTAAAATTAACTTTAAGATTTTGACAGTTTTAGTCCCTCCACCTTTTTCATTTTCATCCAATGCCTTTTAACTTCCATTTTGGTTACCAAACGAAAGATTTTAAGAAAGAAACTTGACGACACTCCCCCTCGGCTTAAGAAAATAATGAAAGGTTATAAATTTTAGTCCGAGGAGTGTCAGTAAACCAGAAATGTGACCACCATTATTTTAAAGAATCAACCGGGATAAGGTAACATGCAAGTACAATGATTTTATGAAACAGTTAAGTATTTATTTTCTCCCTCTCAACACTTGATCGAAAAAATACTGAATTTTGAAAGATTTGAGTGTTGACGAAAGAGATGTACTTGCCATGTTTAAAGAAAAATAGATAGAAGAATGTTTTTGTTGTTTTATCTGATTTTATATTTTTGTATTTAGTTTTTGGAAAAATATTTACAAAAGAGATTTTGGTGTTTGACTGGTTTTTAAGACTGTTTTAAGAGTTCATCCAATTCCGCTTGAGTCAAACACCGCATACCAATCCGGTGGACCAACTCATTAAACCTAGCAGGAGCTAAGGCTTTGGTGAGTAGATCTGCCAATTGGTATTCTGTACCCACGAAGTATAATTCAATTGTACCCTGTTCCACGTGGTCCTTGATGAAATGATGTCGAAGATCGATGTGCTTTGATTTTGAGTGTTGAACTGAGTTGCACGAGATCGCAATAGCACTCCGATTGTCGCAGTACATCGGGATTCTGTCAAATACGTAACCATAGTCTCTGAGTTGTGTTCTCATCCAAATGACTTGAGCACAACACGCCAACATGGCTACATATTCTGCTTCGGTTGATGACAGCGATGTACAATCCTGCTTCTTCGATTGCCATGGCACCAATTTATCACCAAGAAATGTAATGCTCCTGAAGTACTTTTCCGTGAATATAAGCATCCTGCGTGGTCAGCGTCTGAAAAAGCGATTAGTTCAAAACCAGAATCCTTCTGATACCAGAACCCCAAATTAATGGTTCCCTTGATGTATCAGAGGATTCTTTTAGCCTCAGAGAGGTGGGTTTCAGTTGGTCTCGACTAATAACGGGAGCAAAGATATACTGCAAATACAATGTCAGGCCTGCTGGCTGTTAGATACATGAGAGACCCAATAATACTTCGGTATTTGGTAGGGTCCACCAATTTCCCATGTAAATCAGCATCTAGCTTCTTGGTAGTAGCCATTGGTGTGGCATAGGTGTCACAGTTTTGCATTCCAAATTTATTTAACAATTCAAGGGCATATTTGGACCGACTCAAGAAAATACCACGGGGTGATTGATGAACCTGCAGTCCTAGAAAGAACGTAATTTCACCCATCATTGACATTTCAAAATGTTTCTTCATTAGTTTTGCAAAAGCGATTGAGTACTTTTTATGTGTTGACCCAAAAATGATGTCATCCACGTAAATTTGAACAATTAAAATATGTTCCCCGTGATATTGTATGAAAAGAGTTGGGTCGACCGAACCTTTGGTAAAATGATTGGCAATGAGGAAAGATGATAGCTTATCGTACCATGCCCAAGGAGCTTGTTTGAGACCATACAGAGCTTTTTTCAGTTTGTAGACATGGTTCGGGAACTCGGGATCAACGAATTCTTCTGGTTGGCTGACATAAACCGTTTCTTTAAGTTGCCCATTCAGAAAAGCAGTTTTGACGTCCATCTGAAAGACCGTTATATTCATATGAGCCACGAACGCGAGAAATATCCGAAGAGCCTCAAGACGAGCAACCGGAGCAAATGATTCTTCAAAATCAATCCCCTCTTCCTGTCGATAACCCTTAGCCACCAGACGTGATTTGTTTCTGATTACGTTCCCTTCAGCATCCAATTTGTTCTTCCAAATCCATTTGAGACAAATGACGTAAACCCCTGTTGGTCTTTCAACCAGTTCCCATACTTCAAGACGTTTGAATTGGTTGAGTTCTTCTTGCATGGATTCAATCCAGGTGTCCTTTGTCATTGCGTCTTTAATGTTTTTAGGCTCAGATTGGCAGACAGTGAGTGCATAAATGCAATGTTCACCATCTGTGTGAAGACGTTGTCTCGTAACGACTGGTTGATTCGGGTTGCCAATAATATTTTCCAGAGGATGGTCTTTTGTCCATCGATGTGTAGAGGGTTGATATTGGTATACATTGTGCAGATTCTGAGGATTCAAATGGCTTGTAGATTATTCCGCGACATTAGGTGCAGCATTCTCATTAGCAAACGGGTTAAAGAACGCATTTGGATCAAAATTCGCAGGTGGGGGTACTTCATTCAGAACATCATCAGCTGGTTCTGCGTCGTTGGATGCAGTTTGTTCAACTGTTGTTGTAGAGTCAACTGGTGGTGCTTCTTCAACCGTAGTTGTTGTAGCAGGTGTATCAGGTATAAGAATATTGTCAGGTTGAGCAGCGGAAACATCGGATACACCTGGAGCACGTTCATCAGTATCGTCACTGAACAGAGGAGCAAAGAGTCTTTCCATTTGTTGACGATTGAGCTGGGGGCTTTGTTCAGCTGATGATGGGGTTTGAGGGAAGTTTAAGCGGTTGTGACCGGGTTCCAAGCTGTTATACTTAGAAGCCATTTCCGTAAGTTTATCAAAATTAGCATGAATCGTTTCCATAACCTGCTTTGTACGACGATTCTAGATCCGGTAACCTTTAGAATTCTCACAATATCCAATAAAGATTCCAATGTCAGCTTTGGCTTTAAGCTTTCCAAAGTCATCACGATCATTATTTGGGTAGCAAAGGGATCCAAATACATGAAGGTGTTTGAGATTCGGTTTTCTGTTGTGGATAAGCTCAAAAGGTGTTTTGTCGTGGCGTTTTGTAATCATTGAACGGTTTTGAGTGTAGCATGCAGTTGATACAGCTTCTGCCCACAAGTAATCTGGAAGTTTAGCATTAATTAACATTGTTCTTGCAGCTTCCACTATCGTTCGGTTTCGTCTTTCAACAACTCCGTTTTGTTCTGGTGTCCGTGCCATAGATGTTTGATGCTCTATTCCCACTTTCTCATAAAATTCTCGAAGAGTTTGGTTCACAAATTCAGTTCCTTTGTCTGTTCTGATTTGGCGGACGGTGTGCTAGAGCTGAACTTGAATTTTCGTGAGAAAGGTGATGATCATCTGTGGAGCTTGGTCTTTGCTTCGAAGAAAGTAGACCCAAGTCCAGCGTGAGTAGTCATCAACAATTACCAAGATGTAGCGTTTGCCATTAATTGTTTGCACGTGCATCGGGCCACACAAATCCATGTGAAGAAGATGAAGCACATGCTGAGAGCTGTGTTCCATCTTTGAAGGAAAATGAGCACGAGTGCTTTTCCCTTGTTCACAGGCTGAGCAAAGGTGATCTTTAGAATACCGGAATCGTGGGAGACCTTCAACAAGTTTGTGTCGAGCAAGGTTGGTGATGGTTTGAAAGTTTAGATGTGAGAGACGACGGTGCCATAGCCAGGATTTTGTTGATGAAGCCTTTGAAAGTAGACAGATGGGAGATGAAGCAACCATGTCTTGCATTGAGATAGTGTACAGACTAGAATTGCGCGAGCCAGACATTAAATCGTTTCCTTGTAGATCACGAATGAAACAAGTTTTCTCCCGAAAAGCAACTTCTAAATCTCCATCACAGAATTGACCGACTGAAAAGAGATTGTGACCGAGGCCTTCCACATAATAAACCCTGCTAATTTCGATATTTCCATTGATATAATCTCCGTAGCCCATGATAGATGCGAAGTGATCATTCCCGAATATGACAGTGCCAATGAACTTTGCAATAAAGTTTGATAACAGTTTAAGGTTGCCTGTCATGTGTCGGGAACATCCGCTATCAACAATCCAGAGAATGATCTGTATCACCTGCATTACACACAGACGACACAGATGGAATAGAAGTAGATGTGGAACCCGAAATGTTAGAGGGTTCCGAAGTAGTTATAGGAGAAATACACACATCAATGACTTTAGGCATTCATTTAAATCCTAGTGTGTTATATATCCATTTTTGCCATCTCCAACTAGTATTTGCTTTAGTCTTAGTGAATGCACTAGGTGGTACTACTTTCTTTGGAGGTGATATTGGAACTACAGGGACATCAATGCGGTTCTTAGAATCTAAAGAGGGCGGTCTACCAAGCACATACTTAGAATGATTAGTGGGCCTAGAGGTATTCTGATTCTTAGGATTCCTTAAACGAGAGATGATAGTTTTAGCAACACATTTGTCATGACAATCAGAATTCATACTTTTACGACAAATAACACAAGATGCATCAGACTGAATATCAAAAGTACTTAAAGGTTTAGCATTCGTTACATCACTTTTTCTATTACATTTGTCAGACGCAATATCTAAAGTAGGTGCAACGTGAGTCTTATTCAAAATCCTAGGGTGTTCGTCTACTTCAGCATTCCTTATTGATCTTTTCTTAGGTCGCAACTTCCTATTCTTCCTTGTATTGCTCCTAGGCTTTGAAGTGCGGACATTAGGAAAAGAGGCAATTATTCCTGTTGCAGTAGAGGGAAGCACATTAGTATCTTGTGATTTGGCAGTAGGGATTCTAGGGTCACGATTACTAAGTGTTACTGGTGCTATTCTCTTAATGACAGTAGGCGGAAGTTGTTCATACTTTCCTAACATTTCTCTTAACTTAAAGATAGTGTGCACCAATTCTTGATTTTCAGAACGAAGATTTCCTGAAAAATTCATGACTTCCTTAGTGTGTGCAAGAAAATGATCAAGCTCGTTTGATGCTTCATCACGAGTCTTTTTAAGTAAATCAAATATGACACCATATTCCTGTTTAACTTTTATAAGTTCTTGTTCATATTTTTGAGATTTGAGTTTTCAAAGACACGTTTTGATCATCCAGTTGCTCAAATTTTGGATTAAACGTTTTGGATTGCAACTGGTTGATTTTGTTTTGCAAAGCAAGTTCACGATTTTGACAATCCTTTTGACACCATTGAATACGACATTTTGCATTTGAAAGCTCGTTTAACAATCGTTCATTTTCCACTTTTAAAGACTCGATCAGATGCACATTATAAGTATTATCAACAATATTAACATTATCAACAGAATCAGCAGAGATATAATCAGATGCACACGGCAAAGAATGCAATAACACAACATTATGGATATCAGCACAGATAACATCTTTCAAGAGTCGATCAACATCTTTTCTTAACAATTTCTTTTTACGTTTAGTATTTGAAATCGATGTTTCTGTTTTCTCGAAAACTGTTTTCATGAGACCAAGTTCCTTATGAAAATCCCTTTCCCAATATTGTGCACAGGTTTTCAAATTTTTGACATGGGGTAATATTCTTTTCTGAAGAATATCTCTATGTTCTCGCGCTAGAGGCGATTGAAAATGATTAACTTTTATTTCAGAATGAAATTCAATCTCACGTTCCAAAATTTTTAGGTCAGAAATGAAAGTGTCAAAGTAATGTATAACTCGACAACTTTTGGCTTTTGTTTTAACTTCACTAAGTGAAGGTAAAGGACCATTAATTTTTGCACCATTGTGTTGGGGACTAACTTCAGAAACTGGTGAGATAACCAAAGGTTTGTTAGAAGTATCTTGTTGTGTGACAAAAGTTACGGCTTGTGAATAGTTAAATGGTTTGTTATAAACGACATTTTCCATTTTTGACCGACTCTCGTCATCTGCATCTAATTCCTCCATGCGATTATATTCAACAACAGTCATAATTGAATCATCAATTCTATGTTCTGCACTGTAAACTTCAGGATTTGGTTTGAATGCTCTGTTTGAAAACTTGGGTTTGTAATCAGCAAGAATCGGACCATATCCATTTAGGTTTGGTTTAAAAGTAAACTTTTGAATCGTTGTGATTGACTCACCATGTTTATAAACAACATTTCGAAACTCTTTGATTTTGTTTTGTAAGTCGACAATTTCGTCAAGATAGGTATCTATTCGTTTCGAGGAATGCTTTTTGTATTCAGAGAACTGTTTTTGACAAGTTAACAACTCAGCCTTGGCTTTTTGAGTTTCCAAAGTAAGAGCGTTAACTTGTTGTTTATGTTCATGTTTCAGTTTTTCTATGTCAGACAATAAATCATTCTTCGAAGAGGCTAGATCACGCATCTGTCGTTCTAAATATTGTTCGTTTTGATGAGATTTAACAAAAGCGACTTCAAAACCTTTTTCACGGTTTTCTTGAGTTTTGAAAAAATTGAGTTGCAATTTTAAACATTCAAGATCCTTGGTTAACAGTGCATTTTTACTTTTTAAGTCCTGATTTAATGCATGACATTCTTCCATTCGGGTTTGATGGTCTTTAAGTAAAAGAGCAAGATCTGGATGAGGTAAAGATTCAGCGTGTTCAACGTGATTCACAACATGATCATTATTTAGATCCTCAAGTATAACCACGGAATCAATTTGAGTATCAAAGGAAACCATAGGGTCATTTTGATCATCATCAAATGTAATTACGGGGTCTAGTTGAAAATCGTTAGAATGAGATGTGGATGACTCATTTTGAACAGTCTGAGCCTTGCTGGATTCAGATGTTGGCGGAGATATTATATCAGAGATGAATATGGTTTGTTCGGGTACCTGAGACAAGCCATCAGTGTCATACACTGGGCCTGTGTCACTCATATGTAGCTCATGCATATTAGCCATCAACATAACTGCTGCATTGGCCTGCAAGTCCTCCATATCATCATCTGAGTCGGCATCTGCCATAAAGCTCTGTTCTTTGTATGTGAGAGTTCCACCAGCTTCATCCTTAAGAGCCAAAAGTAGAGCTTCCTTGTGATAAGCACTGCCCCTAGTCCTCGGCTTTGGGCATGCATTAGCCAGGTGTCCCTTCTCATTGCAGTTGTAGCATCGAAGACCATTCAACCCGTTTGGAGCATTTCCCTGTTCAACCACTTGAGCTCTATTGTTATTCCTACCTATAGCATTAAACCCTTGACCACCGCCCATCTGACGACCATAACCACGATTCTGAACTTCAACTCGTCCATTGTTCACAACAGCCTGATTCCTTATGTTAGATGAGGAACGAATGCGATTGTTGGATTTGTTTGTATAACGACCAAAAGCGTTAGCAATCATAACAAATCCTTGTTGCAATGCTTCGAATGGATCGGATTCCTCATTAGCTTCACTGAAAAATGCTTGATCATTGTTGTTGTTGTATGGAACCAATTGAGTTTGTTGAGATTGTTGCTGTAAAGGATCATATGGTGTGATTGTAGCAGTTGGTTGAGTTGCTGGTTGAGGAGGATAATTGGTTTGAGCCCACAAAGCAAGTTGTTGATTATCAGGAAGTGAAGGTGAAACAGTTTGGCCACGGATAATCCTTTCCTTATCAACTTCTTTTGGTGAGGCTTCAGATAGTCGTACAACAATCCGTATGTAGCATGATGAAGATTCTTAGCTTGACGAAGAAAAATGACATACTTCTCCCATTCCGGACCAAGACTACTTAGGAACTTTGTGTTGACAGCAATTCGGGGCATGATGATGTTGTGTTTGTCCAAATCATTAATGATGTCTGAAAAGCGATGATGATATGAATCTAATGTCTCTCTTGGTTCAATCATGAAGTGTTCATAAGCCAAGTAAATTTTGGATTCCATGTCTTCCTGATTGAGTGTTGTGCCTTCCATTAGAAGATGAATATTTACATTGCTTTAGCTGTCTTTTGAGCATCAACACTTCGAAGGATCGGATTAGGTAGTCCTAAAAGTATGTATTGCATTGCTAGTTCATCAGCTTCATAATGTAGAAGTTCATCTCCAGCGAGTTGGGAGACAGTTGCAATGTTGGTGACAGCATCTCTTGGTAGATTGGCATTTGGATCTGCGGGTGTGACAATAGTAGGCATCTAAAACGGACCTTCCATAATGACCTTCTTTAAGAACTTTCCATGTGGCTTCTTTAGATCACAAAACCTAAAGAACCTTATCACCCATTGATCATAATTACCGGGAGTGAGCATTGGAGGTCTATCAAGTGAGCCAGCTTCATGAATTGATTGTTGGCTACTTAAGGCTTCACACATCTTGCCAAACCATGACGGTTCCTTCATTGTGTTCCTGGATGGATGTTGATTGTAGAAGTTTGTGTAAGGTTGTACTTGAAGACTTGGTGGTGGTTGAACCATTTGAGGTTGTGGAATTGCTGCAAGTTGTGGAGTATGTTGTTGATTAAATTGTTGTTGATAAATTGCTTGTTGTTGATTCCATTGTTGATGTTGTGGACTTAGTTGTTGTTGTTGTTGTTGATTATAAGTGTAAGGGAAATAGTTAGAGTATGGTGGTTGTGACATGTTGAAAACTTGTGTTGTTAAATGGATCTTTGTAGTCGAATGAACCTTTGTTGATGAAGTATCCTTAGGCGTAGAAATCACAATAAAGCCAAGTAGCACTTATGCGTAAAAACACCAAAGTTACGCGTAGGTTTAGCTTACGCGTAAGTAAGGAGAAAAGCACTAAATTTATGCGTAAACAGTAAGTTAGGCGTAGGATTAACTTATGCGTAAGACAAAGCTTAGGCATAAGATAAATCTTATGCGTAAAAGGTCTACGCGTAAGCTTATGCTTATGCGTAATTTTAGGGTTTTTGCCCAAGTGATCTTTTACACTATCACAGTGCAAAAGATATCCAAAGTCGACGTATTTTCAGGCTTATCCAAGCAAGAAAACACGGAGTAAATCACGAAAACTGAAGATCAAACCAAGGAGTAAGTTACGCTTAGTTTTAGGGTTTTGCTACGCGTAGAACTACTCGTAAGATGACTTTTGCCCAAAGATGTTTCTAAACCAGATTTTTGTGATGAAATAGCTTCAATATCACCAAAATAACACAAAAGTGTGAAACTTGATGATCCAAAGCGTCTAAAACAGTTACGCGTAGAACAGCTACCACGTTAAAAACCAAGTTAAAAAACGATGATCCACACGTAAAGGTTGAAACTTTTTGCCAAAAACAGATATTTTAACACCTTAAAACGTTGAAAGGACAAGAATCTTGGATTAAAAAGTGTAAAAAATGTGTTTTTAAGCGAACCAAAGTTTGTAAACCGGTAGTTACGCGTAGGACCGAAACCCACTTCAAAAACAAACCGATTCACCCAACTATTTGGCGATTGATACCACTGTTAGGTCACTAAGTTTACAACACAAGCACAATAGAAAGAGATAGAGAAGAGATCGGATGAACAACTACACAAACATTACGCGTAGGAATCTAAGAAGAGTTATGCGTGAGTAATGAAAGAGTAAATTGAACAACCAACCCTCAAGTGAGGGTTATTACATAGTATTTATAGGAGAGGGAGCTAGGGCAACACTCCTAGTCCCTTCCTTTCCTTATTGGCTTGGGCCTAGGCTTATGGGCCTTCTACATAAGCCTAAGCTAATAACAAACACAAAGGCCATAATTAAGCTAACTATTACATATGAATCACTAACACTTGAATTAGGTTTAGGAGTGATTCCAACAAAATCGTCCACTTCAATCCGTCCCTTGTTTGGTAGCGGATC
This sequence comes from Chrysanthemum seticuspe, assembly GCA_019973895.1. Classification (NCBI taxonomy): domain Eukaryota; kingdom Viridiplantae; phylum Streptophyta; class Magnoliopsida; order Asterales; family Asteraceae; genus Chrysanthemum; species Chrysanthemum seticuspe. The sequence continues at coordinate 229,554,297 of BPTQ01000001.1, forward strand.
CATGGATCAAATAAAGAGGCTTAACCTACATCAAGGTTAGTTTTATGCAACAAAAATTATGAGAAATATATGAAAAAGAAAAATGCATAGCAATGTTAGCCTGTTTTCTCCACTTTTTATCGAAGCACAAATGCTTGTTGAAAAGTGAGAATGATGCTAAATGCGTGCATGCTCCCCCTTGACGGTTGCTCCCCCTTGTTTGAGGCGTCAGGGTATGATTAAAAACCTACAAAACAAATATTAGTGCAAACTATATTCGTCATTGGACGAGTAAGTGTTATACAACAAAGTGTATAGACATATTTCGCTAATCCATGGTGGTGATGATTAGTGAAAGTGGTGATGGAAGGTGGTGGTGATTAGGTAGGAAGCTATTAAGGAGTTAGAAACTCGTATGTATAAAAAATATGGATTCATGCAATCCTTTCGTCATGTCAAGTGACCAAAGCTAAGAGGAAAAAAATATGAATGGACATTGCATTTCAATGATGCATAAGGGTTATGATTTGAATGATTTATTGATGCTAACAACCTATTGTTATGAGCAAGTTCTCATATGCTTCAACCCAAAAATAATCAATAATGCGTTCTATCTAAGAATATATATAAGTGATAACATGAAGATAAATTCGTTCATTGATTGACACGAATTATAAAAATGACCTATTCTAGGTGACAATGGGAAAGGTAGTATTAGCATGGTTTTGACCGACATGGATGATTATCACTTTGAAAAGAAGTGAAGACAATATGGAAAATACAAATAATAATAATGAGTACCTATATGAGGATGAGAATGGCATCATATAAGTGAGAGTTGGATGGACCAACGTGTTGGAAATGGCTGTTTTGATTAATATATCGTTTGCACTGACAATGACATGCATGATATATGTCAAGCGAGAAAAGGATAAGATCCTATGATGGTGTTCTAGATAGTGAAGTTGTAAGGTGCTAGTTTAAGGAAAATCCTAGATTCGTTGATTGTGGAGATGAAGAAGTTTGTAAAACACATGATGTGTTTTTCACTTGATGAGGTATTGGTGCAACCTTGTGATATAAGGTTGAAAAGGTTGAACTAGTTGTGGTTTCGTGAACCGATTTTAGCTAAGTGGTGTTTGCCTATGTGTTGGTATTTTAGAGTCTAAGAGACATAAAATTTGATAAAAGACAATTATGTGAATGGATTTCTCTCCCCCTTAATTGGTGGACATCCAACATAATGTGTAATGTATCAAATAAGGAATGACAACAAAGTGTTTAGGAGGTTTTTCGGGTTAACGAAAGAGATGAGCTTAGTGATGTTTTTCTGGATGATGGTTAACATACAATGAACTTCATCCTTAAAGTCACGTACCTCTTCTCGATTAATACGAGATGATCGTATGATGAGGCATGTGGTTTTCTAATAGGAAGTGAAGAGGATTAGAGTATTGTTATAACTAAATAATGATGGAGGTGATTTTTGGAAAGCGGAAGCAAAAATGAGATTTGGAAAAAGGTCAGTTGAAAGACAAAAATGCAAAGCCAACCCTCTAGAACTTAATTCTATATGCTTTTAAACTATATGCAAGTGTAGGGGTCCCATAAAACATAGTACTAATCTACGTAGCAATAAAGGGGATTATGCAAGATGAGCATATAAAAGTTAGAACCAAGTGAGATAACAAATAATTTGTTATCAACCTACAAAACAAAATTGTTAGTGACAAAAGATGTTAACATGATAGAAATCAAATGATAACATATTATATAAGAAAAAATAACACATTGTACTTAGTAGACAAGAAATCACCACACAAGATAGCATCAAAACAATCATATTATGCAAGAATACGAATTTATTCAAGACATTTCATTATGAGATTGTTTTGTCGTTAGACTTAGACACTTAAGCATACTTGGATATACAATAATCTATGTGATTAATTTGTAAGATAAAAAGGCTTCTAAAGTTTGTCATACCAAAAGCATTTTGGCAAATTATATGTGCACACGTAGCAAAAAAAAAATAGTGTGACAAGAAGCAAAAGAAACAAGATGAGAGATTCATGCAAGCCATGTTTAAGACATAACAATTTGGAGCATGTGTTATTTGGATCGTACTACACATAAATATAATGAATGCCAACTAATAGCTTTCAAACAAAAATATATCATATCAAAATTACCACGTATCAAAATGGCATATTATGAGTTCATAATTAACATGTGAATCATGCTAAAAATAATTCAAATGTAAGTATCATGCAAATCAAGTTTAGGTTTAAACGTTTAATAGCATGAGACAAGAATACAAGCATTATAAAGATAAAATCGTACTAAGGTTTACACATTTAACTATCAATCAAATAGTTATCAAAACACTAAGATAATATCAAATCAACTTATCGTATCAAACAAGAACATGTAATCAACACATGTAAGTGCAATGCAATTGGTTTTAAAAGAGAAATCATATATACTACTTATTTGATTAGTATTCCTAAGGCGAGGAAAACTATTAATGTTTTAACACTTACTTTAGGCAAGTATAGGAAAACAGATTTTTCAAGTTGGAGAATGAATATGAGACTATTACTAGCGGTGCTCAATTAAGGCTAAACACGACCATTTTTACGGGTGATTCCACATACCCAACTTCTCTCCAAGAAGCAATTCAACCGTTAGGTCAAATTGAGTTTCTAGTGCAATAGGTTCTCCAGTAGTCATTCTCATGTTAGAAAGATGGGAACTCCTACTTTTGCCTATTAAAGTGCATAAAAGATGATAGTTTACCAATACTTGGCTTAATGTGACACAACTAATATACAATATAACTAAGGTGATGAAGATGTCATGTTATACACGTGAATTTTAACAATGGTGTGTTGATAAACAATATGTTTTAATCTTGTGTTTAGAATCTAAGGTTGTTTAAATTACATAGCTAATTGTATGATCTAATGGATGACATCTTTAATGTTGAAGTGTACACTTTAAAATTGATTTGATTTATCTAAGACTAGGGAATGGAATATGTTAAATTAAGAATGTTCTCAAGAAAGCTCTTTGGAACTTTATTTGACAAGAATCTAAATAAGGTTACTAACTTCAATGGATCATGTGTATGTTCTAGAGATGTGTAGTTTTAACCTTGGATGTGCACAAGGTTTGAGCAAGGTTAGGTTATGATGTATTTGAAAGGAAATGGATACAAATAGTATCTTTCAACAAATGAGATTATCGCATGGGATAAAGTTATCATGCTTATGAAAATAAGTATGACAAGATGAATTGGATACGCTAGTTCATAGAACTTGTTCATTTCAAGATCATTTAGCCAATGAGGTGTAATGAAATCTCTTGTAACACAACCATTTATGTCGCAAGGAGAGAATAATGCATAGGATATACAATATCCTTTTAACAAGATGAAAACTTAACGCATGATTTCTTAGGCATAATGTTTTTCAAAACATCATGTTTTCCTAAATGAAGATATGAAGACAAAGTGTTTGAATTGGATAGTCCAATCTAAATAAACTTGGTCTCAAGATTATAATCACTAGATGATGACAAGAGGAATTCACTCGAGTTTCTTATGTATACTCCTCAAGAGTCATTGTTGCTTGGGGTGTATGATGTTGGCTTTGAGATTGCATTTTAACATATGTTGTTAAAATGTTGATTTGAGGTTTAACGAAATTTATGCAGAAGTTTAACGACAAAGTATTACTAATACTTTGATAATTTGTGAAGGTGGTACTACTTATACCTAGTGGAAATTGAAAATAATTACCAAGAGCACCATGCTTATTTGATAGTTGAGGTTCCAGCTATAATGAATTATCTAAGTCCTTATATGTGGGAAAGAATGTTTGAGTTTGTTCAAACATGCATTTGATTCAGTACAAGTGTTGGACACAAGGGCTTTTTGAGCAATACACTCAACGAATTCAAATGATGGTAAGGATGGTGGATTGGTTGATCTAGGTGGTAGGTCTTCTAGTGTGTCTAAATAAGGATGTGGTGATGTAGGGGTTCGTTGTGCTATGGGAGTACTTAGGTTGATTATTTGTCCAAAGATGTTGAACACAAAAAGTACGGATACTAATTCTTATGGTTCATTGGTTGCTACAACTAGCGGGTGAAGTGCTTGAAGTTTTGGTTATGTCTATGAAGCTTAGGGGCTGAGGTATAGGTTCACCTTGAAAGGGCACGTTTGATTTAAAGGATTCTCTTGGAAGTTCATGAGCAATACGCTTAATGGTGCCAAAAGATGGAAGAGGGATAGTAGGTGTCTAAGAGGGATAAGTAGCACAGTGGGTTGTTTGTTTTGGATAAGTGTTTTAACATTTGTTAAAATACTTGGGTGTTGTTTTTTTTTCCGGATATGACTTTTAATGACTACAATCGTAAGTCGCATATACTTGAATATTTCGGATGAAATACTTAAGTTGTCAATCCTAATTTGTTGAGATTATAAAGCTTAGATTGAACTCAAGGATAACAAGATTTGATAATATGTTTTTAACATACGTGTGAGTTATGACTCGATGTAAATACTTATCGTCTTGAAGGATGGCACATTATTTTCATGTTAACCAAGTGAGGTAATACATGTAGATACAAAACAATATCTATAGTCATATGATAGACTTGTGTATGATATTGTTAGGAATTAGAAATTCCCAGTATTAAAGAGTCGGTCACCTCAAGTATATGTAATCGTTAGAAAGCTCGTAGTCGTAGTTCTTTTAAGTTAAGTAGTAATTTAGTTAAGTAACACCGTGGAGGACGGACGGGTCTTTACCCACTGTATACCTGATCCACAGCCCATAGTGTGGCGATTTGTGTAAGACTATAAATACTCTCTACCTCCCAAGGTAGAGAGTTGGAGCTCATAATAATATCTTTCACTTTCTCTCACTAAGTTCCCTAAACCTCTAACTTTCTCTCTCTAGAATTCCATCTTATACGCCACCTTGTGTTATGGTTTGATGTGTGTGTGAAAAGTTATATCTTACAATTGGTATCAAGAGCCATGGTTAGATCATATCTTGCACATCTTTGGATTTATAGTGGTTTTTAGGTGGTTTTTGAGTTTGAAAAAGTTTAGTGGTTTTTGCATCATTTGGTTGATCTCTAGTGTTAAAGTTTGAATTTTGTTGGTACTTTTGTGTTTTGAATCATCATAAGTGTTTAGGTTTTCATTTGGTAAGCTTGAATCATCTTGGTTGGGTTGTTTTTGGATTGAAATGTGATGTTTATTTGGTTTTTCATGGTAGCGAGTTAGTTCACGGATTACATTTCTTCATAGCGACTTGCTTCGTTATTTTGTAGCGACTTACAGTGTTAAAAGCTAGCGAGTTAGAGCTAGCGAGTTAAAGGACAAATAGTGGACTCTCCACTACGGGTAGCGACTTGTGGTAGCGAATTAGTCAGTAGCGAGTTGCTCTTTAGCGACTTGTGTCTCTAGCGACTTGTGTAGCGAATTACTGCCAAAATTTGGTTAGCGACTTGGTCTGTAGCGAGTTACTACTTAGCGACTTGTTTTTCTGTTAGCGACTTGGGATTCTAGCGACTTGGGTGTCTAGCGAATTAATTGGTAGCGACTTAGTGAATTTGTTTCTAGCGACTTAGAGCTTTATCATCTAGCGACTTGAGTGATTGTTTACGGTTTTCTCTTGATTTAGTAAAATCCCGTGAAAGAATCTATTTCCCGGTTTAATCATTGAGTTATAAAATCCCGTATAATCTGATAACATGTCCACCAACGTCCCTACTGTCATCTCCACTGTTGCCGAGGATGTACAAGCAGCTGGATCAGATACTCGTCCACCCATGCTTGACAGAACTGACTACGATTCTTGGGCTCAACGAATCAGATTGTATTGCCTTGGAAAGGAAAATGGTGTCAATATTCTCAAATCCATTGATGAAGGACCATATCGAGTTGAAACGACTAGAGACATACTTGATACTAATGAAGATGGTACTCCTATTTACGGAATGGACAGACCTAAGATGTATGATGAGCTTGATGATAAGGAGAAAAAGAGATTTGATGCAGATATCAGGGCTTCAAACATTGTTCTACAAGGTCTTCCTAAAGATATCTACAAGCTGATCAATCATAACACTGAAGCAAAAGCAGTTTGGGATAATGTCAAGATGCTTCTCTCAGGTTCAGAACTAACTATGGAAGACAGAGAATCCCAACTCTATGACGAATTTGAGCACTTCAAGATGAAACCCGATGAGAGTGTTTATGAGTACTATGTGAGATTTCATAAGTTAGTTAATGACATGAGGAACATCAGAATGACTATGCCTAACATTCAGTTGAATTCAAAATTTGTGAACAACATGAATCCCGAATGGCACAAGTTTGTTACCGCTGTGAAGCTTACTAAAGGATTGAAGAACACAAACTATGAGCAACTCTATGCCTTCCTCCTTCAGAATGAGAGACATGCCATGTTTGAAAAATTGATTCTCAATCAGTTCAAAACCAACCAGGGAGAGACAAGTTCGTCTAATGACTCAACAGCTTTCTACTCAAACATTGGAATCACAACCAAAGCATCACAAGTCATTCCCTTGGGTAACGGTAATCACAAACTCATTCCTGATCCTATGTTCAAACAAGCTGATGCTGATGCACGCGTGGATAACATCGTTAATCAACTAGCTCTACTCATTAGTCAAAACATGAACTCTCTCCCACAAACCAACAACAACCTACGAACTGCATCTAACCCACATAATCAAGCCACTGTTAAAGATGGAAGGATCGTGGTGCAACCAGTTCAGGAAAGACAGTATGATCAGGGGAGAGGTGGAGCTGGGAGAGGTTATGTTGGAAACCAGAATCGAGGAAGAAATGGTAACCAAGGTCAACCTAAGCCAATCAAATGCTACAACTGTGGTGGTGAAGGTCACATTGCAAGGAACTGCACATCTCCAAAGCGTCCTCAGAATGCTGATTACTTCAGAGATAAGATGTTACTGGCACAAGCTCAGGACAATGGTGCTGCGTTGGATGAAGAGGAATTGTTGTTTCTTGCTGAGGGTAATGCCAAGACCTATGATGCAGATGTGGATGAGCAGCCTATTCAGGAGATAGGTCATAATCATCAGAACGCCTTTCAAGTTGCTGACTGTGATGCATACGACTCTGATGTAGATGATGGACCTACTGCACACACAATCTTTATGGCTAGCATCTCTCCAATGGTTTCTCCCAAGATCTCTTCTTCACCACTAGCTGGCCCATCCAAGGACAAACTCATCTCTGAGGTATTAAAGCTATACGATGATGCTGATGTGCAACAGATGCATGACAAAGTACAACCGACTGAAACTTTTGAATCAAATGTTGAAAATATGGGTAATATCAATATTGTCCCATACGATCAATACGTGAAACAAAGTGAAAGTGAAGTTGTACCAAGTGATGCATCTTCTGCAGTCAACAATGACTATGTCTTTGATGAATACACTGCATGTGCTCCTAATGATTCCATAATTTCTGAACTAAATGCCTATAAGGAACGTGTTGCTATTTATGAACAAAGGGCAAAATTTGAGTTGACCACTCGTGAGCAGGAAATGGATGTCCAAGTGAGTACAATTATTAGAAAAAGTAAGTTTAGAGAAGAAGTATTGAAACAAGAATTAAATTCCCTGCAAGAAAAATTTTCTAAAACAGCTAAGCAAAAACAAGAACTTCAAGAAAATGTGAAAATGCTTAAGCAAGAATTTAATGCAAAGGAATCAAAACTCTTGAGAGATTTTTCTAATCTGAAAAATTTGAAAAACAAACTTGAAAACAAGTTGTATTTACAAGGAAACACCATTCAGACTGCTCACATGATCACTAAGCATAGAGTTCTAAGCGATAAGCATAGCGTTCCCCTTGTAGAGGTACCAAATCCAGAGGTAATTAAAAAGGCTAGAAATGCTCATAAGGTAATTTATGATGGTAATGAAGTTCTTAAGCCTAGGCAGAAACCTAGTTGCGTTGAGTGCACTGAGGAAGATAAGATTTTAAATGAAATCACTAGGGAAAAGATGAATAAGAAGCAAGATGATCCCAAATGCAAAGAGAAAAACATAATCTTCTCTCCTCATGATTACAAGAAGGAAAACTGGATTGCCTTGAACAAGTTTAAGCCTCAGACTTTGTTGACTCCCGAACAAGTCTTCTGGAAAATGGATTTAGATAAGCAGAAAGCTAAAAATATTGTAGAAACAAACCCTCCCCTTCGGAAAATGCCTAGAGCAACTGTGTATCCTCCTAATACACCTATGCATCTTGTACCTAGAACAATTGCCACTAAAAGCAAGACATTAATTAGCCAATACGTTATATTCCAACTATTTGTTGATTTTGAGAAAACTTGCAAGAAAAGGATCACTCCCACTGGTATAACTGAAGGTGAAAGAGGTTTTGAACAAATGAAAGAATGTTATTTAACTGAGGTCATGCCCTTCTTTAAACTTCTAAAAGATCACTTTGAGAGTCTTAAAAAAGGGGTAGAAGCTGATATTAAAGGTATGGAAAAGGAATTTGATGCAATGGTTGCTGAAGTTAGTGATTATGAGCGTGCACTAAAATATAATGAGATTGAGAGAAAGAACTTGCATACATTAAATGAGAATCTTATTACTGAATGTGTTGCTCAAGATGTGTTTTTCACTGCTTCAAATTGCTCTATTAATGCTTCCAAATTTCATGAATTATCTGTGGCCCTGAAAGTCTCCCATGATCGTGTCATTGAGCTTGAAAAAACTAATTCTAAACTAAATGAGAAAATTGAACTGGATGATCATGACAATTTGGTTAAACATTTTTCTAAACTAGAAGTTGAGTATTTTAATCTACAACTAAAATATCAACATCTCAAAGAAAATGTCAAAACTTCAAATATCAAGACATCTTCAGATGCTCCAGAGTTTGATGCAGTTTTTCAAATTAACAAACGAGATGAACAGATTCAAGCTCAGTGTAACACGATCAGAAAGTTGAAAGCCCAAATCTCTCAATTAAAGGGTCAAACGAACAATATGACAGGATCCCAAATGCCTCCTTCTTTAGATTCTCAGAATTCTCAAACGTTTCATCTTCAAAACCTAGTAAATGCTTTACAAAAGGAAAACGAAAGTTTTCTAGAAGAGAATGAAAAGGTTAAACGTCATTTCAATGAGTTGTTTGAATCAATTAAAGTCACTCGTAACAAAAACAACGAACAAATAACTTCATTGCAAAAGGAAATTGAGAATCTGAAGAGTCAGGTAAAAGGGAAAATGCCAATGATCAATGAGGAGAATGTTGTATCTAAGGTTCACTCTGGCAATAAATCTGCTTTATCTGTGACATATGTCCCCCCTCACCTAAGGAACAACAAACTTGCCATTCAAACATATTTCTCATCCCTCAAGGATTGCTTAGAATGCATGCGTGAGATTGTTGAAGAGGATAAGCTAGAGAAACCTCATGATAATGCAATTGGACATGCATGCTTATATGCCAAACGATCTCAAGAAATCTTAGAATGCTTGATTACCATATGCCCAAAGACATTAGGTGAGAGAGTTAACCCTTTGATTCCATGCTCAATGCCTAAGGCCAAATATGAGATGCACTCGATTCCCAATGTTTTGAATGAGAGTCGTAGTGTACCCTTGAGTAGTTCAGATTCTAGATCTGTCAATGCTAGGAAAGTGAACTCTAATGTGCCTTCTAGGAGTACCAATCTCAGTACATCTAGCTTTATGAAAGTGAACCGTAGTGCACCTGCATGTAGTTCAGATCCCAGCACATCTAAACAGGTGGTGCAAAGAGTAGTAAAACAAACTAATGTTCCCATTCCCTCTACAGGAGTAATCAGTGACATTAAAGGGAGCAGATCAAAGTCTCAAGACAATACAAGGAATGATAGGACCTCTCAAGCTAAGAATGTGCACTGGAAGAAAGTAGAAGAACAATCTAGGAACCTTAAGTTTGAATCGAATAAAACGAATCGTGTTGATTCTAGTATTAGCCATAAGCGTACTGTAATTAATTCGAATTCTGATACTATGTGCAAACCTTGTACTGATGATTGCTTGAATTCTGTTTCTAATCGTGGATGTGATGTCAATGCTTTGCCTAATGATGTTAATTGTCCAGTTAATATTGTTAATGCTATAATTCATGCTAAAAAGGCTAAAAGGCAAAAGCGAAAGAAAGTTAGAAAACAATGGAAACCCACAGGAAGAACATTCAGCAGAATAGGTTCTTATTGGATACCTGTTGGTCATAAGACCAATCAGATAATGCCCACTAGAAAATGGATGCCTACTGGTAGAACTATTCCCTTAAGAAGTGGTCACACTGTAAACAGGACTAATACAGACACTAGTATTGCATCTACTCATAATGATTCCATTACCTCATTGTCTGATATGAATGCTTCTATTTCTGATGTGGGTGTTCCAACTGTTGCTACTAACCAAATGGAACCCATTCTTGCATAGGGATCCCAATTATCCAGTTATCCATTCTTGTCTGTGTTCAACTGCAGATCGTTCAAATCGTTCTGTGGTACCTGGACTCAGGCTGTTCCAAGCATATGACTGGAGACCGGTCACGGCTCATGAACTTCGTGAGCAAATTCATCGGGACTGTTAGATTTGGTAATGATCATTTCGGTGCTATTATGGGTTATGGAGATTATGTTGTTGGTGATAGTGTCATTTCCAGAGTATATTATGTGGAAGGTTTAGGACATAATCTGTTCTCTGTTGGTCAATTCTGTGACTCTGATCTAGAAGTAGCCTTCAGAAAACATACCTGCTTTGTTAGAGATCTTAATGGTAAGGAACTGTTGAAAGGAACTCGTGGCTCAAACCTTTACACTATCTCTATCGATGACATGATGAGAGCTTCACCAATCTGCTTGTTATCAAAGGCTTCAAAAACAAAGTCTTGGTTATGGCATCGTCGTCTCAATCACTTGAACTTCGGTACCATCAACGATCTTTCCAGAAAGGACTTAGTTGTAGGTTTACCTAGACTAAAGTATGAAAAGGATCATCTTTGTTCAGCATGTCAATTGGGAAAAAGCAAGAAGTATGCCCATAAACCCAAACCTACTAACTCTGTCACAGAAGTTCTTCATATGATTCATATGGATTTATGTGGACCAATGAGGGTGCAGAATATCTTTGGGAAGAAATATGTGTTAGTTGTGGTTGATGATTATTCTAGATTCACCTGGGTCAAGTTCTTAAGGACAAAGGATGAAACTCCTGATATCATCATCAAACTCATCAAACAACTGCAGGTTAGACTAAACAAAACTGTCAGAATTATCAGAACAGACAATGGAACTGAGTTTGTCAACAAACAACTTAGTGAATTCTATGAAAGCGCTGGAATCAGCCATCAAAGAAGTGTTCCACGAACCCCTCAACAGAACGGTGTAGTTGAAAGACGAAATCGTACTCTTGTTGAAGCTGCTAGAACAATGCTGATCTACTCAAAGGTTCCAATGTTTCTCTGGGCTGAAGCAATTGCCACTGCATGCTACACACAAAATCGTTCCCTGATTCACACCATTCATGGAAAAACTCCATATGAACTTGTCCACAACAGAAAACCTAATCTATCTTTCCTTCGTGTGTTTGGTGCCCTGTGCTATCCAACTAATGAGGGTCAAGACTTGGGCAAACTTAGAGCTAAAGCTGACATTGGAGTATTTGTAGGATATGCACCAAACAAAAAGGGATACCGGATCTACAACAAAAGAACCCGAAATATCATGGAAACAATTCACGTTACGTTTGATGAGCTGACCGGTCAAATGGCTCCTGGACACTCCAGCTCAGGACCCGCACTTCAAAACAGTCCTATTGGTTCATCCCTTGTTCCAAACTCCTCTCAAGAAACGCCATATGTACCTCCATCTGAAGATGATGTAAAGAAATTGTTTGATCCAATGTTTGATGAACTGTATGAGTCTACTACTAATGAGGTGCTGATCCCTACAACAGAGGATGCTCATATTCCAGTAAATGAAGTCAATCCTTCAGTCTCAATATCTTTAAGCCAAGAAGCACCTGCTGCTGATCCTTCAGTCTCATCAACAAATCATCATTCTTCAAATGTACATCATGGAAATGTTTCTGACATCAACAATGAAGTTAATCCCTTTGCGACTCCTGAAGATGCTCCATTTGAAAACATATTTGCTACTCCTGAATCATCATCAGAACCATCTTCTTCAGAAGACATCGACTCAGCTACTTCAGTTCCTCAACAAATGCCACATGAACACCTCAGAAAATGGACTCACGATCATCCATTAGACAACATCATTGGTAATCCCTCTCGCCCTGTATCAACCCGGAAGCAACTCGCAACCGATGCCTTATGGTGCTTCTTCAACTCCGTACTATCTAAGATCGAACCAAAAGATGTTAAAACTGCTATGAATGAAGATAGCTGGTTCAATGCTATGCAAGATGAAATTCATGAGTTTGATCGTCTTGATGTATGGGAGTTAGTACCTGCTCCGGACTGTGCTATGATTATAGCTCTAAAATGGATCTTCAAAGTAAAACTTGATGAGCATGGTGATGTGTTGAAGAACAAGGCTCGATTAGTTGCTAAAGGATATCGTCAAGAGGAGGGTATAGACTTTGAAGAATCTTTTGCTCCAGTTGCTCGAATCGAGGCAATCAGAATCTTTTTGGCTAATGCTGCTAGTAAGAACATGGTGGTATATCAGATGGATGTAAAGACGGCATTTCTGAACGGAGATCTTAAGGAAGTTGTCTACGTAAGCCAACCCGAAGGATTCGTGAACCAAGAGCATCCTACTCACGTTTATCGTCTGAAGAAGGCTCTTTACGGTTTAAAGCAAGCTCCAAGGGCATGGTATGATACACTATCAAAATTTCTTCTATCAACCGGATTCATCAAAGGAGCAGTTGATCCTACATTGTTCACCAGGAAGTCAGGCAAACATTTGATTCATGTTCAAATTTATGTTGATGATATTATTTTTGCCTCGACTGACCCAATGGAATGTGATCGTTTTTCAAATGAAATGAGTTCAAAGTTTCAAATGTCAATGATGGGACAAATGTCATTTTTCTTGGGATTACAGATTTCTCAAAGTCCCGGAGGCATTTTTATAAATCAATCTAAATATGCAACAGAGATTTTAAAGAAATTTGGATTTGATTCAAGTGACCCTGTTGACACCCCCATGATTGACCGAACCAAACTAGATGAGGACCTCTCAGGGATCATGATTGACCAAACTAAATATCGAAGTATGATTGGATCCCTGATGTATCTCACTGCTAGTAGACCAGACATTTTGTTCTCTGTGTGCATGTGTGCTAGATACCAGGCTAAGCCTACCAAAAAGCACCTTGAAGCAGTTAAACGGGTCTTTCGGTATCTCCAAGGAACCATCAATATGGGACTATGGTACCCGAAAGACACCGGTATGTCACTAACGGCCTATGCAGATGCTGATCATGCAGGCTGTCAAGATACACGTCGAAGTACGTCAGGAGGTGCTCAGTTTTTGGGTGATAAGCTTGTGAGCTGGTCTTCAAAGAAGCAAATGAGTACTTCTATTTCCTCTACAGAGGCTGAATACATAGCCATGTCATCTTGTTGTGCTCAAATCTTATGGATGAGATCTCAATTATCTGACTATGGCTTTGAATTCAACAAAATCCCTCTGTACTGTGATAATAAAAGTGCTATTGCTCTCTCATGCAACAACGCTCAACACTCAAGAGCAAAGCATATCGACATTCGACATCATTTCATCAGGGAACAAGTGGAAAAAGGTGTAGTGGAACTATATTTTGTGAGGTCTGAATATCAGTTAGCGGACATCTTCACCAAAGCTCTTCCAAGAGAACGTTTTGAGTTTATTCTTCCACGTCTTGGTTTGAAAAGCCTTCAACCAGAAACTCTCAAACGTCTTCAGGAGGAAGACGAGGAGTAAAGGTCTATCTTCATCTATCTCTTGTATATATCTATTCGAAAATCTAAATACAAAATTATAAAACTTTCAAAATCCATAAAAATCTGAAAAAGTCGAAAAATCTTCAAAAACTATTGTCATTTTTGTCATGTTTCTTTCCGGTTCGATAATATCTACGGTCTTTGTGCTGTCATTCAAAGAATGACACGGGACTTTAGATGTTGTTCGAATTCTTAAAAAAAAATAAATAAATAAATAAATAAATAAAAAATAAATAAAAAAAAAAAAAAAAATCAAAAAATCAAAAAATATTTTTGGGAGAAAGAAAGATGGTTTATTGTCATTTTCAGGCAATAACCCGGTTTTAAAGAAAGAACAGAGCCATGTTTTACCATGTTTTCAAATTCTATGCTCTGATTCTATAAACATTTATCTGCTGAAAACTAAATGCTCTGAAAAATAACTCAATCTCTATTTTTGATAATCATCTCGACTTATATGTCAAAATCTCTATCTCTCAATCAACAACCTAAGTCATTGATTGAGGGGGAGAATGATTTCAATTAAATTAAAAAGTTATTTGGCATTAAATTGTTTTCAAAAGATATACATGCAAGTTTTATAAATGGAGTTTAAAGTCTTAAAATCTGATCCATATCAGTTAAAACACTTTCACAATCAAGTCACAATTCTCCTTAAAAGCTTTCAAAATCAATTTAAATCTATACGAGATCACAAATCTCAAATGATTTGATAATTGTGATCGGGGGAGAATGTGTGATTTAAATTGGATTTAAACTGATAATCAGGTAAATGGATATAAAAGAATGTACATGCTGTCCTTCTCACATGTGACAAACGATTTCAATTTTTCAATGCACATGTTGAGGGGGAGCATCTATCTTAAACCTTTGATTTAAAACGTGATCATTCATCCTAATGTGCAGGTTCCCTCTAGTATGTGCAAAACTCTTTTCAAACCTCGAAGCACATATTGAGGGGGAGCAAAAATTCATGGAAACCTCATCCTTCCCGGAAATGCTATACCAACTTGATCTATTGAGGGAAGTGATGTTGATATCTTTTAGAAAATGGTAATCAAAAGAAGTAAATTCTTTCTCTTGCCTCCGTGTGCAAAACATTTTCAATACTTGATGCACATGTTGAGGGGGAGTTCTCGTTCTAAAAATATCAAAAACAATTCAGGTACAAAAAGCTTTGATAATATATCACAAGTATTTGAATTGGTCTTCAAATCGTTTTCAATTGGATCCAATGGCAGATGAACAATACCAAATTGACCGACCAACTTTACTTTATGTACGGTGATATAAGGATGATAAGGTTAGGTATTGGTTCCCATGATCCGCCAGAACCGGAGGGATCTACCCAGGGACAATCCACTAGTTAGTGTAGAAGTCCTTAGGTATGATGATAAAAGGAGAAAAATGAGATAAGGGAAGAGTGCGGACTATGACTGAGTTAGTACTGGAATAAACCCAACAAGGTTCTAGCTATGAAGTCTCGGTAAGCACTGAAGGGGTTGAAGAATTAAAAAGAATTGAATGAAAATAGGGTGAAAACAAATAGCCCTCCATTAATTCAACCTTAGGGCAGAAACCGGGTTCACTTCATATGCTACTGATGGTAACATCGGTATTGAAGACAAGACGTCATGGACCCAGTGACGCACTGCACTTCAACTTTCCAAACCACTCAAGTTCCTCTTAAAAGGGCTTGTTTCATTCTCACGGGGAACCGACATTATCTATCGACTTTCTCTTAGAGATGGTTGATATTGAAGAAGGAGACCCTCTCCCTAGTCTCCGTTATAGGATCCAAATATGCACAAATTGAGTCTAGAGCCACGAGATCATCATTAAATCTCATTAGGACACTTTTCAATGAAGACTCTCTGTTTCACACAATGTGGAAAGAGAGATTATATCTAGAGTCCTACGCATTATCCTTGTGGTATTGCCAGAACATCTGAGTGATGTGTTTACATATTCACAATGAAGATGGAAAGCCTTCTGGAGCCAACATCAAACAAGCTCCTGGTAGGTGGCATGTGAAATCTATTTTATAGATTAACCATGTGACAACTGAACAGAAACAATGGGGCGATTCAATCTCTTGAATCAAACCTGGTTCAGGTTAGGGATTGACGGATACCTTTGAAAAACCGGTCTTGGTGCTTATAAACTCTTTTCTTTAGCACATCGACCGTGTACTCATTTTTTAAACCAAAAGGTATTTTTATGATTGATAATTGATTTTCAATAAAACCTTCGTTGTATTGCAAAAACAACTTCTATTGAGCAATACACGATTGTTTTTCAAATCTCTTTTCATCAATCAGTGGACTTAAAATTCGCTGGTTCACTCACTCCGTGTTGTCTTCTTTGAGACGTTCCGGTTTGAGAACAGCTAGAACAGCTGCGAAACCCTGTCAAGGAGATTCTTAGGAATCCTACCTGATCACAGGCAGTACTTGTACTGATCAACGGGGAACCGTGGGCCGTGTACCTCAATTCATCGAAAGTGATCAAAGACACTTTCGTGCGATTTGTTGCTAACTGTTGTATGCAGGTACGCCCAACGTTTGCAGCTGATCAGAATGAAGCGGTCAATCCATAGCCACATGCTCACTTAACACATTCATCTGAAAAGAAATCATGATTAGTGCATCAATGACTCTGATATTTTCACTCCATGCTTCTGCTACGCTGCTGCCAATATCATGAATCAACTAAAGCTTCCGCCACTCTGATGAGAAGATATCATGATCCAGAATGTGAGCATGTCGGTCCTAAAGTCACAACACCACAATGGATGTCTCAGAGATTGTTGATAGCTGATGATCTCCAAAGATGGCTCAAACTTATCATCACGAGGATCAGTAAAAGACCTCCACTTGGAATGACCTAACATGCAATGTGAAGAATCAATGACTACGAGCTTATGAGCAAAGGACTACATCAAGAATGCAAGATCAACTATTAATGTAAAATCTATTTGTATTCAATGTAATTTTTGATGTATAATTGAGGTGACCTCCCTTAGGGGGAGATTGTTAGGAATTAGAAATTCCCAGTATTAAAGAGTCGGTCACCTCAAGTATATGTAATCGTTAGAAAGCTCGTAGTCGTAGTTCTTTTAAGTTAAGTAGTAATTTAGTTAAGTAACACCGTGGAGGACGGACGGGTCTTTACCCACTGTATACCTGATCCACAGCCCATAGTGTGGCGATTTGTGTAAGACTATAAATACTCTCTACCTCCCAAGGTAGAGAGTTGGAGCTCATAATAATATCTTTCACTTTCTCTCACTAAGTTCCCTAAACCTCTAACTTTCTCTCTCTAGAATTCCATCTTATACGCCACCTTGTGTTATGGTTTGATGTGTGTGTGAAAAGTTATATCTTACATATATCTTTGCAAATAATGAGTCCAGATTTGTTAGTCTCGGTAAGTCATCTAAGTCATCCGCAAACGGGTGAGGAGATGTTGGTGGTGTTTGCACAAAGTACAAGTTTTGGAGACTTTGGTAGTGAAGGTGTTTTGGATGGTTGTGAAGTAGTCATAATGGTGGGTGATTTTGATGGTGGAGTTGGAGTACTTAAGTTTAGAAAGTTCACATCTTGAATGGGTGATGAGATGTTCAGAGGTAACGAGTCTGAGGATGAAGAGTTAAGTTAATGAAGCAACAAGATCGAATGCTAATCCTAGTGGTTTTCTTAAGTGGCTTATTTGAGGTTAATCCATATAAAGATGGTAGTTTCTAATGAGATGGAAGTGGCTAAGATCATGTCAAACATCATAAGTTAATCCATTGAGGATGTGTTGAATGAGTTATGAAAGATATGCATTAACAACTATCCTAGAAACGAAACTTGGCAAATTAGATTGCGGGATTTAGTAAAATTAAACAACTTACCTGTAGGATCCATGGCACCATTTCTTTACACAGGCGGAACCCTTTAATTGGTGCCGCCTGGTCCGCCTGTACAGGTATGGCGGTACCAAAATGCATAACAGACGATACCAACATTTTGGTGCCGTTTGATCGGGGGACACCAGAAAAGTTCACAGACCCATTTTTTAGGTGTCGGGGAGTTTTCAGAAACCTGAAATTTTGCTTAAAACATGTGATATTAATTACTTCTAGTTTAGGAAAAGTCGATAACACATATACAAACATAGTGGAGCATAGACTTTGACCAAGGGCTAACGATTTTCACATAAAAGTGAAAATGGGTAAAATTTGATAACACACTTGTGCTATCCTCCTGCATAAACCGGTTAGCATACAACATTGTTTTAAGCCATATTATCATCCTACAAAGTAAAAACAAATAAATTACATCATACAACATTGTTTTTGTCCTTGTACCAAACACTCTCTTAAAACCTCCATTTTTTAAAGTATTTGACTAATTTACTTAGTACTCATTGCTAAGCGAGTCATGAAATTTCATAAGTTATGCGAGATGTTAGTATAACCTATGCAAAGAAAGTGATCTAAGTCTATAAGTGATGGTAAAACAATTTTCCAACTAAGTGCACAAAATCTAGCAAATGTCCTATTGTGCATAAACAAGAAATCGTCAAGCAAGCGAATAAATAACATGGCAAGATTGACACTTATATTATGCAAACAAACAAGTGTAAACAACAATTTGAAAATAAGTAAGCAACATATATGCAAACAACATAAACAAGTGGTCATTTAGCATAGCATAACAAGAAAGACACTTTTCGTCATTTATCATTTAAATGTGACGATGTATACCAAGCTTGATTATTTTCCTTTAAACATATTACCAAATTATTTAGTTTCGAAGGAAATTATATCAAAGTTCTAAGAATACCAACTTAAATTGCTTGATTAAAAAATTTGAGTTTTTATGTTAAAGCGGAACTCAATATCTTAGACATACTGTAGTATTTGGTCTATTTCACTTATTTAAAATTAGACTCAGGCCATGAGAGTATTTTTAAATGAAAGTAGACTCAATTCCCTTTAAAATGATAGGTGGCTCGACTCGTACGGACTTACGGTTAATTAGTTATGATTTTTTGAAGTTGCCCAAAAAACTTCATACTGTACAGACGGATTCCAAGGAACTAAATAAAGGGATCCACCCTTTATAGGATTTGGTGCCGTGGTCCTCTGAGACAGATTCACCAAAACTAGTATTTGACATAGAGAAAACGTGTGTGACTTACTAGATTTCATAGTAAACATATAATACACATATTTAACAACATATCTACTTATGTAGCTTATCTTAAACATTTACGGAGGTGATTTTTCGACTAAATTTATAGTTATCCCAAACACTCCTTTAAAATCATTTTTCTTCGTAAATTTTCTATAAGCACACAATATAATACTTACTAGTTCTTTCAACAAACTTTTATTTTATTTTTCAAGAAAACCTTCAAGCTTGTATACAAAGTTACATTTAATAATAAAATTTCTAAGTATAACAAGCAAAGCATTTTTCATATTATTTTTCGCTTCAATGGTAATTTGATACATGGATCGTACTCTATTTTAAAAACCATTTGTTTTGAAAATACGAGCTACGTGGCTCTGGTACCAATTGTGGAAACGTAGAGGGGGGGGGGGGTGAATACGTTACCGTTTAAAAACTTTAGATCTTTAGTATCAAATCGCTTATGAAGCTTGTTATAATATGAAAGTACCAATTATTGTTTGTGACTAATATAAAGCATGGTAAACCAAGTTGTCACACAATCATGAATATCAAACCACATCACAAACAATAGTATAGTGCAAGTATAAAAGTAAAGAGATAAAGAAAGGAAAGTGCAAACCAAACACGAGGATTTATAGTGGTTCGGTCACGGATCTCCTTTCCGCCCTACTCCACTCCCCGAGTACCCAACTCGAGAGTTACTTCACTAAATCAATAAGCTCCCTTCTCGGCGGAGAAAACCTTACAATCGTCGCTTACACTTTTTCCGGTACAAAGCTAAATACCGGGTTCTAGTTCGAGGTAGAACCAACCTAACGTTGCCTATACAATATTTCCGACACTAAGCTAGATGTCGAGTTCTTTTACAAGGGTACAACCACTCCCATTATGTTTTATGGCCCAACATAACAAACCTTGTGTTTTATGGCACAAACACATAAACCATCTAATCTAGTTTGGTGAAAGTGTTATTATGATGCAATGATGTTTACACTAATGATCCATGACACAAATGTCTAATGGATATGAATAACTACTTCTAAATGAACTTCCATTGATAGGAAGCCTTCATGATGAAGATCACAAGTTCCCTAAACTTGTTGTGATAGATCTTCAGCTTGTGGTGAGTGGGGATGTCTAGATCTCCAAGCTTTCCTTGGTTGATCAATGTAGAGTATGCTTACAACAAAGATGAATGTTAGAAGCATTATGATCATGATCATTAGGGTGTTTAATGTATGCTACTACATTGTTAATGATAGATCTAAATGTATGCAAGAAGGTGGAGAAGATGTGTTTTCAAGTGGTGAAGAAATGGGAAAACAATGGGCTTCTATTTATAGCCAAAAGTGGTCAGGAGCGTCCACGGACCAAGGAGCCCTTTAAAGGGTTCCGCCCTTTATACAAAAGGGTTCTGTGGGTACCTGACAGAAAGTCTAAAAAATATTTCTTCAAATCTTTCCAAGATATTACCAAATCTTACTAAGATCACATTTGATATATTGAGTATCAATCTAACCAAAATATTCAAGTGATCTTCCAAGGATTTCAAAGATGATGCATGACATGATGTAACATGTATTTCCATTTTTAGATTAAAAGGTTTATCAAGGTAAACTTGTAAAATGTATTATGTAACTAGTTAATAAAATGTCTAGTTACCTTTTGAAATACTTGTGAATGCAAAATGTAAAATGAGGTTCGAAATAGAATGGTTAACCTATTAAAATACTTAGTGACTCTAAATGTATTTTAAACATTCTAAATGATTTGTTAATGGGTTTGATCATAATGCCACATAACAAACATGTACGAACCTGTGTTGTAACATACGAGGACTTGAGACATCGAGAGGTGTTGAATGTATGTTGAGACAAAGTGTGATTACAAGTAACTTGTACATTTTACGTTATGTATTACAAGTTACATGTTTGTCATCAATCAAAACAAACGAGACTGTATAGATTAAATATCGTAATATTTGCACTAACATAAACTCTACAACCGCTCCGGTCACACTGCACCACCCTTATTTAACGGGCCTTTAGGCTAAGGATAGATTGCCTGATAGTCGAATTAGTCAACCGCCTAAGTGAGGCTCAAGGGTTCTCCTGAAGAGAATCGTCAAGAATATTTATAAAGTAGTGATTTACTCCCATCATTTCTTGATACGAGCTAAATCAATTGCCCAAGAATTGAGGTAATGTTGCAGACTCATGTAAATCGATGAGACATTACGAGTAGATTCTACTTAGCATATTTTGAATCCATGAATGAAAGACATTTCATTCTAGAGGGATACTTAGCTGATTATCATGGAGGGATCCAATATAATGTTATCAAGCTATTATGAAATAAGACAGCAAAAATGGTGAGTTTCATATGCATTTACGGTGTCAAATATTAGACGTGGCCATAATCGAGAAGCGACCACATGGATCATACTTAATGGTGTTCTCTGATCATGATAGAATATCCCAATGACATGAGGATGTAGGTCATTTTACTTTGTTTTTCACCGAGCTTAGATCTAGTTTCAAGTTACAGCGTAAAAACATAGCGTTGTGTGCTAGCATCAAGTTCTGTAGGAAGTAAGGAAAAATGGTGATGTGTTTTGAAAGCTTTAAATTTATAATACTAGCTCTACCTAGTACACAAACACACGGGTAAAGTATAACCCCCATTTACAGAAAAGGTTCAGGTAAGACCAGTTGTCCCAAGGGAGGAGAGTGTTTTCGGACTCGGTGTATGGTTATACAAAATTAGACTCTAATGATTGTCACGTATCACTAAAATCGCTTTTGCTAGAATAAGATTTTATTGTTTTACCAAGATGATTATAAGTATGTTTGTTTAGGATAAGAAACATGAGACAAACTGATATACGGATATAGATGCACACATAAATATTTCATATAAGCAATGTATGATGGATAGTCATAAAAGCGAATATATCTACTCAATATGTATAGAAACCCTTTCGACCTATGATTCTAAAACATATTAAGTGCATTAAGTTTGGTTTATGATCAACGATACAACAAACATACTTCTCTTAATCAAGTCGTTAGACATGAGATTAGGTATTAAACAAGATTGTACTTAGGTTGTTGATAGTTTTATTCACCAATTCTCACAAGGATAATATCGGGATGTTATAGACAGACAACACAAAATGCATCAAAGTATTAGAATCTTTCAACCTATTTCTGTTACAAGGATACACCAAACAATAACCAATAATCCAAATACAACCATATCAAGTATGTAAGTCATAAAATCAATAACATATATCCAAATAATCGATTCATGTCACATTGCTAGAAACGCCTAAACAAACATAATGAGACTACTCCACATTCAAAATGAGAGTAAAAGTAAAAAACACATAAACTTTAGCTTTATTCATATTGATAGTGATAAGAATAATACCAATGTTTACAAAGATGTAACTAAATTCTCACGAGTGCAACCCCAAACAACTACTACTACCCGAACTAGATAGCAACCTCAGACCCTGATGTGTTGTTGTGTGTAGGTTAATTATGTTATCAAGTTTTATTATTTATTTTGTGCAGACTTTACCTATAACAAACACTAGCAGGAAGTTACCTAATCGATGGTAGGTTAGTTGGTAAGTAGGGTGTTGATCACTAAGAGTGGAACATTAACACTTAAATATATCAGTATTTTAATCACCTAAGTTAGTCTAACTAAACCTAACTCTAACATAGTAAAAGGGGTTTCAGCCTAAGAGACTGGCACGAGGTTTAGATTTAATAAAACTGTAAATATAAATGAGACAGATAATGCATACAAGCAGAAACACATATAATAAAAAAGAGGTCAAGTCGATAGTAAGGAAAATGTATTAGTAATTTAATCATATAAAATTCCTGATTTGTCTACTTGTTATAACGATGATACTCACTTCGTTAGTAGATTTCTAATGTAAGTTAGGAGGTACTTCTTCCTAAACCATAGGTTTACTAATTATGTCTTTCAACAAATTAATCTATTCACAGTTAATCGAAACCCGCATAAAGCATCACTTGTAGATTATAATTTATCATTTATCTTACGAGGGCTTACATTACACATTTATGCCCTAACTTCATTACTAGTAGCCTAATGGTCATAACACTATTGATCTAGTTATAAAGATAAGTAATATGTGATCTTCCCGAAATAATGGCTATCATCCACAAACTTAGGACTTATGGAATAGTGCAAGAATCTAATGAATGAATAATCACATACACAAACATAATCAATACGCAATGAATGAGTAACCAATCCAAATAAATAAATCTAAACATCAAATAATCATAAACTTGGCTAATACCTACAAGTATTAGCCCATAATCTCTTTAATAATACAAGCTATCATGTTAAGAAAGATTCAAGTATAAACTTGGCTAATGCCTATGGAATTATGGCACTAGTAGGACCTTCTTGGTCTTCTTAATGTCTTTGGTCTCGTACTTGATGGTTATGAGCTCTCTGAAAACAGGATTTTAGGTTTCTATTTATACTTTTCGAATACGGTCGATACGGCGTATCAGATGTATCCAATATGGCGTATCAGGATAACTTCGTGTGGGGTCCAAGATTATTATATTCCAGAATGTTCGTACACCGCCTTACTGATATAGTTTATCATAAAGATGAATACGGTGTATCAGGTCTTCCTTATCTTAGATATCTCATGAAGTCTGTTAATACAAATAAGCCGTAAAAACGTTTATTTATATTTTACGATCTTTTAATGTTTTGTCGATAACAAACGTAAAATCATTTTAACGAAACAAATAAAATACGTAAATGGTTTGAACTAATAGTTTTCTAACACACTTACGCTTTCACATAAAACACTAAAACAAGTACAAGTGATTTTATGCTTTAGATATACATATGTACAACAACTAGTGTTTACATATTGGGATAACATATACTTAACTAAGTATACACTAAAATGGGTAAAAACAAGTATATACTAAAATGGGTAAAAATAAGTATATACTAAATAAGTAAAAACTAGCAAATGGTTTTGACCCATAACCCATGGTTTTATTTATACCACTTAACCAAGTTCATTGTATCCTTAAGATACATTGTATCTAGTAAGAAAACCATGGATCAACCCATAACCCATGACCCATGACCCATAACCAAAAATACGCATGGGCAAAGAGGAGCGGACCACGGATCCCTAGCTTTGTGCTAGCCGGATCCCTTGCGGTAGGGATCCGTGGGATCCGGGGAAACAGTAGAGAATTTTCTCTATAAATAGTGAGCCATTTCTTTCCTTTTAGCTCACTACTTCACATATATTCTCTCCAAGAATTATATCTCTCTAACCTCAGATCCAAGAGATCTATGTAGTTTGTCTTTTGTTTTTGTGTGATCTTCTAGGTTCCTCTTAAAGGAGAGATCACCACTTCTTGAAGACGTGCAAGCTCAAGTCCATGAGTTGCCATGCTTCGTCATCATCAAGACAACTAAGGTTCTCTTGTTGATAGTTCTTACTTTCTCCATAGATGTTGGGTTGAAGGCATTAGTGAAGAATGCCGAAAGTGTCAAGATGAAAGCATTAGTGAAAGATGCCGATCATCCGTGTCAAAGCATTAGTGAAGAATGCTAAAGGTGTCAAGACGAAGGCATTAGTGAAGGGTGCCAAGCGTTGTGTCTAAGGCATTAGTGAAGGATGTCAAAGAATCAAATCAAGTAGCATTTGGGAAGAATGCCTAGGTCGTATAATCGATGAGGTGCATCATTATACATATAATTATTTGTTTATTTCCAAGGATGGTGATATCCTTGTTGGTGTTGTAACAAGGAATGGATCTCCTTGATATTAGGTGTTGTGTTGTGAAGGGTAGTAGTTCCTCCATAGTAATGGAACTAGGTGCTTAGCCTAGTACCTAATAAAGGGTAGGCGACATTGAGAAGGATTAGTTCTCCTAAGGTGTGAAAGAACTCGGTGGTTAGCCTAGCACCGTATAAAGGGTAGGCGACGTTGTGTTAGGTGTGGTTCGCCTTGGTGTGAAAGAACTCGGTATTTAGCTTTGTACCGGAAAAAGGTTAAGCGACGTTGTGAAGGCTTCTCCGCCATAAGGAGTTGGTGTAGTGTTTACGAACTCTCGAGTAGGTGACTCGGGGAGTGGAGTAGGGCAAGGAAGGTGTCCTTGTAGCCGAACCACTATAAATACTTGTGTCGTGGTGATGTGCTTCTTACTTTTTATCTTTCATTACACGTTTATATATCTATCTATCAACGTCCAACATAAACAACCAAATAGATTGACATAAGTCGATCTAAATATTTAAAAGGAAGTTTTAAATTGGCAAAACTATTCAACCCCCCCTTCTAGTTTTCCACAAAGTCTTTAAGATGAATACGACGTATTTGAGAATATCATACGGCATATCTGGACTAAAAAAGCTCACTCTTCTTGTTGACCAAAGTTTTATATACGACGTATCCAGTGGTTAGATACAACGTATTCTTCAAAATCAGGCAATGGTCTTGATAATCATCCAAATCTAGGTATACGGCGTATCTGCCTAGAATGATACGGCGCATTCTTGTCTATTTAGAGTATTTTCTCGAACTTGATCCATTTTGCTTCAAAACACGTTCATTGTTGCTAACTTTCACCAATTGCTTGATAATAATTGAGATTGAAAATTTAAGCAATTAAGTATTGATAACATGAAATAATCCTGATATTCTAAGTGTTACTTTCCCCTTTTATTAACATATTATGCTTAAAATGTTATTAGAATCGTCTTATTTCTTCTTATTTCATTTCAGGAGTAATTTGCTATGAAAAAGCGGTATTTGGATGATTTTGGGCTCAAGATGGATTATTCTTACATTCACAAAGACTACGGCGTAACTAAGTAATGAAGTTACGCCGTAATTATATTTACAAAGACTACTGTGTAACAAGCTAATTGAGTTGCGCCGTAATGAGACTACGCTGTAACAAACAGATCAAGATACGACATAGTTACCACACCATACGTAGCTAATGAAGACTGCGCCGTAACTATACGCAAGGTTACGGCGTAATAGACATTTTATGAAGACTACGACGTAACCATCATCTAGAGTTACGCCATAATCCTGGATTTACATCAGTATATCCCCTTATGATGAACTACGGTGTAACTATCTCATAGAGTTACGCCGTAGCTTAAATTAGGGTTTCACGCCTATAAATACAAGACGAATTCTGCATTTTGAAGATATCTCCCCTTTCCCAAACCTTTCTAGGGTTTGGGGAAAGCAACCACAGAAGAAGAATCATGGCTTAGGAGTATGAAGAACGAAGTTCTCGTCTACGATTTCCTTTGTATCCGAGTTTGAATTCTTTTATGTTTTTCTAGAAATCATACTATGAATTCATATTATTAATTCATGTTTAAGTTTATGTTATTTATCCACTTTATTACTCTTTATAGACATCTACTTAGTCTTATCATAGATTGCTAGTTTTTGGTAATGTTATAAGCTTGTTAGTATCTAAGGAGTTGGGAGAATTGACCAACTGACCCTAACTCACTAGATTGCGAAGTATGAAAGGAATTGGCCATAGTACAACCATTCTTTGTGTGTGAATTTACTAAATAATCACCTATCAAGTGGAGGTATTTAAGAAGCTAGGGGAAATCTAAGTTCCTAACAGCCGGATTTCCATAGACTAGGTCTAGTAGATTTGGTACTTAATGACTGCTATTAGATTGCTGAATGATCTCGGGTTATCTGATCATCTTAGTGAGGGGTCTAAGAATCATAGGTTAAGACGAATTGACCAAAGGAGTCTAGTGATATTTACCCACTATATTGAGTTTAAGTATTGAGAATTAAAACATATCTAAAATCTTGGTTAAGCTTCACTCTTCTATTACTTTGTCCTAATTTCTACTCATGTTTAATTAGGATAATTCTATCTATTTTATCATATCACTATCATTTTATCTTATTTATTTCATAGTATCTTAGTTCTTCCAAATCACAGATTTCTTTTGGGACCACACTCGGATTTACCTAAGGCTTTACTTCATCTGACCAGGTTATCTGCCCATTAGTGTGTGTTTATCTTAGTATATCTTAGTTTTATAAATATTAAAGGCAGGATGAAATAGCTTATCAATTTTTTTGGCACCGCTGCCGGGGAGCAGTTTAATTGAAGATCTAAGGTATGAATTTATAGTATTTTACCTGTGTCAGATCCGCGGATCCCTCAGGTTACACTGGACGGATCCCTCAAGCAAGGGATCCGTAGGTACAGAAGACAGTTTTTGTCTGAATTTCAAAAATTCATAACTTTTTAACCGTAAGTCGTTAGAAGTCGTGCCACCTATCATTTTAAAAGTATTTGAGTCTACTTTCATTTAAAAATGATTTCATAAACTGATTCAAAACAATAATTTACAGAATCATTGATTAATAATAGAAAGTCATTTTTTGATCATAACTTTTGCACAAACTTTTGATCTAATTGGAGGCGGATGTTTTCGCTTTTGATTAACAATGTGTCCTCTATTGAAATTAAGGTTTTGATCATATTTATAAATATAAAAGAAACTAATCAAGCTTGGTATACATGTTTATATTAAACACAAAGTGATGAAAAGAACTTTCGTATGCTATGCTAAATAATAAATTGTCTTCTTTGCATTACTTGATTATTTGCTTATCTCAAATAGCTTTTGTGCTTGTTTGATTGAATAGCATATGTGGTTTCCTTACCTTGCTATTCATTCTCTTGTTTTTCGATTTAGTAATATTCTACTAATCAATGTGCTATTTGAAGGAGTGTTTGGGATAACATCTAGTTGTGTCGAAAAAGTTAGTTTAGATATTTAGATAAGTCATATAGGTTGAAAAATGTTTAAAACATATAACACACTAAATGGATTTTTGATTGAGTTTGTTATATGTGCTTATATGATTTCCTTTGTTCTTGTATCATTTTCTAAAAATAACAAGAATGTACATCGGATCATAACCTACACTTGTGTTGATGATGTACTCTCCTATTTTCCTTTTCATGATCGCTCTCTAAGCTTCATAGTAGGATTGACAACTTGATTATTTCATCCGATATACTCAAGTAAATTATTTTGCAATGCAAATATAATTGTTCATATCCGAAAGTCCAAACTCAAAGCTTTCCAACAACATATGTTGAACTAGCTCATCCAACCATTTTTTTGTTGTTTACCATATGGACAACTTTTAAACTTATTTTTAACATGACGCCTTCGTCACCTTAGTTGTCTCAAGTATAATATTAAACGAAGCAAAGTATCATCATTGTTACTCTTCGATAGGCCATTGTAGGAATATAAATTTTCCTAACTTGAGAATGAATACTGGAGAACTTATTGCACTAGAAACTCAATTTAACCTAACGGTTGAATTGCTTCCTTGATAGAAGTTGGGTATGTAGAATCACCCGTAAAAATGGTCGTGTTTAGCCGTAATTGAGCACCGCTAGTAACAGTCTCATATTCATTCTCTCACTTGGGAAATTTATACTCCTATGTTTTCCTAAAGTAAGTTTACAATGTAAATACTTTGCATTGTCTTAGGATTACTAATCAAACAAGTTGTAAAATAAAATTTTCTTTTAGTTAATCACAACCACTTGCCTCATCAAGCGATTATCTTGCTTTGATCGAGAAGAGCTACATGACTTCATGGACGAAGTTCATTGTATGCTAATCACCATCCTTAATGACTATACATAGTTCATTGCTTCCGTTGGCCAAAACAACCCTATTGTCTTGAACACCATCATCTACTCTGCACGCCATTGTTAATACAAACGATTTACTAATCTAGATCGTAAATCTATTTTGAGCTTCTTGAATAACGGTTGTTAAGTTTGATAAACCTATGTGTTACTTGTGAGCTAGATCTCATTTAATTGCTTATGTGCTATTTCTACATGTTACTTAGTATGTTTTACTTGTATAAATATATGCTTTCTGTAGAGATCATTAGCTTCTAAGTTCGATACTTAGAACAAACTCTCACTGTTAAGTAAAACTATCCCAGATGCCGGATCCCTAGTTTGTAACTAGCCGGATCCCTCAAGTGAAGGATCCGTAGGATCCGGACAAATAGAAGTGGAGTTTCAATCCTTAACACCTCAAACCATGTTCCTAGACTACTTCACACTAGCTGAACTTAATACCTTAGGATCTCTTAAGTCCTTCTCATAGCTCATTAAGGATCACACTCAAAGTACTTTTTGATCTATCGTTTCACCTAAACTCATTACTCTTCCGCTCTCTAGATCACTCATTATTTCTCACATGATCCCTCACATCTAGACTTAGAAATCTTTCGATTATGGCAAAATTGATCATAATCATCCTTACCTCAAAGTTGGTCGAAATGGATCAAATTCTAGTTCACCTTAAAACCTTTAGGATTTTCTCCAAGACATTATCCTAAGTCGCTATCTGATCACTAGGATCATTTAGCTCCATTTGACACTCTCAAGATTTTAGTGTCATCTTTGTTCATTCATTGGTACTCACAAAAGTTCCAATTTCTTCCATATAAGGCAATCATTAGCTACATCACTCATTGCCCTTGAACATTTAAGTACCCTTCCATTTAAAGACACTTAGGAGAACTGAAACACTCAAAAAGGTATAGGCTTTAGACCTTTCAAACATCACTACTATCCTTTCCTAGCTGCTGAGAGCCGGATCCCTAGGATTAGCCTAGACGGATCCCCCACTGGTGGGAACCGTAGGATCCGGATGACAGATTTATGTCAACTCTTGCTCGAACAATCATTTCAAGCTCATCTTGCTAACTTGAACACTCCACCTCATCCTAATTAAATCTCTGAAGTTGACTCTTGTGCATGCTAATCATCACATTCCATAGGATATTAGAGACTTAAGTCTTGAATGCACTTGCTAAATCCTTCCCTTTTATAAGTCATCTTGCTAGAATCCCTTAGTCATCAAACACAACATAATTCTCAGCATTCAGAAACCTTTTCCTTAGTCATTTCATCATGAGGAAAGCTCCTAGTGCTAACTCATCCACCCAAGAAACTTGCTCGTGTTGTACACGAAATTTCCTTAACCAAATCATCTTCGGTTAAACCCACAAATGGTAGGATTTCCCATCCACCGAATCATCATCCGTAAGAGATAATAGTGCTAGAATCTCACCTCAACAAACCCAATCAACAATTGCCAAGAAAACCGCAATAATTAGCATTAAACCTCTTAGGTTAGAAAAGGGATCATCGAGCTCTAAACCAAACATACCTAGTTCTAGCAAAACATCTAAACCTTCATTCCTAGAGCATGGACTAGAGTCCTTCACCGAGCCTCTCTCTATTCATTAGAGCATTCACCACCGAGAACTTCCCATTCACCAACCTTCTCGTTAAAATAGGAACCACCTACATCACCAACTAGTCCATCGTTGGAAACAAGGAACCACCAAGGACTTGATCATATGGAGGAATTTCCATTACCACCACTCTCATTCCTAGTAGAACATCATCATAAATTACTCAATGTACCTCCACCATCATTTGTAGAACCTCCTCAAAACATCATGTTCCTAATCAAGACAATAATTGCTCTAATTGTCTAATCACCCAAGGACTTGTTCAAGAAGTACGAAATGAGTTGCATTTCATGTTTAATTATCTTCTTGAAAGATTGGACCAAATCAACAAGTCTACTCATCCCTAAACTCAAGCACATTGTTGCTTCTTAAGCTTTGGTCACTTATTAGTATTAGTAGAATATGGCTAAATGATTCTCTTAGTTTTTAGAGATTTGTTGATCATCTCTTATGTTTTATTGAATGATAGTTTACTTGCCATATTGCATTGAGTATATGTTTGTTGGTTGAATACATATCTCATTTTGATGTTAACATTACTTGTTACATCACCATTGCTGAATTTAATCATCAGCTATACGGATCCCTCAAAATTGCCTAGACGGATCCCTACTAGGAGGGAACCGTGGGATCCGTGAGACAGAAAACTATTTTTCTACTAACTTGGATCACATATGCAGGAAATTGTGCATTATACTTATTTTCTAACCTTTGTTTTGTAGTTATTCAATCTACACTTGAAGCCTTTTGACACCCTAAAGCTAGGGGGAGCTTTGTGTCAAAACAATACATTGCAAATTACTTGCAATATTAGGATTACATTTCTCGACATCCCTTTGCAAAATTGCAATCATCAAGGGGGAGCACATTCGTCACTTAGACGAAATCTTTTGCAAACTTAGTTGCAAACAAACTAGATTAGTATTACTTTCTTGACGCCCTTACCTAGGGATGGACTCGTCAAGGGGGAGTAAAGACGAGATCCTTTCCCGTTACTTGCTCTTTACCTCTTTTTATTTCTTTCACATGTTTTTCTTAAAAACAATGTGTTGCTTTCTTTCAAGGCTCTTTTTGTTTCGACAAAAAGGGGGAGAAGAAAGTAAAAACTACAAATTCAAACTTTTACGAATTTTAGCTTTTCCTTAAAATAATTTTATGTTTTGTCATCAACAAAAAGGGGGAGATTGTTAATACAAATAAGCTGTAAAAACGTTTATTTATATTTTACGATCTTCTAATGTTTTGTCGATAACAAACGTAAAATCATTTTAACGAAACAAATAAAATACGTAAATGGTTTGAACTAATAGTTTTCTAACACACTTACGCTTTCACATAAAACACTAAAACAAGTACAAGTGATTTTATGCTTTATATATACATATGCACAACAAC
Source organism: Chrysanthemum seticuspe (assembly GCA_019973895.1). Taxonomy (NCBI): domain Eukaryota; kingdom Viridiplantae; phylum Streptophyta; class Magnoliopsida; order Asterales; family Asteraceae; genus Chrysanthemum; species Chrysanthemum seticuspe. The sequence goes on from BPTQ01000001.1 coordinate 229,586,302, forward strand.
TAGTGTTTACATATTGGGATAACATATACTTAACTAAGTATACACTAAAATGGGTAAAAACAAGTATATACTAAAATGGGTAAAAATAAGTATATACTAAATAAGTAAAAACTAGCAAATGGTTTTGACCCATAACCCATGGTTTTATTTATACCACTTAACCAAGTTCATTGTATCCTTAAGATACATTGTATCTAGTAAGAAAACCATGGATCAACCCATAACCCATGACCCATGACCCATAACCAAAAATACCCATGGGCAAAGAGGAGCGGACCACGGATCCCTAGCTTTGTGCTAGCCGGATCCCTTGTGGTAGGGATCCGTGGGATCCGGGGAAACAGTAGAGAATTTTCTCTATAAATAGTGAGCCATTTCTTTCCTTTTAGCTCACTACTTCACATATATTCTCTCCAAGAATTATATCTCTCTAACCTCAGATCCAAGAGATCTATGTAGTTTGTCTTTTGTTTTTGTGTGATCTTCTAGGTTCCTCTTAAAGGACAGATCACCACTTCTTGAAGACGTGCAAGCTCAAGTCCATGAGTTGCCATGCTTCGTCATCATCAAGACAACTAAGGTTCTCTTGTTGATAGTTCTTACTTTCTCCATAGATGTTGGGTTGAAGGCATTAGTGAAGAATGCCGAAAGTGTCAAGATGAAAGCATTAGTGAAAGATGCCGATCATCCGTGTCAAAGCATTAGTGAAGAATGCTAAAGGTGTGAAGACGAAGGCATTAGTGAAGGGTGCCAAGCGTTGTGTCTAAGGCATTAGTGAAGGATGCCGAAGAATCAAATCAAGTAGCATTTGGGAAGAATGCCTAGGTCGTATAATCGATGAGGTGCATCATTATACATATAAGTATTTGTTTATTTCCAAGGATGGTGATATCCTTGTTGGTGTTGTAACAAGGAGTGGATCTCCTTGATATTAGGTGTTGTGTTGTGAAGGGTAGTAGTTCCTCCATAGTAATGGAACTAGGTGCTTAGCCTAGTACCTAATAAAGGGTAGGCGACGTTGTGAAGGATTAGTTCTCCTAAGGTGTGAAAGAACTCGGTGGTTAGCATAGCACCGTATAAAGGGTAGGCGACGTTGTGTTAGGTGTGGTTCGCCTTGGTGTGAAAGAACTCGGTATTTAGCTTTGTACCGGAAAAAGGTTAAGCGACGTTGTGAAGGCTTCTCCGCCATAAGGAGTTGGTGTAGTGTTTACGAACTCTCGAGTAGGTGACTCGGGGAGTGGAGTAGGGCAAGGAAGGTGTTCTTGTAGCCGAACCACTATAAATACTTGTGTCGTGGTGATGTGCTTCTTACTCTTTATCTTTCATTACACGTTTATATATCTATCTATCAACGTCCAACTTAAACAACCAAATAGATTGACATAAGTCGATATAAATATTTAAAAGGAAGTTTTAAATTGGCAAAACTATTCAACCCCCCCTTCTAGTTTTTCACAAAGTCTTTAAGATGAATACGACGTATTTGAGAATATCATACGGCATATCTGGACTAAAAAAGCTCACTCTTCTTGTTGACCAAAGTTTTATATACGACGTATCCAGTGGTTAGATACAACGTATTCTTCAAAATCAGGCAATGGTCTTGATAATCATCCAAATCTAGGTATACGGCGTATCTGCCTAGAATGATACGGCGCATTCTTGTCTATTTAGAGTATTTTCTCGAACTTGATCCATTTTGCTTCAAAACACGTTCATTGTTGCTAACTTTCACCAATTGCTTGATAATAATTGAGATTGAAAATTTAAGCAATTAAGTATTGACAACATGAAATAATCCTGATATTCTAAGTGTTACTTTCCCCTTTTATTAACATATTATGGTTAAAATGTTATTAGAATCATCTTATTTCTTCTTATTTCATTTCAGGAGTAATTTGCTATGAAAAAGCGGTATTTGGATGATTTTGGGCTCAAGATGGATTATTCTTACATTCACAAAGACTACGGCGTAACTAAGTGATGAAGTTACGCCGTAATTATATTTACAAAGACTACTGTGTAACAAGCTAATTGAGTTACACCGTAATGAGACTACGCTGTAACAAACAGATCAAGATACGACGTAGTTACCACACCATACGTAGCTAATGAAGACTGCGCCGTAACTATCAGCAAGGTTACGGCGTAATAGACATTTTATGAAGACTACGACGTAACCATCATCTAGAGTTATGCCATAATCCTGGATTTACATCAGTATATCCCCTTATGATGAACTACGGTGTAACTATCTCATAGAGTTACGCCGTAGCTTAAATTAGGGTTTCACGCCTATAAATACAAGACAAATTCTGCATTTTGAAGATATCTCCCCTTTCCCAAACCTTTCTAGGGTTTGGGGAGAGCAACCACAAAAGAAGAATCATGGCTTAGGAGTATGAAGAACGAAGTTCTCGTCTACGATTTCCTTTGTATTCGAGTTTGAATTCTTTTATGTTTTTCTAGAAATCATACTATGAATTCATATTATTAATTCAAGTTTAAGTTTATGTTATTTATCCACTTTATTACTCTTTATAGACATCTACTTAGTCTTATCATAGATTGCTAGTTTTTGGTAATGTTATAAGCTTGTTAGTATCTAAGGAGTTGGAAGAATTGACCAACTGACCCTAACTCACTAGATTGCGAAGTATGAAAGGAATTGGCCATAGTACAACCATTCTTTGTGTGCGAATTTACTAAATAATCACCTATCAAGTGGAGGTATTTAATAAGCTAGGGGAAATCTAAGTTTCTAACGGCCGGATTTCCATAGACTAGGTCTAGTAGATTTGGTACTTAATGACTGCTATTAGATTGCTGAATGATCTCGGGTTATCTGATCATCTTAGTGAGGGGTCTAAGAATCATAGGTTAAGACGAATTGACCAAAGGAGTCTAGTGATATTTACCCACTATATTGAGTTTAAGTATTGAGAATTAAAACATATCTAAAATCTTGGTTAAGCTTCACTCTTCTATTACTTTGTCCTAATTTCTACTCATGTTTAATTAGGATAATTCTATCTATTTTATCATATCACTATCATTTTATCTTATTTATTTCATAGTATCTTAGTTCTTCCAAATCACAGATTTCTTTTGGGACCACACTCGGATTTACCTAAGGCTTTACTTCATCTGATCAGGTTATCTGCCCATTAGTGTGTGTTTATCTTAGTATATCTTAGTTTTATAAATATTTAAGGCAGGATGAAATAGCTTATCAATTTTTTTGGCACCGCTGCCGGGGAGCAGTTTAATTGAAGATCTAAGGTATGAATTTATAGTATTTGACCTATGTTAAGAGACGTGTGTACCATCCAGTTCCTTATAATGTACGTGTTTCACTCTCTCGTATTAAAATTATTGGATATATCCTAAAATATTTATTTTGAAGCTATTAATTACGGCGTAACTTTTAGCCAAGTTATGGCGTAACTATTATATAAAAATAATAGTATAATAAAACTTTTAATAATTAAAAATTTATTAATTATGGCGTAACCCTGATTTTCAATTATGCCGTAACTCTTTCATGGGTGTAAAAACTTAGCTACGGCCGAACATTTAGGTTTTTACCCCACTTTTTTTACGGCGATCGCTACAGTAAAAATCTCTTTAAAAATATTCGTTTGTGTTATCTCAATCATCACCTATATTTGCAAATGGTTGGTAAGATTCTTCTTAACCCTTTTGATTTCTTTTCATTCTTTTTGAATTAGGGTTTATATTATCAATTTGGGGATCTTACTTCTTTCATGTTATTTAATGCTATTGGCCTGTTTAATTGAAGCCTTAGATTAATCATTCGTGTTTTCTTTGATCGTTTAAAAACCTTATTGGTTGTTGAGTTCGGATCAATTAGTTTAAAGGATTTTTAGTTGAACGTGAATATAATGGTCTAGGCATGCTCGAGTAATACAATATAGGTAAAAAAAATTTATTTTATTCACCTTGGGTAAAATTTGGTGGTTACGGCGTAATCGTCAGCTGGTCGTAATCATGGCCGTTTTTGTTCTGATAAAATGGGAAACTACGGCTTAATCATGGGAATAGATTACGCCTTAGTTGATTGAAATTTATATTCTGTGGTCGGATTACGGCGTAGCCCATACTTAGTACGCCGTAATATCTTTAGTTATGGCGTAATTGGCCCAAATGTTACGCCGTAACTACATACCAAATTGCATTATTTATTTAATTTGTGTTTCTCTTCCAGAAAAAAACAACACCCCCCCTGCCCAATGGTGCGGTTCTTGGCTTATGGTGATCATGGTAGAAAATCATGCAGGGCCGATTATGAAAAATTGGTCAAAAAGGAAATCGACACACCGGAGGCTCTTGATTTCTTCAAGTTTGAAACAATAAACAATGGGGCAGCGAGTAGGTCACTAAAATCATTTTGCAAGGTGAAGTATACTAGCAACAGATGTTCGTTCACTTGCTCAGCTTGGTTAAGGCTCTACAAGATTAGAGAGCCCGTCATTCCAGAGTATGTAAGAGAGTTTTTGGCATCCGTGAAGTTTAGTGAAGATGTTACCGACATCAATGTACCTTCGCTTATTTCTAACTTGGAGGGGTGAGAAGGGATATGATTTTGAAGCAATTCATGCTCCATATGGGTTTGTACAAAATGATTTTGGGTCTAATATGTGGTGTGAATTTTATGATCAATGCTGGAGATTTAGGCCAAATGAATACAACCCCGTCAATTACTTCAATAGCATGTCTTCCACTCCTGGTTATAACTCAAGGCATCCCCCCTCATATACAATGATCAGAAGCCCCATTCGCCGACTGGTTCATAGGCTTATTGCATGCTTAATCAAAGGAAGACATTTGGCAAGGGAAAAGATGCCGATGGATGACTTGTGTTTGCTACAGGGTATGTATGGAGGGAACTTGATTGATGTTCATTGGTATTTGGCTAAGTTTATAGTGACTGGAGCGAAGGGGTTCACTAGTAAGAGTAGGATTCAAGGTGCACATTTGATTGGTAAGCTTGCGAGGAGTTTTGGGGTGATGTCTCCCCAAGCATTGTCGTTGGTTACTCGTGGTAGGGATACTAGCTTGATCGGGTCTAGGAAGCTAGTAGAGTATGGAATTTGTTGGTTTAATGGTCTGGGTGAAGCCGGGATAATGCCGGATGCTCCGCTAAGAGGCGAGGGAGCAAGTGGAAGTCAAGTCGGTGGAAGTGAAGCGGGTGGTAGCTAAATGGGTGCCGAGGAGGAGGCCTCAAAATTTCCAGTAAGGGCTACCACAAGCATTAGGGATAGATTGTAGGGGATCGATGGACGGCTCAACCGTTTGGAGAGCCACTTTAATGAGGATATTGATGATTTGGCTGCAGGTTTGTATGGGTTGAGCACCCAATTTGATGGTTTTTCTCATGAATTGAACCAAGTGCAGGAGCACCAACAAGACTTCTTCCAATGGAGTGTAGACCCCATAAGCCAGATGCTTCAAGAGATGCACCTCAGCCACCCCCGTTGGCATGGAGCTCGATACGTGTATCAGCCGGATATTCCTGATATTGGAGTTCAACATGGTATAGCTTACATGCATCTTCAGCCGACTCCTAGAAGCAATACTAGTACCCCGTTTGACCCCACCCAGTACCAATCAATGGACCATGATCTTGAGCGAGAGGATTAACTCCTTCGTTTCATGAACAATTTATCTTCCCTTATTTGTAGCCAATTGCCTACAATCTTTGTAGCCAATTGCCTACAATCTTTCATAAAAAATACACTAGCAATGATTCAGGGACCCACAGCAAAGAATCAGGACCCACAAAAATAATCAGGGACTCACACTTTTAGCACAAAATTGTAGCCAATTGGCTACAATTAATTGTTGCTAATATATTCCCATATATATATATATATATATATTATTCGATTGATTAATTCTTATTGTTAAAGTGCAAAGTTATAGCACTATGTTACTACGAGATATTAGCATCAAGGAGGCCGCCTCGATCAAATTTTGAAGATTTGAGTTGGTTAAGTTAACTATGCCAACATTTCAAAGAACAGGTAATGTGCTCATCATGACATCCACTAATGGCACATTCACCTGACACATCATGATCCGGTTTCTTCATCTTGAAGCTTGGATTTTGATTGAACGGTGGGCAGTGACAACTTGGTTTTGAGCTAAGATTATTTTTTTTCTTTTTCACCTATTAAATTATCCCATGTCTTACATTACCCTTTTGTCATGAAGCATGTTTATGTGATGAAGCGAGCAATCATTGGTGTCTTGGCCATGGACTTGGTCATGTATAATTGATTTTGTCCACTTTTCTATGGCACGTTAGTAATGACACATCACCCTAAACCTATGCAACATTATAACCCAACATTGCCTTCTAAAGATTGTCTTGACCTTAGCTCTAGTGGTGGAGATTTACGTAATCGCCAAGCCTATGATATAATACTTACTATGTCTGTCCAATTGAGTGATCACCCCGAAATTAAACACTTAGAATAGGATGAGAGTGAGTGTTTCGTTCCCTGTTTCGTGAGGTGTTCAGCTTTAAAATTATTCTATCAGGGGATCTCTTAACTGCATGTTCTTCGATTTACTCGAGGAATACATTATTTTACTTATAATCTAAAGGTCTACTTGAGGGCAAGTAGAGTTTAAGTGGGAGGATATTTGATAACATCAAATAATCCTGATATTCTAAGTGTTAATTTCCCCCTTTATTGACATATTATGCTTAAAATGTTATTAGAATCGTCTTTATTTCTTCTTATTTCATTTCAGGAGTAATTTTCTATGAAGAAACGGTATTTGGAAGATTTTGGGATCAAGATGGATTATTCTTACATTCACCAAGACTATGGCGTAACTAAGTGATGAAGTTACGCCGTAATTATATTTACAAAGACTACGACATAACAAGCTAATGGAGTTACGCCGTAATGAGACTACGCTGTAACAAACAGATCAAGATACGGTGTAGTTACCACACCATATGTAGCTAATGAAGACTACACCGTAACTATCAACAAGGTTACGGCGTAATAGACATTTTAAAAAGACTACGGCGTAACCATCAGCTAGAGTAACGCCGTAATCCTGGATTGACATCATTATATCCGCTTATGATGAACTACGGTGTAACTATCTCATAGTGTTACGCCGTAGCTTAAATTAGGGTTTCACGCCTATAAATACAAGACGAATTCTGCATTTTGAAGATCTCCCCTTTCCCAAACCTTTCTAGGGTTTGGGGAGAGCAACCACAGAAGAAGAGTGATGGCTTAGGAGTATGAAGAACGAAGTTCTCGTCTACGATTTCCTTTGTATTAGAGTTTGAATTCTTTTATGTTTTTCTAGAAATCATACTATGAATTCATGTTATTAATTCAAGTTTAAGTTTATGTTATTTATCCTCTTTATTACTCTTTATAGACATCTACTTAGTATTATCATAGATCGCTAGTTTTGGTAATGTTATTAGCTTGTTAGTATCTATGGAGTTGGGAGAATTGACCAACTGACCCCAACTCACTAGATTGCAAAGTATGGAAGGAATTGGCCATAGTACAACCATTCTTTTTGTGCGAATTGACCAAATGATCACCTATCAAGTAGAGGTATTTAAGAAGCTAGGGGTAATCTAAGTTCCTAACGGTTGGGTTTTCATAGACTAGGTCTAGTAGATTTGGTACTTAATGACTGCTATTAGATTGTTGAATGATCCTGGATGATCTGATCATCTTGGTGAGGGGTATAAGAATCATAGGCTAAGAAGAATTGACCAAAGGAGTCTAGTGATATTAACCCACTATATTGAGTTTAAATATTGAGAATTAAAACATATCTAAAATCTTGGTTAAGCTTCACTCTTTTATTAATTTGTCCTAATTTCTACTCTTGTTCAATTAGGATAATTCTATCTATTTTATCATATCACTATCATTTTATCTTATTTATTTCATAGTATCTTAGTTCTTTCAGATCACAGCTCTCTTGAGACGACACTCGAATTTACCTATGGCTTTACTTTATCTGATCGGGTTCTCTGCCCGTTAGTATGTGTTTATCCTAGTATATCTTAGTTTTATAAATATTAAAGACAAGATGAAATAGCACATCAAGTATCAAATCTTAATAATATAAAACAAGCAATATCAAATCTTAATAATATAAAAGAAGCAATATACATAGGATAAATGATGATATAAATATGACCTTATTTGATGTCATCAAATATCCCTCCACTTGAACTTTAATTTTCCTCAAGTAAACTTTATATAAAAATTATGAAAATGTATCCTAAACATTCGTCTAGGATATTTCTATGTAATTATTTATCCGTTTAATCACAAGTGCACAACCAAACACCTCATGAAATAGGAAAATGAAATCACTTAAATCTCTCTACACTAATCTATGTGGTATCATTTAAGTAGTTCGCTCAATTGCTAAGTCGTGACGAGTATTCTATCTTAATATTGGGAAGGATACGCATCTCCACCACTAAAACTAAGGAGTAACACGTCTAAAAGGGTAAATTGGGTTAATCATGATAAAGGTTTAAGGGTTGTACCAGGCTTATGTTTAAATATCTTATACAAAAACATATTAGATCGCTAGCGCGATTTCTTGATTTACTCAAACAATGGATGATCACTAGAACAGTATACCTTAGATCATTGGCGCGTCATTTTCATAACGGATGGTCACAAAAATATACATTCGAGATCGCTGGCGCGTCATTTGATTACTTAAAAACCGGATGGTCACTAAAATATTAATGCACTAGATATTTTCACAAAGCTACTATTATATCCGGATGCTCGAAAGCTAACAATGAATAAAGTAATTTGGTAAGGGTAAGGTTTGAAAAAAATATATAATTGGTATAAAATAAAATCACAAACAAATAGATTAAGTCCAAACAATAAAAAAAATATGGTTAATTAGTTCCCGACCTTCCCATGAAAAAGACACAAATCATAGACTAACTCACGCTTTAACATGGAAACTCACGCTATAATAGGTAGACACGAATTAGACTCAATGATGTCTTAATCATCATTCTCAAAACAAACCTTAGTTGGCATTCCCTTAACAACCAACTCTCTTGCAATCCATAAATATATTACAACAAATAGTGGTGGTATCTCCACTAATACACAACCTTACATCTTTAGTTTATAATACGTACCAACAAATAATCAATTAGCTTAAAATATAGAATCGGTTAAGTTTAGACAAACCGATTATCTCACATTTTTTTAACAAATCAAAACATCTAATGGTGTAAAATTTCACCACTTCACCATCATAATACATCTGGATGATTTTTCCATGTACCTAAAAACTTCAGATGTAAAAATAATAGTGATAGTAGTAAACACACGAAAATAAAAAATAACTACTATCACATTCCCATTGCGATGTGCAATTCCCGACCTAACCAAAGATAAGAAACACATGGACACAGGAAATACACAAAAAGTAACCAACCACTGACTTTAATCTATATGGTAGGCTAAGGTGTATAGGTGTAAAGAAACAAATTGATATTGGTGTAAGAAATGAAAGGAACGGCTCTGAGGCTTTTTTTTAGGGGTATCTTACTCTAAAAATGAGAGTAACAAAAGAGTTTTATAAGGGGGTTAACTAACCATCGTAGATAGTTAATATCACATAACATGTAAACGACATGGGCCATTTGGGTGTAATCCTAGAAGTTTACCTAGTTAGACAAGTTACTCTAATTATATCAATAATACTCATTATGGTGGTCTCGAATAGTGTACCAAGCGAAGTTTTAAAGTTTACTGCAAGTCACCGGCACACTCGTATTTTTGTGGACTTTGGGTAAAATAGTGGAATGGAATAGGCTCAATCATCACAATATGGAAATAAATGTTATGTGTGCGGGTTATGCAACTATCGATTTCACAAAAACATGCTATTTTTTTAAAATTTAAGCATATATTAGGCATATTTTTTAAAAATTAAGGATAAATAGTGTCTAGTTCTCCATCCCCCCACATAAGATATACAGCGTCCTCTTTGTGTAAATTAAAAATTAAATACAGGAAATATAAAGAATTAGGGCGAAAACTCTCTTGAGATTTGCTCGGTATGATCCTCCATGATGAGTATGCTAGCAACTTTTTATTTTCTTGTGTGAAAAGGCGTCTGGATGCCAGCATGACTACAACACAGAAAATAAATCATATATATGCACCACCACTTCCTTCGTAACCATAGTACTTTACATGTGTCAAAATGCATGAAAATCACAGCTAGTGTTTCTACGATAATCGATGGTTAGTAAAATAAAAAATAATAATAAAACTAAAATTCATCAAGTCAGTCGATACGCCGTATCCATAGTTAGGGATACATCGTATCGAGCCTGGAATAAAAACAAACCTGATACATGTCAGAAGTTAAATGCGCCGTATCCAAAACTTGGATACGCCGTATCAACGGGAACTGACAGAAAGTTCTAAAGTGCAAAAAAAATAAATAAAAGGATAGATATGACCAGTAAGGTCAATAAGCCGTATCCATAGTTATGGATACGCCGTATCGACTTGCAAGTTTGACAGACTCGATAACAAAAAATCAAAAAAGAACATTCCGGGTTGTCTCCCGGGAAGCATTTCTTTATTCCAAAGTCTTTGAGTTAGACTCATCTTCAGCTTGTACGGTGTCTTGTCTTGTTCAAACTCCACTATTTCATCATCTTCATTATCAATATTATTTTCATAATATTTCTTCAAGCATTGCCCATTGCTTTAAAGATAAACCCGTTTTTATTGACAATCTCTATAGCCTCATATGGGTAGACTTTCGTAACAATATATGGGTCGTACCATTTTGATTTGAGCTTTCTTGGATACATTTTCAACCTGGAGTTAAATAATAGTACTTTATCTCCGACGTTAAATGATAAAGATTTAAAACGTTCGCTTTTAGGGGGGGGGTCATTTAAGCCCTAAATCGACCACTTTTATATCCGTTACTGCTTAATTTTTTTCCTTTTAACTTTTTAGGTCTCTTGGAAGCAAAATGTTGGAATGAAGCATTTTTGGACGAAAATGAGCAAATAAATGAAGAAAATGGCAAAGGTCAAGATCGAAGCCACTCAAAGCTAATCAACAGTACCTGACGGCATCCCAATTAAAGGGCGACGTCGTTCCTCTATGATGACTTGATCAAAACATGCATGCGACGGCTCAGTGGAAATTTTGGTCACATAACCTGATGGCGTCACGCCTTAAATAATAAAGGCGTCACTCATAGTTTTCATCTCAGACGGCCCTGATCTAGAATCAAGACGACGTCCCAACTGAAGACCGATGGCATCACAACTCTAAGGTGACGCCGTCCCATCGATGACTTGGCCCAGACAAAATCCTAATGACGGCGAGCTGACGGCGTCCCATGCAAAAGGTGACGCCGTCGCATTTGTAAATCTATATATATAATTCGATTTTTCTGCATTTAGGGAGGTAGACTTTTGGAGAAAAAACCCTTAATCGTTTGTAGTCCGAATTAGACAGTATCTTAGGGTCTCATACCTTATTTTGCACATCGAGATAAGTCTTTTAATCCAAAGGAACATTATGTCTATCTTGAATTGATTGATTGTGTGTATGCTTTCTTGTTTACCATGTCTAGCTAAATTTCTTGTGTGTTTGCTTAGATCTATGAAACCTAGTTATTGATTATTTAGGTTGTTTCTTATTTTAATTGTAAATTGGCTTAGGAGTGCAACTAGGCATCATTCTTTGTATTTAGTGCTTAAGTATGCTTTATTAATGTGTGGCTTATGGATGAAATAGCTTAGGCTTTGCTGACTTTGTATGTCATAAACGAGAGATAACCTCAAAGAACTAGGGGGCACGCATACCCTACGACCTCAGGAATACAAGGAGTTAAGATAAGGTGTGACAATTCAACCGACCAATAAAAGATAACTAGGGAGTAATAGTATCTAGGTAAACACAATTTTTATCATCATACGAGCACACATCAAATAGACATAGCTACCCGTAGTATCTAGATAATTAGATAATTAGATAAGTAGAAGTAATCGGTAGAAGTACCACCCCCCAAACCAATTTCCCCGAGATTTTACCCTAGATTTCTAAAAAACCAATAAAAAGATAAAAAAAATAATCACCCTCAACCCCCACCTTCTCGTCATACATTTCTTACTAGCATTCCTATTCCCCTATAGAACCATATCAATCCCGAGGCTTACCCAATACTACACTATAACGATTGGGTTCACTGCCTAGGAGGTTGAAAAACTTGCTCGAAGAAAAGGAAGTTTCCTTTGACCCTGAACGTGCTCCATATGCGCATCATTAAAATTCTTATCCACACGAAGCCTAGAATCATGCCACTTCTTAGTTCTTTCTTTGTAGATTCTAGTATTTTCGTAAGCCCCATTTCTAAATTCTCCTAGCTCATTAAGTTGTATAAAATGATTCTTACCAGCTATAGTCAAATTCATGTTGCATTGCTTTAATGCCCAATACGCCTTATGTTCGATTTCCACTAGTAGATGACATGCTTTCCTATACACTAATCTGAATGGAGTGCAACTTGTAGGTGTTTTATAAGCCATTCTGAATGCCCATAAAGCATCGTTGAGATTTTCCGACGAATCCTTAGGATTATATCCTATCGACCTTTCTAAAATACGTTTAATATCCTTATTAGTAACTTCCGTCTGTGCGTTAGACTGAGGGTGATAAGATGTAGATACTTTGTGAGTAACTCCATATTTTCATAAGGTTTTTTCTGATTGTGAATTACAAAAATGAGTTACTTTATCACTAATTAAGGCTTTTGGAACTCCAAACCTAGAAAATAACCCTTTTCAAAAATTTAACTACTACTCTGGCATCATTAGTGGGCAACGCCTGAGCTTCTACCCATTTGGACACATAATCAACAACTAATAATATATATTTGTTTCCTCTTGAGTTAGGAAATGACCCCATAAAATCTAATCCTCAAACATCAAAAACTTTACATACATGAATATTGTTTTGTGGCATCTTATTTCTTGACGTTATATTTCCCGATCTTTGACATGTATCGCACCCCATAATGTATTTCTTAGCGTCTTTAAAGATGCTAGGTCAGTATAAACCTACCTCAAAAAACCTTCCTTGATGTTGTAGAGGCACTATGGTGCCCTCCAGTTGGTCCTGAGTGACAATGCGCTAATATTTCACGTATCTCACTCCCAGTTATACATCTTCTAATTATATTATCAGGACATAATTTAAATGCATACGGATTATCCCAGAAATAATTATTTACCTGAGCGAAAAACCTTTTCTTTCTTTCGACTGTCCACATTGAAGGAATAACTTTCTCAAAAATATGATTAACAAAATCAGCGTACCATGGTTCATCGTAACTAAACTTGGTTATCAGTACCATTAGATGCTCGTCAGGGACTCATCAACGATTGCCTTTTCATCTCATACTTTCATATCGGATTTTTGTAGTCTAGACAAATGATCAGCAGCTAAATTCTCGGCTCTCTTTTTGTCTTTAATTTCAATGTTGAACCATTGAAGCAACAAAACCCACCATATAAGCCTAGGCTTGGCATCATGTTTATTAAATAAGTACTTCAAGGCAGAATGATCAGTATAAAGTAGTGGTGTAATGTTCTTGGGCATTGTTTAAAGTTTTGCTAGCATAATAAATTCTATTCTTTGTTCTAGTACCGCTCCTACAACATAATCGCTAGCATCACACATTAGTTCAAAAAAACATATTCCAATCTAGAGATATTATAATAGGTGCTTTAGTTAATTTTTCTTTTAGAATATTAAATGTCTTTTTGCAATCGTCAGAAAAATCAAACTTTGCATCTTTTAATAAGATTTGAGTCATTGGTCTAGATATCATGGTAAAGTCCTTAATGAACCTACGATAGAAACCATCATGTCCTAACAAGCTCATAACTCCTTTTACATTAGTAGGATAAGGTAATTTGGGAATCACGTCAACTTTAGCTCTATCAACTTCAATTCCCTTCCCATAAATTTAATGACCTAGTACAATACCTTCCCTTACCATAAAATGACATTCTTCCCAATTAAGGACACGGTTAGTCTCTTCACACCTAGCAAGCATTTTATCAAGATTAGCAAGAAAATTATCAAAAGAGTTACCAAATACCGAGAAGTCGTCCAGGAAGACTTTCGTAAATATTTCACCATGTCATGGAAGATTGACGTCATACATCGTTGAAAGGTTGCAGGAGCATTACATAATCCAAACGGCATTCTTCTATAGGCGAAAGTTCCATAGGGACAAGTGAAAGTTGTCTTCTCTTGATCTTTTGGGGTAATTGGTATTTGAAAGAAACCTGAAAACCATCAAGAAAGCAATAATAGTCATTTTTGGACAACCGTTCTAACATTTGGTCAATAAATGGAAGAGGGAAGTGATCTTTTTGGGTTGCATCATTGAGTTTGCGATAGTCAATGAAAACTCTCCATCCAGTTACAGTTCATAATGAAATCAATTCGTTATTATTGTTCAAAACCACAGTAATTCCTCCTTTCTTCGGGACAACATGAATGGGGCTGACCCATGAACTATCTGAAATTGGATAAATCAGCCATGAGTCAAGCAACTTAACAATCTCAATTTTTACTACATCTTGGACTTTAGGATTCAAACGCCTTTAAGGCTCTATAGTGGGTTTGAATTTATCTTCCATTAGTATCTTGTGTGTGCAAAATGAGGGACTAATCTCTTTGATATCCGACATCTTCGAGGCTATCGCACCTTACGCTTAGCTAATACCTACAAGAGTAAACCTTTTTCCTTCTTTGACAAAACAGATTAGATAATAACATGAAAATTCTCATTATCATGCAGGTAAGCATACTCTAAATGGGAAGGTAAATATTTTAGTACAGGTTTCTTTTCATCGATCTCATTAGCACTTGCTGAATAAAGATGTTCATTTTTTTAAACCATTATGCTCACTATTCGCAGTTGGATACACCATATCTAGTTTTTTGATACGCCTTATTGAATTACCGATAGCAGAATCAATGACAAAGTCGCGTATAAAAGGGTTATCTTCAACTTGATCTTCAATAGCGATTGGTTCCTCCAGATTTTTAAGCAGGAAAGAATCAAGTTGATTGTTTTTTAATAACACCTGAATTACATGGTTAATTGTTGCATCAAAAATATCAATACTATAACATTCATCATCGTCGGTAGAAGGTTTTTTCATAGATTGTTCCATATAAAAAATAATCTCATCATTTCCTACCTTAGGTGTTATCTTTTTATTAAAAACATCTATCATGGCACGGGTAGTAGCTAAGGAGGGTATACCTAATATTATAGGGATCCTAGAATCTTCAGGCATGTGAAGTATAATGAAATCAATAGGTAAAGCATATTTATCAATTTTCATATGAACGTATTCTGCTACTCATCTAGGGTATTGAATCCACCTATCGGCTAGTTCTAAGCACATCCTGGTTTGTTTAGGTTCGCCAAGACCCAATTTCTCATACATAGTAAATGGCACTAAACTTATACTAGCTCCTAAATTTGCTAAAGCATTATCAATGTGTAAATTACTGATTTCACAAGGAATAGTAAAACTTCATGGGTTTTTTTCCTCTGATGGTAATTTATTGAGCAAGACTGTCGAGCATCTCTCATTCATTGTTACTATACAAGCTTTTTCAAGTCTGGATTTGTTCGTCAACAAATTCTTTATATATTTAGCATATTTTGGCATTTGTACAAGAGCTTCAATAAAACAGGATGTTGATGGGAAGTTGCTTCGAATTGTACAGAAACTTCTGTTGTTGTGCATCTTCTTTCTCTTTCTTTAAACGATTAGGGAATGGAAGGAATGCTTGATAACATCAAATAGTCCTGAATATTAAGTGTCAATTTCCCCCGATAATGCTCGTTATTTATATCATTTATATGGATTTACGCTTGTTTTCCATTGTTTTCCACTTTCAGGTAAATTACGAGCATTGGAGCTAAAGAGACGCGGAAATGGAAACATTACTAAAGATTTATCATAGTATGCCTATTTTGAAGAAGTTACGGCGTAACTCATCTCTCACATTACGCCGTAACTATCGCGTGACCCTGAATACCAACTTATCAAGAGGTTACGGCGTTACTCTTCCCAAAGATTACGACGTAACTCCATTAGGTCAAAAGAGGTTCCACGCCGCTGTTATTTACGCTGTAACTACTGCATCACTTACGACGTAACCGAGTTTATTGAAGACTACGGCGTAACCACTTATTAGGTTACGCCATAACTAGCAGATTTAGTGCATTTACGAAGAAATAGAAGGTTACGGCGTAACTCCTCTATTGGTTACGCCGTAACCCGGACCTGGCCTATAAATACCCCACGAATTCCAGCATTTCAAAGCATCCCATTCCACACACAACACTCGGAGAACGTGGGAAAAAGCTCAAGGCAGGTCTAGGGGAGCATACGGAGCTGTTTCCAAGGGAGAAGTCACACCATTACGATAAGCTTTAGCGTTTTATATTTCTTTTAATTTCAATTCATGTATTTCGTACCTTTGAATATTGAATTGATTTTCATGATTAATATGAGCGGCTAAGCACCCTTTGGTGCTAGCCTAGTTATGATTCCTTAATTGTTTTGTTTAAGTTTACCTTTTCTTCCGTACAATTATTTCTATGTGTATGCATGCATAGTTCTTTGGTAGTCACCCTTGATTCGGTAATTTTGACTGGCGGTAGAGGCCAATTGCCTAGGAGATATGACCAACTGACCCTAGGTGAGCGGACTTAGACGGGAAGGGTAAGATATGACCAATTGACGACCCTTTCTACTTGTGCGATTTGACCAACTGATCACCTATAGTTTGGATGAACTTAAGAATTGGGGGGTGTAGTGTCTAAGTTCCTAACGGCCGGGCACTCACTATTCAGAATCTAGCATGTAGCGGTACTTAATGACTTGGCTTAGGGGACCAGAAACAACAAGACTTATGACGGTGCGCCTGATTTCTCCTGTGGTGGCATCTTTGCTGATAGGTTAGGGCGAATTGACCAAATGCTATCCTCTCGAATTTGACCCCACCTGAAGTAATTGGAAGTAGGTAGACGTAGACATAACTAGCTAGGAGGATTGACTAGGTTAGCACCACTATTCCTCTATTGATTTCCCTTTACCATTTATCTGCTTTTATTTTATTCTGCATTAGAAGTTTAATTAATTAAATTGTGTTAACTCGTAAATTTCAGGTCATTTTGCGAACTTTAAAAATTCACTATTTCATCATTTTTTTCGTAAACTAGGTTTACGAATATCAAATACGCATAACCTGGAGGGTTAAGCTGCGTATTCATGGAATATCATCAAGGACATCTCATATAGACTAGATTTAGAGTACATATCATCATCGTATTAGTTCATGCATGGTTTTGCATATTTCATTAAAACGTTTATTTTCCTATTAAATAAACGCTATCGCGTGATTAATTATTTTGAACATTTGATCCGACACTTCCAAAAATATTCCTAATATATTTTTATACTTATTTTAAGACTATAAAAATTATATTATTAGTTTACCCGATGTTTTCAATTTATTTTGTATATAAATTGTTATATTTATATATTTACGACGGTTTTCGTAAATTCAACATGATAAATATTTATTCTCTCAATACTTGTGAGAAATGTATTTTTATAATTTTTATGACTTCAATATATTTTATTTTGATCCGTTAAAATTTATTTTTAGCTAACGCTACCCTAAATGCTTGAATATGTACACAAGTTACCAACTATCCTTAAATAACTACACGTTCACTCTACACTTATACATTTAAATGATACAAAATATCACAAGTCTTTTATGTTTCATGTATGTCGACTCATACATAGTGACTCACAACCTTTTGAGTACAAATATCTAACACAATAATATTTACTAGTTTTAATATAGAGTAAATTACACCGTTCGTCCCTGTGGTTTGCTCCAAATCACACCGGTAGTCCCTGTTCTTTTTTTTGCTTTTTTGCTCCCTGTGGTTTACATATTGCACGCTGTTAGTCCTTATCGCTAACTGCCGTTATCTTTTTCGTTATCTCAATGGCACCGTTAGTCCTAACCAAGCGATCACTTGCAACGTTAGTCCTTTATACTAACGACCATTAATAACTCCAAAATTTTATTAAAAAAAAATCTTTTCTACGCGGTTTTTATCTTTTTCGCCCGTTTTCTTACGTTTTCATGCGTTTTTGTCCGTTTATATATGTTTTCGTCTACTTTTTCTACGTTTTTCTTACGTTTTTGTCCGTTTTTATACGTTTTCCTTATGTTTTTACGCTTTTGTCCGTTTTTCTTACGTTTTTGTCCGTTTTTATACGTTTTCTTTCGTTTTTTTACGCTTTTGTCCGTTTTTTTACGTTTTTGTCCGTTTTCTTAGGTTTTTGTCCGTTTTTATACGGTGTAATTTAAAAAAAAATGACGTTTTTTTAATCTGAATTTTTTTTAAGATTTAAAAAAAATACGTTTTTTTTTAATCTGATTTTTAAAAAAGTTTTTTACGATTTAAAAAAAATACGTTTTTTAAAATCTGATTTAAAAAAATCGGAAAAAACTTTTTTTAAAAACAAGTTTTTTAAAAAATTACGTTTTTTGTAAAACCGGAAAAACCTTTTTTATAAATCAGATAAAAAAACGTAATTTTTTTTAAATCGAAAAAAACTTTTTTAAAAATCAAATTAAAAAAACGTATTTTTTTTAAATCGGAAAAAACTTTTTTTTAAATCAGATAAAAAAAAACGCATTTTTTTTTAAATCGGAAAAAACTTTTAAAAAAATCAGATTAAAAAAAAACGTATTTTTTTTAAATCGGAAAAAAAAATCAGATTAAAAACAACTTCTTTTTTTTTTAAATTACACCGTATAAAAACGGACAAAAACGTAAGAAAAACGGAGAAAAGCGTAAAAAAACGAAGTAAACGTATAAAAACGGACAAAAACATAAGAAAAACGGACAAAAGCGTAAAAAAACGGAGGAAAACGTATAAAAACGGACAAAAACGTAAGAAAACCGGACAAAAGCGTAAAAAAACGAAGGAAAACGTATAAAAACGGACAAAAACGTAAGAAAAACGGACAAAAGCGTAAAAAAAGTAAGGAAAACGTATAAAAACGGACAAAAACGTAAGAAAAACGTAGAAAAAGTAGACGAAAACGTATATAAACGGACAAAACCGCATGAAAACGTAAGAAAACGGGCGAAAACGATAAAAACCGCGTAGAAAAGATTTTTTTTTAATAAAATTTTGGAGTTATTAACGGTCGTTAGTATAAAGGACTAACGCTGCAAGTGATCGCTTGGTTAGGACTAACGGTGCCATTGAGATAACGAAAAAGATAACGGCAGTTAGCGATAAGGACTAACAGCGTGCAAAATGTAAACCACAGGGAGCAAAAAAGCAAAAAAAAAAAGAACAGGGACTACCGGTGTGATTTGGAGCAAACCACAGGGACGAACGGTGTAATTTACTCTTTAATATATTACAACTACACATATTTCACATATAGAAAAGGTGAAAAATTACATATACTCTCTCCATCTTTACTCCATGAACCGGCCATATCAAGAACAAAGGAGAAACCATAAATTTTTGAAGTTCAAGTAATAATCTAGCTCATGTAGTGATCTAGTATAGGTTTTGAAATAAAAACCTCATGATCTATTTAAGTGTACTTTGCTCAAAACTCTTCAATTCTTCAAGTAAATGTTCTAATAATTTTTCATAATCTTTCATACTCCTACTTGATGTATTTTTATGTTTCTTTTAGAAAAACATGCATGAATTCCATGATCCATACCACTTTTATTGATTTTTAGTACATATAATGAGTTTTATTTATCCTATAATTACTCCTTGAAACATATCACTTTTGGTGATGTCTAGGAACCCATGACACCCTAAGAAGGTGTATGGTAGGATTAGAATAGCTTCAGAGTTGTTTTGAATTGGTTAGAATAGGTTTTGCGCGAGAAAAACTCATTTCGACAACTTCATTTAGAGGTCTGATCTTATTTTCGAATTCTGGAATTCTCGACAGTAGGTAAAAATTTTTGGACTAGATATTTAGAAAATGCACTTTAAAACGAAAACGTGGCCGCTTGAACGGATTAAAACGGAGCTATAACGAAGAAGTTATGAATTTTTCAAGTTGACGACGAAAACTAATTGTTTCAGAAAATTCAGCAAGCTGTCTCGACTTTTTACGAGTCAAAAATGAGTCTTAAGCGTTATAAATTGTGTCAACTTATCAAAAATATATTAGTATACTTTACTACGAAGCTAAGGACATATAAAACGTAGAAAACGGATTTGTAGCGATTAAATTACAAGCGTTTGCACAAAGTTGCCGTAACTATATTATATAAGAAAAACTAATATATTTTTATTAGACAAATATTACGGCCACGAAGGACCATGTTGAGGGTCGTTTTTAACATGGATGTAATACTTTTTATAACATGATGTCTTCTAGTAAAAGTAAGTTCGCCTAGCATATTTTTCAAAATGTCCAACCGTTCGTCAAGCGGAGTTGTAATGAATAAAATACGGTCACTTAAACTTTGCCGAAAACCATCCTTAAACTATATTTTTGGACGCAAGTACCATACTTAACTTATATTTTTCTCCATGATCGAGACCTCTAGGATGAAAACTTAAATGCTAAAACTTTGAGATAATGATACAAACTTCCCAAAACCGTTGAGTTTGTTTCCTAACACTCGACGTGCACCATTTTACGACTAGCTTTTCGAGGCCGTTTATTCACTTTCATGAAATTGTCAAATGACATTATTTTACGACGAAATGTTATAATTTCATAATAAATCATTAAATGACTATCGTAGGATATCATTTCATCGTAAATACTTGTAAAGTATTTTAAAATATAACGAGATGTCATAAACATATATTTCGACGATAAATTCTATTTTCAAAAACGTACAAGTGGTATAGATTACATGTGGATTTGCATACACGACATTGTTTCATGATTTACATTAGAACATATCAGTCATAATAGGTCACGGTCAGAGGTTGCGCCTCATATCAGTATTGCCATTATATCATCATTATCATTGCAACATGTGAGTTTTCATAGCCCCGATTTATTCAAGTTTTTACTTTATTTCAAACCTACGGGGGAGAATACATTGCACATCATTTTTATTACGATACCAAGTATATCAAATTCATTACATTGCTTAAGTTACCTCATTGCCAGTTAAATGTCCCCATTTCATAATCATGAACCGTTAATTTCATAGAAGCGAGGGTGAGTGGATAGATCTATCGAGGGTGACACCTCCATCCGGGTTGGTGGATTCCAACCGGACGGATGCATTTCATTTCATTATCATTATTTGAGTTGTTTGGCAAAACACTCTGTTGGGGCGAACATCAGTCAAGCTTCGGTGTCATGTGCTTAAGCAATTGTACCATTTTTGTGACATATTTGTCATACATAATTTATACTTGTGGTAGTCGTATTAAACATTTTCAACAACTCTATGAACTCACTCAACCTTTGTGTTGACACTTTTAGCAATGTATTTTCAGGTAACTAAGGCATTCACTTCATGGCATGCATGTGGACATATCATAGAGTCGCGGTGACGACGCGTCTTACATGGGATTTATACACTTTAAAAACATCGTTTGACTTGTACCAAACTTATTTTCCGCACATGTTGATTTTCATTTGGGACCTATCTTTGTAACTCTGAATGTTTTTAATATATCAAACGATGTTCTTTTCAAACGACACTTTAGGTCGTTCAATATAACTGTGATTGTGATTCTATGACAGTCATCCCCCAGGAATTCTATTCCGCTGCAAAACAGGTAATTTGGGGGTGTGACAGATTGGCATCAGAGCTTCAATTATAGAGAACTAGGTTGCATCATTGACCCTAGACTATAACTACATCATCATAACATCTCATCATTTCATCATAAGTGCATATTCACTTTACATGCGGATTCATACGTACATTTTTCAAGTTATTTACTTTCATTTCAAATCGATTGTCACATAGATGCCTTCAAATACCCATCCCATCATACTCACATTAGACTTTGACATGGAGAATGCCCTGTCATTCCCTATCACAATTTTAACATCAGTTGACTCAACACCGATAACATCAGATGATGAGACTGAACCCTTTTAGGAGGACGAAGTTGCACCTACACCATCACGATCACCATTGATTCACTGTAGGATCATGACAGTTTTTATCATTCTGTTGGGACAGATTATACCATTTCGGTAGAACGTATAGGCTTAGTCCTAATGAACCTATTTTCTTAACTCACCACAAGGATTTCCATTATCATCATTGTCATCATTTTCATCATCATTGTCATCTAGAGTACCATCCGTGCCATCACATCTCATAGACACTACTCATACATCTGACTTGCAGCTTGGGAAGCGTGCATGATTTAACACACCATTACCATCTATCACTAAGACTATAGACACTACACCATCTCATAGGTTTGAGGACTGTGAGAGTTCTAGGGCTATTGCTGCTAGACCGTCTACTACTCCTACACTTGAAACACGATTTGACCATCAATAGGAACAGATAATAGGTACCTTTCTATCTAATGTAATTTTTTATTCCTTATTAACTCCACGATAATCACAACCATCCAACAAATCTTATTTCATGATATTTTGTTATCACTTTATGAAATTATTTCACTTAATTTTATTTCGAGCTATTTTACACCATCTTAGAAACGTTGTTTCATAAAGTTTTAAAACAAGTTGTTTTCTTACCACCCTATCAATTGGTTTTCAGTCATTTTATCAACTATTTAATACCATCATGCGAAACGATTTTCATGTTACTCTGAAAAATTTTTGAGCCATTATCTTACAAAACAAAACGTTGAATACCATCTAAAACTTCGGAGAAACATAATACCATTTCAACAAAACCAAGCATCACATCATTTGTCCTTGATTATACATAGCCTGATCACCTATGTATAATTTAGGAAGAATTATGTCATGAAAGAAACAAACATCATTTAAAATTTCCCAAGACAATCTTCACTCAAAAGCAAAGCTTTGTAATCAGATAAATTGTTCATAAACATTTCTTTTGTTAACACTCTATAGAATCCTACGCCATTCATCCCTCACTCAACCGATAAGTTAGAATTTGACGAGTGACCTTTTTAGGAAAGGCTTTCTATACCATCAACGAGGAGGATTCCTCGATACAAGAAAACAATGAAAGGATTTCAGATTTCCCCACAGGGATTAGAAGTATATAGTAAGATGATTCGAAACTCAACAAAAATCTTAAGACATCACGAGACATTCTGAAACACTATTTTGGACTAGAAGCCAAATTCTATTTTTTTCAAAAGTACTAGCTAGATCGAGTTACAAGATTTAGTACGAAGCGAATACACACTAAGCAATACTATAGGGAGAAACCAAGTCTTCTAACTGAGACTGCAGAACATTCCATTTAACATGGCCTCAACAATATGTGAACTTCCCTACAATGAGTTTCCCTTAAAGGAAAATTTGGTTAAATTAAGGTTATCGATATAAACTTCCCCTAAGGCATTGTGTTCTCTAGAAATTCCAAGTAACCTCACTTTTATATCAAGAGATGCAACAGGTTTGAACATAGCGGACAATCAATGACTCTCCACCTACAAGTGAAATTAGAACAAACATTCTTCGACATAGTAAAAGCTGATATCTATGTCTAGACTAACATGATAACAACATAAGTGATGAAATATTTTAGAAGCACTCAATATTGGGACAAATCTTGAAAATCAACCACTACATCACATCACTTAAATATTTAAGGTTTTGTGACTTGACAACATAGAACATGGAAACACTTCGATAATCAAACAATGAACATTTTAGTCATGGAGACTAAACACCTTAGACAAGTAAGACTCAAGTCATGACATTCGCTAGAACTAGAAACGTGAGGAATCACAACTGTTACCCATAATCTATTCTTTTCAATAAGGTCCTTTTCGACAGACTTAATATTTTGATATTTGGCACGAGACACGTGGTATCAATTTCAGTTGTACTTATTATAAGGTATTCGATTCACCTTAGGCTTCTAACAATCATTTCAAGATTCCCGTAGAACCTACTGTAACATGAGTACCGCCTATCATCCTCATCTCAATGGTCAAAGCGAGAGAACAATTCGAACATTAGAAGATATACTTAAGGCATGTGTGATTTTCTAGAAATGATTAGGCAAATCATTCTCCATCGAACAAGTTGCTTTACAACAATAGTTATTACATGAACATATTGATTACACCAATTGAGGCACTCTATGGTTGAGGTGTCAATCACTTATTCACGGGCCAAAAATCAGGAAAGTCCAAACTCACTAGTCCATAACTATTTCATGAAACAGCAAAGTAATCGTACAAATCAAGAATCAGTTACAAGTTACAACACATAGCTAGATAAGCTACGTCGATATACGACGCAAAATATTGGAAGTATGTTCCATAAGTCGCAAACCATTAGAATTTCAAGTTGGCAACAAATTTATGTTCAAAGTCTCGCCTTGGAAAGGCGCGATATGATTCAGAAAACATTGGATGACCCGATGCGACTCAAATATCCTCACATTTCACTGATAACACTGTAGAACCTAACATGGACTGAATTCCTTTTTGGATGGGCGAATGTGACAACTCGTAAATTTCAGGTCATTTTGCGAACTTTGAAAAATTCACTATTTCATCATTTTTTTCGTAAACTAGGTTTACGAATATCAAATACGCGTAACCTGGAGGGTTAAGCTGCGTATTCATGGAATATCATCAAGGACATCTCATATAGACTAGATTTAGAGTACATATCATCATCGTATTAGTTCATGCATGGTTTTGCATATTTCATTAAAACGTTTATTTTCCTATTAAATAAACGCTATCGCGTAATTAATTATTTTGAACATTTGATCCGACACTTCCCAAAATATTCCTAATATATTTTTATACTCATTTTAAGACTATAAAAATTATATTATTAGTTTACCCGATGTTTTCAATTTATTTTGTATATAAATTGTTATATTTATATATTTACGACGGTTTTCGTAAATTCAACATGATAAATATTTATTCACTCAATACTTGTGAGAAATGTATTTTTATAATTTTTATGACTTCAATATATTTTATTTTTATCCGTTAAAAGTTATTTTTAGCTAACGCTACCCTAAATGCTTGAATATGTACACAAGTTACCAACTATCCTTAAATAACTACACGTTCACTCTACACTTATACATTTAAATGATACAAAATATCACAAGTCTTTTATGTTTCATGTATGTCGACTCATACATAGTGACTCACAACCTTTTGAGTACAAATATCTAACACAATAATATTTACTAGTTTTAATATATTACAACTACACATATTTCACATATAAAAAAGGTGAAAAATTACATATACTCTCTCCATCCTTACTCCATGAACCGGCCATATCAAGAACAAAGGAGAAACCATAAATTTTTGAAGTTCAAGTAATAATCTAGCTCATGTAGTGATCTAGTATAGGTTTTGAAATAAAAACCTCATGATCTATTTAAGTGTACTTTGCTCAAAACTCTTCAATTCTTCAATTAAGTGTTCTAATAATTTTTCATAATCTTTCATACTCCTACTTGATGTATTTTTATGTTTCTTTTAGAAAAACATGCATGAATTCCATGATCCATACCACTTTTATTGATTTTTAGTACATATAATGAGTTTTATTTATCCTATAATTACTCCTTGAAACATATCACTTTTGGTGATGTCTAGGAACCCATGACACCCTAAGAAGGTGTATGGTAGGATTAGAATAGCTTCAGAGTTGTTTTGAATTGGTTAGAATAGGTTTTGCGCGAGAAAAACTCATTTCGACAACTTTATTTAGAGGTCTGATCTTATTTTCGAATTCTGGAATTCTCGACAGTAGGTAAAAATTTTTGGACTAGATATTTAGAAAATGCACTTTAAAACAAAAACGTGGCCGCCTGAACGGATTAAAACGGAGCTATAACGAAGAAGTTATGAATTTTTCAAGTTGACGACAAAAACTAATTGTTTCAGAAAATTCAGCAAGCTGTCTCGACTTTTTACGAGTCAAAAATAAGTCTTAAGCGTTATAAATTGTGTCAACTTATCAAAAATATATTAGTATACTTTAATACGAAGCTAAGGACATATAAAACGTATAAAACGGATTTGTAACGATTAAATTACACGCGTTTGCACAAAGTTGCCGTAACTATATTATATAAGAAAAACTAATATATTTCTGTTAGACAAATATTACGGCCACGAAGGTCCATGTTGAGGGTCGTTTTTAACATGGATGTAGTACTTTTTATAACATGATGTCTTCTAGTAAAAGTAATTTCGCCTAGCATCTTTTCCAAAATGTCCAACCGTTCGTCAAGCGTAGTTGTAATGAATAAAATACGGTCACTTAAACTTTGCCGAAAACCATCCTTAAACAATATTTTTGGACGCAAGTACAATACTTAACTTATATTTTTCTCCATGATCGAGACCTCTAGGATGAAAATTTAAATGCTAAAACTTTGAGATAATGATACAAACTTCCCAAAACCGTTGAGTTTGTTTCCTAACACTCGACGTGCACCATTTTACGACTAGCTTTTCGAGGCCGTTTATTCACTTTCATGAAATTGTCAAATGACATTATTTTACGACGAAAAGTTATAATTTCATAATAAATAATTAAATGACTATCGTAGGATATCATTTCAACGTAAATACTTGTAAAGTATTTTAAAATATAACGAGATGTCATAAACATATATTTCGACGATAAATTCTATTTTCAAAAACGTACAAGTGGTATAGATTACATGTGGATTTGCATACACGACATTGTTTCATGATTTACATTAGAACATATCAGTCATAATAGGTCACGGTCAGAGGTTGCGCCTCATATCAGTATTGCCATTATATCATCATTATCATTGCAACAGGTGAGTTTTCATAGCCCCGATTTATTCAAGTTTTTACTTTATTTCAAACCTACGGGGGAGAATACATTGCACATCATTTTTATTACGATACCAAGTATATCAAATTCATTACATTGCTTAAGTTACCTCATTGCCAGTTAAATGTCCCCATTTCATAATCATGAACCGTTAATTTCATAGAAGCGAGGGTGAGTGGATAGATCTATCGAGGGTGACACCTCCATCCGGGTTGGTGGATTCCAACCGGACGGATGCATTTCATTTCATTATCATTATTTGAGTTGTTTGGCAAAACACTCTGTTGGGGCGAACATCAGTCAAGCTTCGGTGTCATGTGCTTAAGCAATTGTACCATTTTTGTGACATATTTGTCATACATAATTTATACTTGTGGTAGTCGTATTAAACATTTTCAACAACTCTATGAACTCACTCAACCTTTGAGTTGACACTTTTAGCAATGTATTTTTAGGTAACTAAGGCATTCACTTCATGGCATGCATGTGGACATATCATAGAGTCGCGGTGACGACGCGTCTTACATGGGATTTATACACTTTAAAAACATCGTTTGACTTGTACCAAACTTATTTTCCGCACATGTTAATTTTCATTTGGGACCTATCTTTGTAACTCTGAATGTTTTTAATATATCAAACGATGTTCTTTTCAAACGACACTTTAGGTCGTTCAATATAACTGTGATTGTGATGCTATGACAGTCATCCCCCAGGAATTCCATTCCGCTGCAAAACAGGTAATTTGGGGGTGTGACAGATTGGCATCAGAGCTTCAGTTATAGAGAACTAGGTTGCATCATTGACCATAGACTATAACTACATCATCATAGCATCTCATCATTTCATCATAAGTGCATATTCACTTTACATGCGGATTCATACGTACATTTTTCAAGTTATTTACTTTCATTTCAAATCGATTGTCACATAGATGCCTTCAAATACCCATCCCATCATACTCACATTAGACTTTGACATGGAGAATGCCCTGTCATTCCCTATCACAATTTTAACATCAGTTGACTAAACACCGATAACATCAGATGATGAGACTGAACCCTTTTAGGAGGACGAAGTTGCACCTACACCATCACGATCACCATTGATTCACTGTAGGATCATGACAATTTTTATCATTCTGTTGGGACAGATTATACCATTTCGGTAGAACGTATAGGCTTAGTCCTAATGAACCTATTTTCTTAACTCACCACAAGGATTTCCATTATCATCATTGTCATCATTTTCATCATCATTGTCATCTAGAGTACCATCCGTGCCATCACATCTCATAGACACTACTCATACATCTGACTTGCAGCTTGGGAAGCATGCATGATTTAACACACCATTACCATCTATCACTAAGACTATAGACACTACACCATCTCATAGGTTTGAGGACTGTGAGAGTTCTAGGGTTATTGCTGCTAGACCGTCTACTACTCCTACACTTGAAACACGATTTGACCATCAATAGGAACAGATAATAGGTACCTTTCTATCTAATGTAATTTTTTATTCCTTATTAACTCCACGATAATCACAACCATCCAACAAATCTTATTTCATGATATTTTGTTATCACTTTATGAAATTATTTCACTTA
Source organism: Chrysanthemum seticuspe (assembly GCA_019973895.1). Classification (NCBI taxonomy): domain Eukaryota; kingdom Viridiplantae; phylum Streptophyta; class Magnoliopsida; order Asterales; family Asteraceae; genus Chrysanthemum; species Chrysanthemum seticuspe. The sequence goes on from BPTQ01000001.1 coordinate 229,615,087, forward strand.
ATTTTATTTCGAGCTATTTTACACCATCTTAGAAACGTTGTTTCATAAAGTTTTAAAACAAGTTGTTTTCTTACCACCCTATCAATTGGTTTTCAGTCATTTTATCAACTATTTAATACCATCATGCGAAACGATTTTCATGTTACTCTGAAAATTTTTTGAGCCATTATCTTACAAAACAAAACGTTGAATACCATCTAAAACTTCGGAGAAACATAATACCATTTCAACAAAACCAAGCATCACATCATTTGTCCTTGATTATACATAGCCTGATCACCTATGTATAATTTAGGAAGAATTATGTCATGAAAGAAACAAACATCATTTAAAATTTCCCAAGACAATCTTCACTCAAAAGCAAAGCTTTGTAATCAGATAAATTGTTCATAAACATTTCTTTTGTTAACACTCTATAGAATCCTACGCCATTCATCCCTCACTCAACCGATAAGTTAGAATTTGACGAGTGACCTTTTTAGGAAAGGCTTTCTATACCATAAACGAGGAGGATTCCTCGATACAAGAAAACAATGAAAGGATTTCAGATTTCCCCACAGGGATTAGAAGTATATAGTAAGATGATTCGAAACTCAACAAAAATCTTAAGACATCACGAGACATTCTGAAACACTATTTTGGACTAGAAGCCAAATTCTATTTTTTTCAAAAGTACTAGCTAGACCGAGTTACAAGATTTAGTACGAAGCGAATACACACTAAGCAATACTATAGGGAGAAACCAAGTCTTCTAACTGAGACTGCAGAACATTCCATCTAACATGGCCTCAACAATATGTGAACTTCCCTACAATGAGTTTCCCTTAAAGGAAAATTTGGTTAAATTAAGGTTATCGATATAAACTTCCCCTAAGGCATTGTGTTCTCTAGAAATTCCAAGTAACCTCACTTTTATATCAAGAGATGCAACAGGTTTGAACATAGCGGACAATCAATGACTCTCCACCTACAAGTGAAATTAGAACAAACATTCTTCGACATAGTAAAAGCTGATATCTATGTCTAGACTAACATGATAACAACATAAGTGATGAAATATTTTAGAAGCACTCAATATTGGGACAAATCTTGAAAATCAACCACTACATCACATCACTTAAATATTTAAGGTTTTGTGACTTGACAACATAGAACATGGAAACACTTCGATAATCAAACAATGAACATTTTAGTCATGGAGACTAAACACCTTAGACAAGTAAGACTCAAGTCATGACATTCGCTAGAACTAGAAACGCGAGGAATCACAACTTTTACCCATAATCTATTCTTTTCAATAAGGTCCTTTTCGACAGACTTAATATTTTGATATTTGGCACGAGACACGTGGTATCAATTTCAGTTGTACTTATTATAAGCTATTCGATTCACCTTAGGCTTCTAACAATCATTTCAAGATTCCCGTAGAACCTACTGTAACATGAGTACCGCCTATCATCCTCATCTCAATGGTCAAAGCGAGAGAACAATTCGAACATTAGAAGATATACTTAAGGCATGTGTGATTTTCTAGAAATGATTAGGCAAATCATTCTCCATCGAACAAGTTGCTTTACAACAATAGTTATTACATGAACATATTGATTACACCAATTGAGGCACTCTATGGTTGAGGTGTCAATCACTTATTCACGGGCCAAAAATCAGGAAAGTCCAAACTCACTAGTCCATAACTATTTCATGAAACAACAAAGTAATCGTACAAATCAAGAATCAGTTACAAGTAACAACACATAGCTAGATAAGCTATGTCGATATACGACGCAAAATATTGGAAGTATGTTCCATAAGTCGCAAACCATTAGAATTTCAAGTTGGCAACAAATTTATGTTCAAAGTCTCGCCTTGGAAAGGCGCGATATGATTCAGAAAACATTGGACGACCCGATGCGACTCAAATATCCTCACCTTTCACTGATAACACTGTAGAACCTAACATGGACTGAATTCAGGGACTGAATTCCTTTTTGGATGGGCGAATGTGACAACTCGTAAATTTCAGGTCATTTTGCGAACTTTGAAAAATTCACTATTTCATCATTTTTTTCGTAAACTAGGTTTACGAATATCAAATACATGTTACCAACTATCCTTAAATAACTACACGTTCACTCTACACTTATACATTTAAATGATACAAAATATCACAAGTCTTTTATGTTTCATGTATGTCGACTCATACATAGTGACTCACAACCTTTTGAGTACAAATATCTAACACAATAATATTTACTAGTTTTAATATATTACAACTACACATATTTCACATATAGAAAAGGTGAAAAATTACATATACTCTCTCCATCCTTACTCCATGAACCGGCCATATCAAGAACAAAGAAGAAACCATAAATTTTTGAAGTTCAAGTAATAATCTAGCTCATGTAGTGATCTAGTATAGGTTTTGAAATAAAAACCTCATGATCTATTTAAGTGTACTTTGCTCAAAACTCTTCAATTCTTCATGTAAGTGTTCTAATAATTTTTCATAATCTTTCATACTCCTACTTGATGTATTTTTATGTTTCTTTTAGAAAAACATGCATGAATTCCATGATCCATACCACTTTTATTGATTTTTAGTACATATAATGAGTTTTATTTATCCTATAATTACTCCTTGAAACATATCACTTTTGGTGATGTCTAGGAACCCATGACACCCTAAGAAGGTGTATGGTAGGATTAGAATAGCTTCGGAGCTGTTTTGAATTGGTTAGAATAGGTTTTGCGCGAGAAAAACTCATTTCGACAACTTTATTTAGAGGTCTGATCTTATTTTCGAATTCTGGAATTCTCGACAGTAGGTAAAAATTTTTGGACTAGATATTTAGAAAATGCACTTTAAAACGAAAAAGTGGCCGCTTGAACGGATTAAAACGGAGCTATAACGAAGAAGTTATGAATTTTTCAAGTTGACGACGAAAACTAATTGTTTCAGAAAATTCAGCAAGCTGTCTCGACTTTTTACGAGTAAAAAATGAGTCTTAAACGTTATAAATTGTGTCAACTTATCAAAAATATATTAGTATACTTTAATACGAAGCTAAGGACATATAAAACGTAGAAAACGGATTTGTAATGATTAAATTACACGCGTTTGCACAAAGTTGCCGTAACTATATTATATAAGAAAAACTAATATATTTCTATTAGACAAATATTACGGCCACGAAGGACCATGTTGAGGGTCGTTTTTAACATGGATGTAGTACTTTTTATAACATGATGTCTTCTAGTAAAAGTAATTTCGCCTAGCATTTTTTCCAAAATGTCCAACCGCTCGTCAAGCGGAGTTGTAATGAATAAAATACGGTCACTTAAACTTTGCCGAAAACCATCCTTAAACAATATTTTTGGACGCAAGTACCATACTTAACTTATATTTTTCTCCATGATCGAGACCTCTAGGATAAAAACTTAAATGCTAAAACTTTGAGATAATGATACAAACTTCCCAAAACCGTTGAGTTTGTTTCCTAACACTCGACGTGCACCATTTTACGACTAGCTTTTCGAGGCCGTTTATTCACTTTCATGAAATTGTCAAATGACATTATTTTATGACGAAAAGTTATAATTTCATAATAAATCATTAAATGACTATCGTAGGATATCATTTCAACGTAAATACTTGTAAAGTATTTTAAAATATAACGAGATGTCATAAACATATATTTCGACGATAAATTCTATTTTCAAAAACGTACAAGTGGTATAGATTACATGTGGATTTGCATACACGACATTGTTTCATGATTTACATTAGAACATATCATTCATATTAGGTCACGGTCAGAGGTTGCGCCTCATATCAGTATTGCCATTATATCATCATTATCATTGCAACAGGTGAGTTTTCATAGCCCCGATTTATTTAAGTTTTTACTTTATTTCAAACCTACGGGGGAGAATACATTGCACATCATTTTTATTACGATACCAAGTATATCAAATTCATTACATTGCTTAAGTTACCTCATTGCCAGTTAAATGTCCCCATTTCATAATCATGAACCATTAATTTCATAGAAGCGAGGGTGAGTGGATAGATCTATCGAGGGTGACACCTCCATCCGGGTTGGTGGATTCCAACCGGACGGATGCATTTCATTTCATTATCATTATTTGAGTTGTTTGGCAAAATACTCTGTTGGGGCGAACATCAGTCAAGCTTCGGTGTCATGTGCTTAAGCAATTGTACCATTTTTGTGACATATTTGTCATACATAATTTATACTTGTGGTAGTCGTATTAAACATTTTCAACAACTCTATGAACTCACTCAACCTTTGTGTTGACACTTTTAGCAATGTATTTTCAGGTAACTAAGGCATTCACTTCATGGCATGCATGTGGACATATCATAGAGTCGTGGTGACGACGCGTCTTACATGGGATTTATACACTTTAAAAACATCGTTTGACTTGTACCAAACTTATTTTCCGCACATGTTGATTTTCATTTGGGACCTATCTTTGTAACTCTGAATGTTTTTAATATATCAAACGATGTTCTTTTCAAACGACACTTTAGGTCGTTCAATATAACTGTGATTGTGATGCTATGACAGTTATCCCCCAGGAATTCCATTCCGCTGCAAAACAGGTAATTTGGGGGTGTGACATAAATCCATATCGAAACCATTATTATTCTGTGACAATTAGACTTAGTAATAATCCAACACACATAGCTCTTGGGACGACCTCGGCTTTACCATTTACTACACTACACACGACCGGGTACACTGCCCGTTAGTGCATTAGGGTAGACCATAGGTATAGCGAGACACTATAAATATTAAGACCTGGTCAGTAAAACCTGCATCAAGTTTTTGGCGCCGCTGCCGGGGAGTTATATTAGGATTGATATTAAGTCTTTCATTTCGTTTTCAAACTTTTCTCACGATCATATTTCAAGTTTTCAGGTACCATGGAAGTTGTTAATATCGATGACCTTACTCTTGAGGAATACTTGGCGTTGATTAGAGCAGATCAAGGGTCGGGTCTCGTAAGACCGGCAATCGGAGCGGATGTTCGTTTCGAAATTAAAGACCAATTTACGAGGGAGCTTCGCGCTAACCCTTTTTCGGGAAACAGGGACGAAGACGCATATGAGCACGTTGAAAATGTCCTATACATTGCTAGCCTTTTCAACATTCCGGGCGTGTCTCATGATGTTGTTATGCTTAGGGTATTCCCAATGACTCTTACTGGAGCAGCCAGAAGATGGATCGAAAGATTGCCCGCCGGGGCAGTTAATACTTGGGCGCTACTAAAGAAACACTTTATTCAAAGATATTGCCTGCCATCAAAGATTTCTAATCAACTTTTGGAGATTCATAATTTCAAACAAGAAGACGAAGAAACTCTTTATCAAGCTTGGGATAGATACAACGATCTTCTTTATAAGTGTCCTGCCAATGATGTAAATAACCAGCAGAAGGTCAATATTTTCTACAAAGGAATAAATGTAACTATAAGCTAAGGCAGATGCTAGACTATCAAGGACCTATCCCGAACATGACTCCTACTACTGCAATTGAAGCCATTCAAAAAATGGCGGACCACTCTCAAAAATGGCACGACGGTGGTAGTAAAAGAAACCAAGGCGGAAGTTTCAACGGAATTGCAGCAATCGCTAGTAAAATTGATAGTCTCAGTCGAGATATGCTGAAGGTCAGAGAAACCGTTCATGCCATCCAAGTGGGTTGTGAAAGCTGTGGAGGAGGACATCTTACGAAGGATTGTCCTCATATGGACAAAGAAAATATTGAAGAAGCTAAGTATGGAGAAAATCGACCATATTACGGAGATAATCGAAATAGTGATGGGTATCGTGGAAATTACAACCGTGGGCCTTATGGAGAAAGAAAGCCCAGTCTTGAAGAAACAATTAATAAGTTCCTGGAAACTTTGGCCCGGAAACAAAAAGAACAAGATATTTGGTTAAAGGGTTTCCAGGAAAACACTAATAAAAATGTAGGATCGTGTATTATATGTTGTTTGATGATTCGGGTGGTCTAGGACAATGATTAAACAAGAAAGCCATTTTGATAGATGAAGAGAGTTGAGAGGAGGTTCCTTGAAAGAGAGTTGCTTTACAAAAAGAAGGTTAGATTCAAAAAAGCCACACCCCTTCCAAGGATGGAAGGGGTATTTATATTTACAAACAATACGTCCTCCTAACGGACTGTGGATCATGCATACAGTGGGTAAAGACCCGTCCTTCCTCCACGGTGTTACACTAAACTATTCTACGCTACAAACTAACTAATTAACTACTGAATAACGTAAATAACGACATGTCTACGATCTAACATATGCTAGACTATAATTGGGGTGACCGACACTTTAACATGGAATTTCCAATTCCTAACAATCTCCCCCTAAGGGAGGTCACCCCATGATTTACATTTTGAATCCTAGCAAATCTGCAATCTTGTGCATTAGTAGCGATTCTTCAAAGTCCGATTATTTTGTACTTTCAGTGGAGGTCTTTAACTGATCCACATCTTTGATGATCTTCGAGCTTTCATTGAGATCATCATCCACATCAAATCTCTCTGGATCATCCATAGTTGTGTTGCCATCGTATGATGTTGTGACTTTTGGACCGACATGCTCACACTTTCTGGATCATGACATCTTTCCATCATAGTAGCGGAAGCTTTACTGGCTCATGATATTTGCAGCAACGTAGCAGAAACATAATATAAAATATCAGAGCCAGGTTCTGTAGTTATGCACAAGTCATGATTTCTTCAATTAAGTGTGGATGTTGTGAGCATGCGGCTTTGGATTGACTCCTCAATTCTGATCAGCTGCAACCGTCCAAATGTACCTGCAAACAACAGTTAGCAATAAAACACACGAAAGTGTCTTTGATCACTTTCGTTGAATTGAGGTACATGGCCCACGGTTCCCCGTTGATCAGTACAAGTACTGCCTGTGATCAGGTAGGATTCCTAAGAATCTCCTTGACAGGGTTTCGCAGCTGTTCTAGCTGTTCTCAAACCGGAACGTCTCAAAGAAGACAACATGGAGTGAGTGAACCAGCGAATTGAGATTCACTGATTGATAGAAAATGATTTGAAAACAATCGCGTATTGCTTAGAAGAAAGAGTTTTGCAATACGACGAAGGTTTTATGAGAAAGATCAATTTTCAATCATAAATACTTTTTGTATTTGAGAAGAGTACACATTCGATGTGCTAGATAAAAGAAGTGATTCGCACATCGAACGGTTTTTCCAAAAGAATTTTTTCAATCAGAGATACTTTTTGTGTTTGAAAATATGAATACACACTCGACGTGCTAGAGAAAAGATGGTTTGCACATCGGACGGTTTTTCCAAAAGTATTCGTCAATTCATTTCCTGGACCAAGGTTGATTCACGAGTGAATCGCCCCATCGTTTCTATCCAGTTGTCACAAGCTTGATCTTACGAGAAGATCTCACATGTCACCCACCAAGAGCTTGTTTGATGTTGGCTCTAGAAGGATTTCCATCTTCATCGTGAATATTTTCAAATCACTCGGATGTTCTGGCAATACCACAAGGATAATGCGTAGGACTCTCAATATATTCTTACTTTCCACATTGTGTGAAACAGCAAGTCTTCATTAATTTAGTGTCCTAATGAGATATTGTGGATGATCTCTTGGCTCTAGACTCAATAGTGCACATTTGGTTCCTATGTCGGAGACTAGGGAGAGGGTCTCCTTCTTCAATATCAACAATCTCTAAGAGAAAGTCGATAGATAATGTCGGTTCCCCGTGAGAATGAAACAAGCCCTTTTAAGAGGAACTTGAGTAGCTTGGGAAGTTTAGTGCAGTGCGTCACTGGGTCCATGACGTCTTGTTTTCAATACCAGTGTTACCTTAGTAACCACCAGTAGCATATGTATTGAACCCGGTTACTGCCCTAAGGTTGAATTATTGGAGGGCTATTTCTTTTCACCCTTTTTCACATTCAATTCTTTTTCATTCTTCAACCCCTTCAGTGCTTACCGAGACTTCATAACTAGAACCTTGTTGGGTTTATTCCAGTACTAGCTCTGTCTCAGTCCGCACTCTTCCCATATTCTCATTTTTCTCCCTTTTTTCATCATACCTAAGGACTTCTACACTATCTAGTGGATTGTCCCTGGGTAGATCCCTCCGGTTCTGGCTGGATCGTGGGAACTAATACCTAACCTCACCAACCTTATAACTCCATACATAAAGTAAAATGGTCGGTCTTTTGGTACAGTTCGTTCTTCTGTGAAACCAATTGAAAAATCATTTGAATATCAATCAAGGTACTTGTGATATAATATCAAAGCATTTTGTACCTTAATTGTTTTGATCATTTAGAAATGCTCCCCCTCAACATGTGCATAAGATTATGAAATTGTTTAGCACATGGAGGCAAGAGTTCTTTAGAAATAATTTATTTGATCACAATTTCCTTAGAAAAAGCCTTTTGATTTTCTTTGGTAAATTCTCCCCCTCAATATGTGCATAGGATTTTTGAAGCAAGAGTTCATTTGAAGCACATCCACGAATACAAAAGCCATTAAGAAACCATTTGCTCCCCTTCAATATGTGCATCGATAAACGAATTAGTTTAGCACATATTAGAGAGAGCCAGCACATTGAATCAAATGATCACCTTTTATCAAATTTCATATTAAATCACAAATTCTCCCCAGATCAAAAATATCAAACCCTTTGAGATTTTGGATCCCAAGTGATTTAATACGGTTTGGAAAACATGGGAGAATATGTTTTTGGATAAATACTCATTTTGTTTTTGGATAAATGCTCCTCCTCAATCATGTGCATCATATATTGAAATCGTTTGGCACATGGAGGCAGGAGTGCCTTAAAAGGACTAAAACAGATTTGAGATTTAAATCACGATCTCTCCCCCGATCAAAAATTTCAAACCTTTTGAGATTTGTGATCCCAATTGATTTAAATCATTTAAAAGATTTTAGGGAAAGACGTGGCAAGATTTAATTTTGAAAAATGACAGATAAGGACCAATTTAAGACGTTAAAGATTGTTAGTGTCAGGTATGATTGTTTTAAGAGATCTTTTAGTAAAATAAAACAATTTCACAATCAAACAAGAACATAAAAAATTTCATTTTGACAGATCTTTGAGTTTTAAAGAAAATCATACCATGACATAACATTAAATCTTTAGATCACCACTTTTTAGTGTACAAACGGACTTTTTTGAAGAAATATCGTTTGAAAATATTTTATTTTAAATCACTCTCCCCCTCAATCGATGACCGTAGTCGATGATTGAGTGACTTAGGTTTTGATAAAAAGAAGTCCGGTGATTTTCAAAATTAAGTCCAATTTATTTTCAAAACAATATTTTCCATTTTCAAAACAATTTAATCAATTTTATTCAAAATTGTTTGAGAATGGCATCCTGCACAAAGATACGTTAGGTGGTTGAGAAGCTTCTGTTGTTGCTGTAGGGCTTGGAAGAAAAACCGTCTGCTGATGCAGTGAGACTTTTTATGTTGCATTTTTAATGCCAACTGGGTCCAATTAAGCTCCGTTTCTTCAATCACTTAGAAGAAAACCATCTGCTGATGCAGTGAGACCTCTTACGTTGCATTTCATGCCAACTCTCCATTGAAGTCTAATTAAGCTCCGTTTCTTCATTTGTCAACCCAAGATCTAGTTACCCTTTCCTTTCGGCATCCAATCATCTTCAATTGTGGGATCCAGATCGGGAACATTCTTATAAACCATGCTATCTGCATACGTTAGTGAACATACAAACATATATATGGTGGTCGACAACACACAAACAGGAATCGACTAGTAAAAGTCAATCCAACATATCAAACAGTTCATGTAAAGTATGGGAATAATGTGTTTATCAAACTCTAATCATCTAAATCAAACAATCATATCCTAGGCACCTAGTCCTTCAACGTAGGTTAACATCATTTTTAATTAAGCATATAGGATAATTAAGAAAGTCTGTTAGATGATATAAATTTGAAAACATTCTCCCCCTCAATCAATGACTCATTTTATGAAAATATTAAAAGTGCTGAAGTCATTGATTGAGTTTTGAAAATTAATAAAAAATTCTGAAACTGATTGATTTTGCAACTCATTAACCACCATTTTGTTAAAACAAATATTTTTCTGAAGAATTTTAGAAGGAAAAATATTTGAGTAGGAACAGCAGTCCTTCGACATACTTTCCTCATTTGTTTTAGGATAAGTGCACAAAATTTTAGAAAATAGGTTTAGCGCAGCACTTTCCTTCCTAGAAGAGCGGGTTGCTATCTGAAATAATAGCAAACCATTGTTTAAGCACGGGTTACAGTCAGAAGTAACTGCAAGCCATTATTTGATGCCCGGGTTACAGTCTGAAATAACTGTAAGCCATATTTTGAGACATGTTTAGAAAAGAATATTTACACCCGCTGCTCGAACTTCATCTATGGTCCCGTGCCATTATTGAATGACATTTCTAAGACCGTAGATGTTATCGATACCAGAAGACATGTCTAGAGAAAACATATTTTTGGTATTTTTGAAATTTTCTGATTTTTATGGATTTTTGAAGATTTTATATTTTTCTATTTTCTTTTTGATGGTTTTATATTTTTGTATTTTGTTTTTAGATAGATATATACAAAGATAGAGTAGATGATATAGTTTAGGAAGATGATGATACGAGTACCGAGATAAGGATATCGAGCAGCCCCGTTGTAGAAAATTGAAGTCATCATCCCCAAAACTTTCACCACCAAAGCTTCCGAGGCTCTTGAATAGAAGAAAGAAATTGAACCGTCTGAAAGTGAGACTTTGGCAGCTTCCCCCCAAACCGAAAATCCTTTAGCTGAGTAGATTCAAAGCTTTCTTTCAAGCTTCCCTTAGCCAGGTGCACAAAGAAACACACCATTATCATCGATCCTGCTGCTCCTTTTTAAGAATAATCACCGTGATTCTTCGTTCGAGGTTATATCATCCAATAGAACAACAACAACGTATCATCCCACATTTAAATAATCTTCTCAAATTCCTTTTCCACTGAAGTCTGAAGCAATCCATTCCAAAAAGTGTCAAGAGAATAGTTCCCCCAAGTAGTTGAATTGATGCAGTCAGTCTCTTTGTATGATGCTCAAGAACTCTCCCGAATACACATCATGAGGGGAATGAAAAAACCTCCCCATGTTCACATTTTTCTTCCCTGATGATCGTGTATGAAGCTCAAGAACCCGAAGTACACCAATATCTAAGAGCTCTCCCAAATACACATCATGAGGGGAATGAAAAACACCTCCCCATGTTCACATTTTTCTTCCCTGATGATTGTGTATGAAGCTCAAGTATCTGAAGTATACCAATACACAAGGAATGAATAACTGATAACACTGAAGAAGGAGGCCAAGTCACTGATTATCTCTGCGGGTGACAATCTCTGCGGATGTCAACTGATGAGTGTGTAAATACTCATCATTTTTGGTTAAATCTGAACTGCAAAACGTTTAAAAATGCTCAGAAATGCATCAAAATACTGAAAATATTCCAAAATTACATTTTATATGTTTCAGATGCAAAATGTTCAAAATCAGATGAAAAATGAGTTAAGTTTGCATAATTGGCAGTTTCAGTCCCCCAAGTTTCAAAAGTTGTCAGAAATAGTCCCTGAGCACTTAATTTCAAAAGAAAAATCACCAAAGGTCCTTTTAAAATCATAAGTTGCCAAAATTAGTCCTTTGGTGAAAAATATCAAAAGTTTTGAGAAATTACAAGTTTGGTCCTCCAAGTTTCAAATTTGGCAAAAATGGCCCTTGGAAAATTGGAAAATGTCAAGTTTAGTCCTTGTACTATGGAAACTTGTCAATTGTGGTCCCTTGAAACAAATTTGCAAATTGGCAGCATTGGTCCTTGCATTTTCAGAAATTACAACAAAGGTCCTTGTGATTTAAACCCTTTACACCCATTTTGACCCTATCACAAACCAAATGGACCCTGCCATAACCCTCTTGGACCCCCCTGTTTTGAACACTTCCCTTTTAATATTACCCCAGTCAACCTTGGTCAAACTAGTCAAACTAGTCAAATACCCGCCACCCCTTTCCCTCCTTTCCCTCCCCCCTGTCTGCAAACCACCCCAACCATTCCAACCACCAGCTCACCCTATCACCTCTCCTTGTTCCCCCCACCTCCACCAAACTCCAAAAGCAATTAATGCTTCCTTCCCACCATCTTACTCAACCCCACCAGTTGATAATCAAGATTTGGCGCCAAAACTGAATGAATGGCCAGGATTGCTTCAAAGCATCCAATGGCTGAGAAAATGATGGGGAAACAATCAGAGATGAGAGAGAAGACTCATTGATTATAAAAGAAGCAAGAAGGAAGAGTAGAAAGGAGTCTACTAGTTTTTATTTTATCTTTAATGTCGTTTTTAATAAAAAGTTTTAGTTAAGTAAAAAAAACCTGTAATCTTTTGTTGTAATGTACTCATTATAAGTTATTGGATCAATATAAATCATTTTCAAGTGTTAATTTAAGTTGTATTATCAATTTATGTTGATTAGTCCACTGTTGAAAATTTCCATTTCCAAGTCTTGTATACAAGCTCCCAACAGCTCATTACTCAGTTCCAGTAAGCTTATACAAGCTTCTAATAGCTTTCTATAAGCTTACATTTCAGTTTTAAGCAAAATTGGTTCTTGGTCAAAGAAAGTCAAACTGGGCAGAAATTGAAAAGAAAATGGTCAATGGGTGAAGCAGTGCTAGATTTGGGTTGATTTGGAATCCATTAAATTGATATAATTAGGTTAGTGTTCATTGGTTACTGTTTCAAGCCATAGTGGCTAAGGACTGTTTGTAAGTGAATTTTAAGGTTTCTTTGCATAATCTTAATTTGTAGTTATAATTGGTTTAAGTCTGCTCATTAAGTTGTATTTAGGATATATGGATTCAGTTTGATCAATAAATTAGGCTTGTTCAGTTTTTAACTCAGTTTTTATTGCAATTTAATAATTTAAGGTGTGTTTGGATTTATGGTCTAAACTGTCTTAGAGGTGTATGCAGTGGTAGAGTCTTGTTGGTTCATGCTTGTTTAACTCATTTGAGCTCTTACATGTCTTAGTTTGTGCCTGCAAAACACCTAAAGTCAAAAATCACATCTAACTGTCTTAACTTGCTCACTGTTGAGATTTTTAATAACCAATCACTTGTTTTGTGTTAAGAAAACATAAACATTGTTTGCATTGTGTTCATTACATCATATTACATCAATATCAGCCTAAAAATTGGTTTCAAATTTCATTTTGGTCAAAGTTACTTAACTGCTTGCAAAAGTCAAAAGTGAAAAAAGAGATTTTCATTCAACTGAAAGGATTTTTCATGGCTTCATTTTTGAGCCAAATCAATTGAAATCTTGGGTTTTTAAAGTTCAACTGGTCTATTTTGTTATTAGCATTTTTATACAATTTTGTGAATTTTTTATAAAGCTCAAAACTGCTTGTCAATAAGGTCTCATCTCCCCTGTGCAACTGAGTCAGTTGACACTGACTCTGCACAATTTTGTGCAGGCTTGCACAGGGTTCATCAGAGCTCACCTTTGGCTCAAATTTGGTTTACAAGGTCCCAACCAGGTCTAGTTTAGATCCCAAGGACTGGTTTTCAATTTCAGCTTATCTGGTAGCTTGTGCATAAGCTCAAAGTAGCTACCCAAACCTGTTTTTAGCTTATAAACTCAAATCATCCAAATCTGTTAGATTGCTATCCAGAGGTTAAAAGCAGTTTAGACTTGTTGCATTTTGGTTATTTTAGCCTATTTTAGCTTGTGTAATCAGTTGGTGGCTTGTTGAGTTCATTTGGCTTATTCAAGTGCTTATTTGTAAGCACTTGCTCTAGCAGTTGCATTTTCCTACAAACAAGCACCTGTTTTTCCATTTTTCTTAGATTCCTTATAGTATTTTAAGCTTATCTTAAATTTTTCAGATTTTTCCTAGCTTGTTTGCTATTTTTCTACATTTTAATTAGTTTTTAAGCATTTTTAATTAGTTTTTAATACAAAAAATTAAGAAAAGTTCCAAAAAAAAATAATTTTTCAATTTTCTTAAGTTAAGATAAATATAAAAAGCCAAATAAATATTTTTCTAGATTTTTCTTAGTTAAATTTGTATTTTTAAGCAATTTAAGTAATTTTAAATAGTTTTTAATTCATAAAAAATACAAAAATAATCAGAAAAATATAAAAATAGTTTTGAAAATTCTCTTTTGTTATTTTAGATTTATCCAAGTCATAATTTTATTTTTCTAGATTTATTTCCTATTTTCTTGTATTTTAGGCTATTATTTAATAGTTATAAATAGTTTTTAATTAATAATAATTAATTAAATAGTTGTAAAAATAATTTTCTTTTTCTATAAATTTTCTTTTATCATTAGGTTTGTAAACATATCATTTTCATATTTTTAGGGCTAATATTGATTTAGTTTCACATTTTCATTTGTACGTCGCGTAGTTTTTTTAAATTCAGTTTTATAAAAACATAAAAATCAAAAACATCATTTTGAAAATAGTGATAGCGTTTATTTAATATTTTTTATCTTTTTAATTTCCTTTAATTTGCATTTAAGCCCCTGTAATTTGTTGGCTTTTTCTGTAGTTATAATCATATCAGATACTCTTTTCCGTTCAAATTTCTCGATCACTTTACTTTTGGTGATCCATTGCATAGCTCGCTGGGACATAACGACCCGGGGAAACACTATACTCCCCTGATCTTCATTGCATTTGTGCTTAAGCTGTTTTAAGTTTCTTACAGTTGGCCATTCACAAGTGGTCAGCTTGCGTGAGAAAACTTGACGGTTTTGCACAGATCAAATTTTTGGCGCCGCTGCCGGGGAGCTGTGCTGATTATCTTCCGTTTAGCAGATTAGTAGTTTGAATACTCAATCTTTGTTTATATCATCCATATCTATATATATATATATCCATATTTTCTTATAAAAAATCCAAAACCCAAAAACATCCAAAAACGTATAAAACACAAAAATATTCTCCTTTTGTTTCTATATATGTGTCAAATATAAAAATACAAAAAGATTTGTCGTTTTCTTAATAATAAACAACATAAAATCTTACCACCGCAAACCAAGGCAGTGTACTACCTAACTGGGGGTACGACCATAATAAGTTCCCGAACCAAAGATTCAAAACTTACCTTTGTGTCCTTGTGATTGGTGTACCTTTTTCAAAGAAGCCATTCATCTTGTGATTATTGGTTAAGTTCACTGTTGTTTTGCCTCGATTTTGTTTTAATTGATTTTGTTGTTATATCTACTTATCAGAACCAGAAAACCCATAAAGATTCTTCTCACCCCATTTTTATAAACGTCTTCATAATTCCCTTTCTCTCCTTAACTCTGAGTTTCCTTAGAGTTAACTCTAGTGTATGCGCACTCGCTCTTCTAGATCTGTGAGCCCATTTCGTGAGCTTGTCAAGATTCCAAGAAGGCGTGTCCGTAGACTTTCTGCTCCATCAGTCGGATCTGAGATCCGGACTGCTTACACTACTTCCGTTATCATGGCGGAAGAACGTCATATGTGTGAGCTTCTCCAGGCACCCATCGACGGGTATGGAGATGCTATTGTTGTACCAGCCATTGTGGCTGAAAATTTTGAACTCAAAACCGGGTTACTGAATCTTGTAACCTCAAATCAATTCTACGGTTTTGAGCGGGATGATCCTCATGCTCATATTCGATGGTTTAACAAGATTGCATCTACCATCAAATACAAGAATGTCCCTACTGATGCTGTTAAGCTTCTTCTATTCCCATTTTCTCTTGAGGGGCAAGCCCGGATTTGGCTTGAAAAACAACCCCCTCAGTCAATAGAGACATGGGAAGATCTGGTGAAGACATTTGTGAATGAATTCTATCCACCTTCCAAAACCACGAGTCTTAAAAATGAAATCATCAAGTTCACTCAAAAGTTTGATGAACCCTTCAGTGAATCGTGGGATCGTTTTAAGGAATTGCTTCGCAAATGTCCTCACCACGGTTTCTCCGAGTTGATGCAACTCGATACTTTCTACAATGGAGTGAGTCAATCTGATCAAGATTCTCTCAATTCCTCCGCAGGAGGAAATTTCCTAAGCAAAACTGTCAAAGAAGCTTTAACGATAATTGAAAACAAGTCTAAAGTCCGCACTGCACGAAGCAAGCCGGTTGTTTCCCAAGTCAGTGTTGGTCCTTCTTCTTCTTCATCGCCCGTGAATCAGTCTAGCACCGATGCTAAGATTGACAAACTCACGGAAGCTATTCAAGCTTTGGTTCTTTCCAACCAAAAGAAAGTCTCTTTTCCACAAACTTCACCTCCTGCTGAAGTTAAGAAAGTGGAAGTCTGTGTTACTTGTGGTGGCCCCCATGCTTACTATAACTGTATGGCCACCGATGGTAACCCTTTTGAAGCTAATGCTGTGGGCGGGATCTCTAATCAGGGAGGCAATCAATATCGTGCTCCTATAGACCCGAACCACCGTCCTAACCACTACCCTGGACCTCCCGATTTCAATCAAAACCGTAATCAAAATCAGAATAGACCAAACCAAGGTTTTCAAAACCAAGGTAATTTTAGTCAAAACAACGGTTTTCAAAATCAGAATCAAAATTTCCAACACCAAGGAAATTTCAATAGAAACCCAGGTCAGGGAAATTTCAACCAAGGGTATTTTCATGGAAATAATCAAGGAAATTTTCAAAATCAAGGCCCTAATCCTAACAATAGAGGCCAGAATTTTCCTGTGCAAACTCAAGCCATTGTTCCAACTGGACCATCATCTGATGAGTTGTTGAAACAATTCATGAAATACCAAGAAGAAATGAATCGGTTGTTGGTTAGCCAGATTGCTGACATTAAGAAGTCTTTAAATGATCGACCCTCGGGCTCAGGTACTCTACCTAGCAACACGATCGCTAATCCGAGGGGCGATGCAAAGGCGATCACAACCAGAAGTGGTACTTCATATGCTGGACCCGCTATTCCGACTACCTCTTCTTCTTCTCTCCCGAAGGTAGTGGAAAGCGAACCTGAGGCGACAAAGGACAAGGAACTTCCTACTAATAACGGAGGTACCAACAATGTCCATCCTCAGGTTGTCCCCAAAACCAAACCTGGAGTTGTTTTTGAACCTCCAGTTGGTGACCCCAAATCCAAAACTTCTATTCCTTACCCCTCACGTTTACATGAGCAAAAGCTCCGCGAGAAAGCTAGTCATCAAATGGAAAAATTCTTTCAAATTTTCCAAGAGCTACATTTTGACATAAGCTTTGCGGATGCTATCATGTTGATGCCCAAGTTTGCATCGACTCTTAAACACATGTTGAGCAATAAGGAAAAGCTGTTTGAAATGGCTAAAACTCCTTTGAACGAGAACTGCTCAGCTGTTCTGTTAAAGAAGCTTCCCGAGAAGCTAGGAGATCCCGGAAAATTTCTTCTTCCTTGTGTTTTTCCTGGGATGATTGAATGCTTTGCCCTTGCCGATCTTGGTGCAAGCATCAATCTGATGCCTTATTCAGTATGGAAGAAACTTTCTCTTCCGGAACTTATTCCTACCTGCATGACTCTTGAGCTTGCAGATCGTTCTATATCGCGTCCTCTTGGCATTGCCGAGGATGTATTCGTGAAAGTAGGAAAGTTCCATTTTCCAGCTGATTTTGTGGTTGTTGATTTCGATGCCGATCATCGGGTTCCTGTCATTGTTGGACGAGGATTCCTGAGAACGGGCCGTGCTCTTACTGATGTATTTGAGCAGGAAATCACTTTACGTGTGGGTAACGAAGCTGTTACTTTCAACCTTGATCAAACTTCAAGGTACTCCTCAAATTATGATGCTGAATCGGTCAATCGAATCGATTTAATTGATATTGCTTCAGAGGAGTACTCTCAAGAGTTTCTTGGTTATCTTCATAATTCTGTGGGTGGAAATTCCACCACATCTTCTAAACCTATCATTGCCGACTCTTCCCCCTCTCTCACTCCGTTTGAGGGAGGTGACTTCCTTCTGGAAGAGATCGATGAATTTCTTGCTACTGATGAATCACTTCCGCCTGGAATTGATGGTGTTTATGATTCGGAGGGAGATATTCTTTATCTTGAGAAATTGCTTAATGAAGATCCATTACCTTCACTCCCTCCGAAAGAAATCACGATTGATGAAATCAAATCAGTACAAAATTCTACTGAAGAATTTCCCGAGGTTGAACTTAAGGACCTACCTCCTCATCTCAAGTATGCATTCTTGGAGGGTGATGATAAATTACCCGTCATAATTGCTAAGGATTTAACTGAGGAGGAGAAAACTGCTCTCATAAAGGTCTTGAAGTCACACAAGCAAGCAATTGCTTGGAAACTCTCCGATATTAAGGGTATCAACCCTGAGTTTTGTACTCACAAAATCTTAATGGAGGATGACTTCAAGCCAGCAGTCCAACATCAGAGAAGGGTGAATCCTAAGATTCATGAGGTTATCAAACAAGAGGTTCTCAAACTTCTTGATGCCGGCTTGATTTACCCAATCTCTGATAGTCCTTGGGTTAGCCCAATTCATTGCGTTCCAAAAAAGGGTGGCATTACTGTTGTCACAAATGAAGAAAACGAGTTAATTCTGACTCGATTGGTTACGGGATGGCGTGTGTGTATTGACTATCGCAAGTTAAACGAAGCCACCCGTAAAGACCATTTCCCTCTACCCTTCATGGACCAGATGCTTGAGAGATTAGCAGGGAACGAATACTATTGTTTCCTTGATGGTTTCTCGGGTTACTTTCAGATCCCCATTGATCCGCTGGATCAAGAAAAAACCACATTCACCTGCCCATACGGGACATTTGCCTACAGACGTATTTTTGGCCTATGTAATGCTCCTGGCACGTTCCAACGATGTATGATGGCAATTTTCCACGACATGATCGAGGAAACTATGGAGGTGTTTATGGATGACTTCTCGGTTATTGGGGACTCATTTCAGACATGTCTCTCCCATTTAGACAAAATGCTAAAACGGTGTGAAGACACCAATCTATGTCTAAACTGGGAGAAGAGCCACTTTATGGTCAAAGAAGGCATAGTCCTTGGCCATAAGATTTCAAAAAACGGGATTGAGGTTGATAGAGCAAAGGTTGATGTTATTGCTAAATTACCTCATCCCACTACCGTCAAAGGTATTAGGAGTTTTCTAGGTCATGCCGGGTTTTATCGTAGATTCATTCAAGATTTTTCTAAAATCGCTCGGCCTATGACCCATCTTCTCGAAAAAGATGCTCCTTTTATCTTCTCTCCTGAGTGCATCGAAGCTTTTGAAACATTGAAGAAAAAGCTTACGGAGCACCCATTCTAGTTGCCCCCGACTGGGATTTACCCTTCGAGCTCATGTGCGATGCAAGTGATTTTGCTATCGGTGCAGTCTTGGGGCAACGCAAAACCAAGCATTTTCAGCCTATCCACTACGCAAGCAAAACTATGACTGAAGCTCAAACCCATTACACCACTACAGAAAAAGAATTATTAGCTGTGGTGTATGCGTTTGAAAAGTTTCGGACATACCTTATCTTGACCAAATGCGTGGTGTATACGGATCACTCGGCTCTCAAATATCTCTTTGCAAAACAAGATGCAAAGCCGAGATTGCTCCATTGGGTTCTCCTCCTACAAGAATTTGATATCATTATTCGTGATAAAAAAGGAGCTGAGAACCTGGCTGCTGATCATCTGTCCCGATTAGAGAACCCTCACCAGGATGTGTTCGAGAAAAAGGAAATAAATGAAACATTTCCTCTCGAAACACTCAATGTGGTTTCTTTTCGTGGAGACTCTTCTACCCTATGGTTTGCTGACTTTGCAAATTACCATGCGGGTAACTTTGTGGTGAAAGGGATGTCGTCCCAACAGAAAAATAAATTCTTTAAAGATGTGAAACATTACTTCTGGGACGACCCCTACTTGTTTAAAATTTGTGCGGATCAAGTCATCCGGCGATGTGTATATGGTCAGGAAGCTATTGACATTCTCAAAGCTTGCCATTCTGGACCTACTGGGGGACATCATAGCCCCAACTACACCGCCAAGAAGGTGTTTGATTCCAGATTCTATTGGCCCACGATTTATAAGGATGCCCATGAATTTGTCAAAACCTGTGACGCTTGTCAACGTCATGGGAATATCTCACAAAGAAATGAAATGCCGCAAAACACCATTCAAGTTTGTGAGATTTTTGACATATGGGGCATTGACTTTATGGGGCCATTTCCTTCTTCTCGCGGTAATAAGTACATACTCGTGGCCGTTGACTACTTGTCAAAATGGGTCGAAGCTAAGGCTTTACCCACCAACGATGCCCGAGTTGTGGTGAAATTCTTAAAATCTCTTTTTGCTAGGTTTGGAACTCCACGAGCTATCATCAGTGATCGTGGTACGCATTTTTGCAATGACCAATTTGATAGAGTCATGCAAAAGTATGGTGTAACTCACCGTCTATCTACTGCGTACCACCCCCAAACTAGTGGGCAAGTGGAAGTTTCTAACCGAGGGATAAAAAGAATTCTTGAGAGGACGGTTGGTGAAAACCGTGCCTCTTGGTCAGATAAGCTAGATGACGCACTCTGGGCCTTCCGTACAGCTTACAAAACACCCATCGGGTGCACTCCATACAAACTTGTATACGGGAAGGCATGTCATCTGCCGGTTGAGCTCGAGCACAAGGCATACTGGGCCTTGAAACATGCCAACTTTGATATTCAGACAGCTGGTGATCACCGGAAAGTTCAAATGAATGAATTAAATGAACTCCGTGATCAAGCATACGAGAACTCTTTGATCTACAAACAAAAGACAAAGAAGATTCATGACTCAAAAATCAAAAACCGCGTTTTCAACGTCGGTGATCGAGTCCTTCTTTTCAACTCAAGATTGAAGATTTTCTCGGGAAAATTAAAATCCCGCTGGTCTGGACCATTTACCATTGCTAAGGTTTATCCTTATGGTACCATTGAGTTATCTCAACCCGATGGTCCAAACTTTAAAGTGAATGGTCATCGAGTGAAGCATTACTTTGGAGAGGACATTCCATCCATGGTTGTCCCGGACTTACAAACTTTCCCCATGAACCAATGAATGCGGGGATCGAGTCAAGCTAGCGACTCGGTAATCAAAAACAGTAGCATGCCATATGGGTTTTCACCCATATTTCTGACTTCTTTCTATCTTTCTACCACCCTAGTGGGGGGGGGGGGGGTTGCCCCACATGTTGTGTATATAAGTTTTCTAAAAAAAAAAAAAAAAAAAAAAAAAAAAAAAAAAAAAAAATCTCTTTCAAATAATGGCCGTAGTATTTCCCTTTTACGTTCTTTGTTTCGGCATAACAGCCGGTACTTTGAATATTGAGGGCAATATTCATTTCTAAGTGTGGGGGGGAATTCTCACGAATTTTATCATATAATTATACCGCCCAATTCCCCCGTTTTTGGCCAAAAAATTTTTTTTTGGAGTAAGTGTTTTGCACTTACTCAATTGGTTATCAGTCCGCCTTGTCTAATAAACAAAAGGATTGGCTAATCCAGGAGCAAACGGCTCTTGGTAAAGATATCTCAAATCCGTTGACGGCTTGCAATTTGCCCAAAATTGTATGGTATTCAGTTCACCATATCTTTAATTAGTGAAGAGTTGGCTAGCCCGCAAGTTTATGGCTTGTGCTAAAGGCAGTTGAAAGACCATAATTGGTAATCAGCTCACCAAAGATAATACTGATAATTTATCTAAGAGTTGGCTAGTCCAGAGCAAACGGCTTCTGGTAAAGACAAGTCAAATCCGTTGGAAGCTGGTGGTTTGCTCAAAATCACATGGTTATCGGTGTACCATGGTTCTTACTTGAACTGAAACATTTGGCTACTCCAGAAGTAATGGCTTTTGGTAAAGAGATTCAAAACCATTAAGTTTTTCTCAAAAGATTGCTAGGGACTAGCAATAGTTTAGTGTGGGGGATTGATGAGTGTGTAAATACTCATCATTTTTGGTTAAATCTGAACTGCAAAACGTTTAAAAATGCTCAGAAATGCATCAAAATACTGAAAATATTCCAAAATTGCATTTTATATGTTTCAGATGCAAAATGTTCAAAATCAGATGAAAAATGAGCTAAGTTTGCATAATTGGCAGTTTCAGTCCCCCAAGTTTCAAAAGTTGTCAGAAATAGTCCCTGAGCACTTAATTTCAAAAGAAAAATCACCAAAGGTCCTTTTAAAATCATAAGTTTTCAAAATTAGTCCTTTGGTGAAAAATATCAAAAGTTTTGAGAAATTACAAGTTTGGTCCTGCAAGTTTCAAATTTGGCAAAAATGGCCCTTGGAAAATTGGAAAATGTCAAGTTTAGTCCTTGTACTATGGAAACTTGTCAATTGTGGTCCCTTGAAACAAATTTGCAAATTGGCAGCATTGGTCCTTGCATTTTCAGAAATTACAACAAAGGTCCTTGTGATTTAAACCCTTTACACCCATTTTGACCCTATCACAAACCAAATGGACCCTGCCATAACCCTCTTGGACCCCCCTGTTTTGAACCCTTCCCTTTTAATATTACCCCAGTCAACCTTGGTCAAACTAGTCAAACTAGTCAAATACCCGCCACCCCTTTCCCTCCTTTCCCTCCCCCCTGTCTGCAAACCACCCCAACCATTCCAACCACCAGCTCACCCTATCACCTCTCCTTGTTCCCCCCACCTCCACCAAACTCCAAAAGCAATTAATGCTTCCTTCCCACCATCTTACTCAACCCCACCAGTTGATAATCAAGATTTGGCGCCAAAACTGAATGAATGGCCAGGATTGCTTCAAAGCATCCAATGGCTGAGAAAATGATGGGGAAACAATCAGAGATGAGAGAGAAGACTCATTGATTATAAAAGAAGCAAGAAGGAAGAGTAGAAAGGAGTCTACTAGTTTTTATTTTATCTTTAATGTCGTTTTTAATAAAAAGTTTTAGTTAATTAAAAAAACCTGTAATCTTTTGTTGTAATGTACTCATTATAAGTTATTGGATCAATATAAATCATTTTCAAGTGTTAATTTAAGTTGTATTATCAATTTATGTTGATTAGTCCACTGTTGAAAATTTCCATTTCCAAGTCTTGTATACAAGCTCCCAACAGCTCATTACTCAGTTCCAGTAAGCTTATACAAGCTTCTAATAGCTTTCTATAAGCTTACATTTCAGTTTTAAGCAAAATTGGTTCTTGGTCAAAGAAAGTCAAACTGGGCAGAAATTGAAAAGAAAATGGTCAATGGGTGAAGCAGTGCTAGATTTGGGTTGATTTGGAATCCATTGGATTGATATAATTAGGTTAGTGTTCATTGGTTACTGTTTCAAGCCATAGTGGCTAAGGACTGTTTGTAAGTGAATTTTAAGGTTTCTTTGCATAATCTTAATTTGTAGTTATAACTGGTTTAAGTCTGCTCATTAAGTTGTATTTAGGATATATGGATTCAGTTTGATCAATAAATTAGGCTTGTTCAGTTTTTAACTCAGTTTTTATTGCAATTTAATAATTTAAGGTGTGTTTGGATTTATGGTCTAAACTGTCTTAGAGGTGTATGCAGTGGTAGAGTCTTGTTGGTTCATGCTTGTTTAACTCATTTGAGCTCTTACCTGTCTTAGTTTGTGCCTGCAAAACACCCAAAGTCAAAAATCACATCTAACTGTCTTAACTTGCTCACTGTTGAGATTTTTAATAACCAATCACTTGTTTTGTGTTAAGAAAACATAAACATTGTTTGCATTGTGTTCATTACATCATATTACATCAATATCAGCCTAAAAATTTGTTTCAAATTTCATTTTGGTCAAAGTTACTTAACTGCTTGCAAAAGTCAAAAGTGAAAAAAGAGATTTTCATTCAACTGAAAGGATTTTTCATGGCCTCATTTTTGAGCCAAATCAATTGAAATCTTGGGTTTTTAAAGTTCAACTGGTCTATTTTGTTATTAGCATTTTTATACAATTTTGTGAATTTTTTATAAAGCTCAAAACTGCTTGTCAATAAGGTCTCATCTCCCCTGTGCAACTGAGTCAGTTGACACTGACTCTGCACAATTTTGTGCAGGCTTGCACAGGGTTCATCAGAGCTCACCTTTGGCTCAAATTTGGTTTACAAGGTCCCAACCAGGTCTAGTTTAGATCCCAAGGACTGGTTTTCAATTTCAGCTTATCTGGTAGCTTGTGCATAAGCTCAAAGTAGCTACCCAAACCTGTTTTTAGCTTATAAACTCAAATCATCCAAATCTGTTAGATTGCTATCCAGAGGTTAAAAGCAGTTTAGACTTGTTGCATTTTGGTTATTTTAGCCTATTTTAGCTTGTGTAATCAGTTGGTGGCTTGTTGAGTTCATTTGGCTTATTCAAGTGCTTATTTGTAAGCACTTGCTCTAGCAGTTGCATTTTCCTACAAACAAGCACATGTTTTTCCATTTTTCTTAGATTCCTTATAGTATTTTAAGCTTATCTTGAATTTTTCAGATTTTTCCTAG
Source organism: Chrysanthemum seticuspe (assembly GCA_019973895.1). Classification (NCBI taxonomy): domain Eukaryota; kingdom Viridiplantae; phylum Streptophyta; class Magnoliopsida; order Asterales; family Asteraceae; genus Chrysanthemum; species Chrysanthemum seticuspe. Next base: position 229,639,683 of record BPTQ01000001.1, read on the forward strand.
CTTGTTTGCTATTTTTCTAAATTTTAATTAGTTTTTAAGCATTTTTAATTAGTTTTTAATACAAAAAATTAAGAAAAGTTCCAAAAAAAAATAATTTTTCAATTTTAATAAGTTAAGATAAATATAAAAAGCCAAAAATATATTTTTCTAGATTTTTCTTAGTTAAATTTGTATTTTTAAGCAATTTAAGTAATTTTAAATAGTTTTTAATTCATAAAATATACAAAAATAATCAGAAAAATATAAAAATAGTTTTGAAAATTCTCTTTTGTTATTTTAGATTTATCCAAGTCATAATTTTATTTTTCTAGCTTTATTTCCTATTTTCTTGTATTTTAGGCTATTATTTAATAGTTATAAATAGTTTTTAATTAATAATAATTAATTAAATAGTTGTAAAAATAATTTTCTTTTTCTATAAATTTTCTTTTATCATTAGGTTTGTAAACATATCATTTTCATATTTTTAGGGCTAATATTGATTTAGTTTCACATTTTCATTTGTACGTCGCGTAGTTTTTTTAAATTCAGTTTTATAAAAACATAAAAATCAAAAACATCATTTTGCAAATAGTGATAGCGTTTATTTAATATTTTTTATATTTTTAATTTCCTTTAATTTGCATTTAAGCCCCTGTAATTTGTTGGCTTTTTCTGTAGTTATAATCATATCAGATACTCTTTTCCGTTCAAATTTCTCGATCACTTTACGTTTGGTGATCCATTGCATAGCTCGCTGGGACATAACGACCCAGGGAAACACTATACTCCCCTGATCTTCATTGCATTTGTGCTTAAGCTGTTTTAAGTTTCTTACAGTTGGCCATTCACAAGTGGTCAGCTTGCGTGAGAAAACTTGACGGTTTTGCACAGATCATCAACTCCGGAATAAGTGATTATATCTCTGAATCACTGATTAAGCACTTAAGTGAAACAACTGAGCATCCCCAATGTACACACTCTCTCTCCCCTGATCATTGCGATACCATCGAAATCACCACACACTTGTGTACCTCTTTTATCTTCAGAAACTTTCTCTAACCTCTCTTCCCCTACATAGTTGGAATAAACACTAGACGCCATGAGTCAAACCTTGAGTTTCTCTGCGGTAATGACATTTGTCTTCCTGGGATATCTTCAATCACTTAGAAGAATTAAGTTCATCAAGTTTACTCGCGTTTAGATACGTGTCTCCTTCCCCCTTTCTGGTTTTGATACTTCAAAATCAGTAACTCTTTGTAAGCCCGTATACTTGAACTCTTTTGAGAAGAACACATGTAATCATGCGGGAATCAACTTGCTGAAGTAAAATGTGAGCAAGTCTAATTGGGGATTAACTTTGGCTTTTCACTCTTCCCCAATTAGTGCTCTCCCCTAAACCGACAATCTTTATGATGAATGCTTGAATTGAGAAGAAGTCTTTAGATCGTTAAATGCAACTCGTCTTTAGTCTTCTAACATGTAGCAGAAAATGTAGAACCGACTGTAGACTCGACCTTCTTCAAGATTGTCCGAATGGGGAATAGAGTGTTAACATCTTCAACTCACACCAAAAAGCATCCCACCAATAAGCATCCCAATTAACTTACATCTTGCAAATCTCCTTAACTAAAATCCCTCCCAATCAAACAAGAACAGAAAGATGTTCATCAATGAAATCAACAATCAGGCCACAACGAACACACAAGATGGTAACACCAAACTACCCATCATATCAAACAAGAACAGAGAGATTGTTCGGAATCATCATGTTGATGTATAGGTGAAGCATTAACCGGAAGCACTTTGTCGATAAACTCATCAATCCGAGTGAAGATGTCAACCAACGGCTCTTAGAAGAAAATCCATGTAAAGATGATCCGATAAGAAGAAGCTCGGTTCTTACATGAGTTTGGAGCCGTTTGACCATTTATTCTCAAATATCAATCAACCATGCAAAAAATTCACACTTCTTCTCCCCCTCAAGAATTGCATACGGAGATGCCATTCTTGATTAAATAAGTGAAATCATCCAAATGTAGTCTATTCACACTTCTCCCCCGCAAAATTAGCACATGATGTCGCCATCGTCATTATAGTTGAGTAAGTGGAATCAGAAAACAATCAACTGTAGCCCGGTTCACTTGATGACTGAAGCGCATGGAAAAAGTATGAAGCATGTTTATGAGAATGGTCATAATAAGAAGATTTCTCTTCTTCCGAAGATAATGCTCACTGAAGCGTACACATTTATTTTCTTTAGGGTACGAGGCATGAACTGTTGTGTTCATACGTCATAAGAAGATTTCTCTTCTTCAGAAGATAAAGCACACTGAGATGTACACTTTTCTTTTCTTTAGAGAACGAGGCTTGAACTGATGTGTTCAAACGTCATAATCTCTCTCTTTTCATCTACTCTTGGCACACTTATAATCAACCTCATTATCATTCAGTAGGCTCTTTGTCGTGACAGCTGATGGAGAAAACCCAATATGATAAATTTGACCTTGAAGTAAACTAACCCGAACTCGTGACTTAAACTTGCACATATGTAACAAAGAGCGGTGCCGATTTCCATTAGCATCTTTAAGTACTCTCTATGTAATCTATACTCTTCAACCAACCAACCATCAAGTATAAGACGTACATCACCTCTTGAAAATCCACAATTGAATGTGACACTGAGCACTACAACGTAACTCCTTAAATTGATAGTTATTTTGTAGTGGTAAGAGCCCAATTCCCTCAAGTGGTAAAAGAAAAGGTAAAAGACACCCAACAATAACTAGATTTCCAAGTCTTCATTTTTGATAATAAGCTCGAACAACGATCATGAAGAATCTTCATCCAACCATCCCCGATACCTTCAGATACTAAGTACACTCGCCCGTGATATTTCACTTCAACCTCAAATAAATAATACTGAATTAACGCCGTTGTCACATCTTCTTGTTAAAAGCTCAAATCTAGCCTTCTTTGACATTTAAACGAACTTTGATAATGGTTTCATCCCGACCATGGTTAAATGCACATAACCCCGTAAAACCTTGTAATAACCAAACTGCCATGACAAATATCCAAACACACATCCAATTCATTAAGTACACCCATTTATCCCTTCTTCGAAACAGAAAAACGTAGCACCAACATCAAATAAGATCCCGAAATACAATTTCCTTTCTCCAAGATGGTTCCATCAATACGGGATTTTACAATTCTATGGTTTAAACCGAGAAATAGGTTCTTTCGCGGGATTTTACAAAACCAAGAATAAACTGTAAGATAGATCCGGAAATGCACTTTACTTTTACCAGGATGTTTCCATTGTTACGGGATTTTACAAGTCTATGATTTAAACCGAGAAATAGTTTCTTTCGCGGGATTTTACAAAATCAAGACAAAACCGTAAACAATGTCAGCTTGAATGTATTATAACAATTTTGGTTTCAGTGAATATCTGTTTTAGGGGAACATGCAGCGGTTCATCAACGGTTCATTATCCAACATCAACAACATCAACAACCATCCAATCAACACTTTGGAAAGCACATCATTCATGCATTATGTCGGCTATTGTAGTGACCATATGGAGAAGTAAACCCGATATATCAAACTCGAACATGACGTAAAATTCCCCAGATTTGTTACTTAAACTTGTACTAATCCTCGTGAACAAGAAACGGTGTACCCAATGTACAAAACCTCTTGACCTTCTCAACTGAGTGAGACACCGAAGTGATGGTTACGTTGTGTGTTAAACGAGAAATAATTACAACCGTAATTAAATAGCCAAGTCTTTATCACCCTCTATAAACGCCCAAACAAGTCATCTTCGCGGAAGGGTAGAAAGAAAGAAGACGAAATAAGTAAACGCGCCCGGAAAATCTCACTTCAAATCCAAATAAGAAATATCGTCCAACCAATCCCGTAGTCAACTTTGTTTCATCATCACATCAAGCCGTGATATAAAATTTTCATCGTGAAGGTGTATATACCAAAGTGACAAACCTCATAAACATAACGAATCACAGCATCATCAAATTTCATACCACAATAAATCACATTAAATCCAATCTCATGTTTTCGATCCAAATTTGAGAAGCTCAACCGCAACTTTGAACCCCGATCCAAAATAGTAACGAAACCTTGATCAATTTAGGCTTCGGAAGGCCCATGTCCACATATGTTTATATTCCGATTTAAATGATTAAGGTTTTATCAGGTTCAATATCAATAATAGACCATATAACAAAAATAAACACCAACTCCCATCTAATAAAACAAATCCCACACGATACACATCTCTAAATATCCATATTAACGAGCAGATTCAAGGTTTATGTTGAAGCTAGTCACATGGCCCATATTGAAAGTCCAAATCTCATAGAACCATACTTAATTAAGTCTCGTGTTATCACAAAAATGCATGAAAGAAGAAATACCATGGTACCCGATTAAATGCTTGTAAAATAACAGCTCATGTAACCGTTTGACCAACCGCATACACAAACTTGTTCACAGCCCAAAGCCCACGTTTAACACAACTTTTCGGTCCACCCACATAGCGCACATGCTGGCCCATAATCAGTCAAAATACCCCTCCAATTCATTGCCCTAATATCCTGGGTATTTAACTTTCACTAATACTTCATGAAACCCTAACAAAACTCAAACATAACACGCCTCAAAGAAACACTCCACAAACCCTAATACATCTCATCTCAACACAGCAGCCACATCAAACTCTCATCAACCCATATACTACATCACTAAACTCCGCCCCCTCTTCACAATATGCTATTCACCAAATAATCTCCCCATAACACTCTCACATCAACCATACGCCCCCATCATCAAGCTCTCAGGACCAGGACCATTAGATGCACAAAACATGCTCGCCACAGCGATGGCTTTAGCAATAACGAGTAGGCCACATGGATGGTACGAAATGATGAGAAGAATTTTCGATGTAAAAGTAACCCCAGGTAGGTTTATCATTCGTATTCTTAATTAATAACGAATCAAAGTAATGTTTCAACAAAGTTGTTGAAAACATTTCTTAGCGTTCGAAAAGTAGCACATGAATTAGATCAATGATGGAGAAATTTGTGTAAGAGATCTTATATGGTCCTATTGAAAGTAAACACACAAATTATATGAGATCTTCATAATATAGGCAAGACATGATACAATTTATAATTTAACGAATCAAGATAAGGATGTAACATTCTTGTTTAACATTTCTGTCTTTAGATTCGAAAATTAAAAAAGGAGTAATCTTCCAAAAGTGATCAATGAAGCATGCGTCCATATGTGAATAGATTGATAGAGATCTATGAGTTTGAATGAACCACTCACACAAGGAACAAAGCTGAGATCCAATAAGTGTTTTCAATGCATTACATTTCAGTTTATGAGACTCAGTTATAGATCTGTGATGTAAGATTTCTTTTGTGTATAGGTCTTGTTAGATCTATGTGTTTTAAGAACAACACACAAAAAGATGTAGAGCTGAGATAAAAAATGATGTAGTTTCTTTGATGAGTTTTGAGTCTTATGGATTGTTTTTTCATTCGAGTTGTTGCTTGAGATCTGTGATGAGGATCGTGTAGAGACCTTCGTAGTCTTGATGTTTCATTTAGTAACACGAAAAACGGAGATCTAACACTTTGAGTCTCGAGAAACTATGGGATATGTTGTGATAAAGATAGGCTCGGTATTGGTTATGTTTAGATTGGTTGTGATGATGAAGTAGTTTTGATGTTTCTTGATGTTAAAGTGTTGTGGTCAATATTACTCTTCTTGTTCCTTTCTGTAATAGTCTGCTTAGTATTGTGTCAACACGCACCAACTCGCATCCATTGTTTGTCAGTCGCATATGGCATGTTGACTCATAAGTCAAACAACCAACACGCTTTTGACCCAAAAGTAAGACAACTCGCATCTTGTGTTGACTTAAAAGTCAAAGTACATTATAAGCACAACTCGCTTACTTTATCTGGTTAACAACATGCTTTTTCCAACTCGCTTGAACACAAAAACCTTTTAGCAACTCGCATTCAATAATGCAAGTAAGCAACTCGCATTCAAAAATGCGAGTTAAAGAAAAAAACTTTGACACAACACGCATCTGGAATGGTCAGCAACTCGCTTTGTCCAAAAACAAACAACTCGCATTAAATAATGCCAGTGTACAACTCGCATGTTAGAAATAGTCAACTCGCATCTATGAATTCGACCACAAATTATAGCAGCAGCAGCAGTTAAGCCAAACTATGTCGAACAACAAATTGACACCAAATCCAGCATGCTAAAAACAGCTTAAGACCAAGAATTTCAGACCAAACAGATAGTACATAACGTGACCATTCATCAGCAGCAGAAAAGAGGTTTTAAGACATATAATATTGTAACAAAAGAAAACTATTTTGACTACAATCATAAAGCCAGCAAGTGATTAAAAAAGTCCCTTTAACAACAGATTCAAAAGCAACATCAACCAACCTCAAAGACACATCAAAACATCACCAAACCGAAACAAACATGAGCAAACCGCATATAAAGAACCATTCGAATCAACAAAACAACACAACCATGGTTCTGGTACCAATTGTAGGATCGTGTATTATATGTTGTTTGATGATTCGGGTGGTCTAGGACAATGATTAAACAAGAAAGCCATTTTGATAGATGAAGAGAGTTGAGAGGAGGTTCCTTGAAAGAGAGTTGCTTTACAAAAGAAAGGTTAGATTCAAAGAAGCCACACCCCTTCCAAGGATGGAAGGGGTATTTATACTTACAAACAATACGTCCTCCTAACGGACTGTGGATCAGGCATACAGTAGGTAAAGACCCGTCCTTCCTCCACGGTGTTACACTAAACTATTCTATGCTACAAACTAACTAATTAAATACTGAATAACGTAAATAACGACATGTCTACGAGCTAACATATGCTAGACTATAATTGGGGTGACCGACACTTTAACATGGAATTTCCAATTCCTAACAAAAAATCTTTCCAGGCACGACGAAACCCTAAAAAATCTTAGAGCAATGATCAAAAAACTCAGTACTGAGATTGATGGAATTAAACTTAATGAAGCTAAGTGAAAGGAGGAATGCAATGCTGTTTTCACCAATGATTCTCAGGAGGTGATTGAGGAATGTATATCTTCAATAGACATATTGGAGGTCGCGAATACCAACCAACAGGAAGAGTTACACCGTAACTACTTCCCTGAGTTCCGGCGAAACCATGCTTCGAAAGGCATATCCAGGTTAGGATCAAGTTTATTCTCGGTTAAGGATGTTAGTGCAAGATGGTTAATCATTCCGTGTTCTGCTGGTAATATTGATATTTTAGGGGTAGTAGATTTTGGGTCTTGTGTAAACATCATGCCTTTATCCATATTCTTAAAACTGAAGATAATCCACCTCTGGGAAACAGATATCGTGATTGATTCAGCAACTGAAACTAAGATTAACCCTTTAGGTATACAGGTGGTATGTGCGTAAAGGTCGATAAATTTACCTCAGCCCCAGAATTTATGGTAGTCGATAATGTGAAAGACAAAAAGGAGCATTTGATTCTTGGTAAACCATTCCTTAACACTTTAGCACTTTACGGTGGAATCTATGGAGATATAGTGAAGTTTAAATTGGATAAAACCTTGAGCCTTGAGCCAGACAAAATTGTTACAAAGGAACCACCATTGATAGAATTAGATGACTCCGATAGGTTTCCACGTTCATCTTTTAGCCATTTGCAGGAATCCGAATCCAGTGACGATGAAAATGATGAGGAAGAGATCCCGTTTTCTGTTCCCAGTTACGCTGTAAAAGGAAGAGTTCACTGTTGTGTTCCTTTACCTGAGGGGACCAGAGTAATATTTCCCACATGTTCCCCTTTCCAAAAAGGATGTAATGAAGGAGGGAAGTATCTCATTCGGATGATTAAAGAAGCTGCAGAAGTTTGGTGGTGCTGGGAAAAAGAAGAAGATATCAGAAAAAAGTGGTTACAAGAGCATAGTGCTTTTAGCGAATGGTTCTCCAATATTGAATGGACCATTCATTTTTGCGAACCAGTTATCATGCACAATGAATACACATTGGCATGGCCTACATGTAACCCCAATCGCAAGATTTGCGATTGAGGAAAATACCCTGAGCCTAAATGGCTCAAACGCAAGGAATGGGCATATTTTGACGAAGATAAGAGGAGAAATGTAGGATACAGGGGGATCTCATTTGAAAATTGGTTACGAGTAAAATTTGGGTATGTTAAAATTGATGAGGAAGAAGAGGCTAGGTTTCGTTTCGAATGGGCACGAGTTAATTTTCTGCAAAAGAGATACTCCATGACTCGTTATGTTTCACCGCATGTTTGGGACCAGCCTTATTCAATGAAAGACATGGAAGAAGTCGGGGATGGTCAAAGGCCCCTATAGGAGCCCCGCGGCTCTTAGTCTAACTTAAAGACTCATTAATAAAGAAAAGTGCTCTTTCGGGAGACAACCCGAATTATCCCTTTCTTTTGTTTTTATTTCCTTTCTGTTGGGTTTTGTGTTTTCTAACCATTTTTGCAGGAAACGAGTAACTAATTGCTGCTGTAGTTGCTGATCTGAACAGAGTTACGGCGTAACTCATATTGGTGATTACGCCGTAACCAACCTTTTAGCAGCAAAATTCTTGACGCATTACCAATTACGGCGTAATACCATCTCAGTGGTTACGCCGTAACTACTCGCTTTACAGCTCATACCAGGTTTTGCCAGTTACGGCATAACACCCTCATAGTAGTTATGACATAACTCTCCTATGCTTTAATTCTTTCATTTTAAAAGACAGTAACCTTGTATTAGTTTTTAAATGAACTTTGTGGGTATGTTCCCTGTAAACCCTCACGAGACTTCACTCGTCCACTTGGGACACCAAGTGGTTTAAAAGGCTTGTTGCATTCGCTAAATGCAACCGTGATTCCTACGAAAGTGAGTTAGGTTTGTTTTTCATTTTATTTTTTTTCTTTTTAGTATTATGCTTGTCGGTATTGTGATTTCAGGGATTAAAGTTTGTTCATGACGCTTAAACGAAGGCACGGTTCTTTCTCGTGGGCCTTCTTCTTTTTGGAGCAAATTTCAGGGAAGTTCTCGCTCTAATTCTACCTTTCTCTTCACCTTTATTTTAATGCCTAGTACAAAAGGGACTTTGTACAATTCAAGTGGGAGGATGGGAGTAGAATTATCTCTTGAACTTTATTTAGCCCTCATTTTTCTAGTTTATTTTGAAAAATTATGCCAATTTTAAAATTTTGACATGTTTTTCCGAACCTAACTAGATTAGACCTTAGCCGAGCACATACAACCCTTGAAATTACATGGTGAGATTAGCCCTATCCGTTTCCAATATTTTACCCCAAATCCACCAAATTATGAGTGTGCCGGTAGCTTGTAAACTTTAGAACTTGGCATTTGCATCATTTCGAGGCCATAGACGAGGTATGTTGAGTTAGCTCGATGTATTTGGACTTTTCAGTTTTAGAAGGCAATATTATAGGATTATCACCCAAACAGCCTACCATTGTGAGTCTATCGATTAGTCACCTCGACTTTTCGACCCCCATGTGAAACCCTTTTGTTTCACTCCCCTTTAGTGCAACATACCCCTAGATACACCCTTCTGAGCCATTCCTTTCATTTTGTCAACCCAATATATTGTTCGTTACACCTATACACCTTAGCCTACCCTGTAGTCTTTATTTGTGATTGGGAAGTCATCATTTGCCTAAGTTCAAGGTTCGAGTGGAAAGGTTTGGAAATCAATCTTTCATCGACGACATTTATGAAGATCATTGAAGACCCCCCGAATTCCCATTGTTCATCTCAAGTAGGGGGATATTATGTTATTATGTTATGCTTAAAAAAAAAGTTGATTGAGTTATGATATTGTAAAGTGCGATGTTATAAGCACTGTAGTATGAGCTTTATTGATTAGTATCGAGGAGGCCACCTCGGTCACATTTGAAGATTGGAGTTGGTAGTTTTGCCAACAGAAGAAGAAAAGGTAGTATGCCCATCACGACGTCCTCTAATGAAGCATCTACCTTGCATTTCATGATCCGGTCTCTAGACTTCTAAGCTTGAACTTTGGGCAGACGGTAAGTGGTGATGACTTGGTTATAGATTTAGACTACCTGCTTGTTTTTCATTTTACACCAATTATATATCCCATGTCTTATCCTACCCTTTTAGTCATGAAGCGTGTCTAGGTGATGCAGCGAGCAATCTTTGGTGTCTTGGCCATGGATTTGGTCATGTATCATTGATTTTGTCCACTTCGCCGTGACATGTTAGTAATGACGAGTCACCCCTTAACCTTTGTCGTGTCTACCCATATTACCTTCGAGAATTGTTTAGCCCTTAACTTTAGTGGTGGAGATTTGTGTAACCGCCAAGCTTATGATAGAATACATGCTATGACTGTGCGATTGAGTGATCACCCCGAAATTGACACTTAGAATAGTTGAGAGATTTGAGTGTTTGTTCCCCTTTCGTGAGGTGTTCGGCTTTGTTTTTTCTTCTAGCATAAGGGATTTGTAAACTCATATTTTTTCCAGGTTTTGGGAGATATCTTTTTAGGAATCTATCTAATAAAATCTACTTGAGGGCAAGTAGAGTTCAAGTGGGGGGATATTTGATAACATCAAATAGTCCTGAATATTAAGTGTCAATTTCCCCCGATAATGCTCGTTATTTATATCATTTATATGGATTTACGCTTGTTTTCCATTGTTTTCCATTTTCAGGTAAATTACGAGCATTGGAGCTAAAGAGACGCGGAAATGGAAACATTACTAAAGATTTATCACAGTATGCCTATTTTGAAGAAGTTACGGCGTAACTCATCTCTCACATTACGCCATAACTATTGCGTGACCCTGAATACCAACTTATCAAGAGGTTACGACGTAACTCTTCCCAAGGATTACGACGTAACTCCATTAGGTCAAAAGAGGTTCCACGCCGCTGTTATTTACGCCGTAACTACTGCATCACTTACGACGTAACCGAGTTTATTGAAGACTACGGCGTAACCACTTATTAGGTTACGCCGTGACTAGCATATCTAGTTCATTTACGAAGAAATAGAAGGTTACGTCGTAACTCCTCTATTGGTTACGCCGTAACCCAAACCTGGCCTATAAATTACCCACGAATTCCAGCATTTCAAAGCATCCCATTCCACATACAACACTCAGAGAACGTGGGAAAAAGCTCAAGGCAGGTCTAGGGGAGCATACGGAGCTGTTTCCAAGGGAGAAGTCACACAATTACGATAAGCTTTAGCGTTTTATATTTCTTTTACTTTCAATTCATGTATTTCGTACCTTTGAATATTGGATTGATTTGCATGATTAATATGAGCGGCTAAGCACCCTTTGGTGCTAGCCTAGTTATGATTTCTTAATTGTTTTGTTTGCGTTTACCTTTACTTCCGTACAATTATTTATAAGTGTATGCATGCATAGTTCTTTTGTAGTCACCCTTGATTCGGTAGTTTTGAATGGCGGTAGAGGCCAATTGCTTAGGAGATAAGACCAACTGAACCTAGGTGAGCGGACTGAGACGGGAAGGGTAAGATATGACCAACTGACGACCCTTTCTACTTGTGCGACTTGACCAACTGATCACCTATCATTTGGATGAACTTAAGAATTGGGGGGTGTAGTGTCTAAGTTCCTAACGACCGGGCACTCACTATTTAGAATCTAGCATGTAGCGGTACTTAATGACTTGGCTTAGAGGACCAGGAACAACAGGACTTATGACGGTGCGCCTGATTTCTCCTGTGGTGGCATCTTTGCTGATAGGTTATGGCGAATTGACCAAATACTGTCCTCTCGAATTTGACCCCACCTGAAGTAATTGGAAGTAGGTAGACGTAGACATAACTAGCTAGGAGGATTGACTAGGTTAGCACCACTATTCCTCTATTGATTTCCCTTTACCATTTATCTGCTTTTATTTTATTCTGCATTAGTAGTTCAATTAATTAAATCCCTATCGAAACTATTATTATTCTGTGACAATTAGACTTAGTAATAATCCAACACACATAGCTCTTGGGACGACCTCGCCTTTACCATTTACTACACTACACACGACCGGGTACACTGCCCGTTAGTGCATTAGGGTAGACCATAGGTATAGCGAGACACTATAAATATTAAGACCTGGTCATTAAAACCTGCATCAATGCTCTTAGTGATTCATTAGCAGGGTTCGGACTACTCAATGGTTCACTATTCTTAAAAACTTCATGCGGCTCTTCCTGTTCATTATGCTAGAATTCAGGGAACCCATTATTGTTATTACTACCATTTCCGATTTCTTCAGTTTGTATTGCCTGAAAGGTAGATCTTCCACCCCTCGTAGTTACCCTTTTAAGATTGTTCATTGGGAACAAAACTTCGTTCATGACTTTTGACAATTGGTGCACCTCAATCATCAATTCACTTATCATATTATTTTGCTCCTTTAACAAAAATTTGCTAGTTGTTCTGAATTCTTTAATAAATATTTTGATTTCATCATGTTGTCTCATTCATTCACTAACAAATTTTGTTACAATTTCTTCCATCGTGAATCTCCACCCCGGATTCCTGAACCAACTCGGATGAACATTGACCATGGTTCCTGAAACAAAAGATAAAGATTTCAAAGTAAACACTATCTGAAATTAAAATGGAAAATCTAAACCTGTTACGTCAGACAATCGATACGTTGTATCCGAAATTGGGATACGTTTATTAGATTATGAGTGAAGATACGTCGTATTATAGGAAACCAAATACATCGTATCCGAATAATTAAATTCGATACACTCTATATTAAATAAAAAAACTCAATACTCCGTATTCAAATATTGAATACGTTGTATCCTTTAAATCAGCAAACTACAGCAGAACAAAACAATGCAGAAAATAAAAACAAACATAAAATCAAACAAAGCGAAACAAACAAATATGCAAAAAAGTACAAATATACAACAAAGTTAGTCAAATTAAAATAAAAGAGATTCATCTAAGTTAAAAACTAAATCAAAATACTAACACATACAAGTATTAAACAATTCACTCCCCGACAATGGTGCCAAAAACTTGATGTGTCGTTGTGTGTAGGTAAATTATGTTATCAAGTTTTACTATTTATTTTATGTAGACTTTAGCTATAACAAACACTAAAGGGCAGTTACCCGATCGATGGTAGGTTATTTGGTAAGTAGGGTGTCGATCACTAAAAGTAGAGCGTTAATACTTAAATCTATCAGTATTTTAATTACCTAAGTTATTCTAAATAAACCTAATTCTAACGCATCACAAGGGGTTTCAGCCTGAGAGAATGGCACAAGGTTTAGATTTAATAAAACTGTAAATGTAAATGAGACAAATAATGCACACAAGAAGAAACACAAATAATAAAGAATACGTCAAGCCGATAGTAAGCAAAGCGTATTAGCCAAGTTAATCATATAAAATGCTTGATTTGTCTACTTGTTATAACGATGATAATCACTTTGTTGGTGTATTTCTAATGTAAGCTAGGTGGTACTTCTTCCTAAACCATAGATTTACTAATTAAGTCTTTCAACAGATTAATCATGTCTCAATTAATAGAAACCCACATAAAGTATCAATACTACACAAGCTGCTTTTTCCCACATAAACAAAACTGTGTGAAATTTCCCACGTAATACCAACAAATTACACACCAAATTGCTGACCAAATTTCGGTGGGAAATTGTCATAAATTTCCTACGGATTTCTCACTATTTACACACTAAATTGTTGACCAAGTTTTCGTGTGAAATCCGTCACAAATTTCCCACATATTTGTGACAATATTCACACTATTCGTGTTGATTAGACGTCCGTGGGAAACTAGTGGCACATTTCACACATATTAGTCACGACCAAAATTATGTGGCAAATTTAATATAACTATTTAACTTGTCCGTGGGAAATCTGTGGGTCACTAGCCACGTATTTCCCACAAAATGTTGTTTTTATGTTAGTCGTGGGAAATACGTCGGTACTTTCCCACAAAAAATATTGTTTTTATATTTATGTATATTTACACATTCTCACATTACTTAGTATGTCTTCATATGTGTTTGGTAGGTTCATTATTATATGTGTTTTTTTTTTTTTATTAATTTAACTATTATGTTAGTATCACAAGTGTATGTGTGTAACAAACCATTGTATATGTGTGGATATCTACACATATATGTTCCGTATGTTTGTTTATGAACTTCATTGTATCTCTATATGCTTTGTATGTAGGTATACGGACGTTATATGCGTGAACGTGTAACTATATTAGAAAATTAAAAGAAAACGATTATCTCTGTGGGAAATTCGTCGATAAATTTCAATGGATTACCTACCAATCTAATTAACCCGTGGAAAATATGTGTGTAAATACCCATGGATTTCCCAAACAATATCGTTTTTATCTTTCTGTATACTTACACATTCCCCCATTATCTTGTATGTCTTCATATGTGGTTTATAGTCTCATATTTTATGTGTTTTTTTATTAATGTAAATATTTATGTGAGTATTATAAGTATATGTGTAGGTTTAGGTATAATCTTATTGTGGAACAAACCATTGTATATGTGTGGATATCTACACTTATATGCCTAGTATGTCTGTTTATAACCTCCATTGTATCTATATATGTTTTTGATAACATCAAATTGTCCTGATTATTGAGTGTCAATTTCCCCCGATAATGCTTGTAATTTATATCATTTATATAGATTTACGCTTGTTTTCCATTGTTTTCCACTTTCAGGTAAATTACGAGCATTGGAGCTAAAGAGACGCTGAATTGGAGAAATATCAAAGATTTATCATAGTATGCTGACTTTGAAGAAGTTACGGCGTAACTCATCTCTCACATTACGCCGTAACTAAAGCGTGACTCAGAAAACCAACTCATCAGAAGGTTACAGCGTAACTCTCCCCAATGACTACGACGTAACTATATTAGGTCAAATGAGGTTCCACGCCGCTGATAACTACGCCGTAACTATTTCACCAAATACGGCGTAACCAAGTAATATTGAAGATACGGCGTAACCACTTATAAGGTTACGCCGTAACCAGCAGATCTAGTGCAAATTACGAAGGAATTGAAGATTACGGCGTAACTCTTATATTAGTTACGCCGTAACCCAGATCTGGCCTATAAATACCCTACGATTTCCAGCATTTCAAAGCATCCCATTCCACACACCACAACCAAAGAACGTAGGAAGAAGCCAAAGGCAGGTCTAGAGGAGCATATGGAGCTGTCTCCAAGGGATAAATCACTCCCCTACGATAAGCATTAGCATTTTATCTTTTCTTTACTTTCGATTCATGTATTTCGTAACCTTTAATATTGAATTGATTTGTTTGGTTAATATGAGCGGCTAAGCACCTCTTGGTCCTGGCCTAGTTATGATTCCTTAGCTGTTTTTTTTTGCATTTACATTATTTCCATATATTTATTTCTAAGTGTATGCATGCATAGTTTATTGGTAGCTACCCTTGTTTCGATAGTTTTGAATGGCGGTAGAGGCTAGTTTCTTAGGAGATATGACCAACTAACCCTAAGTGAGTAGACTGAGACAGGAAGGGTAAGATATGACCAACTAACGACCCTTTCTACTTGTGTGATTTGACGAACTGATCACCTACCGTTTGGATGAACTTAAGAATTAGGGGGAGAGTGTTTAAGTTGCTAAAGCCCGGGCACTCACTATTATAAATCTAGCATGTAACGGTACTTAATGACTTGGCTTAGGGGACCAGGAACAACTGGACTTATGAAGTGACACCTGACTTCTCCAGTGGTGGCATCTTTGCTGATAGGTTAGGGCGAATTGACCAAATGCTGTCCTCTCGAATTTGACCCCACCTGAAGTAATTGGAATTAAGTAGACGTAGACATTACTAGCTAGGAGGAATAACTAGGTTAGCACCACTCTTATCTATTGATTAAACCTTTTCCTTTTTATCAGCTTTTATCTGCCTTAGTAGTTAATTAATTAATTCCTTATCGAAATCATTATTAAAATCTGTGACACCTAGACTTAGTAATAATCCAACACACATAGCTCTTGGGGCGACCTCGGTTTTACCGAATACTACACTACATACGACCGGGTACACTGCCCATTAGTGCATTAGGGTAGACCATGGGTATAACGAGACTTTATAAATATTAAAACCTGGTCAGTGAAACCTGCATCAAGTTTTTGGCGCCGCTGCCAGGGAGTTATATTAGGATTGCTATTAAGTCTTTCATTTTCATTTTGTTTTAAACTTTTCTATAATTATCACGATTATTATTCGAGTTTTCAGGTACCATGGAAGTTGTTACCATCAATGACCTCACTCTTGAGGAATATTTGGCGTTGACAAGAGCAGAACAAGGGTCGGGTCTCGTAAGACCGGCGATTGGAGCGGATGTCCGCTTTGAAATTAAAGACCAATTTATGAGGGAGGATGCATATGAGCACGTTGCAAGCCTTTTCAACATTCCGGGCGTGTCTCATGATGCTGTTATGCTAAGGGTATTCCCCATGACTCTTACTGGAGCTGCCAGAAGATGGATTGAAAGATTTCCCGCCGGGGCAATTAATACTTGGGCTCTACTTAAGAAGCATTTCATTCAAAGGTATTGTCCTCCGTCGAAGATTTCTAACTAGCTTTTGGAGATCCATAATTTCAAACAAGAAGGCGATGAGACGTTGTATCAGGCCTGGGATAGATATAACGATCTCCTTTAAAAATGTTCTACACATGATCTGAACAACCAACAGAAGGTCAATATCTTCTACAAAGGAATCAACGTAACTACAAGACAGATGCTGGACTATCAAGGACCTATCCCGAACATGACTCCTACTCTTGCAATTGAAGCCATTCAAAAAATGGCTGATCATTCTCAAAAATGGCACGACGGAGGAAGTAAAAGAAACCAAAGTGGAAGTTTTGACGGAATTGCAGCAATCGCTAGTAAAATTGAAAATCTAATTCGAGACATGCTGAAAGTCGGAGAAACCGTTCATGCCATCCAAGTGGGTTGTGAAAGCTGTGGGGGAGGACACCTCGCAAAGAATTGTCCTCACGTTGACGAAGAAAATATAATTGAAGAAGCCAAATATGGAGAAAATCGACCGTTTTACGGAGATAATCGGAATAGTAACGGGTACCGAGGAAATTACAACCGTGGGCCTTATGGAGAAAGAAAGCTCAATCTTGAAGAAACAATTAACAAATTCCTGGAAAGTTCAGCCCAAAGACAAAAGGAACAAGATGAGTGGTTAAAAGAATTCCAGGAAAACACTGAAAAAAGCCTTTCCAATCACGACACAACCCTAAAAAACCTTGAATCTATGATGGAAAAGCTTAGTGAGAAAGTGAGAATGAATAACAATAAACCTGAAGGATCGAAACCCACAATGGAATGTAAAGTGATTTTTGCTGATAATGACTCAAAGATACAGGCCAAAGATACGGATTCTGGTAAAAATCTTGTCGACAGATCTGAGTTACGTCGTAACCTGTCTGAAGAGTTACGGCTTAACTATGTTTTTGACAGCGATAAAGGGGTTATGAAGAATGTTGATAAGGACGATTCTAGCGTGTTACGCCGTAACCAAAAATCTGAGTTACGGCATAACTGGGATACATGGGCGGACGAATTCCTCGAAGTGGACGAATCAGGAACACCTGTGATTAACGAATGGTCCCACGATATTAAGTTATGCCCCCTGCCCCGATCTAAGAGGAAATATCACTGGTGCAAAAAAATACCCGTAGCTAAGGGGGATTGGTATGATCTATGGGCCTCGTGTGACCCGAGAAATGAAATTTACGATGGAGGTAGCGATAAGGATAGGGTCAAGAATAACAAATTCATGTGGCCTGCATATACTGATGATGAAAGACTGGAAATCTCTCCTTCGAGGATAAAGAGGAGCCACCTATCACTCACTGGTGTACTCCGATAATCATAATCGACGATGAATCCACACTAGCATGGCCTACGTGCGACCCTTTCCATGAGTATTGCAACAGTGGGGATAGTGTTAAAGAAGAAGAATGGACGTGCCCTCATGAGCTTGAAAGACATAATATCAAGTTCGGGGATTTGACATTTGATGATTGGTACGCAATACAATTCGGGAATGCTAAGATTATCCCGAATCTTCTTAAAAAACTCAAGATTGACTACGAGGATCATAATCAGAAGAAGGAAGTGGCTAATAATGACATCTACTACATGGAAGATCATTTAAGCGAAACTGACAACAATGAAATCCGAAGTCACTTGTGTGAAAGGATAAAATCTCCTGGGGAAGTTTTCTGGGCATCATGCAACCCTTATAAAGATAAATGTAACGGAGGAAGCAGCTTAAAGAGAATGGGAGAAGACGAATTCTTTTGGACCTCAACCAACGATAAGGAAAGGACAAGTTTGACTTGGTTGGGCAACTTGGGATTTGACAGTTGGGTAAAGATCAAGTATGGACATGTAGATACGTTAACACAAGAGAAGATTTGGAAATAATACATGAGTAAAGATTATTCAAACAACGAGGGTCCTAACAACTCGAGTGAAACAACAGTTGAGGATGACAAGGAGTTAGTAAGAAATGAAAAGGAAGAATGCAAGCGTGTACTAGTGGAGAATCTGCTCGATGAACAATGGTTTAAAGGTACCGATTCTGACGACGATGACATTGAAGGGATTTTAGATTACCTCGAGTTGCAAGGGAATGAGGAATTTACTGACCCAGATGATGAAGCATATGAGCAAAGGAGGTGCAAACTCCTTGGGATTCCCTACAAGAGGCCGCCACCTATTATTATCGAAAAGTATGAGTTCACTCGCTACCATTTGGGTCCGGAGGAAAAATTTTGCAAAATTCGGAAGATCGAGACTAAAGAATACCTCCGCACTGCCACGAATGTCGTTTGGGTCAGGCATAACTTGATGAAAGACATTGAGGAAGTCGGGCAAGTCCAAAGGCCCCCATGAAGCCCCGTGGCTCTGAGTCTAACTTAAAGACTCGTAAATAAAGAAAAGTGCTCTTTCGGAAGACAACCCGAATTATCCCTTTCTTTTGTTTTATTTCCATTTCTGTAGGGTTTTGTGTTTTCTAACCATTTTTGCAGGAAACGAGAAAGAGATTGCTGCTGCAGTTTGCTGATCTGACCATAGTTACGGCGTAACTCATCTCTGTGATTACGCCATAACCAACCTTTTGCAGCAGAATTTTAGACGCATTACCAATTACGGCGTAATACCATCTCAGTGGTTACGCCGTAGCCACTCGCTTTGCAGCTTATGTCAGGTTTTGCCAGTTACGGCGTAACTCCCTCAAAGAGTTACGACATAACCTTCCTCTGCTTTACTTCTTTCAGTTTAAAACACAATAACCTTGTATCAGTATTTTAAATGAACTTTGTGGGTGTGTTCCCTGTAAACCCTCACGAGACTTCACTCGTCCACTTGGGACATCAAGTGGTTTAAAAGGCTTGTTGCATATGCTGAATGCAACCGTGATTCCTACGAAAGTGAGTTAGGTTTGTTTTTCATTTTTCATTTTTTATTTTTTAGAATTATGCTTGTCGGTAGTGTGATTTCAGGGATTGAAGTTTGCTCGTGGATGCTTACACGAAGGCACGTTTTTTTTCGTGGGCCTTCCTTCTTTTTGGAACAAATTTCAGGGAAGTTCTCGCTCTAATTCTACTTTTTTCTTCACCTTTATTTAACGCTTAGTACAAAAGGGACTTTGTACAACTCAAGTGGGGGGGGCCGAGAGTAGAATTATCTCTTGAACATCATTTTGCCCTTATTTTTCTAGTTTATTTTGAAAAATTATGCCATTTTTAAAATTTTGACATGTTTTTATTAACCTAACTAGATTAGACCTTAGCCGAGCATATACAACCCTTGATATTATATGGTGAGATTAGCCTTATCCTTTTCCAATATTTTACCCCATATCCACCAAATTATGAGTGTGCCGGTAGCTTGTAAACTTTAGAACTTGGCCTTTGCATCATTTCGAGTCCATAGATAAGGTATATTGAGTTAGCTCGATGTATTTGGATTTTTCAGTTTTAGAAGGCAATATAATAGGATTATCACCCAAATAGCCTACCATTGTGTGTCTATCGATTAGTCACCTCGACTTCTCGACCCCCATGTAAAGCCCTTTTGTTGCACTCACCTTTAGTGCAAGATACCCCTAGATACACCCATCTGAGACATTCCTTTCATTTTGTTAACCCAATATATTGTTTCGATACACCTATACAACTTAGCCTACCCTGTAGTCTTTATTTGTGATTGGGAAGTCATCATTTGCCTAAGTTCAAGGTTCAAGTGGAAAGGTTCGGAGATCACACTTTCGTCGACGACATATTTTTGAAGATCATTGAAGACCCCCCCGAATTCCTGTTGTTCATCTCAAGTGGGGGGATATTATGTTTAGTTGTTATTGTTCTGTCGAAAAAAAATGATTCGAAAAAAAAAGATTTTTATGTTATTTAGTTATTCTAAAAGTGCATTGTTATAAGCACTATGAGCTTTATAGATTTAGTATCGAGGAGGCCACCTCGGTCACATTCGAATATTGAAGTTGGTAATTATGCCAACAGTTGGAGAAAAGGTAGTGTGCCCATCACGACGTCCTCTAATGACACATCTACCTAGTATTTCATGATCCGGTTTCTTGACTTCAAAGCTTGAACTTTGGGCAGACGGTAAGTGGTGATGACTTGGTTATAGATTTAGACTACCTACTTGATTTTTATTTTACACCATTTATACTTCCCATGTCTTATCCTACCCTTTAGTCATGAAGCGTGTCTAGGTGATGCAGCGAGCAATCTTTGGTGTCTTGGCCATGGATTTGGTCATGTATCATTGATTTTGTCCACTTCGTCGTGACATGTTAGAAATGACAAGTCATCCCTTAACCTTTTTCGCGTCTACCCATATTGCCTTCGAGAATTGTTTAGCCCTTAACTCTAGTTATGGAGATTTGTGTAACCGCCAAGCTTATGATAGAATATATGCTATGACTGTGCGATTGAGTGATCACCCCAAAATTGACACTTAAAATAGTTGAGAGATTTGAGTGTTTCGTTCCCATTTCGTGAGGTGTTCGGCTTTGTATTATTCTAGCAAAAGGGATTTGTAAACTTATATTTTCCAGGTTATGGGAGATATCTTTTTAGAAATATTTATAATAAGGTCTACTTGAGGGCAAGTACAGTTCAAGTGGGGGATATTTGATAACATCAAATTGTCCTGATTATTAAGTGTCAATTTCCCCCAATAATGCTTGTAATTTATATCATTTATATGGATTTACGCTTGTTTTCCATTGTTTTCCACTTTCAGGTAAATTACGAGCATTGGAGCTAAAGAGACGTGGAATTGGAGAAATATCAAAGATTTATCATAGTATGCTGACTTTGAAGAAGTTACGGCGTAACTCATCTCTCACATTACGCCGTAACTAAAGCGTGACTCAGAAAACCAACTCATCAGAAGGTTACGGCGTAACTTTTCCCAAAGACTACGACGTAACTATATTAGGTCAAATGAGATTCCACGCCGCTGATAACTACGCCGTAACTATTTCACCAACTACGGCGTAACCAAGTAATATTGAAGATACGGCGTAACCACTTATAAGGTTACGCCGTAACAAGCATATCTTGTGCAAATTATGAAGGAATTGAAGATTACGGCGTAACTCTTATATTAGTTACGCCGTAACCCAGATCTAGCCTGTAAATACCCCACGATTTCCAGCATTTCAAAGCATCCCATTCCACACACCACAACCAAAGAACGTGGGAAGAAGCCAAAGGCAGGTCTAGAGGAGCATACGGAGCTGTCTCCAAGGGAGAAATCACTCCCCTACGATAAGCATTAGCATTTTATCTTTTCTTTACTTTCGATTCATGTATTTCGTAACCTTTAATATTGAATTGATTTGTATGGTTAGTATGAGTGGCTAAGCACCTCTTAGTGCTGGCCTAGTTATGATTCCTTAATTGTTTTGTTTGTGTTTACATTACTTCCGTATATTTATTTCTAAGTGTATGCATGCATAGTTTATTGGTAGCTACCCTAGCTATTTCCCTTATACTTATAATCAACAACAACAACAACAACTAAGTCCACAACATCAACAATGGAATCAACAACAAGCAGTTTATCAACAACAATTAATCAACAACATACTCCACTACTTGCAGCAATTCCACAACCTCAAATGGTTCAACCACCACCAAGTCTTCAAGTACAACCTTACACAAACTTCTACAATCAACATCCATCCAGGAATACTATGAAGGAACCGTCATGGTTTGGCAAGATGTGTGAAGCCTTAAGTAGCCAACAATCAATTCATGAAGCTGGCTCACTTGATAGACCTCCAATGCTCACTCCCGGTAATTATGATCAATGGGTGATTCAGTTCTTTAGGTTTTGTGATCTAAAGAAGCCACATGGAAAGTTTTTAAAAAAGGTCATTATGGAAGGTCCATTTCAGATGCCTACTATCGTTACACCCGGAGATCCTAATGCTGTTCCACCAAGAGATGATGTCACCAACATTGCAACTATTACAAACCTTACTGCTGATCAACTTCTACACTTTGAAGCCGATGAACTTGCAATGTAATACATCCTTTTAGGACTACCCAATCCAATCTTTCGAAGTGTTGATGCTCAAAAGACTGCAAAAGCAATGTGGGAACATATTCATCTTCTTATGGATGGCACAACACTCAATCAGGAAGACATGGAATCCAAAATCTACTTGGCTTATGAACACTTCATGATTGAACCAGGAGAGACATTAGAGTCAGATCACCATCGCTTTTCAGACATCATTAATGATTTGGACAAACACAATATCATTATGCCTCGAATTTCTGTCAACACAAAGTTCCTAAGTAGTCTTGGTCCGGAATGGGAGAAGTATGTCATTTTTCTCCGTCAAGCTAAAAACCTTCATCATGCTACATACGGATTGTTGTACGACTATCTGAAGCCTCACCAAAAAGAAGTTGATAAGGAAAGGATTCTCCGTGGTCAAACTGTTTCACCGTCACTTCCGGAAAATCAACAACTTGCTTTGTGGGCTCAAACTAACATTCCTCGTCAACAAGCTCCTTAACCCGCTCCTCAACCAACTGCAACCATCACACCTTATGATCCGTCACAGCAACAACCTCAACAAAATCAATTGGTTCCATACAACAACAACACTGCTCAAGCACTTTACAGTGAAGCTGATGAGGACTCCGATGCCTTCGATGAATTGCAACAAGGATTTGTTATGATTGCTAAAGCATTTGGCCGGTATACTAACAAATCCAACAATCGCATTCGTTCTTCACCTAATACAAGAAATCAGGCTGTTGTGAAAAATGGACGCGTTGAAGTTCAGAATCGTGGTTATGGTCGTCAGATGGGAGGTGGTCAAGGGTTCAATGCTATGGGAAGGAATAACATGGGTGCTCCGCAACAGCAAAGGGCTCAAGTGGTTGAACAAGGGAATGCTCAGACTGGGGTTAATGGTCTTCGATGCTATAACTGTAATGAGAAGGGTCATCTGGCTAATGCATGTCCTAAACCGAGGACAAGAGGCAGTGCTTATTTCAAAGAGGCTATGCTCTTGGCTCTTAAGGATGAAGCTGGTGGAACTCTCTCCAACAAGGAACAGAGCTTTATGGCAGATGCAGACTCAGATGATGATATAGAGGACTTGCAGGCTAATGCAGCAGTTATGTTGATGGCACAAATGCAAGATCTACACATGAGTGACACAGGCCCAGTGTATGACACTGACGGCTTGTCTCAGGTACCTGAACAAACAATCATCATTAATGAACTGATATCTCAGCCAACATCTGCATCTGACATAAATCAGAGTGTTCAACATGAGTCTTCTACATCTCATTCCGATGATCATCAACTAGACCCCGTAATTATATTTGATGATCAAGATGACCTTATGGTTACCATTGATGATCACGTTGACTCCGTGGTTATACTTGACGATCTAAACAATGACCATGGTGCGACTCACGTTGAACAAAATGATTCTATGTTTGATCCAGAATTTGAGCTCCGGGCCTTAGTTAAAGACCAACAATCCCGAGTGGAACATTATCATGATGTTAATTCAAAACTAAAAGCAAAAGATGCACTGTTAACCAGGGATAACGATTGCTTAATTCGACAACTCGATGTTTTTAAAAATCAAGAAAAACAGGAAAAAGGTTTTGAAGTCACTTTTGCTAAATCTTATCAAAACGAAAAATCTTTAGAACGACAGATATGTGATCTAGCCACATCGAAGAATGCTTTGTTGTCTCAAATAGAACAACTGAAACATGAACATAAACAACAACTTAACGCTCTTACTTTGGAAAATCAAAAACCCAAGGCTGAGTTGTTAACTTGTCAAAAACAGTTCTCTGAGTACAAAAAGCATTCCATGAAACGAATAGATAACTATCTTGACGAAATTGTTGACTTACAAAACAAAATCAAATAGTTTCGCAATGTTGTTTATAAACATGGTGAGTCAATCACAACTATTCAAAATTTTACTTTTAAACCAAATCCAAATGGATATGGACCAATTCTTGCTGATTACAAACCTAAGTTTTCAAACAGAGCATTCTAACCAAATCCTGAAGTTTACAGTGCAGAACATAGAATTGATGATTTAAATATGACTGTTGTTGAATATAATCGCATGGAGGAATTAGATGCAGATGACGAGAGTCGGTCAAAAATGGAAAATGTCGTTTATAACAAACCGTTTAACTATTCAAAAGCTGTAACTTTTGTCACACAACAAGATAATTCAAACACACCTTTGGTTGTCACACCAGTTTCTGAAGTTAGTCCCCAACACAATGGTGTACAAATTAATGGTCCTTTACCTTCACTCAGTGAAGTAAAAACTAACGCCAAAAGTTGTCGTGTTATAAAATATTTTGACACTTTCTTATCTGACATCAAACTTTTGGAACGTGCGATTGAATTTCATTCTGAAATAAAAGTTGAACATTTTACATCGCCACTGGCACGGGAACAACGAGAAATTTTTCAGAAAAGAATTTTACCCCATGTCAAAAATTTGAAAAACTGTGCACTATATTGGGAAAGGGATTTTCACAAGGAACTTGGTCTCATGAAAACAGTTTTTGAGAAAATAGAAACATCGATTTCAAATACCAAACGTAAAAAGAAATTATTGATAAAAGATGTTGATCGACTCTTGGAAAATGTTATTTGTGCTGATATCAATAATCTTGTGTTATTACAATCTATTGCATATGCATCTGATCATATCTCTGCTGATTCTGTTAATACTGCTGATTCTGTTGATAATGTTGATATTGTTGAGAATACTGATAATCTGCATCAAATCGAGTCATTAAAAGTGGAAAATGAACGATTGTTAAACGAGCTTTCAAATGCAAAACGTCGTCTTCAATGGTGTCAAAAGGATTGTCAAAATCGTGAACTTGCTTTGCAAAACAAAATCAACCAGTTGCTATCCAAAACGTTTAATCCAAAATTTGAGCAACTGGATGATCAAAACGTGTCTTTGAAGTGTCAAATCTCAAAATATGAACAAGAACTTGCAAAAGTTAAACAGGAATATGGTGTCATATTTGATTTACTTGAAAAGACTCGTGATGAAGCATCAAACGAGCTTGATCATTTTCTTGCACATACTAAGGAAGTTGATGAGTTTCCAAATACTCATCATTTTTACATAATCTAAACTGCAAATTCATCTGAAAACGCTCAAAAACACATCAAAATGATCAAATTATCACAAATCAGTGTTTTATGTGTTTTAAATTCAAAAATATCAAAATCAGATGAAAAATGTATAAAGTTTGCAAAATTGGCAGTTTTAGTCCCCCGAGTTTTAAAAGTTGTCAAATCTAGTCCCTGGAAATTCAAAAATGTGGAAAATTATCATTCAAGGTCCCTGAAGTATTCTAAGTTGTTTAAAATGATCCTTGAATGATTCTTTGGTCAATTGGCGAGAAAGGTCCCTTAACTTTGGAAATTTACAAAAATTATCCTTGGACCTTTGAAAATGGATTTTATGCAAAAAGGGCCCTTGTTTTATCAATGTTTGTCAAAATTGGTCCTTGTGAGAAGTTTGGAAATGTTCACTTTCAGTCCCTCATGTTTGGTCAATTTACACTTTTGGTCCTTATTCTAAACCAAACCAAACGGACACAAATAATTATCTAGGCCCAAAATCCTATCCAAGCCCAACCTTAGCCCATTTCTGCCTTGACCCTTTGCCTATTGAGCCCCAGTCCACAATACAAAAAGAACCCCAGCCATATCTCTTTTGACCCCCTACCCCGTATTATTAAACCTGTGGTCAAAGATAGTCAAACCCACCAAATACGCGCTCAAAACCAGTCTCACTGTAGCAGTGTCTCTCCCCCACCTGAAACTCCAATACCAGACCTGGTTTCACTCCATTTTCAACCCACTCCCATACCATGTCCCCTCCACATCATCTATACTCCAAAAACTCTTAATTATCAAAACCTAATTCATTAATTGATTGAAACTGCTTTGAAGAATTTTTGGCGCCAAATATCAAGGTGGACGGTTCTGATTCATTTGAGTGATCCAAGGGCTTAGGTGTGGTGGGAAAGTCTCAGAAGACATGTGGGATTGCTAAAAGTCTATAAAGATGAAGTGAGATGCATTGAATGAATATATCTAGTGTAATTTTATTATTTTTAGTCGTTTTCCTTTAATTCAAGCTTTTCAATGTATGTTTTTATTTCAAAGTACCTTATTTAAGTGTATTTGAACCTCTTTTGATAAGTAATTCCAAGTTTTAAAGTGTATTTCAGTTTATGCAAAATCTCAAGTTTAAGCAAATTCTCATATGTTTCCAATGTTGTTGTTTGTTGATTATATGGACTGAGATAGGTCACTTAAGCTCCTAGAAAGCTATTTCAAGCTTTTAGAAACTCTAAAATTCAATTTAGAAGAAAAATCAGAAAATTCACCAAAAATCCAATTAAATACTTGAAAAATCAAAAATCCATTTGAGAAGGTGTTCACAGCTGGAGCAAGGTTGATATTGGATGGCCTTGGGTTAGAAACTTTGTGGAAAGTTAGTAGGAGTGGTTTTGGTCATTGGTTCATGGTTTTCAGTTGGATTCCCATTTGTAAGCTTCTTAACCATTTTGACATATTACTGTTATAGTTGTTATTTAGCTTAAATTTCTATTTCTATTTGTTAATTAGCTATAGTTAAGTGTGTTTGATCATTAAATTCAGTTGGTTGTACTTTCTAATTTGAAGTTTACAAAAAGTTAGTTTTAACAGTTAAAGTTGCATAATCTTAAGTCTTGTGTTTTATGTTGTTAGCACTATTGGATCATGTCTATTTAATCTCATATAATGATATTGTAAGGTCTGAAATCAAGTTTGTGGTTTAAAATTATGTTTTGGTTTGAAAAAGTCCATGACAGTCAATATTAAGGTGTGTTTGGTTTATGGTATTCAAAGGTCTTTGGTTCTTAGTTTTGCTGGAAACCTGTCCAAATAGGTCTAAAGCACTAATTTGAGTCAAGATAACAAGTCTTTGTTCAAAGAAAGTCAAAATTAGCCTTTTGATTTAACTATGAGTCCACTGTTGGCAGTCATAATGCAAGATCTTGATTTTGTGTTTAAAACTTGTTAAACTTGCTCTAATAAGTCTTAACATTCTTCAAAACATCATATTCAGTGATTTAGATCAACTCAAAATCCATCTTAGTCAAAATTTTAGTTTTCATCAAAAAGTCAAAAGTTCACATGGGTCGTTTTTGAATAAAATTGGGAATTTCACTGTGGGTGTATTACATGGATTCAGCTTATAATCTCTTGGGGAATTGAAGTTTGGTTGGTGTAGAAAAATACAAAAATAATAGTTTGTAGTTTCTTAGCTTGTTTGGTGCTTATTTAGCTGCTTATTTTGGGTACCTGCTCTGTGAATCTGCCCTGTGCACAGATATTGAGCTCATTTTGAAAAGCTTGCATTAAGCTCATTACCTGTCCAAATCTCTTGTTCTTTGGTTCTTTGGAAAGCCAACTTGGTCCTCTTGAGTTGTCAAGTTTTATTTTTCATTTTGGAGCTTGTTAGCTAGGGCTGCTACTAGCTTGAAGTGTGTCCCATTTTCTGTTTTTCACTACAAAAAGTCAAGTGCTTATTTGCCTATTCCTAGCTTATCAGTGTGTTTCTTTTCATTCTTTAGCTTCATTTCAGTAGTTTGTACCTTATTCCATCTTGTTCTAGCTTTGGTTTCAGTGTTTAAGCTTATTTGAGCTTATTTCACCCAAATAAGCCATTAAGGCAACTGTTGGGCTAATAAGCTTTCAAAACTGCTTATTTTAGTGTTGTAAATTTTTTGTCTTTATTAAAGTTTCTTATTATTAGTATATAAGTAGTTTTCAAAAAGAAAAATCACAAAAACATCAATATAAAAATAGTGATAGCGTTTATTTAAGATTTTTTAGCTTTTTGATTTTTCTTTTCAACTTATTAATAAGCAAAACTTGTTTTTCTCTTTTTCTTAAGTTTCTGTCATCATATAGGATTTTTAGAAAAAGTTTCAGATTTTTCTTTATCTTTTTAGTATTTATTATAATTTTAAATAGTTAAAAATAGTAATTAATTAGTAATAAATAATTAAAAAGTCTAAAAAATATATTTTCTGTTTTAAAATTAGTTTAATCATATTTTAGATTTTTCAAAGTTAAAATTTTGTTTTTCCAAGTTTATTTTCTATTTTTTAATATTTAAGTGTATTTTAAATAGTTATTAATTAATAATAATTAGATAAAAAGTGTGAAAAATATATTTTTAGTTTTAAAATTAGTTTTATAGTATTTTAGATTTTTCAGAATCATAAGTTTATTTTTCTAGCCTTATTTTGTATTTTCTTTCATTTTAGAGTATTTATTAAATAGTTAAAATAGTTTTTAATTAATAATAATTAATTAAATAGTGTTAAAAATAATTTTCTTTTTCTAATAATTTTCTTTTATTTTTAGGATTCCTAAAATGTCATTTTTATATTTTTAGGTCTTTTATTTCTTAGTTTTCACTTTTTATTTTGTGCGTGTACGTAGTTTTTAAAACTCACGTTTACGTTTCTTTGATCTGGTTGTTGTGCTTTCCAATTCTGTGTCCAATTCTATTCCAAATCAATCAGTAGTGTAATTTCTAATCAAAACCTTTACAGATCACTATCCTTAGTGATCATTCCATTATCTGAATCAGTGTTGTACACACCATTGAGTCTCCTTGGGACTTAACGACCCGGGAATCCCCTGTATTCTCTGGACTTCATTGCATTTGTGTCTGAACTGTTTTAAGTCTTTTTGACTTGACTGTTTGGAACAGATCAAAATTTTGGCGCCGCTGCCGGGGAGGCTTTAGCGTGTGTCTAGCCATTTTCAGATCCATTGTTGCACATACCCACCATTTGTAAAAAGTTTTTGTAAAGTTATAAGAAAATCAAAAAAGTCATTAACACTTTTCCTAAAGTGTTAAAACACCAAAAAAAAATATAAAACAACAAAACAATCGGAACGTTTTCTATTTTGTATTCTCTTTTAAGGTGATTCTTGAAGAGATACGATTTGGTTAAACGGGACGATAACAAAAATATTGTCCAAAAGTTTTTGAACCCATTTGCACAAATCTAACCTACGTCTTTTCAGTGGTACTTAATTGAATACATAAAAATCAACCACCGCAAATCAAGGCAGTGCACTACCTAACTGGGGGTGCGACCATTAATAAGTTCCCGAACATCAGATTTAAAACTTGCCTTTGTGTCACTTGTGATTTGGTGTACCTTTTTCAAAGAAGCCATTTCATTTGTGATTATTGGTTAAGTTCACTTGTGTTTTGCCTCATTTGTTTTGAAAATTGGTTTTTATACATAGTGCATGCGCACTCGTTCTTCCAGTTCTACAAGTCCACTTTCCGAACTTGGAAACATTCCTCGCAGACGTAGAGGACGTTCAGCTCCTTCAGCCGTGACTGAGGAACGTCTACCACCACCACCTCCTGTCGAAATGGCAGAAGACAAACCGATGAATGAGCTTCTCCAAGCACCCATCGAGGGTTACGGAGATGCCATTGTTGTTCCAGCCATCGTGGCTGACACTTTCGAGCTCAAAACCGGGTTGCTCAATCTAGTAACCCAAAGCCAATTCTATGGTTTTGAGCGGGATGATCCTCATGCACACATTCGATGGTTTAACAAGATAGCATCTACCATCAAGTACAAGAATGTTCCATCCGAAGCTATCAAGCTTCTTCTGTTCCCATTTTCTCTAGAGGGACAAGCCCGGAATTGGCTTGAGAAACAACCCCCTCGTTCTATGGAGACATGGGAAGATCTTGTCACCAAATTCGTTAACGAGTTCTATCCTCCATCCCGAACCACAAGTCTTAAGAATGAGATAATGAAATTTTCTCAGAGATTTGATGAATCATTCGGGGAGGCATGGGATCGTTATAAAGAGTTGCTTCGCAAGTGTCCGCATCACGGTTTTACCGAGTTAATGCAAATGGATACTTTCTACAATGGTCTCAATCAGGCCAATCAAGATTCTTTGAATGCCTCCGCGGGAGGTAATTTCCTGAGCAAGACCACCAAAGAGGCCTTGCAGATCATTGAGAACAAATCTCAGGTCCGTCCTTTCAGAGCTAAGACATATCAGTCTAATGCTGGACCTTCTTCTTCTTCATCCCCCGTGAGTACATCTAGCACCGATGCTAAGATTGATAAACTCACAGACATTGTTCAGGCTTTGGTTCTTGCTAACCAGAAGAAAGTCTCCTTCACTCAGCCACCAACACATGCTGAAGTGAAGAAAGTTGAAGTTTGTGTCACTTGTGGTGGTCCTCATGCTTACTACAATTGTACTGCCACTGATGGTAGTCCTTTTGAGGCCAATGCTTTAGCCGATAGTTCACAGCAAGGAGGTAATCAATACCGTCCTCAAAATGAACCACACTACCGTGCTAACACTAATCAGGCACCACCCGGTTTCAATCCAAATCACAACATGCACAACAGGAATCAGAACCAACCAAGAATGAACCAAGGTTATCAAAACCAAGGTAATTTCTATCCTGGACCCAATCAAGGTTTCCA
Organism: Chrysanthemum seticuspe; assembly: GCA_019973895.1. Taxonomy (NCBI): domain Eukaryota; kingdom Viridiplantae; phylum Streptophyta; class Magnoliopsida; order Asterales; family Asteraceae; genus Chrysanthemum; species Chrysanthemum seticuspe. Next base: position 229,670,983 of record BPTQ01000001.1, read on the forward strand.
ACATCAAGGAAACCCTCATCAAAACAATTTCAATCGAGGGAATCAATTTCATGGGAATATGAATCCTAATCAAGGGAATTTTGGTCATAATCAAAACATACGACCTCAAATTGTCCCTCCAGCTCCTCCCGTTATTACTCCTCCAGGACCATCATCTGATGAGTTACTGAAGCAGTTTATGAAATCCCAAGATGAAATGAACAGGTTGTTGGTCAGTCAGATTGCTGATCTGAAGAAGTCTTTAAATGATCGACCCTCGGGCTCAGGTACTTTACCGAGCAACACGATCGCTAACCCGAGGGGCGATGCCAAGGCGATCACAACCCGAAGTGGTGTTTCATACCCTGGACCTGCTGTTCCTACTACCTCTTCTTCCTCTTCTCTTCCTAAGGTAGTGGACAGTGAACCTCCAAAACATAATGGACCTACGACTCCAATGCCACCTCCACCAGTGCCAATGAGTCAAGTTACCAAGGAAACAACGGACAAGGTGCATTATTCTAGCCCACGAAGTACCGCACACGTCCAACCTTCGGTAGTCCAACCACAAGTGGTCCAGAAACCCCAGTCTAATCAAGGAGTTGTTTTTGAACCTCCTATAGCTCCTGTTGAGAATCAGAAATCCAAATCTTCTATCCCTTACCCATCACGCTTGAACGAGCAAAAGCTCCGCGAGAAAGCTAGTCATCAAATGGATAAATTTTTCCAAATTTTCCAAGAGTTACATTTTGACATAAGCTTTGCGGATGCTATCATGCTGATGCCCAAGTTTGCATCGACTCTTAAGCACATGTTAAGCAATAAGGAAAAGCTGTTTGAAATGGCTAAGACTCCTCTTAACGATAACTGCTCAGCAGTTATTCTAAAGAAGCTTCCTGAAAAGCTTGGAGATCCTGGGAAATTTCTCTTACCTTGTGTATTCCCAGGGATGGTTGAATGCTTTGCCCTAGCAGATCTTGGTGCAAGCATTAATCTTATGCCATATTCAGTGTGGAAGAAACTCTCTCTTCCGGAACTTACTCCTACATGCATGACTCTCGAGCTTGCAGATCGTTCCATATCCCGTCCTCTTGGCATTGCTGAGGACGTCTTTGTGAAAGTAGGAAAGTTCCATTTCCCAGCTGACTTCGTGGTTGTTGATTTTGATGCCGATCATCGGGTTCCTCTCATTGTTGGTCGAGGATTCCTGAGAACGGGCCGTGCTCTCATAGATGTATTTGAGCAAGAAATCACATTGCGTGTTGGTAATGAAGCTGTCACCTTCAATCTTGACCAAACTTCGAGATACTCCGCAAATTATGATTCTGAATCGGTCAACCGAATAGATATCATTGATGTTGCTTCTGACGAGTACTCTCAAGAAGTTCTTGGTTATTCTCATAATTCTGTGAGTGGGGATTCCACCACATCTTCTCAGCCTATCATAGCCAATTCTACTCCTTCTATTACTCCGTTTGAGGGAAGCGACTTCATCTTAGATGAGATTGAAGCATATTTGGCTAGTGATTCTGTACCTTGGGAAATTGATCACGCTCCAATTGATATTGAGGGGGACATACTTCTTATTGAGAAGTTGCTCAATGATGATCCATCATCAACCCCTCATCCCAGTGATTCAATCCCAGTTGAGATTAATCAAAATGAGATTAATCTGGAGGGAGATATTCTTCTTGAGAAATTGTCAAATCTGGATACTTCTCTTCCTCTCCCTCCCATCAAACTTCATAACGAGGAAGTCAAATCAGTTGAGAAAACTGATGAATTTCCTGAGGTTGAGCTTAAGGACTTACCTCCTCATCTTGAGTATGCATTCCTTGAAGGTGATGATAAATTACCTGTCATTATTGCTCAAGATTTGAGTAAAGATGAAAAAGCTGCTCTCATTAAAATCTTGAAGTCACACAAACAAGCAATTGCTTGGAAACTCTCCGACATCAAAGGTATAAACCCTGAGTTTTGTACTCATAAAATCTTGATGGAGGATGACTTTAAACCCGCAGTTCAACATCAGAGACGTGTGAATCCAAAAATCCATGATGTTATCAAACAAGAGGTTATCAAGCTTCTTGATGCTGGATTGATTTACCCGATCTCAGACAGTCCTTGGGTCAGCCCAATTCATTGTGTCCCGAAAAAAGGGTGGCATTACTGTTATCACAAATGAAGATAACGAGTTAATTCCAACTCGATTGGTTACGGGATGGCGTGTTTGCATCGACTATCGTAAGTTGAATGACGCCACCCGTAAAGACCATTTTCCTCTACCCTTCATGGACCAGATGCTTGAGAGATTAGCAGGGAACGAGTACTATTGTTTCCTTGATGGTTTCTCGGGTTACTTTCAGATCCCTATTGATCCGCAGGATCAAGAGAAGACCACATTCACTTGCCCATACGGAACTTTTGCCTACAAACGTATGCCTTTTGGCTTATGTAATGCTCCTGGCACGTTCCAACGATGTATGATGGCCATATTCCACGACATGATCGGGGAAACAATGGAAGTGTTTATGGATGACTTCTCGGTCATTGGGGATTCTTTTCAATCATGTCTCTCCCATTTAGGATAAAATGCTTCAAAGGTGTGAAGACACCAATCTTTGTCTAAACTGGGAGAAGAGTCACTTTATGGTCAAAGAAGGCATTGTCCTTGGCCATAAGATTTCTAAAGAATGGGATTGAGGTAGATAGAGCAAAAGTCGATGTTATTGCTAAATTACCTCATCCTACTACCGTCAAAGGTATTAGGAGTTTTTTGGGTCATGCCGGTTTCTATCGTAGATTCATTCAAGATTTTTCCAAAATCGCCCGGCCTATGACCCATCTTCTTGAAAAGGATGCTCCTTTTATCTTCTCACCCGAGTGCATCATAGCTTTTGAAACATTGAAGAAAAAGCTAACTGAAGCACCCATTCTCGTTGCTCCCTGACTGGGACTTGCCTTTTGAGCTCATGTGCGATGCAAGTGATTTTGCTATCGGTGCAGTCCTAGGGCAACGAAGAAATAAGCATTTTCAGCCTATTCACTACGCAAGCAAAACTATGACTGAGGCTCAAACTCATTACACCACCACAGAAAAAGAGCTATTAGCTGTGGTGTATGCTTTTGAGAAGTTTCGGCCGTATCTTATCTTGACCAAATGCGTAGTGTATACGGATCACTCGGCTCTAAATATCTCTTTGCAAAACAAGATGCAAAGCCGAGATTGCTTCGTTGGATTCTCCTCCTCCAAGAATTTGATATCATTATACGTGATAAAAAAGGAGCTGAGAATCTAGCTGCTGATCATCTGTCCAGATTAGAAAACCCTCACCAAGATGTCTTCGAGAAAAAGGATATAAATGAAACATTTCCTCTCGAGACACTCAATGCGGTTTCTTTTCGTGGAAATTCTACCACCCCATGGTTTGCTGACTTTGCAAATTACCATGCGGGTAACTTCATTGTGAAAGGGATGTCGACCCAGCAGAAGAACAAATTCTTCAAAGATGTTAAACATTATTTCTGGGACGACCCTTTCTTGTTCAAAATCTGCTGCGGATCAAGTCATCCGACGGTGTGTTTATGGACAGGAAGCTATTGACATTCTCACAGCTTGCCATGCTGGACCCACCGGGGGCCATCATAGTCCAAATTACACCGCCAAAAAGGTGTTTGATTCCGGGTTCTATTGGCCCACAATCTATAAGGATGCCCACGATTACTGTCAAAGCCTGTGACGCTTGTCAGCGTCATGGTAATATATCTCAAAGGAATGAAATGCCACAAAATGCCATTCAAGTTTGTGAGATATTTGACATATGGGGTATTGATTTTATGGGGCCATTTCCATCTTCTCGTGGTAACAAGTACATACTCGTGGCTGTTGACTATCTGTCAAAATGGGTTGAAGCAAAAGCTTACCCACTAATGATGCCCGAGTAGTTGTGAAGTTTTTGAAATCTCTGTTTGCCAGGTTTGGAACTCCGAGAGCGATAATCAGTGATCGTGGTACACATTTTTGTAATGACCAATTTGATAGAGTCATGCAAAAGTATGGTGTTACCCATCGTCTCTCGACTGCATACCACCCCCAAACAAGTGGGCAGGTGGAAGTTTCAAACCGTGGTATTAAAAGGATTCTTGAAAGGACAGTAGGCGAAAATCGTGCATCCTGGTCGGATAAGCTGGATGACGCACTCTGGGCCTTTCGTACAGCTTACAAAACACCAATTGGGTGTACTCCATACAAGCTAGTGTACGGAAAGGCATGTCATCTTCCGATTGAACTAGAGCACAAGGCTTACTGGGCCTTAAAGCATGCGAACTTCGATATACAGACAGCCGGTGATCACAGAAAAGTTCAAATGAATGAACTTAATGAACTTCGTGATCAAGCTTATGAGAACTCTTGATCTACAAGCAAAAGACAAAGAAGATTCATGACTCCAAGATCAAGAACCGCGTTTTCAACTGTTGGTGATCGAGTCCTTCTTTTCAATTCCAGATTGAAGATTTTCTCGGGAAAGCTCAAGTCCCGCTGGTCTGGTCCATTCACTATCGCTAAGGTTTATCCTTATGGTACCGTTGAGTTATCTCAACCCGATGGTCCTAATTTTAAAGTGAATGGTCATCGAGTTAAGCATTACTTTGGAGAGGACATTCCCCCTGTGGTTGTCCCGGATTTACAAACATTCCCCATGAACCAATGAATGCGGGGATCGAGTCAAGCTAGTGACTCGGTAATCAAAAACATTAGCATGCACCATATGGGTTTTCACCCATAATTCTGTCTTCTTATTCCCTTTCTACCACCCTAGTGTGGGGGAGTTTTTCCCACACTGTTGTATATTCTCATTCTTTCTAAAAAAAAAAAAAAAAAAAAAAAAAAAAAAAAATCTTCTTTCTAAATAATGGCCGTAATATTTCCCTTTCACGTTCTTTGTTTCGGCATAACCGCCGGTACTTTGAATATTGAGGGCAATATTCATTTCTAAGTGTGGGGGGGAATTCTCACGAATTTCATATATTATCTACCCGATTCCCCCGTTTTTGGCCAAAATTTTTTTTGGAGTAAGTGTTTTACACTTACTCATTTGGTTATCAGTCCACCTTGTCTAATAAACAAAAGGATTGGCTAATCCAGGAGCAAACGGCTCTTGGTAAAGATTTCTCAAATCCGTTTATATTTCTTGCAATTTGCCCAAAATTGTATGGTTCCTCAGCTCCCCATCATCCTCAAAAGATAATGAGTTGGCTAGCCCGCAAGATTATGGCTTGTGGTAAAGGCAGTGGAAAAATCCATAATTGGTAATTCAGCTCACCAAAGATAATACTGATAATTTATCTAAGAGTTGGCTAGTCCAGAAGGGTACGGCTTCTGGTAAAGACACATCAAATCCGTTATATGGTTTATGATTTGCCAATAAATCATCTGGTTATCGTTGTACCAAGATTCTTACTTGAATCGAAACAATTGGCTACTCCAGAAGTGATGGCTTTTGGTAAAGAGTTTTTCAAATCCATCAAGGTTTTCTCAAATCATTGCTAGGGACTAGCAATATCTCAGTGTGGGGGATTGATGAGTTTCCAAATACTCATCATTTTTACATAATCTAAACTGCAAATTCATCTGAAAACGCTCAGAAACACATCAAAATGATCAAATTATCACAAATCAGTGTTTTATGTGTTTTAAATTCAAAAATATCAAAATCAGATGAAAAATGTATCAAGTTTGCAAAATTGGCAGTTTTAGTCCCCCGAGTTTTAAAAGTTGTCAAATCTAGTCCCTGGAAATTCAAAAATGTGGAAAATTATCATTCAAGGTCCCTGAAGTATTCTAAGTTGTTTAAAATGATCCTTGAATGATTCTTTGGTCAATTGGCGAGAAAGGTCCCTTAACTTTGGAAATTTACAAAAATTATCCTTGGACCTTTGAAAATGGATTTTATGCAAAAAGGGCCCTTGTTTTATCAATGTTTGTCAAAATTGGTCCTTGTGAGAAGTTTGGAAATGTTCACTTTCAGTCCCTCATGTTTGGTCAATTTACACTTTTGGTCCTTATTCTAAACCAAACCAAACGGACACAAATAATTATCTAGGCCCAAAATCCTATCCAAGCCCAACCTTAGCCCATTTCTGCCTTGACCCTTTGCCTATTGAGCCCCAGTCCACAATACAAAAAGAACCCCAGCCATATCTCTTTTGACCCCCTACCCCGTATTATTAAACCTGTGGTCAAAGATAGTCAAACCCACCAAATACGCGCTCAAAACCAGTCTCACTGTAGCAGTGTCTCTCCCCCACCTGAAACTCCAATACCAGACCTGGTTTCACTCCATTTTCAACCCACTCCCATACCATGTCCCCTCCACATCATCTATACTCCAAAAACTCTTAATTATCAAAACCTAATTCATTAATTGATTGAAACTGCTTTGAAGAATTTTTGGCGCCAAATATCAAGGTGGACGGTTCTGATTCATTTGAGTGATCCAAGGGCTTAGGTGTGGTGGGAAAGTCTCAGAAGACATGTGGGATTGCTAAAAGTCTATAAAGATGAAGTGAGATGCATTGAATGAATATATCTAGTGTAATTTTATTATTTTTAGTCGTTTTCCTTTAATTCAAGCTTTTCAATGTATGTTTTTATTTCAAAGTACCTTATTAAGTTTCTCAAGTGTATTTGAACCTCTTTTGATAAGTAATTCCAAGTTTTAAAGTGTATTTCAGTTTATGCAAAATCTCAAGTTTAAGCAAATTCTCATATGTTTCCAATGTTGTTGTTTGTTGATTATATGGACTGAGATAGGTCACTTAAGCTCCTAGAAAGCTATTTCAAGCTTTTAGAAACTCTAAAATTCAATTTAGAAGAAAAATCAGAAAATTCACCAAAAATCCAATTAAATACTTGAAAAATCAAAAATCCATTTGAGAAGGTGTTCACAGCTGGAGCAAGGTTGATATTGGATGGCCTTGGGTTAGAAACTTTGTGGAAAGTTAGTAGGAGTGGTTTTGGTCATTGGTTCATGGTTTTCAGTTGGATTCCCATTTGTAAGCTTCTTAACCATTTTGACATATTACTGTTATAGTTGTTATTTAGCTTAAATTTCTATTTCTATTTGTTAATTAGCTATAGTTAAGTGTGTTTGATCATTAAATTCAGTTGGTTGTACTTTCTAATTTGAAGTTTACAAAAAGTTAGTTTTAACAGTTAAAGTTGCATAATCTTAAGTCTTGTGTTTTATGTTGTTAGCACTATTGGATCATGTCTATTTAATCTCATATAATGATATTGTAAGGTCTGAAATCAAGTTTGTGGTTTAAAATTATGTTTTGGTTTGAAAAAGTCCATGACAGTCAATATTAAGGTGTGTTTGGTTTATGGTATTCAAAGGTCTTTGGTTCTTAGTTTTGCTGGAAACCTGTCCAAATAGGTCTAAAGCACTAATTTGAGTCAAGATAACAAGTCTTTGTTCAAAGAAAGTCAAAATTAGCCTTTTGATTTAACTGTGAGTCCACTGTTGGCAGTCATAATGCAAGATCTTGATTTTGTGTTTAAAACTTGTTAAACTTGCTCTAATAAGTCTTAACATTCTTCAAAACATCATATTCAGTGATTTAGATCAACTCAAAATCCATCTTAGTCAAACTTTTAGTTTTCATCAAAAAGTCAAAAGTTCACATGGGTCGTTTTTGAATAAAATTGGGAATTTCACTGTGGGTGTATTACATGGATTCAGCTTATAATCTCTTGGGGAATTGAAGTTTGGTTGGTGTAGAAAAATACAAAAATAATAGTTTGTAGTTTCTTAGCTTGTTTGGTGCTTATTTAGCTGCTTATTTTGGGTACCTGCTCTGTGAATCTGCCCTGTGCACAGATATTGAGCTCATTTTGAAAAGCTTGCATTAAGCTCATTACCTGTCCAAATCTCTTGTTCTTTGGTTCTTTGGAAAGCCAACTTGGTCCTCTTGAGTTGTCAAGTTTTATTTTTCATTTTGGAGCTTGTTAGCTAGGGCTGCTACTAGCTTGAAGTGTGTCCCATTTTCTGTTTTTCACTACAAAAAGTCAAGTGCTTATTTGCCTATTCCTAGCTTATCAGTGTGTTTCTTTTCATTCTTTAGCTTCATTTCAGTAGTTTGTACCTTATTCCATCTTGTTCTAGCTTTGGTTTCAGTGTTTAAGCTTATTTGAGCTTATTTCACCCAAATAAGCCATTAAGGCAACTGTTGGGCTAATAAGCTTTCAAAACTGCTTATTTTAGTGTTGTAAATTTTTTGTCTTTATTAAAGTTTCTTATTATTAGTATATAAGTAGTTTTCAAAAAGAAAAATCACAAAAACATCAATATAAAAATAGTGATAGCGTTTATTTAAGATTTTTTAGCTTTTTGATTTTTCTTTTCAACTTATTAATAAGCAAAACTTGTTTTTCTCTTTTTCTTAAGTTTCTGTCATCATATAGGATTTTTAGAAAAAGTTTCAGATTTTTCTTTATCTTTTTAGTATTTATTATAATTTTAAATAGTTAAAAATAGTAATTAATTAGTAATAAATAATTAAAAAGTCTAAAAAATATATTTTTTGTTTTAAAATTAGTTTAATCATATTTTAGATTTTTCAAAGTTAAAATTTTGTTTTTCCAAGTTTATTTTCTATTTTTTAATATTTAAGTGTATTTTAAATAGTTATTAATTAATAATAATTAGATAAAAAGTGTGAAAAATATATTTTTAGTTTTAAAATTAGTTTTATAGTATTTTAGATTTTTCAGAATCATAAGTTTATTTTTCTAGCCTTATTTTGTATTTTCTTTCATTTTAGAGTATTTATTAAATAGTTAAAATAGTTTTTAATTAATAATAATTAATTAAATAGTGTTAAAAATAATTTTCTTTTTCTAATAATTTTCTTTTATTTTTAGGATTCCTAAAATGTCATTTTTATATTTTTAGGTCTTTTATTTCTTAGTTTTCACTTTTTATTTTGTGCGTGTACGTAGTTTTTAAAACTCACGTTTACGTTTCTTTGATCTGGTTGTTGTGCTTTCCAATTCTGTGTCCAATTCTATTCCAAATCAATCAGTAGTGTAATTTCTAATCAAAACCTTTACAGATCACTATCCTTAGTGATCATTCCATTATCTGAATCAGTGTTGTACACACCATTGAGTCTCCTTGGGACTTAACGACCCGGGAATCCCCTGTATTCTCTGGACTTCATTGCATTTGTGTCTGAACTGTTTTAAGTCTTTTTGACTTGACTGTTTGGAACAGATCAGAAGTCATGAACTTTTCGAAAAATCTTCATTCTGAAAATCAAGAATTGGTGCACACTATCTTTAAGTTAAGAGAATTGTTAGGAAAGTATGAACAACTTCCGCCTACTGTCATTAAGAGAATAGCACCAGTAACACTTAGTAATCGTGACCCTAGAATCCCTACTGTCAAATCACAAGATACTAACGTGCTTCCCTCTACTGCAACAGGAATAATTGCCTCTTTTCCTAATGTCCGCACTTCAAAGCCTAGGAGCAATACAAGGAAGAATAGGAAGTTGCGACCTAAGAAAAGATCAATAAGGAATGTTGAAGTAGAAGAACACCCTAGGACTTCGAATAAGACTCCCGTTGCACCTACTTTAGATATTGCGTCTCACAAATGTAATAGAAAAATTGATGTAACGAATGCTAAACCTTTAAGTAGTTTTGATATTCAGTCTGATGCATCTTGTGTTATTTGTCGTAAAAGTATGAATTCTGATTGTCATGACAAATGTGTTGCTAAAACTATCATCTCTCGTTTAAGGAATCCCAAGAATCGGAATACATCTAGGCCCACTAATCATTCTAATTCTGTGCTTGGTAGACCGCCCTCCTTAGATTCTAAGAACCGCATTGATGTCCCTGTAGTTCCAATATCACCTCCAAAGAAAGTAGTAACACCTAATGCATTCACTAAGACTAAAGCAAATACTAGTTGGAGATGGCAGAAATGGATATATAACACACTAGGATTTAAATGGATGCCTAAAGTCATTGATGTGTGTATTTCTCCTATAACTGCTTCGGAACCCTCTAACATTTCGGGTTCCACATCTACTTCTATTCCATATGTGTCGTCTGTGTGTAATGCAGGTGATACAGATCATTCTCTGGATTGTTGATAGCGGATGTTCCCGACACATGACAGGCAACCTTAAACTATTATCAAACTTTATTGCAAAGTTCATTGGCACTGTCAGATTCGGGAATGATCACTTCGTAGCTATCATGGGCTACGGAGATTATATCAATGGTAATATCGAAATTACCAAGGTTTATTATGTGGAAGGCCTCGGTCACAATCTCTTTTCAGTCGGTCAATTCTGTGATGGAGATTTAGAAGTTGCTTTTCGGGAGAAAACTTGTTTCATTCGTGATCTACAAGGAAACGATCTTATGTCTTGCTCGCGTAATTCTAGTCTGTACACTATCTCAATGCAAGACATGGTTGCTTCATCTCCCATCTGTCTACTCTCAAAGGCTTCATCTACAAAATCCTGGCTATGGCACCGTCGTCTCTCACATCTAAACTTTCAAACCATCACCAACCTTGCTCGACACAAACTCTTTGAAGGTCTCCCACGATTTCGGTATTCTAAAGATCACCTTTGCTCAGCCTGTGAACAAGGGAAAAGCACTCGTGCTCATTTTCCTTCAAAGGTGGAACACAGCTCTCAGCATGTGCTTCACCTTCTTCACATGGATTTGTGTGGCCCGATGCGCGTGCAAATGATTAATGGCAAACGCTACATCTTGGTAATTGTTGATGACTACTCACGCTGGACTTGGGTTTACTTTCTTCGAAGCAAAGACCAAGCTCCACAGATGATCATCACCTTTCTCACGAAAATTCAAGTCCAGCTCCGGAACTCCGTCCGCCAAATCAGAACAGACAAAGGAACTGAATTTATGAGAAAGTGGGAATAGAGCATCAAACATCTATTGCACGGACACCAGAACAAAACGGAGTTGTTGAAAGATGAAACCGAACGTTAGTGGAAGCTGCAAGAACAATGTTAATCAATGCTAAACTTCCAGATTACTTATGGGCAGAAGCTGTATCAACTGCATGCTACACTCAAAACCGTTCCATGATTACAAAACGCCACAACAAAACACCTTTTGAGCTTATCCACAACAGAAAACCGAATATCAAACACCTTCATGTATTTGGATCCCTTTGCTACCCAAATAATGATCGTGATGACTTTGGAAAGCTTAAAGCCAAAGCTGACATTGGAGTCTTTATTGGATATTGTGAGAATTCTAAAGGTTACCGGATCTAGAATTGTCGTACAAAGCAGGTTATGGAAATGATTCATGCTAATTTTGATGAACTTACAGAAATGGCTTCTGAGTATAACAGCTTGGAACCCGGTCACAACCGCTTAAACTTCCCCCAAACCTCATCCTCAGCTGAACAAAGCCCTCAGCTTACTCGTCAACAAATGGAAAGACTATTTGCTCTTTTGTTCAGTGACGATACTGATGATCGTGCTCCAGGTGTATCCGATGTTTCCGTTGCACAACCTGATAATACTCTTATACCTGATACACATGCTACAACAACTACTATTGAAGAAGCACCACCAGTTGACTCTACAACAACAGTTGAACAAACTGCATCCAACGACGCAGAACCAGCTGATGATGTTCTTAATGAAGTACCCCCACCCGCAGATTTTGATCCAAATGCGTTCTTTAACCCGTTTTCTAATGAGACTGCTGCACATGATGTCGCGGAATCATCCACAAGCCATTTGAATCCTCAGAATCTGCACAATGTATACCAACATCAACCCTCTACACATCGATGGACAAAAGACCATCCTCTGGAAAACATTATTGGCAACCCGAATCAACCAGTCGTTATGAGACAACGTCTTCACACAGATGGTGAACATTGCATTTATGCACTCACCGTCTGCCAATCTGAGCCTAAAAACATTAAAGACGCAATGACAAAGGACGCCTGGATTGAATCCATGCAAGAAGAACTCAACCAATTCAAACGTCTTGAAGTATGGGAACTGGTTGAAAGACCAACAGGGGTTTACGTCATTGGTCTCAAATGGATTTAGAAGAACAAATTGGATGCTGAAGGGAACGTAATCAGAAACAAGTCACGTCTGGTGGCTAAGGGTTATCGACAGGAAGAGGGGATTGATTTTGAAGAATCATTTGCTCCGGTTGCTCGTCTTGAGGCTGTTCGGATATTTCTCGCGTTCGTGGCTCATATGAATATAACGGTCTTTCAGATGGACGTCAAAAATGCTTTTCTGAATGGGCAACTTAAAGAAACGGTTTATGTCAGCCAACCAGAAGGATTCGTTGATCCCGAGTTCCCGAACCATGTCTACAAACTGAACTAAGCTCTGTATGGTCTCAAACAAGCTCCTCGGGCATGGTACGATAAGCTATCATCTTTCCTCATTGCCAATCATTTTACCAAAGGTTCGGTCGACCCAACTCTTTTCATACAATATCACGGGGAACATATTTTAATTGTTCAAATTTACGTGGATGACATAATTTTTGGGTCAACACATAAAAAGTTCTCAATCGCTTTTGCAAAACTAATGAAGAAACATTTTGAAATGTCAATGATGGGTGAACTTACGTTCTTTCTAGGACTGAAAGTTTATCAATCACCCCGTGGTATTTTCTTGAGTCAGTCCAAATATGCCCTTGAAATTCTGAACAAATACGGAATGAATACTTGTGATACTTATGCCACACCTATGTCACATACCAAGAAGCTGGACGCTGATTTGCATGGGATATTGGTTGACCCTACCAAATACTGTACTATTATTGGGTCTCTCATGTATCTAACAGCCAGCAGACCTGATATTGTCTTTGCCGTATATCTTTGCTCCCGTTATCAGTCGAGACCAACTGAAACCCACCTCTCAGAGGCTAAAAGAATCCTCCGATACATCAAGGGAACCATTAATTTGGGGATCTGGTATCCGAAGGATTCTGGTTTTGAACTAATAGCTTTTTCGGACGCTGATCACGCAGGCTGCTTAGACTCTCGGAAAAGTACTTCAGGAGCACTACAATTTCTTGGTGACAAACTGGTATCTTGGCAATCGAAGAAGCAGGACTGTACATCGCTGTCCTCAACCAAAGCAGAATATGTAGCCATGTCGGCGTGTTGTGCTCAAGTCATTTGGATGAGAACACAACTCAAAGACTATGGTTACATATTTGACAGAATCTCGATGTACTGTGACAATCGGAGTGCTATTGCGATCTCGTGCAACTCAGTTCAACACTCAAAGTCAAAGCACATTGATCTTCGATATCACTTCATCAAGGACCACGTGGAACAGGGTACTGTTGAATTATACTTCGTGGGTACAGAATACCAATTGGCAGATCTTCTCACCAAAGCCTTAGCTCCTGCTAGGTTTAATGAGTTGGTCCACCGGATTGGTATGCGGTGTTTGACTCAAGAGGAACTCAATGAACTCTTAAAACATTCTTAAAAACCAGTCAAACACCAAAACCTTTTTTGTAAATATTTTTCAAAAACAAAATACAAAAATATAAAATCAGATAAAACAACAAAAATATTCTTCTATCTATTTTTCTCTTAACATGGCAAGTAGATTTCTTCCGTCAACACTCTAATCTTTCAAAATTCAGTATTTTTTCCGATCAAGTGTTGAGGGGGAGAAAATTTTATACTTAACTATTTCAAAATAACCGTGTACTTGCATGTTACATTATCTCGGTTGTTTCTTTAAATGGTGGTCATATTTCTGGTTTCTGACACTCCTCGGACTAAAAATTTATAAACTTTCATTATTTCTTAAGTCAAGGGGGAGTGTCGTCAAAGTTATTTCCTAATAATCTTCGCTTGGTAACCATAATGGAAGTTAAAAGGCTTTGGATGAAAATGGAAAAGGTTGAGGGACTATAACTTCCAAAAGCTTAAAGTTATTTTAAATAAAACTCCTTTACCTAACTTACACTTCACATTTATTACTTTCACCAAACAATATCCTACGCCTAAGATTCGGTTTACCAATCCGTGTTTCAGATCCTTAATTTGTAAGTGTTTTTGTGTTCTTAACAAGATTATAAACAATGGTTTTGAATCGTTTTGAAAAACAACGGTTAGATTTTGAACTATGGACGATTTTGTCTTCTACGCGTATGCGTATGAACATATGATCTTGTTTGTGTGTTTGGGGTTAAAATAATAGTGTCAAAACGTATCTATAACATCAATGATATCATTTTTATCCTCAAAATGCACCCAGAAACACGAATTGATGGATTTTGAAAACTAGGGTTTATGCGTGGGTTTGGGTGTTTTCAAGTGTGAATGTGTTTGGTGATAAAGATTGTTGTATGAGGTTGTTTTCAAGTTGAATTGATCATATTTATGCCCAGAAACATTAATGATTCATAAATTGAAAAGTAGGGTTTATGTTCATACGGTTTGGGTACTTTTGATTCTTGACACATTTGATGTTAAAACTTGGCTAAGACAACTCAATAGGCATCTTAGACTTACCAGAAAAAGTTTTGTGCAATTTCCATGGCTAGATTTCTTACGCGTAATTCTTGAAACTAGGGTTTAAGTTCTACGCATAAGGTTTTTTTACGTGTAAACTGTTTGATAAGCATTCATGCCCTGATCTGTTATAGAATGAATGTAGGTGTTAATATTGATGTTATGATGATTTTATTTCAGGTTTGCAACACGTAAAAATCAGAATCAAGGTTTTTATTCATCTACGCATAAGGATCACCTTACGCGTAGCATGTTATGCGTAAGAGTAATCTTAAGCGTAGCGTTTACGCGTAAGGTTGTACATAAGGGACTACGCGTATCCTATGAAGGATATGCGTAAACAGTGACCTCTACGCATAAGGTCTACTCTTACGAGTAAGCCTTACGCGTAAGGTTATTATACGCTTACGCGTAAGCTCTACGCATAAGGTTCCCTTTTCCTACGCGTAATATTTCCTACGCGTACGTCAAGGTCCTACGCATAAGCTTGCGCCTTTACGCGTATAACCCCTGTTTACGCATAAGCTACCATTTTTACGCCTAAGCCTTGATTAAACCTTCATCATGATTTGTTACGCGTGCAAACTTGTAAATAAACAAATCATAACGTCACGAATCCAATAATGTCACTAATAAGCTTAAACGTTTGATATATTGTGAAAAATAAGTGATAAAATAAACTTTAAAACTTAAAGTTAACTAACTCACGAAAATTATCACAACGTCATTGGACTATTGGACAAACAAGTGACTCTGGACTCGTAACAATCATCGACATTGCACATTCAATAATTAGACAATAAAACCATCTATTGACTAACATAATGTCTTTCGATATGTTGGTTCTTTTGGCTAAATGTATTTCTGATCACGACATGGACGCTCAAATGAATGTGGATGCACCAAATGTACTCACCATTGCTGATATCTTCCCACATGGCTATCCAATGAAGATTGAAAAGAACAACCTTCGTGTTGACTTTGAAACCCTCACCTGCTCGGAATCTTCTTGTCTCATTGCTGTTGACATTCTGAAGAACCATCCTTATCAGAACATGCTCACCAATTCTGCCACAGTACCAGAGATCTACATTCAGCAGTTCTGGAATACAATGCAACAGATCAAAGGTCAATATGCTGTGACGGTGACACTCAATCACAAGCAAATCACCATCACTCCTGCAGATTTAAGAGCCGTTCTCCTCATTCCTGACATCATACCAACTGAATACTCTGCTGCACCTACTGAAGAGACTGTTCTGCAATTTTTGATTGATATTGGGTATGACGAAGCTTCAGGGGTTATTACTAAGCATTCTCATGTGGATCTAAAGAACATTCCTCAGCCTTGGAGAACCCTTTATATCATCATCACAAAATCCGTTTCTGGTCGTGACAGCGGCTATGAGTATCCCAAGCTCGTGGAACTGCAAATCTTTTGGGCTCTGATCAACATGAAATACATCAAAATTGAAGCTCTGATATGGGATGACATGATGACATTCCTCAAAAAGCTTGGCTCAAAGATTCCTTATATCAGATATACTAAACTGTTGATCCAAAGAGCACTTGGGTATAACCCTGACATTCCCAAGAGAACCAATGACCCTGATAATCACGACATGTTGTCTAAACCTACTCTAACCGTCAGATTTAAGGAATCGACAACAAAGAAACAAGGTGCTGTGTTGCCAAATCATCTTCTCTCAGATGAACTCAAAAAGCTCTATTCTTATAAAAGATATTTGGTTGCTGTGGAAGAGAACAAAGTTGGTTTTCTCGATGAAACATCTTCTGGTACACCTACAAGAAGAACCAGAAAAGGAAGTGCAGGAAGTGCTATAAGCACTGAGAGTCAAAGAAAGTTTCCCAAGAGGAAACCTGGACGCAAGAGGACAGTTCCCGCCAAGGAAGTTGTTCCCATTCCCGAACCTAAGCCTGAACCGCCAAGAAAGCTTGTGGACGAAAGCTCTGAAGGTACTGGATCAGATGAAGAGATTACCTACTCTGAAACTGCAAAGGATGACACTCCATCAGTACCGAAACCTCCCAGTCCACCGGCAGATACAGGCAAAGGGAAGACTCCAGTGATTGAGCACGAAGCGGAAAGTTCAGATGAAGAGCAACTGGATACAACATACAGGAAGAAGTTCAAATTCATTAGACTCCAACACGTTGCGAAAGAATTTTCTAAGGATCAAATGGGTGGCCCCGGAGGGTCAAGTGGTGGAGTTCAACATACACCAAATCCTGATGCGGTTAATCGACCCGATAAGGGAATTGGTGCCACCACTTTGGATCAACAACAAAAGCGCGTGGAAGATTCTATTGATTATGACATTGAAGAACCTGATAAAGAAAAGTCTGAGAAAGAAGAGGGTGACAAGGAAAAGTCGGAGAAGGAAAAGACTGAAGAGAAGGAAAAGTCTGGAAATGATGAAGATACGGATTATGATAAGTTTCTTCTAGACAGTCCAACACGTCCCAAGGAGAAAACCTCGGAGCCTCCTAACGACCCCGAGCCACCTCATGTCTCTTCGTCATCAGATTCATCTTCTCACTCTTCACCACCACCATCAAAAAGATCAACCAAATCATCATCCAAATCAGTGAAGAAGCCAACAGCATCTTGGATCTCTCAAGCAAAGTCCAGAATCGTTAAAGCTGTCAAGCAGGTCAGAGAGAAATATATTACAAAGAAGAAGTTAGATTTTCTTGCTGACCAGATACAATATCTTCATGATGAGAAAGACAAGATGCAAGTTGAAAGGGAGTATGTCTAGAAGCTCATGAAAGATGATCTTCAAGGGAAAATGGACGAGATGATCAAAGGATACACTCACAAGTTCCTTCTTGACATCGTTCCTGGAATTACAAAGGAGATGTTCACCAAACAACTCTATCCGAATCTCTTACATCTGGCCAAGCCAACCATGAAATCAACTCCAATGCATGTAAACATCAATCCAGTTGATCCCATAATCTTCTCAGATGCTGAATTGGTTAACCGGCTGGTGGCTCAAATGTCGAAACGCTCTGCAACATTTGCCTCCTACGAAGGTAAATTTTTTGAAGCATTGCTGGAATACCATCTCAAGTCAGCATGCAGAGAAGAAGCTGAAAGGCCTAAACGTCCGAGAGACGATGAAGATAAAGACAAGGATAAGGATAACGAGCCCAAACGTCCGAAGAAGTCTGGTGAATCATCTTCAATGCAACCTCCACCCCATCAGACTCCAGCTCAACAAAGATCTCCTCCTCGTTCTTCTACAGATAAACCTCAGGATTCTGAGTTAACACCCCAAACTCAGAAAACCGGTGATTACTTTGAGTATACGGGTGGTGGTGATGAGGAAGTCTCTGAGCCCCAACAACAACCCATCTCTCCTGACACAGCCAAGAAACCAGAATCCTCCTCTAGGCCAAAGAAAAAGAAGAAGAAGGCGCCTATGACTGACGTCTTATCATGACTGGACGAGGATAACACTGAATTCGACTGGTTCTCGAAGCTTGTTGATTCTACACCCTACCCACCTGAAGGTCAAGATGCGGTAGAAGGTCGTACATTGGAGCATGCTAAGTTCTTGCAAGAAAAATTCCGTGTGAAAAAGATGACGAAATCCGAGTTGAAGCGAATCAAGAATGAAGCATTTCAACTGCTCAAAGACAGCTCGGAAAGTGCTATTGAAGTTGAGTATCACCTTGATAATATAGCACGAGCTATGTCTAACAACATGGATTGGCTCAACCCCGAAGCAAACATCGACTTCACCAAACGGGACAACCCTCCATATTACACCGACTGGTCTAAATCTCTACCAACAATTGGCCAACCAGATCAGCCTAGGATTCCATTCCGATATTTCTTCAACAAAGACTTGGAATTTCTTCTTCACGGTGGCGATGGTTCAAAGAAATACGCTACATCTCTGACACTTCCGTTCCCGGCAGCCATATACTCTAACTGCATAGCCATCGAGGAAAGAGCTAACCACATGTTCTCCAACAATGTGGAAGAGTATGACCGTGATGCAATGTATGGGATTCACCATTGGCCGGAACGCCGACGAATCTACTACAGAAGCTGCCAGGTTCAGAAGTCTCAACATGAAGTGTTCAGTACTAAAGCAATCGTGGCTATTAAACATGTTGATCTTTAGTCTAAATGGGACTACACTTTCCTCAAGAATATCGTGGTCAAAAGGCAAGACGAAAGGGATTATGCATTCTCTGAAGCGGACTTTGAGAACTTGTCTATCAACAACATTGAAGACATGTACCTTGCCAAAGTACAGGGTCGCATGAGACAATTCTCGACTGAAGTGCAACGTGAATACATCAAGTCCTTGCTTATCTTCATCAGAAGAATAGTAATCAAAGAACGTGTAGAAGATCTCCAGCTTGCAGTTGAATCATATCAGACCCATGTCAACTTCACTCCACCTCAGCTAGATCTTCCCGACCTCAACCAGCTTCCACAATACACTCTCATCAGCCAACCATTCGGAGTAGTTTACCTTAGTGAACTACAACGCAACTGCTTGATGGCGTGTAGAGATCTTCACAAGTTTGGGGATCACACACTGAAGAAGGTTAGGGACGGATTGGCTTATAGGTTGAAGGACATACATGAAGGAATTGGGTCACAAAAGCGATGGAATTCTAAGGAAAGACGGGATGTGAAGAGAATCATCACCAGGATTGATGAAAGGTTGTATCGACGGGACCAGTTCAGAACTCTGGAGAGCTTTATAGGTGGTCGTCCCAGGATTGCTCTCGCCGGCTATCAACGCCCTGTTCGCATTCCTGGCAAGATTGATGGACTTCCTGGTACCCCTTGAACTGCTTCTATTTCATATAATTTGGATGTGTGATTATTTATGTCAATGGCTTGTGCACACATAACAGTGTACAACCCGTTCTTGTCATGAAAGGACCATGTGGTACGCTTCAGTGCCACAAATCCTATAAAAGGAGCGAAAGCTTCTTAATTTTGAGTAAAACCTATCAAACCTTTCATTTTTCAAAGGTTTTGCTCAAAAGAACAAGTACTTTCCCTTATGATTTTCAAAACCTCAACTGTTTATATCACTTGTTGAGGGGGAGTATTTGACTAAAATCTTTGTTCACAAAATTGTTCTCAGTGGTACTTTTCCCACAAAACTCAAAATGGTCATATTTGATATCAACATTTCTTCAAAAATAACATTTATATGCCATTTTTGAGGGGGAGAAAAATACGTGATAAGAAATATGTTATGTTTTGCTACATGAATTCTCGTGTGAAAAAGACTTCAACCCATGAATTGACGGGAACTGAACAGTCATACATTGAAAAGATTTGTCTTCCAAGACTTATCTAAGTAAATTGTACCCATTCGAGAAACTCTTGATAGACATGAACTTTGACGGGTTTGACAACCTTTCGGGGTTGTCCACATCTTCAAGATAGTTATTAGAGCTAGTTGTCACCTAAAAGCTGACAATGTAACTCTTTAACTATGCAACGTAATCGTGTCTCGCAAGGAATTGTCTATCTTGAGTCGATCAATTCTAAAGTGCGCGCTCTTTCCTCACTGTGCATATTTCTGTCAAAACTCTTAAGCACATGTGGAGGGGGAGTATTTCTGCAAAAGATCAAACTCTTACAGTGGTACAAAATGTTTTTCATTCACAAACACTTTAAGAGATTTTCATGTAAATGGTTTTTATGGCAATGGAGTTATAAGGTGATTAAGGTTAGGTATAACCGTCCTATGATCCGCCAGAGCCGGAGGGATCTACCCAAGGACACTACCAATAGTTATAATTAGAAGTCCTTAGGTATGATTATAAAAAGGAGAAAATGAGAATCGGAGAAAGAAGGAGTTGAAGAATCAAAAAGAAATGCAAAGAAAAGGGTGAAAAGAAATAGCCCTCCAAATTATTCAACTTAGGGCAGACACCGGGTTCAATTCATATGCTACTGGTTGTCACTAGATGGCACCGGTATTGAAGAATAAAAGTCGTCATGGACCCAGTGACGCATGCACTAAACCTTCTTAGCCACTCAAGTTTCTCTCAACAGAAACTTGTTTCATTCTCACAGGGAACCCTACTCAAACTATCGGCATTCTCTGAGAGATCGCTGGTATTG
Source organism: Chrysanthemum seticuspe (assembly GCA_019973895.1). Taxonomy (NCBI): domain Eukaryota; kingdom Viridiplantae; phylum Streptophyta; class Magnoliopsida; order Asterales; family Asteraceae; genus Chrysanthemum; species Chrysanthemum seticuspe. The sequence continues at coordinate 229,691,674 of BPTQ01000001.1, forward strand.
AAGAAGGAGACCCTCTCCCTAGTCTCCGCTCAGGAAAACCAAAACGCACTATTGAGTCTAGAGCCACGAGATTCATCAAAAGATCTCTTAGGTACACTAGACATTTCATCACTTGTTGTTCAACAATAAGAACAATAGTGGTACGTTATCGAGTCCTTCACAGATCTTAGCAATCTGTCGAGAACATTTATGAGAGGTTCACATATGTGATCCTCAGTGATTAAATGGAAACTCCTGCTAGGGTCAACATCAAACAGCCCTGACAGCAGGTCACTTCGGTAACTCCCCGTGGATTACGCTTAGTGGTCTCAAACGGTGTACAGTCGTGAGGTGATGCTTCGGTATACCTCAGCGACTCATCTGAATCGTAGGTGTACTTCGGTACATCGTGTTATCTCACTTGTGGGACTCCGGTTCAGGAACGGCCTTTGTGAGAATTAGAGTTGTGTTATCACACTATGCTGTTAACACTCTCGAAGTTCAAAGTTGTAAGTGCCGGAATCCGCTTATTACTAACCTTTCTTATGTTTACTTCTTATGGAAGCTCTGGAGCGGAATGATCGTGCAGATTCTCCACATGCTCATACCAACAACATCACTTATGGAAGTTCTCTCACAATCAAAGGCAACACAAAGTCAGAATGATTCTACAACAAAGAATCTACAAAGTTTAAAGACTTATAGAACTTCATCAACTGTAATCCAACGTTAAAGAGCGTGTGAGCATGTTGGAGAAAGACGTGGAGACACTGGAGCAGCGAAGCAGACCTGATGCAGACTACCACACCATACTATCACTTTCAAAGAACAAAGAACAAATGAACAAAGAAAATGAAGACGTCAAAGCAGAATACTTCAAAGGAAACAATTTCTCTACACTGGGGAGATTGTTCGAATCAAGACATCTCTTCTCACAAGAAAGAAGAATGTCAGAAGACGTCAAAGCTACTATTACATCAGCACCTACAACGTAAACACTCATTTCATTCATCACTAGCACTTGAGGGGGAGATTGTTGGAATCACTCCTAAACCTTAATTCAAGTGTTAGTAAATCATATGTAATAGTTAGCTTAATATGGCCTTTATGTTAGTAATTAGCCTTAAGCTTATGTAGAAGGCCCATAAGCCTAGGCCCAAGCCCATATAGGAAAGGAAGGAACTTGGATGTTGCCCTAGTTCCTTCCCCTATATAAACACATGTAAACCTTCCTTAGAAGGTTGGTTGTTCAATTTATTCTCTCATTCATACTCTACGCATAACCGGTCAAGTCTAACGTGTGTGTGTATGTTTGAATATTGTTCATCCGCCTTCATCTCTTTCTTATATCCACATATTGATGCTTGTGTTACATATATGGTGACCTAACAATGTGGAATTCACGTCTATACTCGGGGAGTCATTGGAATCATATTATCTGAGATTTACAAAGATTTTGAATGAGCGGAACAAGTTTAATGAAAAGAGGATTAATGAGAATATTAAGTTTCTGCTAACTCTAGAGCAAAAAATAGAGTCGGTATGTCACTGTGGTGAGGCAGACCAAGGATTTACGTGTCACTGATTTGAACCAAATCTTGATATACTGAAGCAAAATCAGAAAGAAGCCAATTAAGTGAAAAAAGAGATGTTTAGTAAGAAAAGAGATCAATTAGCATTGCTAGTAAATACTAGAGCCAACCTTCATTATCACACACATCACACACATCATCATAAAAAACAAGGGCGAATTCAAAAGTAAAGACTCCATCAGTGTCATCCTGATCAGAAAGGAAAGATAATGCTCTTGTTGAAAATGCAGATGATTCATTGAGTGACATGTATAAATAAACATTGAAATATATTGGACTGGACAAAAAGACTGATGAGCCCAAGTATAAATACAAATCAATTTTATTGATTTAAGAAGAACTTGAAAGAGCTAACCATCTTTCCTTTCTTCGGTCATCCACCATTCCACGCATACGAACACATTGTGTGTTCATGTTATATAGATTAGATCACTCTCTCGATGTATGTAACATGTTTTAGCTAAAGCCTAGCAGCTATAGGTGGTCGCTTGAGTGTTAGTGTATACACTGATAAGTCTGTTCTACAGCTGAACAGAGGCTTATGATCTTGTGTAATCTGAGCTTGGGACGTGGGGAGGAAGCAATAAGAAATCATATGTTCGTATTTGCTAGTTGGCCATAAGGTATATGTTAATTGTTTTATGGATGACTAATTAAGTTGGGTGCATATGGATCTCGCGGGAGGAAAACCTTTTCGTAAACAAGTTTTTTTATATAGTCTTCCGTTGTATGCAATCTTAGTTGATTGTATGTCTTTTAATGGTTTTAGAAACCCTAAATTTTGTAAATTTTGTGCCTGTTACGCTGTTATTTTCCATCAGAACCTGTGTTGAAACACGATAAGACACGAGATATCGAAGACGAGAAGTGTTCATGAATTTATGCTTTGACGGTTTATAATTACGAGTAACATGTACATTTTAAGTTATATATTACAAGTTACATGTTTTTTTTTGTACATGGTTTTTCCGGTAAAATTATTACTCCAAAAAACAGTTAAGTACAATGAATGTGGATGAATTCCACATGTGAGCCCAAAACTATGCAAAAACAAACGCACCAACTATTTATCATTATTAAAAGATGAAAAAAAACGTTTAGTTTAAATATCTTCATATTTGAAATAACAAAAGTCTATATAGTCATATAAACTATAAAGGATATTTAATCTCTCTTTCTAAAGTGTGATTATTTTCTTTGGCTAAGTGTTTAGTTGGTGAAATGTTACCATCATTTTACATTTATTAACATCTTTTCTTATTTAATAAACAAAACAAACGTATATTAGTTCACATTTATCAAAGAGCATTCGATATAGGGGCATCTTAGTGATCCATCAATCTAAATATTACAGACTCAACTCTTATTTGACACACAAGGAGATATTATGTGATATAGTTAATGATCTATGTGTGTAAAAAAATGTGAAAATTGATATTTGTTCTTAAATTTTTTGCCTATATATCCTCCTAAAACAATAAGATTATTCAAGTGGCAAATGTGTTGGTTAAGTGGTAATAAATATTAAGAGCATATAGCGTTGCTAAAAACATATAGCTCTCCAATAATAAGATTATTCAGTAAGTACATGTTTACACTTTTCTTTCAAAATAAAAAATAAAAAAATCTTCACCAACACAAAACCCAACCCCTAGCATTCAACTCTATAAATTGTAGCTCCTGGAATGCTTCATTCTCATGCCTCAAGTTGAAAGCCCTGCATTCTTCTCTAAAACCACGATGAAGAGCAGTATCCTGTATTTTCTATTTCTCGTTTCAATTTTGCTCATAGTTTTGTCTCCTCAAGAAGCCAATAGTGCAACGTTTGGACTAGCCAAAAAAATGATCGATAAGGCTAACAAAAAGGGGCCATATATTGGCATAGTGATTCCTAACCTCTTTGAAATGAACCCTCTTCTCAGTTATCCGGAATACAAGTCCAGTAAACTCATCATTGATGTTGGAGGTACGTGTGTGTAGTATACAAGTTTTTTCTTTCTAAAAGACGCTCTAATATAAACACATATACTTGCCATAGTTTTTCTTGATATTTTAATTATGTTAACGAATCATACCCTTTTCAATTCTCATATTAATCATATATCGTGATTCATGATACAAATCTAGGACGTTTTTTATAACGGCAAATATTTATTACTAGTAAAAACTACCAATGAGCTAGAATAATACAATTACAATATATGTAATATTGAGTTTCGTAACCACGTTGTCTAGTTTTTCGAGAAATCTTTGCTTCTACCGGAACCACTCAAAAACAAAAGAAACTAGAATGAATTTCATATCTCCTATTTTCATGATTAATTTCATATATACTTAAATTACAATCTTTGAATGCATAATTTACAATATTTTGAAGGGTAAAAACTCTAAAAAGCAACGTACTTTTTGAAATTGTCCGTCTAAAAAACTAATTTTTTTTATTACTTTACTTCACCAACGAACTTTAAAATTTTATTCTGACTTCACCTTAATGACTACATTACCCTTGTCTTCATCAAGCCCACTCATCTCTCACACTAATCTCACCTTAAAACCCAGATAACAATAAATCATACTCACCTTCGTCAATAAATCTCACCTTGAATTATCTGGGTTTTAAGGTGAGATGAGTGTGAGAGATGAGTCGATATGATGAAGACGAGGGTAATATAGTCATTTCAGGATCGTATTGGCGAAGTCGAAACAAAATTTTAAAGTTCGTTGGTGAAGTAAGGTAATAAAAAGTAAGTGGTTTTATGGAAAATTTCGGAAAGTACGTGACTATTTTATAGCTTCTACCCTAGTTTTAAAGTGAGAAATGATACATGGATCTAAAAGTGAACCTAAAAACACATAGCATTATACTGATAGTTGCAGACAAAGACTCACTTAGTTTATAATTTATTAGAATCATGACACTTGTTTTTAGGTTCACTTTTATGTCTATGTATCACTTCTCTTCGGTAAAATATCAACATGGAATACATTTAATCTTTTATTATCAGATCATAGCAGGCCGTTAAGAAATTACCTCCTGTATGTGACATAGCTACCTGAATACGTTAAACATATGTAATGTAATTTTGACTAAACATGTATACACATAGTTTCTTTAATAACCGTCAGATTAACGTGACAGAGAAACTTGTGACAGATAACAAAATTTCTTACTAATACCACCTACTTCCATTGAATATTGAACCTTATTTGATGCCTTCCTATCTAAAATGTTAGTAACGCTCATTCTATTTCAGTTTTGTTCTAAATTCTATTCCAGTACGTGTTGCCCTAAAACGCATCATAGTGACACTTATTTATACACTTTTTAATTTTAGTGACACTTTTATGATCTTTGCAAAATCTCTAAACTACATCAATATCCTTGTAAAATTTCTAATTACGTCAATATCCTTTCAAAACTTATAATCTCACAAAAATACCCAAATATACAATTAAATTTAAAATAAGTGTCTTTAATATATGAAACTCTATTTTAATAATTTCTATGACTATTTTACCCTTCTTTTCAACAATTAGTAACAATTAAAAGTTAAGCACAAATTTACTAAAAAAAAAAAAGAAAAAAAGAAAAAGAGAAAAAGAAAAAAAAAAAAAAAAAAAAACACGATCCATGAAAATACTAGTACAAAACTACTGTCAATTAATTTTATCTTATCATCTCAAATAAAATATTAGTTAATGACTTCAATTGAAAAAAGCTAAGAAGTGTTCGTCACATATATGTGTCACTCTCAATTGAAATAGTTACACGTTATTATAATGGTGACCTATATATAAAAATAGTGAAACAATTGGTAATTGGTGTTATTGGGATGGAAGGTGCAGATGAGTAGAAGACGAAATGGCTTGAAGAAACGCAGACGTTGATATCTTTAATTAAGATTCAAAGGGCACAAATGTAATTTCTATGTTATTTAATACTTAGAAAAGAAGATAAAAGATTTAAGTAATTTAGTTATAATTTATTTTTGTATTTGGATATATTTGTGAATTTTTATGTTTTTAAAAGGATATTGATGTAATTAGAGAATTTGCAAAGATATTGACGTAATTTGAGGTTTTTGTAAGGATATAGATGAAATTCTCTCCTATTTTATGTGTCACTAAGTTACAAATTTTTTGTAGCCTTAAGTCAATACATTATTAGGTGATGTTAAATATAGGTTAAATATGCACACGTGAATCGTGATACGTTTATAGTCTACGTCCAACATGAATCATGAGTTTGCCAGAGTGATCATATTTAACTTAATTAAGAAAGAACATAATTGATCCTTCAAGATAGACATAACTTAAATGTTCTCGTACATGCAGGGCCGTCTCATGAATCGGCAAAATTTTTGAAGGCTTGTATAAAATTATATAATGAAGTCTTTCGTTAAGCAATATTAAATATAATGTGTCACCGTTTATAAGATATAACGCAATTAGTTATCTAAGCGTTCTAACATATTACTCATTTAAAATATATTTCCATCTAAATACTTTTTTCTTCGTGAAAAATATGTCTACACATGTATATAATTATTAACGGGACAAATTTTGATGCCCTAAAAATTCTGAAACCATGAACGATCGCTCATCTTGCACATGCACCTTCAAAGACGGCCTTACGTACATGAATAAAATTGTATCCTTAAGTAATGTCATTATTCCATAAAATAAAATGTTACGTGAATTCATGAGGGTGTATTTGATACCGTACGCCCATGTTCATCAAGTATTCCAACAACCTAGACTTGGGTGATTTGGAGGGTGTTAGGAGGTATCGGAATAATAAGATTTTTGGGTTAGTGAAGAGTAACATCTTTGATGCTATAGTTTTGACTTAAAATTAAAAATTTCATATTTACCCAAACATTTTCAAAGAGGTTATGCCAATATTTTATACTTTTGATGAAACTTTTTATTTTTAGTGACACGTTTAAGTAGGGCTGAGCGTCGGTCCAAAACCGAACCGAACCGACCCGAACCGACAAAACCGAAAATCGAAAATCATAAAAAACCTAAACCGAAACCGAACCGAATATGGTCCGTTAGGTTCGGTTTAGTGTCGGGTCCGTCGGTTCGGTCCGGTTTACGTGTGTTTGTGCATGTTTTTGTCGGTTTTGGGTCGGACCGAACCGAACCGAAACCGAAATATGTAAAAAACCGAAACCCAACCGAAGGGTTGTCGGGTCGGTTCGGTTTTTGTCGGTTCGGTCGGTTTTGTCGGTCCGGTTCGGTTTTGAACCTTCCATGCTCAGCCCTACGTTTAAGATCTTTGGTGACACTTTTTTATGTGTCACTAATTAAGTTACAAATATTTTTGTAAGTGACTCTTTAAATTATTAATACAACAATTTTATAAGTCAATACATTATTAGGTGATGTTAAATATAGGTTAAAATATGCACACGTGAATTGTGATACGTTATATTCTACGTCCAACATGAATCATGAGTTTGCCAGAGTGATCATATTTAACTTAATTAATAAAGAACATAGTTGATTCTTCAAGATGGCATAACTTAAATGTTCTCGTACATGTACGTCCATGTTCATCAAATATTCCAACAGCCTAGATTTGGGTGATTTGGTGGGGGATTAGCAGGTTTTGGAATCACAAGCTCTTTGGGTCAGTGAAGATGAACAGGAGTAACATCTTTAATGATATACTTTTGACTCAAAATGAGAAATTCATATTATCCAAATTCCAAAACATGCTTTAAAAGAAAAATGATATATGAATATAAAAGTGGACCTAATTGTTGACCTAAAAACATGTGACATGATAACATTGGTAAGTCATACTCTCTCCGTCCATATTAAATGTTCACTTTGACTATTCAAAGTCATTCTTTTTCAACTTTGATTTTAAATATTTTTGTTTGTGTTATACAATACTTGATGCAAAATATATGAATGAATTGTGTTTTAAATATATTTTTCATTGATATAATTTTCATCAAATATTATACAACACAAACCAAAATATTTAAGGTCAAAGTTGAGAAAGAAATACTTCAAAAATTAAAACAGGACATTTAATATGAGACGGAGGTAGTAGTATTACAGTATGGCATCACATTGTCTTTGTTATTTTGTTGCATGAGTATTAGTTTAGATTGATTTAAACTAAGATAATTAAGGTAAATCACTATTTATGTAATTTGATATAGGTTTAAACTTAAAGCAAGAATATGTAAAGCAATTTAAACCATATATACACAACATGGTTTTTCAATTTTTAATTTCTTATTAGAAATGAATAAAAAAATTTACTATGATTATTTGCGAAATAAAATCAAAGTTGAATGAAAAAGTATAGTAATTTACTTACTAATTTAAACACTAGCCAAAGTATGTGTTTAAGTAAGAACTAGGCTAACACTTTGATAGGACTCAAGGACTTAGTAATTAGGAGGAGTAAATGCTCTCGTAAATGTGTATCACATTAATTGTACGAGATAACATTTACTCATTTACAACATTCTCTTTATATTGACAAAGGTCAAGGTGGATACCCATGCGGTAATAGCAACGTGTCAAGCATCTAACTAGTAAGTTGCACTGCTACCTTACTGCATTAAATGCTTTTATTCTTTGAATGTGTCCAGTTCTACTTTAGAGAATGACATTGACAATTATTTTCCCTTTTCAACCAACTGTTGTACTTCTTTGATTTTCTTTGATAATTGTTTTTCACTTATCTTACCAAGAAAGATCATGTCTATTCTTTCAGAAACTTAGATATTTTTATTAAATATCTAAGTCCCGGTTTATCTTTTATCTGTTGAGGAGATCAAATGGAGTCAGTGAGTTACTGTCATCATTAACTTACTAAATCACCTTCTTTCAGGTTCAGGGCTTCACTTGTTGAGTTTTACCTCAGGAAGTGGTGAGACTTTTTTTAGTCTCTAAAGATGACTCCCTGAATGTTCTTTTACCCAGGGACTTCATTTGTACTTACAACATTTTATTTTCAAATCTTAGTCGAAGATCATTTGTCTCCGATACACCTTTTCCTTTGCCAGAAGAGACTGATGGTTTTGATGGGATCTTATCAGTTTCATCGATGATGATATTTCTTATGTCGGCAGACTTGCTTTTTGAGACAGGCTTTAGAACTGATTTGTATTTGTCCTAGGTTTTGGTTCAGCTCCATAAAGCTTGTTTGGTGGAGCAAGTGGGGTTATATCCATTGAGTCTGATTCAATCGTAGATTCATACTCAGTCACTAAAGTTTTTGGACTTTCAGTGACATTGGATTTAGGTGACTAGAACTCAGGAGTTAAGATTCTTTCATTGTTCCAATTTGGCATGTTGGCAGGGTCAGACTATCAACCTAGTCTTTTTACATCTCATGATCATATCCAGTTAATGATCTTACAAAGACTAGATCCTTAGGTTCAGTGTTAGATGAATCTTTAATGATTTGATCAGTCCCTAGCATTTTCAGCTTTTGATTCAGAATATGTTTACTAGTGCATTGACTAACTCTATGTGAGCTATTGAACCAAGACTTAGTGATGGACTTAACTTCATTAAGTTCTTTCCTAAGGGCCTAGTGTTCTTTTAGTATCTCGGTTATAGCATGCTAAAGTGTTAGGGCAGTAAGTTTAGCTTGTTTCAACTCTAACAATTCTTACCTATAGGTATTCAGTTGTAAAATAAGATTCATATATTTGGACATCAAACTCATTCTTTGTTCTTCTACAAATCTAAGGTCTACAAATCCATAATTAAGAAACAATTTTCTATCATCGTTATCTTTCATTTAAAGATGTGTGTGTACTTTTTGAATTGTGATGTTAACCCATTCTCTATTTCTTGTATGTTCTTTCCCAACAACAACTTTTTCATCATCAGTCAAGCCCATGAGTACCTTCATAATAATCATTTCGTAATCATCAGATGACACTTCTTCATCTCAGTCATATGACTCAGCTACAAAACACTTGTTTCTTGCTTGGGATGATTGAGAAGATTAAGAGGTTGAGCCACTGGAAGTTAAGAGTGCATGTTGGCTTTGGCTTTTTTGTATTTAACTATGTAGTCTTTCTTAACTTTTGGTTCAGTTTGACTATTTCAAAAGGTTTGAGCTGAAGTGATGAGTTTTGATTGAAATTAAGATTCATTTGAAAATTTGTTTTGTTGAGGAGATATATAAGGTGGTGAGGATGTTTTTGAAAAACAGTCTTTAGAAAAATGACATGTTTAACTACATTTGAATGTTCTTTCATAGTCGAAGATCATTGGGCTCTGAAATGGCCCAACATCATTATCAATGATTTTCTCTAACGTTAGTAATATATTAGAAAACGTGTTCGACTTATCATGATATCAACACCAAAACGAAGACTCGTTGATGTTTTGTCTATCTTAAATTCATATGTGAGTGGCCCATCAATTAAAAGGTTGTGTGTTTAAGTCTCTTCGAAAACATATGTGATTTCATGTGTGATATGTGTGTGTTGTAAAATATTCTTTTAAAAAAAATCCCAATGTCGTTAATAGTAGTTTGTTATTCTTTTCTCAGGAAGAAGATTCCGATTTGGATCCATTGGTGACAAACAAGTCATTTTGGTCATGACAGGTTTAGGCATGGTAAGATCGAATTCATTCATGTTACTATTGTTTGCAGTACTTCCATTGGATTTTATATGTAATTGCACCATTATATTTCGAGTTACAAAAGATCTTTTGTACAATAAAAATAGTAAGTACAGAAGTGAAAAAGAATACTAATTAAAAGTTGCTTTATCTCTACACATATAAAAGTATGGTACTGTTGTCCGTAAATGTTTGCAAAAATTTACATGTACGTGCTGATATGCAACAGCTTAACTCAGGAGTTACAACACAGTTATTGCTGAGCTTGTTTGATATAGTAGGAGTTGTACATTACGGAATCGCTGGAAATGCAAACCCTAACCTCGATATTGGAGATGTTGCCATTCCTCAATATTGGTCGCACTCGGCTCTTTGGAGTTGGCAGGTACACATTAAACTTTTATAATTTACAACATTTTTATTAATTAGCTTATATTGAAAAAAATGTGACCTCTATATTTAGTAAGATTTAAATTCAAGTTAAACTAGTTAACCATTCGAAAACACTTATTCTATGTTATAGAGATATGGTAATGGTCCAGAAGATTCACTGCCCCTTGAAGACGCTGGAGATTACACACGAGATATCGGCAATTTGGTATTTGCAAACTACTCTACAAATATTGAGTCTGACAACCTCTTAAACAGCATTTGGTACCAACCAGAGGAAGTTTTTCCGGTTGATGGAACCCCGGAGGAGAGACAACATGCGTTTTGGGTACCTGTCGATACTGCTTATTTTGAACTCGCAAAAAATCTTGAGGTAATTAATATACTTTAGCAGTAGTTAGAACTCATAAATTAAATATTAATGTGAGGTCACATCTAAGATAATACAGAGTATTAAAAGTTTAGTTTCCATTATTAATAATCATGACTATAATAGCCAATGATTGTTTGTGTGAAAAAAATGCAGTCTTTGACATTAGAAGGATGCCTCAACGCAACAACATGCTTATCTACGCCACCAAAGGTCACCACCGTAGAACGAGGAACAAGTGCTAGCATCTACTTAGACAATGCTGCCTATCGAAGTTTCATTTACAATAAATTCAACATAAGTCCAGTTGAAATGGAAAGCGCCGCTGTGGCTCTGATCTCCTACCAACAACGAGTGCCATTTATTGTAATCAGGGCACTTTCTGACCTTGCTGGTGGCGGTGAACATTCAAACGAGGCTGATACGTTTGTTAACCTTGCTGCTAATAATTCTGTCAAAGTTGCTGTTGAGTTTATTAAGTTGATCCCATCTCCTAATAAGATTGCTTTCGTTGATAGCATTTAGGATATGTATTGGAATATTTAATACGAAATATGAATAAGTTACTCCATTTGAACATGGTGTACATGATCTTTGGAATAATATGAATAAAGTTTAATTTATTTGACAAGATTATATTAGCTACTCCCTTCATTATGTAAATGCTACATTAAGTTAAAGAGAAATTTTCAAATATTACGCTTATTTTGATGCTTACCAAAGCACAAATCTCAATCATCCATCTAGTTTGATTTAATGGTGAAGATTAACCTAAGATTTAATATGTCTAAACCTAAGTCTATGTTTTTTTTCTTATTTTTTTGTTTTTTTTATACTTTTTTCTTTTCTTTCTTTATTTTAATAATTATTCACGTTTTTTTGTTATAAACACTTTTTTTTGTTAATATTCACGGTTTTTTTTAAATTCACATTTTTTTATATTCACGTTTTCTTTTGTTTGTTTTTTGTTTTTAATTCACGCTATTTACGTTTTTTTTTCATTCGCGTTTTATTTTTCTTCCTTTTCATACGTTTTCGTCCGTTTCCATACGTTTTCATTTATTTTTCGTCCGTTTTCATACGTTTTCGCCCGTTTTCGTCCATTATTCATACGTTTTCGTCCGTTTTCATGCGTGTTTTTACGTTTTTATACATATTCGTCCGTTTTCTTACGTTTTCGTCTGTTTTCATTCGTTATGAAATGTTTTCGACCGTTTTTAAACGTTTTCATACGTTTCTGAATATCACAAGTGATGTTCTGAATATCACAAGTGATATTCTGTGATATTCAGAATATCACTTGTGATAATCTGAATACCACAAGTAATTTTTTGAATATCACAAGTGATTTTCAACTAATGTTTTGTAACATGAAAATCACACGCGATATTCAAAATATCACACACGATATTCAAAATATCACACAGTGATATCCAGAAAATCACAAGTGATATTCATAAAATCACAAGTGATATTCATAATATCACAAAGTGATATTCATAATATCACAAAGTGATATTCAGAATATCACAAAGTGACATTCAAATAATCACAAGTGATATTCATAATATCACAAAGTGATATTCATAATATCACAAAGTGATATTCATAATATAACAGAGTGATATTCTCAGAAGATCAAAAGTGATATTCAGAATATCACAATGTGATATTAAGAAAATCACAAAGTGATATTAACAAAATATCACTTGTGTTTTTTAGAATATCACAAAGTGATATTCAGATGATCACAAGTGATATTCTGAATATCACAGAAATCACTTGTGATAGTCAGAAACGTATGAAAACGAATGAAAACTTAAGAAAATGGACGAAAACGTAAGAAAACGGACGAATTCATGTGAAAACGGGCGAAAACGTATGAAAGAGTAAAAACACGTCTGAAAACGGATGAAAAATGGACGAAAATGAAAGAAAAATGATGAAAACGGGCGAAAACGTATGAAAACGGGCGAAAACGTAAGAAAACGAACGAAAACGTATAAGAACGTGTGAAAACAGATGAAAACGTATGAAATCGAAGGAAAAAACAAGAATTAAAAAAAAAAAAAAAAAAAAAAAAAAAAAAAACGTGAATTTGAAAGAAAAAAAAAAGAAACGTGAATAAAAAAAATTAAAATGAATAATAAAGAAAGACAAAAAGACAAGAAAAAAAATATTAACTTAGGTTTAGACATATTAAATTTTAGGTTAATCCTCACCATTAGATCAAAGAAAACATAGTGAGAATTTGTCCTTTTAATAAACATGAATTTATGAGTAAGCAAAATAAATACCCAACACCTTCCCCCTCAACAACAATTCTAAGCCCACTAAACCACCCACCAGGAAATCACAAAAAATCACATTACCCCAGCCCAAATTTAAAAGAAGTGGTAAAACTAAATCAATATCCATCAAATTGTTTGACCCACTCAATGGCAGACCTTCAAGTTCTGTCAACAGAAAACAGGGCAAAGATAAGCCACTCAAACCAACTACCTCCCAAGATAACTCAAGCTCAAACATTGATTCTGACATTATGAGGTGCAATAATAGAATCATCAAGCAAAGAAATTCAAACTCTTCTCCTGGTAACAAACCCTCTATCTCCAACAACGACATCGAGATCGCAAAAACCATTGATGTGGGTACTTCCATCGGGTACAATATGAAAGGAAAAGAAGCTGATGTCCTTGACATCATTGGTGATAATCTAGTCGCCCAATGATAATAGCTTCCTTAAATGCTAATGGGGTTTGCACTGCCCCTAAGAAAAAGCGTGTGAGGAAACTTTGCTTTGAACATAAAATTAGCTTCATTGGTATCCAAGAGTCAAAATGCTCACGAGATGATCATACCTTCATTCACTCACTTTGGGGAAAAAGTAGTTGTGACTATGCCTTAAAAAAACCGGTTGGTCTCTCTGGTGGAATTATTGCTATTTGGAATGATTTGTTGTTTAAGAAAAACAAGATTATAGATGAGGAAGACGGGTTCCTTGCTATCTATGGTCATTGGATTAATTGTGGGATTGATTGTCTAATGGTGGTAGTATATGCTCCACAAGATATCAACAGGAAACTCGGTATTTGGAGAAGACTTACCGACCTCACCCTTAGTTTCCATGGCATGTATATCATACTTGGTGATTTCAATGAAGTAAGGAGTGAAAATGAAAGACTGGGCACTTCCTTCTGTAAAAGAGGTACGCGTCTTTTCAATGAATTTATAAATGATGCAAGCCTTATTGATCTACCAATGGGTGGGAGAAAGTTTACTAGAATGGATAAATACGGAACTAAGTTAAGCAAGCTTGATCGTATTCTGGTATCTCATCACTTTACGGCCTCCTGGCCTAATGCCACTCTCACTGCCCTTCCAAGTGTTCTATCTGATCATTGCCCTGTCATTCTCCAAACGCATTCAGCGGACTACGGACCAATACCCTTTAAGTTCTTCAACTCGTGGCTTTTGTATGAGGACCTCTCTACGGTGGTCTCTCAAGGTTGGTCCGATTATAACAACCAAAACAACGAGACGACTCACCAGGGCATTGTCCTTAAAAGAAAACTTCAATATATAAAATCCCTTATTAGGCTCTGGAAAAATCAAGTGGTGAAAAAAAATGAGTGTTTGTTAGACTCACTCATGGCGAAAGTGCAAATGCTGGAAAGTAAAGCCGAGAATGGAGGCTTGAATAATGAAGAAATAGCCGAACGTCTATCTTGCTTAAAGAGCATTCAGGAGCTCGAACATAAAGAGAACCTTGATCTTTTGCAAAAGGCAAAAATCAAATGGGCTGTCGAAGGTGACGAGAACTCTAAATTCTTCCATGGAATGCTCAACAGTAAATTCTCGCGGTCTCGTATTAATGGATTGTTCATTGATGGCAATTGGATCTCAGACCCTCATTTGGTAACCTCTCACATTTTTAACTTCCATAAAACTAAATTTCAGAAATCTTCCATCATTCGTCCAACCTTCACTAGCCCTCATTTTAAATCACTTTCTGTAAGTGAATCTTCTTCTCTAGATGCACCGTTTACTAACACAGAAATTAAAGAGGCGGTTTGGAGTTGTGGGGGTGAAAAGGCTCCGGGTCCTGATGGTTTCACCTTCAAGTTCATAAAACATTATTGGGATACTATCGGTAATGACTTTATTGAAATGGTGAAAAGATTTGAAGTTGACGGAACCATTCCAAGAGGTTGCAACTCCTCTTTTATTACCTTAGTTCCCAAGACCAGTGACCCTTTACATATCAAAGACTATAGACCTATTAGTCTTATTGGGTGCCTTTATAAGGTCATAGCTAAGCTACTTGCTAATCGTCTTCTAAAAGTAGTCGGTTCGGTTGTTAGTGAGGTTCAAACCGCATTCATTAAAGGGAGGCAAATCATCGATGGCCCCTTAATGGTAAATGAAATCCTCTCATGGGCTGGAAAAAATAAAGAGCGCTTTTTCATGCTAAAAGTCGATTTTGAAAAGGCTTTTGATTCTCTTGATTGGGATTTCTTGGATCATACTATGGAACAAATGGGGTTTAGCATTATTTGGAGGAAACGGATCCGGGGGTGTCTTGACTCGGCTTATGCATCAGTAATTGTTAATGGATCTCCTACAAAGGAGTTCAAAATACAGAAGGGTCTTCGTCAAGGTGACCCTCTTTCTCCATTCTTATTCATTATAGCCATTGAAGCTCTTCACGTCTCTATCCAGGAAGCAAAATCTAGGAATATATTTGAAGGCATCAAAGTCGGCTCTAACAATATTGACATCTCTCACTTCCAATTTGCTGATGATGCACTTATTTTGGGTAAATGGTCTCTTGAGAATGCAAAGAGCCTTTGTCGCATTTTGAGATGTTTCCATTTGGCATCCGGGTTGAAAGTAAATTTCTCAAAAAGCAAATTCTTCGGTATAGGGATTCCTTTCAATGATACCCACTCACTCGCCTTAACCCTTAACCTTCAACCCTCTTCCCTCCCATGCACCTATCTTGGTCTACCCATTGGAGCTAACATGAACAAAGGAGACAACTGGAAACCCATTATTGATAATTTTCATAAAAAACTCACCTCATGGAAAGCAAGAAATCTTTCATTCGGAGGTAGACTCACCCTCATCAAATCTGTACTTGGTGCGCTTGGCACGTATTTCTTCTCTATCTTCAAAGCTCCTAAGTGTGTCATCGATACTTTAGAGAAATTGAGAAGAAACTTTTTTTTGGGGGGGCTCCACGGACTCTAGGAAAATATCATGGATATCTTGGAGGAAAGTGTGTTCTCCTATATCTTGTGGGGGTCTCGGAATTGGAAGTCTCCATGCCTCCAACCTTGCCATGTTGGTTAAATGGCATTGGAGGTTTTATACAGAAAAGAATGCTCTTTGGAGAAGGCTCATAACCTCGATCCATGGTACTCACGGGGGGCTTGAACAAGGATACCCCTCTAACTTTATTAGACCAAGCACCTGGAAAACCATTCTCGGACTTAACAAATCCATGTCTGATCTCAATATTGACCTTAGTTCTGTATTTGTTAAGAAAGTAGGAGACGGCCATTCTTTTGCTTTCTGGAATGACCTATGGATTGGAGAACAAAAGCCGAAAACTCTATTCCCTCGTCTCTTCTCCCTCGAAGTCAATAAAGACTGCAAGGTAGTGGACCGTTGCAACCTTAATAATGGGACTCATACTCGAGCTTGGCAATGGAGAAGGCCAGTTAGAGACGGTGTTGAAAAAGAGCAGTTAGATGGGCTTTTAAACATCTTGCACCACTTCAACCCATCCTCTTCTAACGACTGTTGGGAATATTCAATCAATGCATCAGGTGTATATTCGGTTTCTTCTCTCAGAAGATATATTGAAGGCAGAACACTCATGTCACTTATGGATCCTGTCCGCTGGAATAAATTCGTCCCGTTAAAAGTTAACATCTTTTCATGGAGACTTGCTATCGACCGGCTTCCAACTAGATGCAACCTCGACAAACGCGGCATTGATCTTGATTCTACTCGATGCCCCCTATGTGATGATGGCCTTGAGTCGTCGCAACATGTTTTTGTGGATTGTAAAATTGCTAATTCGGTTTGGAAATGGGTTTCGAAATGGTGGTGCTTCGATGACTACCCAAAATCTCTCACTTGTCTCATCTCATGGGCCGACTCGACAAACCTTAACAGCAGTACCAAGTGTTGCTTTGACGCGGTTATCCAAACGACGTTGTGGCTACTTTGGAAATTCCGGAATACGACTTGTTTTGGCACTAAACATCCGAGTAAAGATGCAATCGAGAATGACATCATTGTCCATTCACACACTTGGATCTCGAATAGGAATTCAAAAGTTAGACCAGGTTGGTTGGATTGGATTGTCAATCCTAAAACTGCTTGTAATATCTCTTTGTAACTCTTTTATTCCTTTTCTAGCTTCTTGCTAGTGTTTTTAATAAAAATCCGCCGTTCAAAAAAAAAAGTAACTTTAAGTTACAATATATTATCAAAACCAATAATCATCTAAAATTCCACATGTCCGAAGGAGCAATGCGTCATTTCCGTGCACGTACCCACTTGTTTTTAAAAAGATATTAATTTGTTTGACTTAATTAATAATGTAGAAAACCCTTTAGGATTACTAGAGTTAAGAAAAAACTAGTTCCTTATTGCATATAATTGTAAAATCTATGGGAGAGGTTGCCTTTATATTGTGTGTCTTCTTCTCTAGTTGTGATTTCGACATCAAAAGATACTTACAGTGTTAGAAAAAATCTAACAGCCGGAAGCTAGAATGGAATAAACAGACACCCAAAGAGCTCTAAGCAATGTATCGAAACACACGAACAAGATCCCTAAATTGACAATAAGGAAACAGAACACGCACACACACGTATGCCCTCAAACGTTCTTGTATTGAGAACTAGATAGTATAATGGTACAAAGAAGTTTCAGCTCCTCAAATCCTTTTATAGAGATAAGAGGGTTGATTAAATCCCTGAGAGAATTATCCCTCCGTAGTACAGTGTAATGTATGGCTTGCAAGCTAAGCTAGCGAGTTTCAATTGCTAATACTACTAGAACAGATTGTTCTAAGCTAAAATACTTGTTCTAGCCTACGTACCATAAATCCCCTACACTATATTCTTACAGCTTTACCCTGATCATTACTAATATCTAACATAAAGTTACTAAATTATGGTTTATAAGGTTTTGCTCATGAATAGCAATATAAGAAGTAACTTCTATAAATTGATACTGTATTATAAAGTAAATCCAAGTCTTCAGATATAATTTTGTCACAAAATATAATTCTCTGGTAGTGATTATAAGAAGTGTTTTACTGTGTGTCAAGTATATATATTCAAACCTGTAAGAGATGTTAGTTGTCTGTAAGGAGAATTAAATGTGCAAGAACATATAGTCTCGATTTTATACACCATGGTTTTAATTTTGATAGGGAAATATGGATTTTCCATTCAAAAAATTTCAGCGGCGCTTTCCATTTCAACTGGATATGCCTTAGCTATTAGAAATGCCTTAGCTAGCACGTAAATTTTATTTTTTTGTTACGATTTTTGGTTAATTGAATGAGGTCATTTTTACGAAAGATATAAACAAACTTCTCTTTTAATTTGGTTGTGAAACTCTGCTACCCATTCATTTACATGTAGTCATCAATAAAGATCTGTAAAATTTAGATTTAAAATCACTATGCATCTAAAAATTTTCCACATGTTTTTTGTCATTTAGACAACCCACCATCCATTATTGCATTGTTCTAGTTCTATAAATTGAAAGCTGCACCTATGCTGCAACTCATCCATCACAAGCCCTCTTATTATCCTCTAACAAGATTACTGTCTCATCCTCCACAAGCCCTCTGATTATCACTCTAACACGATGAAAAGTTTTACATCTTTACTATTTGTTATTTCATTTTTAGCAATAGTGTTGTTGGTAAAAGAAGCCAATGGTAAAGTGGGTGGGAAAACCAAATACTTGATTGAAGCAGTCAACAAGAAAGGGCCCTATATTGGCATTGTGATTCCTAACGCTTTCGAACTAAACCCTCTTCTCAATTACCCAGAATACAAGTCCAGTAAGGTCATCATCGATGTCGGAGGTATGGATATATATGTTGTAATAAAAGGACTTTTTCTAGTAAAATTACATGACCAGCTTGCCATAAGAGTTCTCTATGAAGTTTTCTTCTTGATACCGTTTTTTTATGAACCCTCTATTCTTTCACTCAGATACATGTCTAACAGACTCATATTCTTGACGATATATCTAAAAGAAAATGCATAGTATCACATAGACCATTTTTTAACTTGCTACGTGATTAATTGTTTTTAGGAGTAATATATATATATCTACCTGGTTTAAACCTTTTACCCAAAAACTTGCTACGTAGTTTATGTATACTGACACCTTGGATACACTTATACCTAGTGGTATCATCCCCGTTTCAAAATTAGATTGGACAAGTTTGGTACATTCTCGCAAATCTAGTTAAC
This sequence comes from Chrysanthemum seticuspe, assembly GCA_019973895.1. Taxonomy (NCBI): domain Eukaryota; kingdom Viridiplantae; phylum Streptophyta; class Magnoliopsida; order Asterales; family Asteraceae; genus Chrysanthemum; species Chrysanthemum seticuspe. The sequence continues at coordinate 229,711,137 of BPTQ01000001.1, forward strand.
AAAATATATATTATCTATATACTACAGTCTATTTCAGATTAATGTTATGTTCTTCTACATTATGTATTAAACCCTTCTAAAAAATTTCATGAGTGGATTGATCGAGCAGTGAAGGGTTAAAATTTTTAAAAGAGGTCATAAGTTTCAATAATTGCAGTTTTAAATTCCTTTAGACCATCCACCCCAGCATAAAAATCCAAATCAGGAATCACACTGCTGGGGCTGGTGGCTTTCCTGATGATTTGCATGGTATTTCTCGAGTTTCGATCAACCTCGAACCGGCCGGCCAGTTTGTGTCCAAATTAACAAATTAAGTTGGCTCATATAAACAAAAAAATAAAATTTACGTGCTAGCTAAGGCATATCTAATAGAGTATTACTTGCCACAAGTTTTTTCTGTAGTTCAAGACATTATCTATGTACGTGTAGGTCAAACTTTTTCTCTTGTTTGTCACACACGTTTATTTTAGGCTTGTAGTGTCGGAAAATTTGATGTTGAGAGGTAATTTGTGGTCCATGCAGTACTAATGGCCCACTTAATAATTTATGTGTATATCCAAACTAAAAAATGTTCTTTTTTAAAAGAGAGAAATAATTTTAATTGCAAATGCCGACAATGTATCATATACAGTATTCAAACTAATAAATGAGAGAACTTGTGGGATGAAACTTGTCGGATGGAAATCTCAATGTTCAATACTACAAACGAGTGTTGGAAAACCCGCGCGATGCAGCGGGATTGCTTAAAGGACTTACTTTGCAACGACATTTAAATCGCAGGGGTTGTTTTTGCCAAGTTGCGAAAGATTATTAATGTTAAAGGACTTACTTTGGAACGACACTTGAACCTCAGGGACTGTTTTTGCCAAGTTATCAAACTTTGCATTTAATGTTTGGACTTACTTTGCAGCGTCACTTGAACCTCAGGGGCTATTCTTGCCAAGTCGGGAAACTTTGCATTTAATGCACAATGTTTTGCAAAAAGGTTCCTGCCTTTTAGTATATAGAGTAATTTCATTAGGTTAGACACTTAGGAGAGACTTTCCTACTTTTGTAAGAAAACAATAACAAATAAGTTTTTTTAACAAGTATACACTTCGCGCAGACGTAGAAAAATATAAAAATAGTAATGCCAAAACTTTCTTTTGGGTAAAAGGTCAAAGACCCGGTAAATATATTACTTCAAAAAACGTTTAAATACAAAGGATATAGGTGAATCTTATATCTCAACCCGTTACATAGGCGAAAATCTTATATAACAAGATACTTCCTATTCTCTATATAAGAAAATAAACAACTACTCAAAATATAACATTAGACTCCTATGGAGATAAAATTACTTCCTACCAAGGCCTTGAAGCTTGATACCATACGTGTCATAATAGGCATCCAAATTTCCTGTAAGATCGTAAACCTGATCCGCATAGTTATCATAATGATAGTCATCATAGTTATCTTCGCGATCATGACCACCACCAAATAGATTACTCGCCTCATCAAAGGTGTTCACAACCTCCTCGTCATCACTATCAGAATCCACAATCTCTCCCACCTTAGCGAATGAGTTAACCATCTTAGTAAAAGAAGTAGCCGGAAAATCCTTATTATAACCCTGATAATCAACCTTTTTAATAGGATTACCATTATCATCAACAAGAGTAGCTTTCCCATCAATAAGAAGCCTTTCAAATTCCCCAATTTTCTAAACAATAGGGGTAGGACCAACCGCGTTAGCTACCATTGAATCACTCACAAGCGGATCTTGTGATACATTACCTGTCTCGAGAGACCCAACCTCCTTTGCTTCCATTGTATTACCCGAAACCTCATCTGTAGGATTGCCACATTCGTCAGAATCGATCGTATTTAGTGCAGCAAAAGGATTAGATGTAGCAATCTTCGTCCCACTCGTACTAGCCACATCAGTGGCTGTATTCTTCGCACTATCCACCTTCTTGGGTTCAGGAGGAGGCGCTTTAGGTTGATACCTAAATTTAGGACCCACTTTAGTAAAACCTCCATTACCTGGAACACTTGGACCACCATTCCTACCCTTATTCTTGTTACTGACAGTTTGATAACCATCATTAACAGTCTTTTTAGGCTGAGTAGGAAGTGGAACAGATTTAGGACAATCAATCAGCGTATGACCAAACAATTTACACGTATCACACCGAGGCGGTTTCCATTCGTATTCCACCCGAATCTTTTCAATAGTAGATCCTGTCCCATCAAGTAATGGTATCTCAATAGTGATGCTCTCCCTAAGAACCTGATCTGCCTTAACTTCAATCAAGCACCTAGCAAAGCTACTTCGACCCCATGATTCCAAGCACATTTGACTAGTATAAGAATCTAACATTTTTGGCGTACCAATCAATGTTGCTAGGAGACTGAGACCATCATCAGAAAACATAGCAAGGGGCACATTATGGAATTTAACCCATACCGGAATATTAGTCAAATCCTCTTTAAGCAGATTAGTATTCAAAGTCCATGTTTTAAGAATAATTGGCACATTCCTAATCATCCACGGTCCGTTTTCAAGCACATCATCAACACCTTTATGAGTGGAAAACTTAAAGAAAAAGAACCCCTTCGCATTCATCATTGTCTTTTGAATACCATACTTGGCCCATGTATTACGAACGTAATAATCAACAACCAGAAAAGCAATACGTTTACTAAGGAAATAACCATAAAGGGTATTCTCAAATTTAGAGTTTACCTCCTCAACGACTTTCATAGGAATAGAGAGATCTACCACATTAGACTTTTTACTACACTCCAACCTACGAGAATTAGATTTGCGCTTCGTCAAATCAATTGACGTAGCACTATTAACATTAGCAGAATTCGTACCACTTGTAGCACCAACATACGACATAGGTAATGTATTAACCCCAAAAGATTGAATAATTGGCGTAGCACTGGTTAATTTGTCCTTAGGTGAAGAAGCATAACTCATATGCAAAGGAGAAACATGTACCCTTCCAGCTTTAGGAGATACACTAATACCATCACCACTAGGCAGATTAGCCCCCCTAGTGGTATCCTCGACACTGTAAACTGTAGATGGAAAATCTTGCATATTCAAAATACTTGTAACACCAAGAGGCCCTGCATCCCAAAACACCGAATCATCAATACTCTCAGTCCGTTCACTAGGCGCATGTGAAACCGGCTTCACGACCTCATTGGCATTCATATCCCCTTGACAAGCAGAAATAGCAGGATTTACATTATGTGGAACCGGCTCCACATGAGGTTCACGCTGCCTACAATCCATTAATGCAACCATATCAACGTTAGGCACACCCTCCATCAACACGACAATAAACAAACCCTAACCTAAAAAACACAATCGAACCAAGAAAAAAACAACCAGTACCAAACTACGTAATCGCTACGTATTAATTAAACCCTAGTAATAAACTAGGGTTTATAAGCATAATTGGCTATACATCAACCCATGAATAACATATATGAACCCAAAAGAATGTAAGAACCGACTAAAATTAATTCAAGATATATGGTGCGATCCATGATCAGTACAAACTCGAAAGCGATAAAGTGAAACCCAAAAAAATCGATCAATAAAAAATCTAAAAGCCAACCAACCCCACTAGTAATCTTAAATTAATAAGAAAGCAAGTGGACTGATTGATTTAATTTGAACAACCAATAAGATTATTAGGTGATCGACTATTGTGAGTTTTCGTTAAATCGTAATCGTCAAATCGCCAAAAGTTGAGAGGGTTTTAGGGAATCGTGTTTGGGTTTTTGATAGCTTAGTAATGCCAAAACTTACGTCATACAGTAACCAGTAGACTAGCAAGTAGCAACACATCATAGATTTATCGGTACGTTCTTAAATTTTAGAGAAACCTAAGTTAAGTACATGTTGACTTATGGATTTCTTTAATATGCAGGGAAGAGATTTCGATTTGGATCAATTGGTAACAAAAGAGTCATATTGGTTATGACAGGTTTAGGAATGGTACATCCTATTTCTTTAAGATTCAATTTTAATAATTGTGTTCCATATTTTTGTTAGAAACGACATGACATATAAACGATTAGTAAGAGTTTACAAAAAAGAATAATTTCGTAAGAATAAACATGTTCCAACTTCCAAGTAATTAGTATATAACACCAAGTACGGAAGTATACCTGTATTATATGAATTTTTTTCCGGACCTAAGCTTCTACATTTAGCATAACTCATTCTAATGAAGGGCAATATACATTTTCACAAAAATGGAATGTTCAACAGCTTAATGCAGGAGTTACAACACAATTATTGCTCAGCTTGTTTGATATAAAAGGTGTTGTACATTATGGAATAGCTGGAAATGCAAACCCTAACCTCAATATTGGAGATGTTGCAATTCCTCATTACTGGTCTCACTCTGCTCTTTGGAGTTGGCAGGTAAAGTATTAAAAGATACATTTATTTTAATAGATAATAAATATACATATATATATATATATATATATATATAGAGTTAGGATCAAATAAGAAGAATAACAAAAATAAGAAGGATAAGAAGTAACCACAACCACACAATCTAGATGCACCTATAAAATTAGATGCATCTCCCCTTAAAAATCTCTCACTTATTTAAAATGTGTGGCTAGAAATCCTTCTTATCATTCTCATTTTAATTTTTCTTCTTACCGGATCCCTTCCCTATATATATATATATATATATATGTTTACCTGTAAACAATCATTTATGATAATTCTTTTTTTAAAGAGTTTCTCCGGTAAAATATATTACTCTAACAAAACAGTTAAGTACAATTGTTGATGGTGAATCCCGCAACTCATCCCAACAAGGCTAAACAAACACTCCTACGAATAAGACTTAACCTAGCATAAGATGACATGCCATATTTATGCATAACAAAAAAAGAACCTATCTAATTTGACCTGAAGATGAATGTCATATGCATTAGCATACTCCCATTTATGATAAGTTCATAACAATATTGTGATATATATTATATATTCCAGAGATATGGAAATGGTCCGAAAGATGGATTGCCTCTTGAAGACAATGGAGATTATACTCGTGATATCGGCTTTTTGAACTTTGCAAACTTTTCTACCAAATCCAAATCTGATAACTACTTGAACAACATTTGGTACCAACCGGAAGAAATTTTTCCGATTGATGGCACGCCGGAGGAAAGACAACATGCCTTTTGGGTTCCAGTCGATCCAACTTATTTCAAACTCGCAAAAACTCTCGAGGTATATATATCACTTAAACCTAACAAATTATTCAATATCTTTTGTGTTTTATTATTTTTACAATACATATATCAAACATCATATATGAATTTTAGTGTTTTACCGTTACCATTTTTTAAAAAAAAATGTAAAGAAAGAAAAACATTATACGAAATAAAATGATACTGTGTAAGGCAGGTTTAACATAACGATTTCTCACATTTCTTTTGCGGCTACGGGGACCATCATGCTTCTTTAAAATTATTTTGTCTTTACTATGTCCTATATTCAATTTTAAAAAATAAAAATACGTGGATGTTACAAAAGTTTGCAAGAGGGTTGGAATCAACTTGAAACAAGCAACCAAACAACATCTATTTGAGAAATATAGACATTTTGTAAGTTGTTTTAGACAACATAAAAATATAAATTGTGAAATGTAAACTAATTAAATCGTCAGTTAACTCACAAGTCACAACGTTTTGATAAATAAAAAATAATAATAATATGACAACTAAAAAAAATAATCGATATCACCCTAAAGACTTATAGATACTAACAAATATGTGACAACATAAACCATACAGTCGTTAAAACTACAAGGATGTCTCAACGCAAAAACATGCTTATCTACTCCACCAAAGGTCACAACAGTAGCACGTGGAACAAGCGCAAGCATTTACCTAGACAATGCCGCCTACCGAAGCTTCATTTACAACAAATTCAACATTAGTCCTGTGGAGATGGAAAGCGCCGGTGTGGCTCTCATTTCCTACCAACAAAGGGTCCCATTCATTGTAATCAGGGCACTTTCTGACCTTGCTGGTGGCGGTGAACACTCTAACGAGGCTGATACGTTCATTGACCTTGCTTCTAATAATTCTGTCAAAGTTGCTGTGGAGTTTATTAAGTTGATCCCATCTCACAAGTAAATTAATTTACGTGTTTAGTTGATGGCTTTTAGTATTTTGAAGTTGAATAATACAATTGTAATAACTTGCATCATTTGAACTTGGTGTATTTGGTCTTTTGCATGATTCAAATAAAGTTTTTTAAGCTTTACTTTATAAGTTTACTAGCTTATAAACCCGCAATAAATCACAGGCGGCTTATAAAAGGTTTTTAATTGACATTGTTAAATACCACGAGTGCCTATAAACCCGTAAAAGTCATGTGTTACCGTATAAAAAGTTGAAATAACATTGTGCAATATTCCGGAAAGGATACTAATAAATACACTGTGATACATATTCTAAGATCATAAATTAATTCCTAGATATAAGTTAAGTAGCAATGAACCATAATCATCAAAACTAAATCAATATGCATCATTGCACTTGTATCAAATGGGGTTTCCATGCTTGTTACTGCCATTATAGTTTCCATTATAAAAAAATCAAAGCATATTTGGATTAAAATTAGAGTCTAATTTCTAGATAGGCTTGGGAGTGCACAAGCTAAGTAATAGATATACATATTTCACACTATTTAGTTTTACTTTTTATTAAAGTTTTTTAAGCTTTACTTTATAAATTTATGATTTGTTATCTTAGTGTTAGAATGTAACTTTAGAATTGTGGGATTTGTATTTGATGTCATGTTGATTCACGGGGTCCAAATGACGGGCCTTGATCGCTGAACACGTGAACTAGTTTATCTGTATCACTCAAGAAATAAGAGGTATCGTTAGAATGTATACGGGACTTTCTCCCCGTAATACACTTTGATGATCAAGTCAATATCGAATATCGAAAATAATATATATGTAGTATAGTAGGGGAGAGTGTGAAATGTGTGAAATAACATATATGTTAGAAAAAGTAGTATTATAGAATGATGTAGTGGGATAAACATGTATTATAGGCTTGTAGCAATACAAAAAGTATTAGTTAATGTTGGTGTGCTAAACGACATAGAATCGTTCATATTTATAGAAGTATAAAGTCATACGAAGGTAAAACTTTACTAAGGTTGGCATGTTGTAATGTTTCACTCAAGCAATTAGTATTTGTACAATATTTGCACATATTATAACAAGAAGTCTATCATCTTTTTTACTAATATGTTCGTCCTAACAATACAACTTTCTAATGCGTGAGTGATCCAATATCTGATTTCCTATATCTTTCCGTATCTTCATACATTCATATACATGTATGGACAAATATGATCTTTATTGTCAAGATTTTGGCTAGCAATTAGTTCATAAGAAGTCGTTTCTTCAATGTTTTACTTGTTATCATGCTACAATAATCGACGGATCTTTACATACTTGGTGCTTGTATTATATTAGCGGAGCTCGTTTCACTGAATGATGTCCCTTTAATGTTGGAAAGTTGGTTATTCAATTTGGCACAAAACATCTATTGATGCTTTGTGTCTTTGGAGCGGACTTGCCGATTTGCGTGATTAGGTTTCACGTCTTTTCTAGCGGCTATATATGCCACTTTCAAATTTAGCTAAATATAGCTCCGCATCCCTCTGATTGCGGGATGATGTATTGTCCAGACTTTTTCGCTTTGCTTTATATTAAGCTTCGTGTATTAGCTAGTTTTAGCTTTTTCATCACATTAATATCGGGAGATAATATTTGATTTGATCATACCACTTTTGTGTGATTTAATATCACGTCTTTGGAACGATTGTGAAATCTGCATTTGTTTGATGAGGTATTTTTGCTCTTCATGCAGTCGCTTGATCATATTGGTAAGACCTGAATAAAAGGTAGATTTTCTTGCGTCTTCTCTTGTTAGATTCACAATAAGACGTGAGGTACATAGTAAAAGGCTTATGTCAACTTTCAAAATAATATTAATGCTCATATAAAAGACTTATAAATTGGTTCACGTCTAGGTAACATTGGTTATAACCGATAATCATACCTTATTTATTTCATCGTCATTTATAGTAGTACGCACATGGTTCATTCAAGTACCAAGTTTCACACTTTATTTATTCCAAATTTTAAGTTATTTTACGGTTCTGCTTAAGACTCGTACTTGGTTTTTGATTCATGATTCACCCCTTGGAATAACGAAGTCGGTTTACATTGTTAGCTTCTTTGGCCCTTGTACAACCGTTGACATGTATATATTAGTCTTATAGTGACATAGGTTGTCGGGAAATTAAGTCTTTAAAAGGCCTATCATTCCGCTAATAAAAGCTCCAACCATCATGTCATCTGATCTATCTGTCATGTGTAATGTTTCTTTCCCGAACCTTGCCAAATAGTCTTTGAGAGATTCCTCTGATTTTTTTCAAATGCCTAGTATTTATGCTTGGGTTTTCTGGAATCGCATTTGCTGCATAAAGTTACTTCTAAACTTGTCTCGCAATTGGTGAAAATTGTATATGCTTTCTGTTGCCAAATTATCGTACCAAAATCGTGCAGCCCCAGAAAGTGTAATATTAGAGATTCAGCACCACGCGGGCTCAAAATGCTTGTGCACATCCATAGTACCCCATGAACATCGTAAGATGATCATCAGGATCTGACAAGACATCTTAAGACCGTAGATTTGATGGAATCTTGAGACCATCTGGCATTTCGTAATCTCTAATTCACTTTGTAAAAGGAGACGCTACTAGGTCTCACACATTTCTTTTCGAATCATTGAATACAAAATGCTCGTTGTAAAAAACAATGTCACTTGCAAGTTTTTGTTTTGCAGATCGAGGCGTTGGTTTGTTGAGTTTTAGACTTCGATGTGTCTCTTTCTTTTTGGTCATCGAGAATATTCACATCAGAATTCTTCTTTAGAGTGGTCTTTCACTTGTGGTGCGGGCATTTAGTTTTTGGTTAAGTATATACGGTTCTTCAGATTCGACTCGTTGTACTTCAACAAGAGGGTGATCATTTTCGGGATCATCGTATCTCTACCGTTGATAAGTTTGTTTCACTTTAGAGGAAAATGCCAAATACATTGCATTAATTTCATTAAAATTTGAGCTACAAACCGCATTATGGGATCATTGAGAGCACAAAGTGGTTGACTTTCAGTAGCTTGTTGTAGTTGGATAATAGTAGGATCGTCAACCACATGAATATGCTCCTTGGGTTCTGAAGCACTTGCTCCTTCCCCCGAGTATACGACAGGTGTTACACAGTCATTTTATCCCGCCACCTGGATCATGACTTACCGTTCTTAATGGATTTTTGTTCAGTTCCCATGGATGGCGCCAGTTGATGATACATTGATTCACGGGTCCAAATGATGAGCCTTGATCGCCGAATACGTGGACCTGTTTGTATGTATCACTCAAAAAACCAGAGGTATCGTTAGAATGTATACGAGACTTTCTCCCCGTAATACACTCCAACGATCAAGTCAATATCATATATCGAAAAATATATATATGCAGTACTAGGGGAGAGTGTGAAATGTGTGAAATAACACATGTTAGAAAAAGTAGTATTATAAATTGATGTAGTGGGATAATCATGTATTGTAGGCTTGTAGCAATATAAAAAGTATTAGTGAATGTTGGTGTGCTAAATGACTTAGACTCGTTCCTATTTATAGAAGTATAAAGTGATATGAAGGTATAACCTTGCTAAGCTTGACATGTTGTAATGTTTCACTCAAGAAATTAGTGTTTGTACAATATTTGCTCATGGTATAACAAGTGGTATATCATCTGGTTTACTAATATGTTGCACCTAGCAATACAACTTTCTAATGCATGAGTGATCCCATATTTGATTTCCTATATCTCTCTCTATCTTCATACATTCATATAATAATACACTTAATCAATCGTTTGATCATGCATGGTAAGAACAATGGCATATGATATAATTTTATTTTATAATATTTTCCAACCAACTTATATCTACAATCCAATATATACTATTATTCTAACTTTTTCCAAATAATAATAGTTTTATCTAATGGGTTTATCTTATTAGCATATGTGATTTATTATATATGATTTAACTCTAATATCACATATGATATTATATATCATATGTGATTTTACACTAATATCACATGTGATATTTAAATTAATGTTTAATCACATGTGATATTTCATGCAAATTCCAGTTTCGAAAAAAAAAAAAAAAAAAAAAAAAGACAAAAAAGCGTGAATAAAACGACTTTTTTTTTTTTCTTTTTTCGAAAATATATCAAAGTGTCAATCTATAGAAAGATAATTAAATGCTCGTCGCGATGGTATAATTATTTTCGCTTAACGATTAACGATTTAAGATATATTTAAATTATAAAAAATAAGTGAAATAATAAAATACTTAATAGTTCTCATATTTATTTTACTAATTATATACATTGCGGAGAGTTATTTTACATATCAAATTTTCTCATATACCAAGGAACTCACCTCCACCATTCATCTAAAAAGAAATCAATGGTTGAGATTAAAAGCATTTTATTATTTTACATATTTTTTATCATTTAAATATCTTTAAACCGTTTATCGTTAAGGAAAAATAATTACACCATCGCGACAAGCATTTAATTATCTTTCTATAGACGGACACTTTGATATACTTTCGAAAAAAGAAAAACGAATCATTTTTTTTCACGTTTTTTCGTTTTTTTTTCATTTTTTTCGAATATGAGATTTGCATGAAAAAATCACATCCAATTAAACATTAATTTGAATATCACATGTAATATTAATGTTAAATCACATATGATATGTAATATCACATATGATATTAGTGTTAAATCACATATGATATTCACATGCGATATCAATGATATGTAATATCACATGTGATATTAGTGTAATATCATATGTGATTTAACACTAATACCACATGTGATATTCAAATTATTGTTTAATCACATGTGATTTTTTTCATGTAAATTTCAGTAACGTAAAAAAACGAAATAAAACCTAAAAAAACGTGAAAAACACGAAAAAAAAATGTCGAAAGTAAATCAAATTGTCTATATATAGAAAAATATTTAAATGTTCGTCGTAATGGTATATTTTTCGATTAACGGTTAACGTCTTGAAAGACATTAATATTTGGGGAAAAAAAATGATGATAGTGGGTTTTTTAAGTTGTTGTAATTAATTCCATCCATTAAATCTAATAAAGATGAAAGGTGGAGATTGATACTTTAGTAGGCAAAATATGTTTTATCCTTAAATGATCTTAAATCCTAATAACTAAACATGTAATCTTGAATTTATACTTCAGATAATCTTATATGTAATTTTGAATTTATACTTTAGATAATCCTATTATTGTTATCCAACGGTGTTTATATAATGGCGTACGCATAATACATATTAGCTGTACCAAAAATAAATAATACGGAGTATGAATTAAATACTAATAATACTACGTATAAGGTTCACGTGGTATTATATATTAATTCATTGTCAAGCATTTAGCAGGCTGATCTTCTACATATTTTTTATGGGATGTACTATTCCTATTCTTCTTATTAGGGAGGGTTTGTCCTTTTATTCCTTTTGTCCCCTATTTGTTTCAGTACAACACAGTTTTTTGTCAGTTTATGTTTCGTATTTCTGACAGTTTTAAGCGTTTGACTTATTAAACTTTATATTTCCTGTTCCACATTTTCAGGTTTATAGTTTTTTGATATAAACAAAATTATAAAAATAAAAAATAAATAAAAAAAAATTAAAAAAAAATGCAAAAAATAGGGAGTGTGGGAATATAAGATCGAAGGGGGGTAGGAATATCTTGCCCCATTTTTTTATTCCGTTGAATATTTATTATAACGAGGTGGAAACTCCTGTCCCGTTGCGGCGAGGTTTTTTGTAATTTTCTTAAGCGTGATATATTAAGTTATGACGTTATGGCTGTTTTTTTGTTTTTGTTTGCGTGGATGGGTTAACCACTTTCGGATAAAACATTGTTGAGCATATGTGATAAGAAGTTGTGTGTGTGCGAAATGAAAATATATATATCTCCATCATTTATAAGAATGTACAAAAAAATCGTACTCCAAAACTATTTAAATATCGATGATAAAATGTTTGTCTAGTTGATGGGTTCATAACATATGTCAAGAGTTTATAAGTGTATAGCAGCACCCTATAAATAAAAGGGTTTGTAAGAGAAGAAAAAATATATAATTGAAATTAATTCAAAAAATATGAACAAACTTGCCATAGCCGATTGCTTGTAAGAATTTTGCATAAAATATGACGCTAAACATTTATTTTATGTTTGTTAAAAAAGGTATATCTTTTTAAAAAGATACTGGGTAGCCCGCTCGTTATCGCGGGAATGTTTTTGTCGGAGATAATTTTGCAAATGTTGTTTGTGTAGTTTTGTTATGCTATGTTTGTTTATGTAAAATATCGAATATACTTTATTTCTTACTATTTTTATTTGTCATGATTCGTTGTATAATGTATGTGTCTAAAATATTTTTTTTATTTTTGTTATGGTTTGTCATAGTTTGCATCCTCGCTTTCATAGAAGTGTGTTAGCAAAAGGAATACATTTGATATTAATTGTTTAAAAGAGAAATTTTATGCACTTAAATGCATATGTCGAATATAATATCGTGAAATCAAATATACAATTCAGCTATTAAACTATTGTTAGTCCATGTCTGTTTATCCAATGTCTCCTCTCTTTAAATGTCAGGGAACCTGTGAAAATGAAGAAAAAAAGTTAAAACTTGCAACCCAATATATAATTATACCAATAACATTTACCATTCTCTTGTTGCAATTCTACAATCAATAGTTAACCCAAACAAAGAATAGTTTTTTTTGCATATCAGTTTTTGTAGATCGTTTTTGGTCAAACTGGTAATGATAATAAAACCTTTTTCTTCCTATTTATTTATTCATTATTATTATTTTTTACGTTTGTGAAAATGGCATGGGATGTGAAAGGGTGGATAGTAAATTCTTGTTCATGCATAGGAAAGATAAAGTAATAATGAGTTACTGTTTTTGTGGGTGGCTCAAGGTGGCAATCAAATCAAATGGTCTTATAAGTCCGATGGAAACACTGATTAAGAATCATAACCAAAGAAAAATTACATTCTAAACACACACACATAGGAAAAAAGAGTTTTTTTTCCAAAATAAAAATGACTACACCAATGCCCTTTTGCAAGGAGTTGGTTGCTGCTGCTGGTTCAAGCTTGGTCAGAGACATGATGATTGTGCGATTTCAGAGGGAGTTTACTGTTACTTTGGCAGATGAAGCAGAACTAAGGAAGAAATATCAAGACATAAGGTCTCGTGTAGCTGAGAGGGCTTTTGTGATTGGAGAGTTGGAGCTTCTGTTTCCTTTTGATTCTTCTTTGCAGAGCATTTCACAGCTCACCTACTTGCAAACCGAAGAATTGACAGAAGTGGCAATGACTTTGGTGAATGTGCTGAAGAAACAGAAGTGAGCGGTGGAGCTTATGTCGTTCATTGAGAAGCTGAAGACCATGGTGTACTGATCTGGTCTGTTTTGGTGTTTATGATATGTATTTTGGGTTTTAGGTGTGGTGTAAATGTGCAGGGTTGTGGGGGTATTTTGAATAGAAGTTAGTAGGGTTTATGTGTATGGATATTTTAATATATGATCTTTTAATTTATGCATTAATATCGAATTAATTTAAGATTTGTGGTGCTAAAGTATTTTTGCTGGAACTTACATGTCTTTTGATACATGTCGTGGCCTGCTGGTTTGCTATATTGCTCTCGCCAACCGCTCGTTTGTTCCGTAATTGTTTGACTCTACTTCCGGATCAAAGCCGAACCTGTTACATTAAAGGAGCTGTTACTGTATAAGTGCAAAAATTATGTTTTAAAACTTTTGTCAGTTTCATCACTCAAACATAAGTTTTAATCTAAAGGCTGTTTCAAATTTAAAATACCAATTTTAATGTGACAATAAAGAATGGGAAGAGCAGAAAACAGAACACAATTGTCTTGTAAAAGGTAATGTATTAGCATGTAGATAATCAGTTTGAGAGAGTCAGCTGATTAAGTATGGTAAATGTAAGTGCTCGCCGTTTGTGATTCACGATCGGGTAGTATTAGTAACTGATGGCATATTTTCCGAAAGACTTCCAACGCTATTTTTATAAGCGAATAAAACCATTTTAAATCTCGAAAGTAATTTTATCACCTTTGTTAATCATATTATCAGATGATGTAGTTGACATTGCCTCTATGACCTAGGTAAAAATATAGGTGCACACACATGCTATAGAACTGCCTATATTTCTTTCGGAACACTATAATGATAAATAAGTCTGCATGTTGCAGCAAGGATGTGTTTCGTTTAAAGTTTAAGAGAACTATGTATCTTTAATGAATGGGAGTGTATTGAACAAAGCATATAATAAAAGACATGCATGAATTATTTGTGTTAGATACTTTCTAAATGAATCCAGACGAAACCTGCAGGAACAGTAGCGAATTTGTGCGTTTTGTTTTCATGCAAATAGTATTTAATATCTAATTATGTGTTATACATGTGGCCACCGCGTTTTTTACTATGCAAAAGATACTATGTGAAATTCTTTCTAGATTCAGTTTTGCTATTTAAGATAGTCTAAGGGGACATTTTTTTCATAACTCATCTAATAACTTGTAATAAAGAAGGAAGGAGACAGAATGTCTAGGTGCCCTAAGTGTGACCAGCTTAGAGCAGAAGCTAATTCGAATAATTGGTCTGAGATGCTAGTGATCTATTGTCGTGAAGCTAAGGGTCGGGATATTCAAATGTCACAGCAAATGAATGTGCTCTCTGGTAGATTGGTTAGCATTACTCGTGAAAGGCTTGCTTTCATTCAAGAGTTAGAAACGGTTGGGAATACCTATGCCAAGAAAACTGCAGAATATCTAAGAGAAGTCCAAGCAAAAGATGAGCAAAAGGTCATGCAAATGCGTATTTTGGCAGCTGAATTGGAGCTAAATGCTCGTAATCATGATGTATTTATCCAAAAACTTAAAGGCCTAATGGATTACTACAAAAATTCATAATCGTAATCATGATGTAGTTTCTCTACTACATAAAATCCAATTAAAAAAAATGCAATGGATCACGTTTGCTGTAGCAATTCACAATGAACAACCAAAACCGCACAACCTAAACATAGCGCAATGACAGAATTTTTGTCAACTTCCAAAGCCCAAAAAGGTACATTTCACTTTTGTCACAGGTCATCTTATGTCCTAAAAAATTCTTGCAAATTTTCTTGCAGGTCATTCTACGTCAATGTTGTAATAGTTACCTCATAATATCAGGAGTAGCTAAAATTGACCAATTCTTTGTCCGACCATCATTCATCCCAAAAGATCTTTCAACCAAGCAATCGAAGATAAAACCCTGTTATGACAAGAATTCAAAGAGAAACTCCACAAGTACAACAATTAACGTTGAAATTGTAGTTTTAACGCCGACGTGTTTCTAGACAATCCATATACAATCCACAGAGCCCCTACTTTAGTATCACATACATCTATTAAATTATGTAGTCTTAAAAAGAAGGAAAGCACAAACGTACAATAGTTAAAAGACCAGCAACAACAAAGAATCCAAGGACCTCCAACATTCCTCCACGATGAGCAATACGCTGATTACTTACGACCTAAAAGACAATAATCATATACAATAATCAGCAAAAGCCTTTTAAAACACAATGGCAAAATTCAACTTGCTAATAGTCGGTATACCTGCTGGCGTGCTGCTTTAAGCTACTGGTCGTACCTAATGCTACCACTTTCCAATTACTGAACATATGCCTGCGTCAAAAACAAATTCCAGTTAAGCGAAACTATCAAACACATACAATTAAGCAATACCATCAAACATACACGTGCATATTGCAAAGCAAACTCAAAAGACAAGAGCACGACACTTTCACAACTTAAACATGATAAAAATTTAACTGGTTTCTAAGACCAATTTCAAAACTTATTGTAAGTATAAAAAAACATTTTAACTACCATCAGCAGCGATGTGTGCAACACCGTCGGCTTGTTGCTGGTACCCTGGTCAAAAAAATAAATAGTATCAATTAAACAAAATTAAGTATACCCACTTGTTGCTAAACATAAACTGAAACAATCACAAACACCTGATGAATCACTTCAAGTAGCGAACACGGTGGGGGTGCAAGGTTGATGAAGACGTTTGGCAGGTTTGAAGATAAGATTAAGATTTTTTAATCTTGAAACCGTGATAAATAACCTGACGATAACAACCACAATGACAAAAGAATCACATACCTAATCCGAGCGATGAAACAACAACTAATTTCACAAAAACCTCAAAAATTATATCCAAACCCTAACTCGCAGATGAACAAAAATTTACAAATTGAAGCTCATCACAACCAAAAAATCAATAAGCTAAACAATTAATACTGTTAGGTCACCATAAGTTAACACAAGTATGTAGATGATAGAAATGAGATGAAGATAGAAGGTTGAACATACAAACACACGATATAATATGGAAAGGTTATGCATTTGGTATTAAGAGTGAACAACCACTTCTCAAATGAGAAGTAAACAAGTATTTATAGGGGAAGGGAGCTAGGGCAACACATCTAGTCTCTTCCTTGGCCTTTTGGGCCTTTGCATAGGCTTATGGGCTTTCTACATAAGCCTAGCCTTAATTACTAACATAAAAGTAATATTAAAGCAACCTATTACATATAAATGACTAACACTTGTAAATATAGTTTAGGAGCGTTTCCAATAATCTCCCCCTAACTGATAGTTATAATGTAATAGAGGTTGCTCGACGTCTTCTAGCACACTTCTTACTTGTGAGTAGAGGTACTTTTGATTCCAACAATCTCCCTTTGTGTAGGATCTTGTTACTTTTGAAATTATCAGCTCTGACGTCGTTGTAGTCTTTGTTCTTTGTTATGTTTGTGGATGATGTGATTGTATGTTGTTGTCTGCATCTGGTCAGCTTTGTTGCTCAGGTGTCTCCACGTCTTTCTCCAACATGCTCACACGCCTTTTGACTTTGAATTTCAGATGTAATGCAGTTCTCTAGTCTTTAAAGTTTATAGATTCTTTGGCTTTGATGAAGAATTATTTTGACTTTTGAGAGAACTCATTTGTGTTGTTGTTGGTATGAGCATGTGGAGAATTAGCACTATCTTTCCTCCCAGGAGCATCCATCAGCAGCTGCATAAACTTGGTTAATAATAAGCGCCAATCAATCATTGTAGACTTTTCTTAAAGAATTGACCACTATGATTGTTTTACTGATGAATGTCTTGATTCCATTCACCTTGGTCAGGTGAATCAGCCGTCCTAATCCCATGAAGGGACAGTTGGCATTACATGAACGAGTTCAAATAATGACCCACATCTTCAGGACTCGATTCTTGAAAGGAATCTCCTTAGCGGGATTTCCAGCACTTACAAGTTCGAACTTCGAGTGTGTTAACAGCATAATGTGAAAACACATCTCTAATTCTAGCAAAGGCTGTTCCTGAACTGGACCCTCAAGTAGGCTAACACGATGTACCAAAGTACATCTACAGTTCAGGTGAGTCGCTGAGGTACACCGAAGCATCACCTCACGACTGTAGACCGTTTGAGACAACAGTAAGCGTAACCTACGAGGAGTTACCGAAGAGACCTGCTGTCAGGGTTGTTTGATGTTGACCCTGGCAGGAGTTTTCATTCAATCACTGAGGATCACGATTGTGAATCCCCTCATAAATATTCTTGGCAGATTGCTAGGATCTGCGAAGGACTCTAGAATGTATCGCTTGCGTCCTTATTGTTGAACGACAAGTGATGAAAGTTCAAGTTTTCCTAATAGATATTTTGATGAATCTCGTGGCTCTAGACTCAATAGTGCGCTTTGGTTTTCCTAAGCAGAGACTAGGGAGAGGGTCTCCTTCTTTAATACCAACAAAATCTAAAAGAAAGTCGATAGATTACGTAGGGTTCCCTGTGAGAATGAAACAAGCTACCTTTGAGAGAAACTTGAGTGGCTAAGAAGGTTTAGTCCAGTGTGTCACTGGGTCCATGACGACTTTGTCTTCAATACCGATGTCAACTTGTGACTACCGGTAGCATATGAATTGAACCCAGTGTCTGCCCTAAGTTGAATAATTTGGAGGGCTTTTTCTTTTCACCCTTTTTTTTACTTTTCTTTTTAATTCTTCAACTCCTTCTTTCTCTGATTCTCATTTTCTCCTTTTTCAATCATCCCTAAGGACTTCTAAATACTAACTATCGGTGATGTCATTGGGTAGATCCCTCCGGCTCTGGCAGATCATAGGGTGTTTATTCCTAAACTTAGTCACCTTATAGCTCCATGACCATCCTATGTTGCCATAAAACCATTTTCATGAAAATCTCTCAAAGTGTTTATGAATGAAAACATGTTTGTAACACTTTGAGAGTTTTTTATTTTCAGAAATACTCACCCTCCACATGTGCTTATGAGTTTTGATTGAAATCTGCACAGTGAGGGTAGAGCGCGCACTTTTGAATTGATCGACTCAAGATAGACAATTCCCCGCAAGACACGGTTACATCACTGGCTGGGTCAGCCTGAAGTTGTAAACACTCATTGGTAAGGAGGTTTGACCCCGTCAAAGTTCATGTCTACCAAGAGTTTCTCGGATGGTACGTTCTACTAAGACGAGTCCTTTGCGAGACACGTTTACATCACTAGCGAACTAGTTTGAAATTATTACCCGTCCCGGATAAGTCTTTTCGATTTACGACATTTAAGAGCTCGTCAATTCAATGGTTAAGTATATTCACACTTAGATTCAATCACAATCCAACATATTTGTATCACACAATTTTTCTCCCCCTCAAAAATGGCATATTAATGTTATTTTTTATGAAATTTTGATATCGAATATGACCATTTTGAGTTTTGTGGGAAGATTTCCACAAAGAACATTGTTTGAAGAAAGATATTTTGCAAGTACTCCCCCTCAACAAGTAATATTAACTTTTGAGGTTTTGAAAACACGAGAGAGAGTACTTGTTCTTTCGAGCAAAATTTTGAAAAATGTTGAAAGTTTGATAAGTTTTACTCAAAAGTAAGAAGCTTTCGCTCCTTTTTTAAGGATTGTGGCACTGATGCGTACCACAGGGTCCTTTCAATACAAGAACGGGTTGTACACTGCTATTTATGTATAAGCCATATATAATAAATAAATCAAGAATCAAAATACAATCAAGAGTGTTTAAGGAGTACCCAACGATTACACATGACCCGGGACTTTATCTTCACGTTGAAACGTTAAGATAGAGAAACTTTGTCGTCCTCCCACATAGCTCTCCAACCTTCTCATCTGATCCATGTGGAACAACCTTTCATCCAACTTTGTTATGAATTTGCGAGCTTGCTTTCGTTCTTCCAAATTCCATCTCTTCTTCGAACCAATACCTTCTTGAATATCCTTTAACCGATAAGCTAACCCATCACGAACCATTTTCAACGTGTGATCACATAACTTGTGGATCTCGTCGAATGCCATGAAGCAAGTATGATGATGCTCACTGCGGTAGACGACCCCAAACTTCGGTTTGTGCATGATAGTGTAATGAGGCTGTTGATTAAGGTTAGGAAAGTGTAGCAACGGTTTTGTAAGATTTATCTGCTTTTGGTATGATTCGAATACAAGTTGTAGATCTTCAACACGTTCTTGAATTACTTTTCTTCGAATGAAGATCAACAAGGCAGTGATGAAATGAAGTTGAATCTCTGTAGAGAATTGTCTCATCCTTCCTTGTACCTTTACGAGGAACATATCTTCGATGTCGTTGAGTGAAAATCTCGAGAAATCGGCTTCAGTGAAATCATATTCTTGTTCATCTTGTCACTTGACCTTGATCTCTGACAAGAATGAATAACCCCACTTTGTCGCCAATGTGACCTTCATTACAACAACGATTTTCTTATCACTCTTTACCTCCTTGTTTTACCTATGAATTTGACAGCTTCTGTAGTACAATCTTCTCCTTGGTGGCCAATGATGAATGCCGTATTTAGCATCGAGGTCGTAGTCCACCACCTTGTCAACGTACAATTTGGTGGCATCTTCTTCAAGGGCAATATTATTGGAGAAAACTGCAGCTGGAATGTTGAAGGTAAGAGAGGTAGCATACTTTTTACTGACGCTACTTCCGTGTTGAAGAAATTCTAGGTCGTTGTTGAAGAAGAAGCGGTATGGAATCTTAGGTTGCTCGGGTTGGCCAATTGTAGGTAGAGGCTTTGTCTAGTCAGTGTAGTAGGGAGTGTTATCCTTTCTTGTAACATCGATGTTCGATTCGGGATTTAGCTAGTCGATGTTGTTGGAAATTGCACGGGCAATGTTGTCCAGATGGTACTCGACCTCAACTGCGCTGCAGGCTCTGTCTTTCAAGAAGTTGAATGCATCATTCTTTATCCTACGCAGTTCCCGTTTCATCATCCTTTTCACTTTGAATTCGTCTTGGATAATCTTTACCTTCTTCATTGTCCGACCGTCTACCGGTTCTTGACCTTCAGGTAATCTGGGTGTAGCATCAACCAACTGACTAAACCATTTAAATTCCTCTGTATCGTCTTCGTCCAACCATGAGAGGACAGCACCTTTGTTCTTCTTCTTGGTTCTTGAGGATGATTCTGGTTGCAGTGATGGTCGAGGTGATGCTTGTTGCTGGGGCTCAGGAATGTCTTCATCTTCACCACCGGTATAGGTAAAGTGATCACCGATTTTCTGTAGTGGTGGTGGAGAATCTGCATCCCGAGGTTTGTCTGATGAAGGAGGTTGTTGAGAAGCTTGTCTTGTAGGTGTGGTGGTGGTCTTAGGGGGTGGTGGTGGCATGGAAGATGATGACCCGCCGGTTTTTTTTTGACGTTTAGCATTCGGGTCATGATCCTTGTCATCATCATGTCTTGGTCGCTTGTCCTGACCAGCAGCTTCCTTGTACGTTGTCTTTAGTTGATGTGCAAGAAGTACCTCATACAGCCTCGATTCATCTAGTGTGAACGTAGGAGCTCGAGGAGACATCTGTAGTACCAACTGTGAAATTAGATCAGCTTTGGTAACATTTGGAGGTTGGACTAGTCGGGTTTGCATGACCACCGGTGTTGTAGTAATCATTTGCCTGACTAGTGTTTTGAGCATTGGATAGAGTTGACCCTTGAACATCTCTTTGGTCACCCCAGGGACAGTTTGGAGAAGAAAGTGGTGAGTTTAGTTCCTGATATGCTCATCCATTTCACCTTGAACATCTCTTTTGAAAAATGCATTGATCTGTTCTCTTTCTCCTTCGAACGTGTCCATCTCTTGAGAAAGCTCGTTGACCTTGTCAGCTAGCATGTTCAATCTTTGTTCCTGAAGACCTTTTTTGCGTTTTCTAGATTGATTCAATGCTTTCTGGATCTTGGCTTTGGTGCGAGATGCCCAAGTATCAGCCTTTTTCTTGATCGATTTTGATGATGATTTAGTTGTTGTTTCTTTGGATGGTGGTGGTGATTAGTGAGAGGATGATTCAATTTTGGAAGTGTCATGGGTTTGTTCCGAAGATTGCTCAGGGTTGTATTTAGGATTTTCCAGAATGTAGTTATCTGTTTCTATTCTTATGTGTTTCTCTTCGGCCTTCTTAGTAGCTTCGTCTGCAGCCCTCTCTTTTTCCGCTTCCAACACATCTTTCTCTGTGATTCTCTCATCATTCTCTTGCTCGTCACCTCTAAAGTCGAATATTTCTTCATCCTCCTACTGCTTTTCCTCTGTAGATTCCTTGGTGGTGGCATCGGTTCCCTTAACGGGTTGATTAACCGGATCAAGAACGGATGTAGCAGGAACACCACCGCTGGAACCTCCAGGGCCTTTAGTTTGTTGAAGTTCAAACTCTTTAGCAGCTTTCTCCATCCTTAGTTGATTCAGAGTTTTCTGGAATTGTTTCTCTTCATCCTTAGGATCATACTCAAAATCTGAATCTTCTTCTTCTTCTTCCTCTACTGGCTTCTTCCCTTTGTCAGATGAGGGACTCGCAGGTTTTTGCTCCGTCTTCTTCATGATGGAAGAGTCATCTGCACGTACTTCAGAGTACACAGTCAGGTCATCTGACTTAGTTTCAGAGTCATCATCTTGTGGAATTGGTTCCAGTTCAGCTTTAGGATGAACGATCTTGGCTAGGACTTTCCTCTTTCAGGGTAGATTTCTTTTCTTATACTTATTTGTGCTTCCCGTGCTTCCAATTCTCTTTTCCCTTGTAGTAGCCACTGGAGTTGTCTTCTCATCCATAAAGCCAACTTTTCCCGCACGCACTGCTTCCTTGTAACGATGGTAGGACGAAAGAACCTTGATTTCACCGGTAATCAAGCAGGCAAGTAGTTCCGCACCTTCTTTACGGGTTGAGGAGTCTTTGAACCTAACAAAATTTAAGGTAGGCTCATACAACATGGAGTGCGTGGCAGGGTCATTGATTCTTAGTGGGATATCCTGGTGCTTCCCGAGAAAATTGTGGATCAGCAACTTGGTGTATCTAATGAAGGGAATCTTGGTACCAGGCTTCCTGTAATGTTGCATCATGTCTTCCCAGATTAAGCTCGCATAATCAATGGGGTTCATATGAACCATTCCCCAAAAATTTTGAAGATGCATCAGCTTTGGGTGTTCAAGTCCACTATCTCTCCCTGAGACTGATTTGGCGATCATGATGTAAAGGGTCCTCCAGGGTTGTGGAATAATTTTGAGATCAACACTGGAATGCTTGGAGATGATGCCAAAAGCTTCGTCATATCCAATGTTGATTAAGAAATCCAATACTTCCTCTTCACTTGCAGTTGGAACGTATATAGTAGAACGAATGATCGGAAGAAGAAGAATGACACGAAGATCTGCCACAGTGACCGTGACTTCCTTAGTTCCAATGGTCACTTTAATTGCATTTTGACCGTCAATTTTGTCCATTGTATGCCAGAACTGATGGATGTAGATTTCTGGTACAGTAGCAGAGTTAGTGAGCATGAGATGGAAAGGATCATTCTTGAGGATGTCAAAAACAACTCTGCATGAGGATTCTAAGCATGTGAAGTTGTTGAAGTCGACTCAAAGATTATTTTTTTCGATGGTTTTGTTGTAATCTGCAGGGAAGATATCAGCCATAGTGAGCTCATTTGGGGCATTGAGATTCTCTTGATTGACAGCCATTTCGTGATCTGAAAGGTATTTAGACAAAAGAACCAACATATTGAAATACATTGTGTTAGTTTTAGTTTGATTTTATTGTCCAATTACTTGATTGGAGTTATCATGTTTATGAATGTTACGAGTTCAAAGTCACTTTAAGTCCAATTGTTTGAAGTTGATGTGATAAGTAACGTGAGTATGTTAATTTTGAAGTTTTAATGTCCAAATATCACTTAAACACACAACATTTTAACTTTTGAGAGCTTATGAGTAACATTTTGGTTTTTTTGACTTAAGTGTAACAAGTTACAAGTTAGGTTACGCGTAACATATCAAAACAAAGTGAAAAGTTGGGTTAAGCGTAAACATATGAGTTTATGCGTAAAAAATGTGCTTTAGGCGTAGGCGTAAGCTTAAGCATAAGGGCAAGCCTTAGGCGTAAGAAATTCTTACGCGTAAAGCTAGACCAAAGGCTTAAAGGCTTACGCGTAAGCTTTTAGCAGAATGTTACGCGTAATTTTTACTCGTAAGAGCAAAGCTTAGGCGTAAACATCCAAGTTTACGCATATCCTTCCAGGATACGCGTAGTCCCACTGTAGACCCCTTATGCGTAAGAGTTACGCGTAAGATTACTCGTATGCGTAACCTTTACACATAAAGGTTTTCCATATGCGTAACATCAAGAACACCTTTTGTCTGATTTTTACGAGTAACAAACCTGAAACACATAAACATGAAAACTTGATTACTAAATAATCCTAACACATTCAGATACAGAAAACAGGCATAAGATTGACACAGTTAGGCATAGAACATCTTAGGCGTAAGAAATACTAAAACCCTAAACCCTAGTTCTACGCATAACAGATTCAAACAAAGAAATTCATCAAGAATGTTTTCTGCACTATCCTAGATGACACTGGAGTAGATTACAACAAGTTTTAACACAAAACACCCACAGAATCAAAAGATTCATGGGTAACAACCCTATAAACCCTACAACTAAAATTTTCAACTTTTGATGTTCCTGGGTGTAATCAAAGGCTCATTTCATGTATTTTAACAAGTTCTAACACTACTTTGACCATCTAATTGAACCAAAACATTCATATGCGAAAACCCCCAAATAAGAACATAAACCCTAAAATTTCAAAATGGTTTAATTCGTGATTTTGGTTTAAAATAGTTGATTGAAATGGCTTCACAATAAGTTTAGAAAGGTTTTGAGACTATCCATTTCATCATAAACACACTAATGCTTAATCCCTATTCTTACGCATACGCGTAGACTCAAAATCAAGGTTTTGAAAGTTTTAACCGTTAGATTTCAAAGATTTTTAAAACCAATGTTTAAAAACATGATCAGAAACGTTTTCCACTTACATATTTTGATTTTGTTGAACGGATTTGTAGAATGAATTGGAGCCATGGATCTTGGTAGGTTATTTAGAAATAAATGCTAAGGTAAACATTAAATGAGTTAGGAAGGGTGGTTTTGTTTAAAATTGTTTTGAAAATTGACAAGTTTAGCCCCCCAACCTCAAACTTTTCCAACCAAGACCCATTAACTTCCATTTTGGTTAGACAAAATACCATTTAAGGAAAGAAACTTAACGATACTCCTCCTCGACTTTTGAAATAATGAAAATTGTAAACATTTGAGTCTGAGGAGAGTATATAACAAGATACATATCCACCATTTAAAAGAAACAACATATTTTTGGTAACATGCAAGTACAAGGTTTTATAAAACTGAAAAATATTTACTTTCTCCCCCTCAACACTTGTTCGGGAAAAATTGTGAAATGTTTGATAGAACACAATGTTGATGGAAGTTTTATACTTGCGATGTTTGGTTTTTAGATAGAAATTTAGATAGAAGAATATTTTTCAATTTTATCAGATTTTATATTTTTGTATTTTGTTTTTTTGAAAAGTATTTACAAAAGAGGTTTTGGTGTTTGACTTTTTAAGAATGTGTTAAAAGTTCGTCCAGTTCTTCTGGAATCAAACACCTCATACAAATACGGTGAACCGGATCAGTAAATCTTGCGGGAGACAAGGCTTTAGTGAGAAGATCCGCCAATTGGTGTTCTGTACCTACAAAGTATAATTCAATGGTACACTTTTCCACATGCTCTTTGATGAAATGATATCGAAGATCGATGTGCTTTGACTTTGATAAGGTTTTAAAATGTACCTTTTTGAGGGGTCGTTTAAGCCCTTATTTGATAACTTTTGTATCCGTTATTACTTAATATCGTTCCTTTTCACTTTTTAGGTCTCTTGAAGGCAAATTGCTGTAATAGCACTTATTTGGACGAAAAGGCGCGGATATACGAAGAAAATGGCCAAAGTCAAGAATCGAGACACTCAAGCTGCTGAAATACAAGGTGACAGCGTCACTGCTTAACTGCGACGCCGTCGGAGCATTTTGTGACGGCAAAGAAGCCAAATTTCTTATTTTCAAGTGACGGTGTCAGGCTTTAAAAGAGTAGGCCGTCGCAACTCAGACGGCCTAGATTTGATCCAGACGGCGTCAGAAGCTGAAGAGGACGGCATCACAAGCACAAGGTGACGCCGTCGCAAGACTAACATGGCCAAGACGAAACCCTAATGACGGCGACCCGACAGCGTCACAAATCATAAGGTGACGCCGTCGCATATGTAATCTTATATATAGAATCCGAATTTTTCAGTATTTGTGTGTAGTCTTTTGGAGTAAACACCTAAACCGAACCAAGGCTGTCTTGTACAGTATTTTAGGGTTCCAAACCCTATCTTACATCAAGATAAGTGTTTTACTTCATTAATTCAATTATGTCTTCAATTATTTGTGTGTATGCTTGCATGTTCTCCTGTCTGGCTAATTTACTTGTGTGTTTGCTTAGGGAATATGAAACTTAATTATTAAATATTGATTGGTTGTCTCTTATCTTAATTGATTAATGATCTAGTAATGCGATAGGTCATTCGTTGTGTAATTAATGCTTGATTAATCTTTGTGAACCTTAGGCTATAGCACTTAGAGCGGTTGTAGGCTAAACCATCCAAAGAGGGCCTTAGAGTTAGAGTTTATAATCCCTAGAGGGTTTTGTAGATGAGACCCTTTGGTAAGTTCAAAGAGTTAGGGATAAATGCATACCCTACGACTTTAGACACACAACGCGATTAAGAATAAGGACGTGACAATTCAACCATCAATAGGAGATAATTAAGGAGTAATAAAACCTAAGTGAACACATCTTTAAACTATCATACGAGCACACAATAATTAGACATAGACTACATACACCTTAGATTAGATAATTAGATAATTAGAGTAATCGGTAGAAATACCAACCCCCAAATCCAAACCCCGAGATTCGTACCTTTCTATTTCCTCAAAATTGTCGATTCCATCGACCTTGATGCTACTAGTCGGGAGACCACGCGCCTGCGTCTCTTCCAATTCTCTCTACGGGACCAAGCTAGTAATTGGCTTGAGCGACTTCCCGCCGGCTCCATCTCAAGTTGGGATGATCTCACCTCTCGCTTCCTTGCTCAATTTTTCCCACCGGGGAGAACCACTAAACTTAGGAATGACATCTCGATGTTCCAACAACGTTAAGGTGAATCTCTCTACGAAGCATGGACTCGATTCAAGGACTTACTTCATAAAGTCCCTCATCACGGCATTGATCTTTGGCTTCAAGTCCAAATCTTTTATGATCATGTCAACTTCTCCACAAAGCGATCCATTGACCAAGCGGCCGGTGGAAAACTTAGTGATCTCACCGCGGAAGAATCATGGGGTATAATAGAGGACCTTGCTCTCTATGACAACAAAAGTTGGAATGACCCCCGTGAGTTTCCGAAAACCGTTAAGGCAATCTCCTTGCCTCCACTTGACTCACAATCTTCCGACCGTAGGATGATCGAACTTGAAGATCAAGTTATTATCCTAATGAGTTCCTACGAAAATCCTAAGTCTTCACGCCATGTGAACAAAGTTTCTTCCTCGTGTGAGCCGTTTTGTGATCCTCATAACACGCGCACTTGCACCCGATCCCCCGAACATGCTTCCGTTGACTACGCATCCTCGCGTATTAATGGAACGGGAGGAAGATTCCCTACAACATCCGGACCTAGGAATTTCAATGACACCCGAGAAGCATGGAAGGGCAAGCCTGACTTCCATTAGGGACAAACCAAAGAATTCACTTCCAATGATTTCTCATGGCCCTACCCAACAAAACATTGAGGGGATGTTGCAACACCTAGTCGCATCCCAAGAAGCTCAAATAGCTAAGCTCTCGGACCGTTTTAACCAACAAAAAGCCGAGATGTTTAGAAAGATAGATAACCTCTTGAAAGCCATGACCAATAGTGATAGGAAGGTTAATGCTATCTCAACTCCCGAGCCTTCTGGTATAGAGATTAAGGACCCAAATAAGTTAGCGAAACACGTCCAATTCGTCAATACCATCACCTTAGTAAAACCTAATGGAACAAATGACGAAGAGGGCCATACACTTAAGAATAATGAAACAACCGAGGAAGTAGATGAAGTAGAGAATGACTATTTCAATAAGTTTCCTACGGAAGAAGAGCTATCTCGCCACCCTCACTTAGTGCGTGACCTCCGTCACATGTATGTTAGGAAAAGCCCTAGAATCAAGTTTGGGATTGGAATCTTAGCATGCCATGTTGCATAGGACACCTTTTCGTGGCAAAGCCCTACATTGACCACAAATCACCAATAAACATAATGACTAGCACCTACTATAATTGGGTAATGAAGAAGCTTATCCCAACTAGGCAAGACCCCGATAATCCTAGGGTTAGGTGCAATTTTCTTGGTAGAGTTAAGGGATTTCCTGTTTATGTAGGTAGTTTCAAGTTTCCTACGGACTTCATAATTGTGGATGATATTAGCACGGCCATAGATCCTAGCTTGTCCCACGTTATTCTAGGAAAACCTTTCATAGAAAACACCAGGATGACTTATGATCCCTCATTAGGAATAGTGCAATTCAAGGATGAGACCGATGACATAGCTTACCAAATGCCGTTTAAGATTGAGAAGTTTTCATCACTCTCTAATGATGAAAAGGAACTTAAACTATCGGTCTATTATAGGAATGAGGAGGATAAGGAAAAAGGAGTAGATTATGTTATGGCTAAGATTTTTGGATTCTATAAGGATTGCTTGAACTTAGGACCGAAATATAGGACCGAGTGGGGAGAGGACGAACTCTTAGAATGGTGCATCATAGGGCACTTCTACAACATGGAATCCCCCAATAGAGACTGTCATGACGAAGGAGGTGACGGTAATGAAGTTACGTAGGAGCATGACTACGAGTCTAGCTACAAGACTCATAAATAAAGAAAAGCATTTCGTGGGAGGCAACCCATGCTTAATTGTTTGCTTGTTAATGTCATATATCTTTTATTGATCTTTTATTCTCATGTTTAAATTTGTAAAAATGCTTTATTTTGTTTTTAACCTCGTCTTAATTGCATATAAAAGTATTTTACATAAAGGATAAGTGTAGGGAGGATTACAGACGTTTTCAAAAGAAACGTAAACATGAGAATAGCAATTCATTAAAAGATATATATGTGTGTTTGTTCGAGTCAAATGCTTGTATCGAGTCATAATGGATGTTTTGCATAAATTTTTCCAGATTCTAAAGATATAAATTTTCCAGAATTTTTTCCAGAAAATCGCAGACCAGTTTTTGTCAGGATAACCTGACGGCGTCAGGATCGCAACCTGACGGCGTCAGGAAGGAGTAAAAACAACATATTACTTTTTTCTCGTTTTCTGAGCTACTTATAAATTTTTGGAATTTTCCAGGTCTTAATTTTCCAAAAATTCTGTAAACATCCATTCCACAAGCATTATATCCTAGTTTAGTAGAGTCTTATATATATATATTATTACTGCCGATTTTACGCGAAGGTTTCGTTTGTTTTCTTCAAGTGTGCAGGTTTTATTTATCAAGAAGAAGAAACAAAAGATTGGAAGGAGCTTTTCATGCATACATTTTTCTTGGAAAGGATTTAACCACTACTTCACACACGGATCCTACCGAGCTAATCAGGGGAGTACTAGTTTCTTTCGTTTTTAATTACCTTACATTATCATAACTTTGATACTTTCGGGGAACATTGGGGACAATGTTCAGTTTAAGTGTAGGGAGGGAAAATAAAACGGGAACTTAGAAACTATGCTTATCCTTGATTATTTGCTTTGTCCAATTATATTTGTGTAATAAACCATGAGAAAATGTCGGTTAGGGTAATTTTGGCACCAAATTTAAAATTTTTCATGACATATAGGAGTGGGCCATTAGTCTTAACAAAAGCGTCTCACGGATTGGAAGTTGCATGACTAGCACAAAAACCCTTTACCACCTAAATTCCACCCAAAATGTGAGGATCGCCCTTAGATTAGTAGGAATTAAAGCATTCATCTTTAATGCTTAGAGTGTGAACTGGTAGTATAATAGATTCTAGAACTTGTTTTGTGATGCATCCCGAGATCGCTAGTAAGACTACACTTATGTAGTTAGGAATAACTAAATGATTAGAGGCATTAGGATAACCCTTGTTTGATACCCGTAATATAATTACTTCTTCCACATCGGTTTCCCCCACACCTTTGCGTTGTACTCATCTTTAGTACACGATACCCCTAGTTAACCCCTCAGAGCCTATCCTTTTCGCGGTTCTCGTGATGTTTCGGTTTTTCCGGAATATCAATGAAGAGCATTGTTTACACCTCACCCCCAAATATACACCTGTTGGGTTCAGTAAATACCCGAACCCCTTAATCTAGGATTTGAATAGAAAATAGCCCAAGTGTTTAATCCGTTAACACTAACAGGTCACTGAGTGCATAGTCTCTCAGTGAGTCATCTTCAGGATACTCAGTATGAGGTGAAGAAGAAGTCTCTCCACTCAGTAAGGCGGAACTTAAAGGGTGAAGACTGAGTCAAGAAGAAGATGATGGATTCAGTGAGTGATGACAATAACTCACTGAATCCCTAAGACTCCTCTCCAACTACTTACACTGAAGACAAACTGAATTAGAAGACTGAAGGATGTAAAGACTGAAGAAAGAGCGGGACAAGGCGGGAAAAGGTTGAATCAGAAAAGACGAAGTCCTTATCAACCAAAGTCAACTTTCCCTGAATGGCAAAAGATCAGGCTCAGTTTCATCACTGAACTTAGGAAAGCAGTTTTGTCTCTTACCTAGAATAGCCTTTGTAAACAGAGACAAAATACATCAGTATTTTGTCTTTTGTATGATGTCAGTTTGTCACTTAGGAAAGAGTCAAATATCATACGTGTATAAATAGCATAAGAGATGGAGTGAAAAGGTTAAGCTTGTGAATTGTAAAAACACACATACACGCAAGCCATCTTTTCACTCCTCCAAATACAACTTAGTTCCTGAGATAGCTCAGTGAGCTCTAAGAGTTGTGCTCAGACTTAGCCTGAGCTTAGAGAAGAGTCACCCAACTTTGTCATTTCAATCCCAAGTACTATTCCGCAAGTACTTGGGTAACGTATTCTTTGTTGATTTATTTCTAATAAGAATATGATGTTGAAAATTACTTAGTGTGCTTTTCTTATGTTAATTTCAGTCATAGTTCACTATTAACTTGTTTTATAAACTTAAACTGTTTTAAACGATAGTGAACGGGGAACAACAAGTGGTATCAGAGCAAGGCTAATTATAAAACTCATTTTTTTTAGGCCGCTCTAAAAGTTTTTAAATTAGGATCCTAAATGGCTGAAATTGATGTACCCCAACTAGTCGATAAAAAGAGTGGAGCTTATTCAGCTGTTGCCCCTAGACTTGAAGTTGGAAAATTCAACAAATGAAAAAAGCGAATGCTTTGCTATTTGATTGGGATGGAACCTTATTATATCAAGTGTATAAATGAAGGTCCATTTGTCCCAAAGACTGCTGAAGGGTTGCCCAAATCTGAAGTTCAATGGACCCAGGATGAAAGGAGAGTGGTCAACCAGGACCAAAGACTCAAAAGTATCATAATGTCTTGTCTTCCTGACGATATTATGGAGTCTGTTATAAGCTGTAGTACAACTAAGAAAACCTGGGATGACCTAGTTCATAGTCATGAAGGACCCTCTGATACCAAGGAAAACAAGATAATGGACCTGAAACTTGAGTATAACACCTTCAGGGCTAAGGACTCAGAAAATCTCTCTCAAACTTACACCAGGTACAAAACTCTTTTAAATGAATTGTCAAATGATGGTGTTAAGTTGTCCAAACATGAAATCAATGTTGGTTTTGTCAACAGTCTCCCTAAGAAGTGGTTGAATTTCTCTCAAGGACTTAGGAATGCTAATCATATCCAAAATCTTGAGCTTCCTGAAATTTATGGGAAATTTGTCTATGAGGAAAATCTCATCAACAAACGATACCCTGACTTAAAGAAGTCTCAGGAAGTCAAGAAGTCCCTGACCACCACCTCATCACCAATATCAACTGCTTTCTATTCTAACAATGTTGTTCAAGATTTTCAGGAAAATTCTGATGATGAGCCTGATGAGAGATCAAGTGAGGAGTACCTAAATGACCTGAACACTGAATTTCAGGAAAGGGCACTCCTTGCTAACTCTCGAAGGTTTATAAAAAGAAACAAAGGTTTTTCGAATGCCAAAGCAAATGAGGACACTGAATGCTTTAAGTGTCACAAAAGAGGTCATTTTGCAAAAGACTGTTTTTCAAAAACAATTTCTGAACCCTCTTATAAACCATCAGGGTCAAATCAGTCCTCAGGCTTTAGCAAATTTCAACCAAAAATCTATCAGTCTCATCAAAATTTTCAAAACAAATCTGATCAAAACAAAACTGTTGACTTTGAAGCTAAGTATAAGAAAGTCAAAGCTAAGCTTGCATTACTCGAGGCCAATCCCTCAGAAACAACAAAAAGTGTTCAATCTGTGCAGGGTAAAAACAAAGGCCTTGTTGCTGAGACCTTCGACTGGGATGAAGAGCCAGTGTCATCAGATGATGAAATGGTGCATGTCAGTGCACTGATGGCCCTCTCAGAAGAGGACAAGCTAGCAGTTGGAAAGAATCATGCCAGAAACGGGGAATGGGTCAACATCACTATGAAGAAGGTAAACATCTTACTATCTATGGATGATGACTCTAATTGGCAGTATTATATGAATTATCTTAATGTTGACCTTAAGTTCGTAGAAGAGCAAAGATTAAATCTCTTTTCAAAATACAACAAGCTAAGTTTTGAATTAAACAAGTGTAGAGATGAACTGCTTATTTTAAAACAAGCCAAGCTTGAGGCTGTCACCTTGCAAATTCAAAACACTGAACTAGTTAAGAGAAATCAGGCTCTTCAAGATGAACTTAAAAAGGAACAAGATATTCTTGATAGTTGGACTGCTAAGAATCCCAGGGTCTTTGATGTTGTGGGTGCCCCCAGTAGCAAAAAGAGAGTCATAGGTGAAGATCATCTCCCTGACTCTCGCAACAAAGACCAAAGTTCAAAACCATTTGTGTCTGGTGGTATGATTACCAACATGTTGACAACTCTAAATTCCAGTGACTGGATTGAACGGGTTAATCCTGAGAGTAAGCTTCCAAACTTCGATTCTGGAAGGATTCTTGAGCCTGAGAGCCAAGCTCTTAAGAGCATGCTAGGACTTCCTGAGATGACCAGTGGTACTGAACACATCTCTGAGTCTGAAGCAGAATCCGAAACACCGCTTCCACCCCTGAAACCTCTTCAGGGTGCTGATCCAAGCTCTGAGCTTACTCCTCTAAAATTCAATCCTCACTCACCAAAGGAAAGGTCTGGACTTGGTAGAACCATCCTACAAAGACAAGCAAAACTAATCCAACAAGAGTCTACTCCTACTGAGACTTCAACATCCTCTGTCCCCACTGAAGCTGGCCAAATTCAGCAACTCACTGAGCTTGTGAGGAAGCTGACAGAAAAGATGGATTCCATCGAAAAAGCCCCTGATTCAATCAAGGAAGCTAAGTCAGCCTCATCTAGCTCATCAAAATCAAAATCCACCAACAAACCCAAGCAGAAGTGTGAGCTGTGTCATTACACCAGTCATACCACTGACAACTGCTACAGAATCCTTTACTGCATGATCTGCAATAAGGATGATCACAGAACTGCAGACCACTTACAGTATGTAAGCTCTGTCAGTAAAGCAAACTACACCAAAGTTGGTCACCAGTATGCTTCATCCTCCAAAACAGCTCTCATGAATAGAGCAAAACCTTTTCCTCTTTGCCCTCACTGTGGGTTTAATGATCATCATCAGGACGACTGTCTCATGAACACATGCTGTGATATATGTGGAAATCCAGCTCATGAGACATCCCAACATGACTGTGTCATTCATGCAAGGAGAAGCACAAAACAACCCAAAATCACCGAGTCTTCCTCAGTCTCTAAATGCAAAACCTGTGGTAGCACAATGCATACAACCACTAACCATGAGTCAATTGCAAAATTCAAAGAAACCTTGAGACCCAAGCCCACTAGCTAGTGGGTCACTAAGAGAAACTAATTCAGTTTACTACTTGTGCAGAGACACGCCAGGGAGCCTATCTGGCATCTAGACAGTGGATGCTCAAGAAGCATGACTGGTGTAAAGGAGTATCTGTACAAGTATGTAAAGGAACTAGGACCCAAGGTAGTATTTGGTGATAACTCATCATGTCCCACTGAAGGTTATGGTTCAGTAAACTGCAATGGAATAGTTTTCTCTAGAATTGCTTACGTCAATGGTCTCAAATACAATCTCATCAGTGTCAGTCAACTATGTGATGCTAAGTACATTGTGCAATTTAATGACAAACAAGGTACCATCTTCAATGCCAACAAGGAAGTAGTGTTGATAGCTCCAAGAAGAGATGATGTTTATGTGTTAGACATGTCAACACTCTCTCAAGATGGAACTTGTCTCTTTGCTAAAGCCACTGAAACTATCAATTGGCTATGGCATAAGAGACTCTCACACTTAAACTTCAAAAACCTCAACAACTTGGCAAAACAAAACAAGGTCCTTGGCTTACCATCACTGGTTTTTGCAAAAGATAAACCATGCTCTGCCTGTGAAAAAGGTAAACACCACAGAGCATCATTCAAAACCAAAAAAAATTTCTCCATCAAAAGCTGCCTTCACCTCCTGCACATGGATCTCTTTGGACCTGTCAGTCCCAGATCAATCCAGCATGAGAAGTATACACTTGTCATTGTTGATGAGTTCTCAAGATACACTTGGGTTTACTTTCTTTCAAAAAAGAGTCAGGCAGCTGATACAATAATTTCATTTATCAGGAAGATTGAAAACCAGAATGACATTACTGTTAAACAAATCAGGACTGACAATGGTACTGAGTTCAGAAATCATGAGCTTGAGAGTTTCTGTGATGAAAAAGGAATTTCTCAAAACTTCTCATCTCCATACACCCCTGAACAAAATGGGGTTGCTGAAAGGAAAAACAGAACCCTCATTGAGGCTGCTAGAACCATGTTAAATGGCTCAGCCCTCTCCAAGCATTTCTGGACTGAAGCAGTCAAAATTGCCTGTTACACTCAAAACAGGTCAATCATTGTCAAAAGACATAATAAAACCCATATGAGATCTTCAAAGGTAGACTTTCTAACATCAGCTACTTTCATGTGTTTGGATGTCCTGTGTTCATTCATAACCACAAGGATCATCTAGGCGAGTTTGATGCAAAAGCTGATGATGGATACTTCTTAGGCTACTCACTGATCTCCAAAGCCTTCAGGGTTTTTAACACAAGGAGACAACAAGTTGAGGAAACCTTTCATGTCACCTTTGATGAAAGTATTGAAAGCATCAGGTTCACCAACACCTCAGTGGAGGAAATAGGAATTGATAACTCATCAAGATATCCTCCCGATGAGTACAACACTGAATTTAATTCCTCGTATCAAGCTGATGCTGACATCTCATATTATGTCTTACCTCACAACCTACCCCAACCAACTATCAGTGAGTTCATTGATAATCAATCAGTCCCTGCTGGGATAAGGAACACTGATCCAAATAATCAGGAACCTGTAACT
This sequence comes from Chrysanthemum seticuspe, assembly GCA_019973895.1. Lineage (NCBI taxonomy): Eukaryota > Viridiplantae > Streptophyta > Magnoliopsida > Asterales > Asteraceae > Chrysanthemum > Chrysanthemum seticuspe. Next base: position 229,746,572 of record BPTQ01000001.1, read on the forward strand.
CATGAACCTCGACCTGAACTAGACATCTCTACAGATGATCTAATTGATTCTGTGACTCTTGCACCTGAACTCACATCTGAACACCCAGTGATATCATCAAGCTCAGATCCCAGACCACAAAGTAAGTGGACAAGAACTCAGGATATTGAGCTTGTAAACATCATTGGTGAACCCACTGAGGGCATGCTCACTAGAAGCATGGCTGCTAGTCTAACTGCAGCTTCAGCCAATGAATGTCTATATGCTGATTACCTATCAGATATAGAACCCAAAAGTGTCACTGAGGCTCTAAAATACCCAAGCTGGGTTCAGGCTATGCAAGAAGAACTGCAACAGTTTGATAAAAACAAGGTCATGACCTTGTTCAAATGTCCTCAGGATGTAGTAGTCATAGGAATGAAGTGGGTTTTCAGAAACAAAACTGATGAAAACGGCACTGTCATTAAAAACAAAGCCAGAATTGTAGCCAAAGGTTACAGTCAACAAGAAGGCATTGACTATGATGAGACATTTGCTCCTGTTGCAAGAATGGAAGCCATCAGGATCTTCATTGCATATGCAACATACATGAACTTCAGGGTCTACCAAATGGATGTTAAAAGTGCATTCTTAAATGGTGATCTCAAGGAAGATGTGTATGTTCAGCAACTTCCAGGCTTTGAGAGTAGTGAATTTCCTGACTATGTATGCAAGCTTGACAAAGCCCTTTATGGACTCAAACAAGCTCCCAGGGCATGGTATGAAACTCTTTCAGCCTTCCTGATACAAAACAAGTTTGTCAGAGGAAAGATAGACAACACACTGTTTGTCTATAGAACCAAACAGGATGTGATACTAGTCCAAGTGTGTGTTGATGATATCATCTTTGGCTCAACAAACTACAAACTTTGCAAACAGTTTGAAAAACTAATGACAAAGAAGTTTGAAATGAGCATGATAGGGGAACTTACATAGTTTCTTGGACTACAAATCAGGCAAACTGATAAAGGAATATCCATCAGTCAAGAGAAATACACCAGAAATCTCTTGAAGAAATATGAGATATCTGACTGTGCCTCAGTGAAGACACCAATGGTCCCACCGAACAACCTTGGACCTGATCTCACTGGCAAATCAGTCAATCAAACCCATTTCAGAGGGATTGTTGGCTCACTGATGTATCTAACCGCTACTAGACCAGACATACAATTTTCAGTCTGTTTAATAGCAAGATATCAGTCCAATCCCAAAGAATCTCACCTCACTGCAGCCAAAAGAATACTCAGGTACCTGAAAGGAACCCCAAACCTTGGACTCTATTATCCAAAATGCTCAGGGTTTGATCTCAAGGGTTACTCTGATTCTGATTATGCTGGCTGCAACATGGACAGAAAAAGTACCTCAGGGTCCTGTCAATTTCTTGGAGGAAAACTGGTTTGTTGGAGTGCAAAGAAGCAACAATCAGTGGCTATGTCCTCAGCTGAAGCTGAATATGTAGCTGCAGCAGGATGTTGTGCCAATGTATTATGGATGAAAAGTCAACTCAGTGACTATGACATCCATGCCCATCTTCTGTGATAACACTAGTGCTATTGCAATCTCCAACAACCCTGTCCTCCACCAAAGAACCAAACACATTGATATCATAAATCACTTCATCAGGTATCACATAATGAAAGGAGATATTGAATTCCCTACTGAATATCAACTGGCTGATATCTTCACTAAACCCTTGGATGAACCTACCTTCAGGAGACTGAAAGCTGAATTAGGAATGCTTGACATTGAAAGCCAAGTATCTAAAAACCAATCTCAGTGAGTTCTCTGAAATGGTTCATTCTCCCTGAACATCCAAAACCAACCTCTCACTGAATAAGTAAGACTCATTCAGGGTCCCTGACACTTGACAAAGAGCATTGAATGAGTAACTAAATGATCCAAGTATCAGTTACTTAAATGTCCTAGGTTGGTAACTATGCCAATTTAATAAAGGAATATATGTCTCTTTGTCTTACTGTCATCCCACTTGGCATTTAATGCCTCTCACAAAAATTATCAAATTGATATTTTATCTCTGCAAAAGTGCACTTTTACTGTGCACTGCAACTGTTCCCTTGAAAAACGTGATTTTACTGCGGGTAATGGAGTGGTAGCATTAAATGTGGAAATTCAAACGTCTTTCAAAAACCGACTCTTAATATTCCCATTTGTGCACAAAACACCCCTCTTATCACTCTATAAATACCCTCTTCCAACACAAACAAACACACACAAATTATTTTCTGCAACTAAACTCTGTCAAAATTCTTTCTCAAATCCAGAAATATTTGTGTGTTCTCAATATCTTTAAAACCTCTTTTGGAAAAACCCTCCTTGTAAACATTTACAAAAGTTTTTCATCACAAACTTGAAGAGATCTAAATACTTTGATTGTTCTAGTCAAAACATTTTTTAAACCCTAAAATCTTCGTTAATGGAAATGGCTAGAACACAATCTCTCCAGTTTGCTTCTCAGTGGGTAGGGGATCTTACTAACGTTGAATTTAAAACAAATAATTTCATAGGAAATTTTGAATATCCTGAAAATGTCCCAACCTATAAAGACATTATAAAATTTTTATTCAACTGCCCACTCAAAACGGCCTTTGTAAAATGTCGCTCAGTAGTGTACCCAAACTACCTCAGGGAGTTTTGGGCTACAGCTAGAGCCTTTGACCCGATACCTTCTACTGATGAGAATAACCTTAGACCTCTCAGGGAGTATCTCATCAGGTTCAGTCTAAATGGGGGGAAACAATACACCCTGGATTACAAAACGTTTTGCACTTCAACAGGGTTAGATTATAACAAAGGTGCTTATGTCGCCCATCCTGAACCCTCCACAGTGAAGGATCGGTTAAAACAAATCGTTTTAGATCCAACTTTTTTGGACAAGACCCCAGTCACTAAAAGCTCATTCCCCGTGGCTTGGAGGATCCTCTTCACTTTTGTGATTCAGGTCCTCGGCGGGAACCACTCATCCACTGAACAAGTTAACTCTATTCAGTTGATGATGGCATACTGCTTGATGAATGGGGTCACTGTCGACATAGGGGAGATCATGTTGGGAATTCTGTGAAGTATGAATTATGCTGAAAATAACGCTGAAGGAATCTACTGAAGTACATGGATTCTGCTGAAGGAATCTACTGAAGTATATGGATTCTGCTGAAGAAGGACTTCTGCTGAAGTTATATTATAGTATAGTTGGTTACTACGGATATAGATATTCCGTATATTTATTAGTTTGTTAGGATTTGCATAAGCTATTTTAGGTAGTGATATGCATTTATTTTATATTATTGTTTTATTTAGGGTTCTTTGTGTATAAAAGGAACTGATGTCTTTTGTATTAGACACTTGAACAAAAAGAAAAACCTCTGGAGAAAAATATTCCAGAGAAACATCATAAAAGGATCCATAGAGGATCATTGTTTTAATAGTGAAAAACCTTGTTGGTAACTTTGATTGTGTTAATTATTATCCGCTGTGCATCTATTCAATCATTGTTATTATACCCTAGTTGAGTCCGGATCTTGGTTTTTAACAAGTGGTTTCAGAGCGGGTGGCTCTCGATCTAGGGTTGATAAGGTTTTTGTGTCATTAGGGTTTATGGAGAAAATCTGAAAAGAAAGGAGGCAGCAGACGTTGCAGGAAAAAGGGGAATCTGTTATTTTTGATCAAGATACGGGGATAATTTTTCATTGGTCCCATACACACACGTGAGCAATTCTTCTTGTACCAATTCAAATTGAAGATCATGTGTTTGATCGGACGAGGGACCCACGGAGGTATATTTTGATTTCTATATGACTGATCTAACGATAGTGTTGATCCCATGATTTACTTGGTTGGCGCATATATTATGTTTGATTGGTCCATTCACACGAATTCTATTTCTGCTGATTGTCTTTGATTCGTGGGACCCATATGAGTTATCAATTCTGGTTTGCAAATTGATTATATTTGGTGTTTCATGGTATAATATTTTTTAGTCTTAAGAATTGAAGTGGTCACGTGGGAGTGCTAATTTGATTGGCTAACATATTATATTCAAGTGTTAGCATTTGGTCAACAAGTTTGAATTTTCAAGAGGTCAAAAGTTGCGGCATTTTGTGGGTTTGGCTGTACATGTATTTGGGTTTCTGCTGAAGGCTTACGTGAGTTTAGATATTCATATGGTTGGTATATTTGTGGTTCACGAGAGACAAGTAGTTTATTGATTGGCCTGCTGGTCTCCACTCGGAAGAGGATATAAAGATATTTCATGTACACGTGAATGTTTTTAGTACTTGTCTTGGTTTGTTAATTGGCTGATATTGTATTATTTGGTCTGACTTGTGGGCAAACATTTATTCGACTAGTGGCCAAATATTTTACTGACATCTTGGTCCCAACACACATAATTAATTATTCTGATTGGCTGTTGGTTACTGCTCATATTCATTTTGGTTCCTGTTATCACATAAAATGACAGAATTTGATAATAATAGGGATGATGTTATTTTTCCTTATTTGATGAATGATGAGTATGAGGTCTGGGCTAAGAAGATGGAACAATGGATCATGAATAATGATATGAATATCTGGAAGGTGATCCAAAATGGCAACAGTTTGAAAAGGACTGGATGTGATCGCGATGGAAACCTCTTTTATCTTCCTCCAACGACTGCAGATGAACACATTGCTGTACAAAGAGAGTCAAAGGCCAGAACTACCTTACTTAAAGCTATTCCTGTTGATCATGTACCATATTTTAGTTATATGGATGATGCAAGTCGTATATGGAATGCACTCAAAGAAAGGTATGGTGGAAAGGCTGAATTCAAGAAGATGAGCAAGGAAGCTGATGCTTCAGGTTATGCTGAAGAACTTGCCAGTCCACACTTTGCATTCATGGGCATCTCTCAGGTACAAAAACAAAATTGTGTGTTTGGTTGTAGTGATAAATACAATGAACTAAAAGAAGCTTATGATATTTTGAAACCTAAATATAATGAATGCTATGTGGAAGTTGAAGCTTATAAACAGGCTTTAAAAACACTAGAAAGACAAAAGGTTTGGTTTCAGAAGAATCAAATAGCTTATGATGAGAAGATAGGTGTATTAGAAAGGGATCTCGAATGTGCTAAAAATGAGTTAAAGTGGTCTGAAAAGTTAAGAGCAGATGTAGTATCAAAAAATTTAGAGCTTAAAGAGAAACTTAATGAGGAAATTGCTAGGCATAAAGAATGGATATTAAATGGAAACAAGTTAGCAAGTCACATCTATGCTAGTCAAACTCCAAATACTACTATAGGTTTAGGCTTTAAAAAATATGTAGGTCCTGAAGCTAAATATGATGGGCGTAAAACTACTCAAGCGGGTTTAGCTCATTATGTCAAAGAAGGTGCACTACATGCTGTCCCTGGACCTATTAGAGGTGAACACATGCCCATTGACCTTTCCCTCACAGTTGACTTTGATGGATCACACCATTTATATGGCAAAAAGTCAAGTGACTTGCCAGACATTAGTAGCAAAACTAATGACTCTGTCTCTTGTTCTGAAAGTGACAAGTCATCAGACCTAAAGTCCACTGACTATGCCTCATGTGATTCAAGTGAAAAGTCTGACTCACCTGAGCACACACCCAAGACCGCACCTAAGTCCAAAGTAGCTGATATTGAGCCCATTGCTGAGCCCAAAACAAAGCCAGTTACTTATTCTGTTGAACACCATTTTGCTTCTAATGTTGTTTCTGATAAGTTTAAATGTAATAAACAAAGTTGTGTTAAGAATAAGTCTTTTAAGAAGAAATCTTGTTTTGTGTGTGGTAGTAAACTCCATCTTATTAAAGACTGTGATTATCATGAGAAAAAGATGGGTGTTTCCTCTGGCCATAAGACTTCTAAACCAACATGGACTAATGTTGCTAGTATTCCTCCATTTGTTCCCAAAGCTGCACATGTGAGAGTAGGTAAACCAGTTCCCACTAGTAAGCCTAAGGTGTATGCATCTGTTTCTACTGAAAGGCTTAATAGGCATTTTCCAGTTCCCTCTGGTGGAGGATATTCTTCACCAGTTGCTACTGGTTGGTGGAACGGTAATGCCAGACTTAGACCCTATAGACCTACAAGTTCTTACTTTCAGTCATATACACCTTATGTATCTCATATGAATATGGCACATGGTGGAGTAAGAGTGGGAAATGTTGTTAAGTCCTCAAAAGGTTATTCTTGGAAAACTCAAAGAACAGGTTCATTCTGGGTACCCAAGAACAATAGTGTTTGTCAGGTGCATTGATTGAGGGGAGGCATAAGCCTAAGGGGAGGCTTATTGTTGTATATTTGTCTTCTAACCATTTCTGCAGATGTTGGATCCTCATACGCCTAAGGGGAGGCTTAGTGTTTCTGCTGACACTACAACTGTCTTTGGTTTCTACTGATGCTTGATGGTTTAATTTCCATGTTTTAGTTATTTATTTATTTTTTCTTTATTTTATATTTAGTTAAAAAAAAAATCGTATTATTTTTGTTTAGTGATAAAAATAAAAAAAAAAAAAAAAAAAAAAAAAAAAAACCTCTAACCTGTTTGTGTTCAGTTTCTACTATTTCTTGCTTGCAGGTTTTGGTGTTGGTTAATAACCACACAACTAATGGTTTTCATCTCACCATGTCTTTCTGACACAAGAGTTGACTAGCCCACAGGATTATGGCTTGTGGTAAAGGCTGCGGAAATCCATAAATGGTAATCAACTCACCATGATGATGACGGTATTCCATCAAAGAGTTGGCTAGTCCAAAAGCAAACGGTTTTTGGTAAAGACATCTTAATTCCGTTGATAGTTGCTGATTTACTAAAAATCAGAGGGTTATCAATGTACCCTGGTCTCACACACCAAACATTGGCTAGTCCTGAGCAAACGGCTACAGGTAAAGACATTTCAAATCCGTTTATATGGTTGCTGGTTTGCTAATAAATCAGATGGTTATCAGTGTACCATGGTTTTCGAACTGAAATATTTGGCTACTCCAGTAGTGATGGCTATTGGTAAAGAGACATCAAATCCATTATTTTCAATGATTCACCTCTCACAGGAGTTAACACTCCTGGATGTGATGAGAATAGTATGAAACTAATCTGTTTTCATGTATCTTTTGTCTTTTGTTGCTGCAAAGATCTGGAGTTTCAAAGTTTGTCATCATAGAGATGTACTTGTTTTGATTCTTTGCTGCTGATGTTCGAGTACAATCCTCAAGTTCTGAAGCGTTAAAGTACTATCAGGAAACTGGAACTTAACCATGTCAAATTCCAGTTTAGGGGAGGATTGTTGGGAATTCTGTGAAGTATGAATTATGCTGAAAATAACGCTGAAGGAATCTACTGAAGTACATGGATTCTGCTGAAGGAATCTACTGAAGTATATGGATTCTGCTGAAGAAGGACTTCTGCTGAAGTTATATTATAGTATAGTTGGTTACTACGGATATAGATATTCCGTATATTTATTAGTTTGTTAGGATTTGCATAAGCTATTTTAGGTAGTGATATGCATTTATTTTATATTATTGTTTTATTTAGGGTTCCTTGTGTATAAAAGGAACTGATGTCTTTTGTATTAGACACTTGAACAAAAAGAAAAACCTCTGGAGAAAAATATTCCAGAGAAACATCATAAAAGGATCCATAGAGGATCATTGTTTTAATAGTGAAAAACCTTGTTGGTAACTTTGATTGTGTTAATTATTATCCGCTGTGCATCTATTCAATCATTGTTATTATACCCTAGTTGAGTCCGGATCTTGGTTTCAACAGATCATTTACAGTGATCTCGTAACGAAGCTACAGAGCAAAACTAGGACGAAGTACGTTTCGTATCCTAGGTTTGTCTCCTGTGCTTTGCAATCGTTACTGGGTTCAAATTATACTCAAGATGAAAAATTTGGAAATTTACCTGGCATCCTGAGCCCATCAAATTTTCAAAAGGACCCATCCCTTGTCACTCCCATTGAATTGGCGGCCCACATGATTGCTGTAAACAATCAAAGTGGATCAGTGTCTCCAAACCCTGCTCCTAAAAAGAAAAAGGGGAAGTCTCAGACTGGGACTAAGACTAAACCAAAGTCTCAGGGCCCTAAGGCTTCAGGAGCATAACCTAAGAGGCACAAAAAGCCCGAGACCAAACAGACACCCACTGACCAGGCAACAACCACCCCAGTGACAACGATGGAAACTGATACATCACAGTCAGTGCCCTTGGTCACACCTACTACTCCCCAAGATCCAGAGGGAAACGAACAACCCGCTGGTAGGGGAGCGCCTTCCACAACGCCCAGTGATGACATTAGCAAATCCAAGCCTTTGTCTGAGGGCACACTGATCGATCCCAAAGACTCAGAGGGAAAAATACAACCCGCTGATAGGGATACAACTATCACTAACTCCGCCAAAGGCACTGGAAAACTCCCACCAGTGTCTTAGGGGTCACTAGGGGACAAAGACTCGGAGGGAAAGAAACAACCCGCCGATACGGAACCCACAACCAATCCTGACTCCAGCGAAGGCACTGGGAAACGCCCACCAGTGTCCGAGGGGTCAACGGGGGACAAAGACTCAGAGGGAAACATACCACCCGCTGATATGGAACCCATCACCAACCCCCTGTTAACTGTTGCTGATGTCACTGGAATACTCTTTTCGGAAGATGAGCTTGCTGAGACTGATGATGAAATTTTATCAGCTGGGGAAGAAGTGGACGCTGAGGTTCAAGCTGAACAAGAACCTCAGCCTGATCCACAGGAACATACTGAATCACCATTCCAACATGAAAATGATGACTCCTCTTCCTCCACTGATGAATTTGAAAGATTTGATAATGTGCTCCCACTTACTGAAAGGCAGCTCGTTCAGTGGATTACCAAAGCTTCACGAAGGTTATACTCTGGGGTCACTGAAACACTGTGGGAACAACACACTGAAGCTGCTGCCAGTTACGCTGATCTTAAATCCGATGTGCTCACCTTCAATGAAAATGTTCACGAACACAGGGATCTTATGTATCAATAGATTGACGAACAAAATACAAACCTGGGCAAAATTCGAGATTATCTTCATCAGTGTGGCTCATCAATTGAAGATATCAAAGAGACTGTCAAGGAGGACCCAACACTCAATTCTAAAGTATTGGAAGCCACTGAAGTTTATATGAAGAATTCCTCCCGTCTCACTGCCCTGGTTGATATGCTTTAGTCTGCCAATGTTCAAGGCCTACAGAGTTCTGTTCAGTCTCTACAATCAACATTGGGCTCTCTTGATGCTCAGGTGGCTAATCTGGCTAAGGCATCATCCTCCATGGCTTGGAATCTTGGGCCTCGGATGATAGCTTTAGAATTATCTCATGCTAACTTGGAAGCAAAGGTCACTGATATTTAAACCGACACATCAGACATCAAGGCAATGATCTCTGAAATTTATCAGGCCTTCAAGGGTCAAGCGGCTCCGTCCCCTTCAGCACCAACTCCAACTCTTGCCCTCACTGATGCTCAGGCAACAGTTGAGGGGGAGAATATTGCTGAAGAAACTCCTCACACTGAGGGGGAGCCAACACCAACAACATCAATGGCTCAAATCTCATCATCACCACCAGTCTCAGCAACACCTATCTCATCAATCCCACCAACAACATCAACAACAACAACACTGACAGTAATCACACCAATAACAACACCACCACCACCTCTGGTAGCAACTTCATCTTCCTCAGGCCAGGACAAAGGAAAAGGCAAAATGGCAACTTCTGAGCCTGAGAAGATTCCCTTCAAAATCGGCAACACCATGTATCTGCTCACACCACTACAGCTAAGTGCTCACCTTGCTAAGGAGGAAAGAAAAAAGAAACTTGCTGAAAAAGAAAGAAAGAGCAGAGAAGCACTGGTACAAGTAGTTGCTGAGGAAGCTGAAAATATTGGGATAGATGCAAAGAAGCTCGAAAAGGGTCAGGCATGACAAAAGTTCAAGGAAGCCCAGGCTGCTCAGATGGCTGAAATGAGAAAACAGTTGGAAGAAAAGAAGAAGAAAACTGAAGCCATCAGGCAAAGCAGAATTGAGTATTACAACTGGACAATGACAAGCCGAAGGCTTCCTGAAAAGATCACAGATGTCAGAATCATCCCCAATACCAAACCACTGGCCATGAACGTTTATAGAGGGGTTGATAAAAGACACTTCGAGGTCCATGATCCCCTCAAATTCACTGACTTTGGGATCACTGAACTTGATGAGCTTGGTCCAATTATTGAAAAGAAAAAGAATGCGGTGGTTAAGGACCTGATGAAAATGCTCAGTAAAAGATATGAAAGACTGAGAGATTGTCCAGCTCAACTGGGAATTCAGCCCGCCTTAACTGCACCTCAAGGATCTCAACCACAATCATCCACTGGCAAAAGGAAGAGAGTTGAGTTCCAACTTGAAATAAAAGTGCCTGGACTGGAATGCAACAGAGAGCTACCTGAAGGTGTTAAGTTTGTGAACTGTCTAGTAATCGAAAAGCCTGAAAGAGGGCTATTCCACATAGATGTCTATGGAAACCTTGCTTTTCAAAGATGGAGTGATATTGATCAGGCTGGTGTAGCTGCAATGCAGAGCTACATACCAGTGGCCTCTCAGATCCAAACCCCAGCAAACATCAGGTTCTGCCAAGACCTGAATGCCAAGATAAGAGACCATCCTGACAGAGAAACACTCATCACCAAGAAAGTCAAGCTTGAAGCATTGGGAATCCATCTGGATTGACATCATTTTGTTTTATCTTTTGTACTAGTGATAGGAACTATGTAATCTAATCAATAAAAGATGTATGTTTTATTCATTTACTCATTGTTCCTTATTGTATTCATTAGTACATTCAGTGTAAAAAGAAGCCTCTTGCTCACTTACACTGATCAACCACTTAGGCTATTTGTATATCCAAATAGAGGGAGACTGTTGGGTTCAGTAAATACCCAAACCCCTTAATCTAGGATTTGAATAGAAAATAGCCCAAGTGTTTAATCCATTAACACTAACAGGTCACTGAGTGCATAGTCTCTCAGTGAGTCATCTTCAGGATACTCAGTATGAGGTGAAGAAGAAGTCTCTCCACTCAGTAAGGCGGAACTTAAAGGGTGAAGACTGAGTCAAGAAGAAGATGATGGATTCAGTGAGTGATGACAATAACTCACTGAATCCCTAAGACTCCTCTCCAACTACTTACACTGAAGACAAACTGAATTAGAAGACTGAAGGATGTAAAGACTGAAGAAAGAGCGGGAAAAGGTTGAATCAGAAAAGACGAAGTCCTTATCAACCAAAGTCAACTTTCCCTGAATGGCAAAAGATCAGGCTCAGTGTCATCACTGAACTTAGGAAAGCAGTTTTGTCTCTTACCTAGAATAGTCTTTGTAAACAGAGACAAAATACATCAGTATTTTGTCTTTTGTATGATGTCAGTTTGTCACTTAGGAAAGAGTCAAATATCATACATGTATAAATAGCATAAGAGATGGAGTGAAAAGGTTAAGCTTGTGAATTGTAAAAACACACATACACGCAAGCCATATTTTCACTCCTCCAAATACAACTTAGTTCCTGAGATAGCTCAGTGAGGTCTAAGAGTTGTGCTCAGACTTAGCCTGAGCTTAGAGAAGAGTCACCCAACTTTGTCATTTCAATCCCAAGTACTATTCCGCAAGTACTTGGGTAACGTATTCTTTGTTGATTTATTTCTAATAAGAATATGATGTTGAAAATTACTTAGTGTGCTTTTCTTATGTTAATTTCAGTCATAGTTCACTATTAACTTGTTTTATAAACTTAAACTGTTTTAAACGATAGTGAACGGGTAACAACAACACCCAAATCGCCTTAGCCTACCTTGTATGCACTCACTTTTAGTGCATTATTGTTATCACCCCAAACCCTTAGTTCAATTATCTAGTTGCTTGCATGAGTTGCTAAGTCGAGTCATATCCTTTGTACACAGTTTTGGGACGATTGGGATTCATGGGAAAAAGTTAAAGTTTATGAAATGACTGGAAGGGAACGTTAAATTCCCTTATTTGCGTAATAACGTACCCCAAGTGTTTTGATCTTTTCAATTCGGGTCAAATTAGTGTTAGAGTAATAAAAACTCAAGTGTAGGGATGTGCCTATAAATCCCTATCATTTTGATGTTACCGTAGAGGATGGTGGAGTAAAAGTGTATGAAAAAAAAGAAAAAAAATCGAAAAAAATAGAAAAAGAGAAAAGAAAAAAAATAGAGTGTTCAAAAAAAAAAAAAAAAAAAAACATACGGCTACCATCCTACATCTATCCTTTAAATTTATGTTTTTTTGTTTCAGTTATCTAGAGTTTAGAGTGTGGAGTCTTGGCTTAGCAATGCCATTCTTCGTATGCTTGTAACATAGAGATTTTTGACTTGCCACCACTAAATAGCCTATCCCACCAAACCCTTTGTTTCCCTACCGTAAGCCTAACATTACAACCCTCTAAAGACCTCTTTGATAGTCTTTCCTAGGTGCTTACGCCAAAGCGATGGAGGTTTGATCTATTCTCAAGCCTATGGTAATCTATGTACTAGGACCGGTTAATGAGTGTTTATCTTCCATTTCCAACTTGTTATATTTCATATACACCCGAGAGAGATGTGAGTATCCAAACACCCCATGTGAGGTGCTAGTATGTAATTTCCGTGCTAGTTATGACTTTTGCGGGGCTTATATGTGTTGTGTACTGTTTTAAACCAATGCTTTATGACCTCTAACTTATAAATTAATTGGCTAAAAGCACATTTGCTTGAGGACAAGCAAATACCAAGTGTAGGGATATTTGATAAGGTTTTAAAATGTACCTTTTTGAGGGGTCGTTTAAGCCCTTATTTGATCACTTTTGTATCCGTTATTACTTAATATCGTTCCTTTTCACTTTTAGGTCTCTTGAAGGCAAATTGCTGTAATGGCACTTATTTGGATGAAAAGGCGCGGATATACGAAGAAAATGGCCAAAGTCAAGAATCGAGACACTCAAGCTGCTGAAATACAAGGTGACGACGTCACTGCTTAACTGCGACGCCGTCGGAGCATTTTGTGACGGAACAGAAGCCAAATTTCTTATTTTCAAGTGACGGTGTCAGGCTTTAAAAGAGTAGGCCGTCGCAACTCAGACGGCCAAGATTTGATCCAGACGACGTCAGAAGCTGAAGAGGACGGCGTCACAAGCACAAGGTGACGCCGTCGCAAGACTAACGTGGCCAAGACGAAACCCTAATGACGGCGACCCGACGGCGTCACAAATCATAAGGTGACGCCGTCGCATATGTAATCTTATATATAGAATCCGAATTTTTCAGTATTTGTGTGTAGTCTTTTGGAGTAAAAACCTAAACCGAACCAAGGCTGTCTTGTACAGTATTTTAGGGTTCCAAACCCTATCTTACATCAAGATAAGTGTTTTACTTCATTAATTCAATTATGTCTTCAATTATTTGTGTGTATGCTTGCATGTTCTCCATGTCCGACTAATTTACTTGTTTGTTTGCTTAGGGAATATGAAACTTAATTATTAAATATTGATTCGTTGTCTCTTATCTTAATTGATTAATGATCTAATAATGCGATAGGTCATTCGTTGTGTAATTAATGCTTGATTAATCTTTGTGAACCTTAGGCTATAGCACTTAGAGCGGTTGTAGGCTAAACCATCCAAAGAGGGCCTTAGAGTTAGAGTTTATAATCCCTAGAGGGTTTTTTAGATGAGATTCTTTGGTAAGTTCAAAGAGTTAGGGATAAACGCATACCCTACGACTTTAGACACACAACGCGATTAAGAATAAGGACGTGACAATTCAACCATCAATAGGAGATAATTAAGGAGTAATAAAACCTAAGTGAACACATCCTTAAACTATTATACGAGCACACAATAATTAGACATAGACTACATACACCTTAGATTAGATAATTAGATAAGTAGAGTAATCGGTAGAAATACCAACCCCCAAATCCAAACCCCGAGATTTGTACCTTTCCATTTCCTAAAAAAAACATAAAAAAGATAAAAAATAATCTTCCTCAACCCCAACCTTAGCGTAGTAACTTCTCACTAGCATTCCTATTTCCCTAGAGAACGATATCAATACCCGTGGCTTACCCTAATACTAAACTACAACGATTAGGTTCACTGCCTAGGGTGTTATAAAACTTGCTCGAAGAAAAGGAAGTTCCTTTGACCCCGAACGACGTGTGTAGCATTATCAGACTTCGAGTGTTGAACGGTGTTGCACGAGATCGCAATATCACTTCTATTATCGCAGTGCACTAGGATTCTGTCAAATACATAACCATAGTCCTTGAGTTGTGTTCTCATCCAAATGACTTGAGCACAACACGTAGACATGGCTACATATTCAACTTCAGTTGATGACATCGATGTACATTCTTGTTTCTTTGATTGCCATGACACCAATTTATCACCAAGGAATCGTAAACCTCCTGAAGTACTTTTCCGTGAATCTAAGCATCCTACGTGGTCAGCGTCTGAAAAAGCTATTAGTTCAAAACTAGAATCCTTCGGATACCAGATCCCCAAGTTAATGGTTCCCTTGACGTATCGGAGGATTCTTTTAGCCTCAGAGATGTGTCTTTCAGTTGGTCTTGATTGATGACGGGAGCAAAGATATACAGAAAATACAATGTCAGGTATACTGGCTGTTAGATACATGAGAGACCCAATAATACTTCGGTATTTGGTAGGGTCAACCAGTTTCCCATGTAAATCAGCATCCAATTTGTTGGTATGTGCCATTGGGGTTGCATAGGTGTCACAACTTTGCATTCCATGTTTATTCAATATTTCAAGAGCATATTTGAACTGACTTAAGAAAATACCACGGGGTGATTGATGAACTTGTAGTCCTAAGAAGAACGTAAGTTCACCCATCATTGACATTTCAAAATTTGTTTTCATTAGTTTTGAAAAAGCGTTTGAGTACTTTTTGTGGGTAGAACCAAAAATGATGTCATCCACATAAATCTGAACAATTAAAATGTGTTCCCCATGATATTGAATAAACAGTGTTGGGTCGACCGATCCTTTGATGAAATTATTAGCAAGGAGAAAGGATGACAACTTATCATACCACACCCGAGGGGCTTGTTTGAAACCGTTGAAAGCCTTGTTCAGTTTGTAGATGTGATTAGGGAACTTTGGATCAACAAATCCTTCTGGCTGGCTAACATATACTGTTTCCTTCAGTTGACCATTCAGAAAAGAAGTTTTGACATCCATCTGATAAACAGTGATGTTCATCTGAGCCGCAAATGCCAGAAAAATCCTAACAGCCTCAAGTCTAGCTACCGGAGCAAATCATTCTTCAAAGTCGATACCCTCTTCCTGTCTATAACCCTTAGCCACCAGACGTGACTTGTTTCGGATAACCGTACCTTCAGCATCCAACTTATTTTTCCAAATCCATTTGAGTCCAATGACGTAGACCCATGTTGGTCTTTCAACCAATTCCCATACTTCTAAATGTTTAAACTGGTTCAGCTCTTCTTGCATGGATTCAATCCAGTTGTCATAAGTCATTGCTTCTTTAATGTTTTTGGGTTCAGATTGACAAACGGTGAGTGCATAAATGCAATGTTCTCCGTCAGTCTGAAGGCGTTGTCTTGTTACGACTGGTTGATTTGGGTTGCCAATGATGTTAACAGGAGGATAGTCTTTAGTCCATCGGTGTGTGGAGGGTTGATGTTGGTATACATTGTGCATATTTGGTGGATTCATATGGCTGGTCGATGATTCAACAACATCTAAGTTTGCAGTTTCAGTAGCGAAAGGGTTAAAGAACGCATTTCCATCATAATCAGCTGGTGCAGGTACAACTTGATTGAGAAGATCATCAGCTGAATTAGCGTTATTAGAAGCGGTTTGTTCTGCTGTTGTTATAGATTCAATCGGAGGTGCATCAGCAACAGTTGTTGTTGTTTCAGGTGTATCAGGGATTGGAATATTATCAGGTTGAGCAGCGAAAACATTTGATACATCTGGAGCACGTTGATCAAGATCATCATTAAAAAAAGGAGCAAACAACGTTTCCATCTGACGAAGAGTGAGTTGGAATGATTGATCAGCTGATGATTGGGGGAAGTTTAGACGGTTATGTCCGGGTTCCAAGCTGTTTTGCTCAGAAGCCATTTCTGTGAGCTCATCAAAATTAGCGTGAATGGTTTCCATAATTTCCTTTGTACGACGATTCCAGATTCGGTATCCCTTTGAGTTTTCACAGTATCCAACGAAGACACCAATATCAGCTTTAGCCTTGAGCTTTCCAAAGTCACCACGATCATTATTCGGGTAACAAAAAGCACCAAATACATTAAAGTGTTTGAGATTCGGTTTTCTGTTATGGATAAGTGATACGCGTACAACGCGTGTTCGGGGTCAAAGGAAACTTCATTTTCTTCGAGAAAGATTTTCAACCACCTAGGCAGTGAACCTAATCGTTGTAGTTTAGTATTAGGGTAAACCTCGGGATTGATATCGTTCTCTAGGGGAATAGGAATGCTAGTGACAAATTACTACGCTAAGGTTAGGGTTGAGGAAGATTATTTTTCTATCTTTTTTATATTTTTTAGAAAATTAAAGGTACGATCTCGGGGTAATGGATTTGGAGGGTGGTACTTCTACCGATTACTCTACTATTCTAATTATCTAAGCTAAGGGGTAGTCTATGTCTATTGAAGTGTGCTCGTATGATGATTAAAAATGTGTCTACCTAGATACTATTACTCCCTAGTTATCTTTTATTGATGGTTGAATTCTCACGTCCTTATTCTTAACGCGTTGTGTTTTTTAAGGTCGTAGGGTGTGCTTTTATCCCTAACTCTTTGAAGCTACCTAAGGTTAATGACTACGAAATCTCTAGGATTAAAAAACTTAACACTAAGGTTGTCTTTGGATATTTAGCTTACAATTCCACTAGTAACTATAAGCTAAGTTTCAACAAAGATTAATCAAGCATTAATAACACAACGATGGCTTTAAGCACTCCTAAGCCAATTACAATTAAGATAAGAGACAACCAATCAATATTCAATAACTAGGTTTCATAGATCTAAGCAAACACACAAGTAAATTAGCCGGACATGTTAAACATGCAAGCATACACACATTCAATCGAAGACATAATGAAATCAAGGGAATAAATAACTTATCTCGATGTAAAATAGGGTATTAGAACCCTAAAATATTGTCATAGATGAACTACAATCGTTTTAGGTTTTTACTCCACAAGTCTACCTCTCTTAAAAGTCTGAAAATTCGAATTCTATATATAGAGTTACAACTGGGATGACCTCACCTTTTAATTGTGACGCCGTCAGATCGCCGCCATTAGGGTTTCGTCTTGGCCAAGTCAACTTTGGGATGGCATCACGTTGTGGTTGTGACTCCGTCAACCTTCAGTCATGACGTCGTCTGTGTCTGGATCTAGGTTGTCTGAGGAGAAAAGTCTTCGTGACGCCCTACTCTTCAAAGCCTGACGCCGTCAGGTGCAAAATAGCAAATTCACTCCTGAGTCGTCACAAATATAGGGACGACGTCGCCCTTTCTTTATGACGCCGTCGGGTGCACTTCCAGCAGCTTGAGTGTCTTGATCATGACTTTAGCCATTTTCTTCACATATTAATGCCTTTTCGTCCAAATAAGCATCATTCGAGCATTTTGCCTTCAAGAGACCTAAAAAGTGAAAAAGAACGAAATTAAGCAGTAACGGATATAAAAGTGGGCGATTAAGGGCTTAAATGACCCCTTAAAAGTGTATATTTTAAATCCTTATCAAATATCCCTACACTTGGTATTTGCTTGTTCTCAGGCCAATGTGCTTTTGGCCAATCAATTTATAAGTTAGGGGGCATAAAGCCATGGTTTAACATAATTCATTAACAAGTATAAGCCCCGCAAAAGTCATAACAAGCACGGAAATTATATACTAGCACCTCACAAGTGGTGTTTGGATACTCTCATCTCTCGGGTGTATATGAAATATATCAAATGGAAATGGAAGATAAACACTCATTAACCGGTCATAGTACATAGATTACCATAGACTTGAGACTAGATCAAACCTCCATCGCTTTGGCGTAAACACCTAGGAAAAACTATCTAAGAGGTCTTTTAAAGGGTTGTAACGTTAGGCTTACGGTTAGGGAAACAAAGGGTTTGGTTGGATAGGCGATTTAGTGGTGGCAAGTCAAAAATCTTTATGTTACAAGCATGAGAAGAATGGCGTTGCTAAGCCAAGACTCGACTCTCTAAACTCTAGATAACTTTGAAACAAATAAACAAAAATATAAAGATAGATGTAAGAATGGTAGCCCGTATGTTTTTTATCATTCTTTTTTCATTTTTTTTATTAAATACTCTTTTTTTCAATTTTTTTTCATTTTTTTTAAATCATACACTTTTACTCTAACATCCTCTACGGTAATTTGACCCAATTTGAAAAAATCAAAACACATGGAGTACATTATTCCGTAGATAAAGGGAATTTGAATTTAACGTTCTTTCCCGTCACTCCATAAAATTTAACTTTACCCATGAGTCCCAATCGTCCCAAAACTGTGTACAAAGGATATGACTCGACTTAGCAACTTATGTAAGTAACTAGATAATTGAACTAAGGGTTTAATATGATAACAATAATGCACTAAAAGTGAGTGCATACAAGGTAGGCTAAGGCGATTTGGGTGTACATTTGGGGGTGGATTGTAAACAATTCTCTTCATTGATATTCTGGAAAACCGAAACATCACGAGAATCGCCAAAAGGATAGGCTCTGAGGGGTTAACTAGGGGTATCGTGTACTAAAGATGAGTACAATGCAAGGGTGTGGGGGAATTACTCAACCGATGTGGAAGAAGTAATTATAATACGGGTATCAAACAAGGGTTATCCTAATGCCTCTTATCATTTAGTTATTCCTAACTACACGAGTGTAGTCTCACTAGCGATCTCGGGATGCATCACAAAACAAGTTCTAGAATCTATTATACTACCGGTACACTCTCGAAGCATTAAAGGGGAATGCTTTAATTCCTACAAATCTAGGGGCGAACCTCACATTTTTGGGGTGGAATTTGAGTGGTAAAGGGTTTTGTGCTAGTCATATAACTTCCTATCCATGAGACGATTTATTAAGACTAAAGATCCAATCCTACATGTCATGAAAAAATTTAAATTTGTTGCTAAAATTACCCTAACCGATATTTCTCATGGTTTATTACACAAATGAAATAGGACAAGAAAAATAGTCAAGGATAAGCATAGTTTCAAAGTTCCCATTTTATTCTCCCTCCCTACACTTAAACTGAACATTGATCGGTCCTAAACTAGTCATCTTCATATTAGTGGACCACTTGTGAATGGTCAACCATAAAAGTCAAACTAATCTAGGACCAAAGACAATTAAAATCCATGGGAGTATAGAATTATATCCCCGGGTCGTTAAGTCCCAACGAGGTGTGTAAACTGTAATACAACGACTGTGTGTGCTGAAATGATACTGAATATACAAAAACAGGAATCGGATTGACTAACACTAGGAATGTGAATAGTGATAGCTCTGTCACAGCTATGTCGTTAAAAACGTGCAATCAGAAACCTAAAAACGTAAAAGATAAATTTTTACACTATTAAATTAATTAATATAAATTAAAAATGAATTAAATGTATTTAATAATGAATTAAATAATAATAAAATCTAAATTTAACTTAAATAAATGAAATAAAGAATCTGAAAAATCTAAAATTTTATAAAATAATTTGAAACTGAAAATGGATTTTTTTACACAATTATTCTATTTATTATTAATTATTTACTATTATTAATTACTAAAAACTATTATCGATTTATTATAAATATTAAATGAATAAAGAAAAATCTGAAACTTTTTACATAATTCAAAAATGAATAAAAGAAGCTAGGAAAAATATAAAAACTATATGTTATTAACCGAAATAAGCTAATAAGCAATTAAGCTTCTAAATAGAAGCTATCACTTAGCTTTAAAGTAGATCTTTTTGGCTTTTCTTTTTCTGAAACTCAATATGTACTGAAGCTGAACAAGTTAAATGAAAACAAAACTCTACAAACCTAAAAATAAGCAAATCGAGAGCTTATGAGTCAAGACAGTCAAGCATAAGCTTGACTGTTGAGACTCAAGCTCAGAATAAGCTTGGAAAAAACTATAAACATGAAACAAAAGATAAAATAAGATATATACAAGTCTAATGGATAAATATAAACAAGAAAATGGACTGGGGTAGTGTGAGCTTATGGTTTAGACAGTTAAGCTTTTTGGGCTTAATTTGGATGGAATGAAGGCTTGAATAAGCCTGGTATAAGCTCCACACTGGAAAGCCAAAGAAAAATAACATGTGTACAAGTAATATGAACAAATATGTGTACTGGATTTCATCAGATAAGCTAATAAGTATTTCAGCAGAATCCAGAATACTGCTGAACCATTGCAAGGTACTGCTGATAAGTATAAGCTACTTGCAGCCCTAGTAAATAGGCTACAATGGGAAAATTAAGCATAGGATCTTAAAGTTGGGCAGATAAGCTCCCCAGGGAACTACATCTCACAAGCTTATGATCACTAAGGAGCTTTTTAGAGCTGTTGGTAATGGTGTAAGTTCATGGATTACACAGTGAACTGTTATGAGTGGGCAAACAACAAGCTCTAAATTAACTTATCAAATGAGCTCATGAGAGCTCAACAAACACTGAAACACTGAGTATGATAGGTTAGCCTCACATGAAGCCAAAGATCACAAGCTCAGGGTCAATGAGGAACTTTTCATAAGCTTAAGAGAATCACTCAACCTCCACTGTTTGCTTCAGTGGAAGGAGCTTAGTTGGAACAAAATAAGGGGTGAAAAAGCTATCTAATTTAAGCTACAAACTGAAAAATAAAACATAAACATAACACATAAGCTACAAGAGCAACATAAATAAGCCAAATGCACTGGATAGGGCCAACTCCACAAGCTTTTGCAAGCTCATGGTTTTAACAGTCCTAACTATGGTGCAGGGCAAAAACAGGCTAAAATAAGCACATAAATAAGCTATTAAACATGGAAACTAAAAATTATCAAAAATATATCTAACAAGGTTAGCAACAAATCATAAAAACTCTAGAAGCATTAAACATAAAACTAAGTAACAAAGACATAGGAAAATAAACGATTAAATCAAAAACAGGAAAACTAGAAATTTGACTTTTTTAGTTTATGATCAAAGTTGACTAAGGTGAACTTTGATCTGAATACAATGACAGATTATGGATTATTAAACAACATAAACATGAAATAAAACAAACTAAACAACATTAAAACAGATATGCAAGATTATTAGATCTAACAACCTCAAAGTTCTCATATCTAGATTGTCAAGTGTCAATTTGACTTTCTAACATGCTAAACCCTTTGGTTAGTATTTCACTGAGTCAAATAGGTTCCATATAGTGTAAATCAAACAGGAACAACACCATTCACAACCATTTTCACAGTTTCATTATTAAATCCAAACAACCTTTTAATGGACTGTTTTGAGGTTTTTCAAAGCAAAAGATTATGTAAACCAATTTCATCAAATCCAGGTGTCACAATGTGTCAAATCAGACCCTTTTAAGCATAAACAAGTAGTCACAAATGTTCAAACCTAGAATTATCAAAAACAAGCATAGTGACAGTCCAAATGCAATATCAACCCACAATCAAATCCAAAACATAACAACCTAATATAAAGCTATAATATCATTAACAAACAACAAAGAAACACAGAAACATAAAATTTAAAGCATATAAAAGACCAGAACAGTAAAATGCAAAAATGGTAAAAATTAAGCTTACAAGTGAATCCAAGCTGAAAATGAGAACCATGGTCACAGAACACATCCTAAGGCTTTCCACAAAGCTTCTAAACCCAAGGCAATCCACAATTAACCTTGCTCCATGCAGTTTCACCAAGATCACTTTATTATTTTTGGACTTTCATTGTTTTTCTGAATTTTAAAGACTAAACTTGTTTTAAGGTTTTTAAAAGCTTTAAAGCTTTGTCAGGAGCTTATATGAGCTTAAAGATTCCATTAAACAACTACATAACAAGAGATTAAAGTGACTTGAAAATTAAAGGAAATTAAGCAAAACATGAAATTGAAATGATACTTGAAATTAAACTGAAAATAAAGTTTCATTACACTAATTTTAAGGAAAATTACAACATTAAAGCATTAAAATGACTTGAAATTAAAGAAAGCAGTAAACTACATTAACTATGTGACCTAGGCTAATCCAAAGGTAGTCTTCTTCTCTTCCTTCTCTTCTCTTTTATAGCATTCTGAATTCCCACTAGCATTCCAGTCAAATCCCACTTGCAATCTTGACCATTGATTGAGCAGAGATGATCCTAGCCTTTGAATTCACTTTTGGTGCCAAAAGTGGTACTAGTTGATTGAGGCAGTTCTGCTGCAATTAATGCTTCTTGTTCACATGTAGAGGTGGAGGAGACATGTTTGGTAGGTTTAGAGGTCAAGTGGTGGAGTTGATAGCAAAAGCAGGGTATGTGATGGTACAGGGGAAGGTAAAGTTGTGGGAATGCATTAAATGTAGTTGTGGGCTGGTATAGGTGGAAGGAATGAGAGGGGAGAGTGGGTGAGCAAGTGGAGGTTGAATACCAGGGGTGGAAGGGTGGTATGGTTTTACAGTGTGTGAGGGAGAGGGAAAACAGGAAGTTTGGTTTGACTGGTATTGACCAGATATTATTGAAGGACCAGATATTATTTAGTGGAAGTATCTGCTGAAACGTATGCCTTCAGCAGAAACCATCAGCGCATTATAACTTCAGCAGAAACCGTTGATTCAGCATAATCAAAATAGGCTTCAGCAGAAACCATCATCATCAGCAGAATCAAACTGTTTCAGCTCTTTTTATACCTGATTCATATAAAAACACATTTTCATGATATTTGTAACATTTATATGGTCATTTATGTGTTTTTGGTCGTTTTGTGGGTTTAAACAATATAAAATATATGTGTATTTAGACACATATCAAACATTGTCCCCAATGTTCCCCGAAAGTATTAAAGTTATGATAATGGAAGGTAATTAAAAGAGAAAGAAACTAATACTCCCCTGATTAGCTCAGTAGGATCCGTGTGAAGTAGTGGTTAAATTCTTCTTCAAGAAGAATGTATGCGTGAAAAGCTCATCCAATCTTATGTATCTTCTTCTTGATAAATAAAACCTGCACACTTAAGAAAACAGATGAAACCTTCGCGTAAAATCGGCGGTAAAACTATATATGACTCAACTAAACTAGGATATAATGCTTGTGGAATGGATGTTTACAGGTTTTCTGGAAAATTAAGACCGGAGAAATTCCAAAAATTTATAAGTAGCACAGAAAATGAGAGAAAGTTAGATAAGTGGTTTTTGTTCCTCCTGACGCCGTCAGGTTGCAATCCTGATGCCGTCAGGTTATCCTAACAGAAATTAGTCTGCTGCGATTTTCAGGAAAAACTACATCTTTAGAATCTGGAAAAATTCCTCCAAAACATCCATTATGACTCGATACAAGCATTTGACTCTAACAAACACACATATATATCTTTTTCAATAATCGTAATCCTCATGTTCACGTTCTTTGAAAACGTGTGTAATCTTCCCTACAGTTATCCTTTTTGTAAAATACTTTTATATGTAATTAAGACGAGGTTAAATACAAAATAAAGCCTTTTCACAAATTCAAACATGAGAATAAACAATCAATGAAAAGATATATGACACACAAACAAGCAAACAATTAAGCATGGGCTGCCTCCCATGAAGCGCTTTTCTTTATTTATGAGTTTTGTAGCTAGACTCGAAGTCGTGCCCCTACTTTCCCCTTATTATAGAAGCCCATTCGATTTCCTTAACTCTTCTCTCATCACAATATATTCAGGGCCTATCTCTAGACAAGCGGTATAGTAAACCTTGTTCTCCCAATCTACTTCAAATGCCGGAATGTTGTCTACATCTAGATCATCAATACCCTCAAACTTCTTATTTTTTAGGGCATTATATATTTAACACACTCGGTCCCGTTTGAGAACTTGGTTATTCCTTCCTCTTGATCATAAACCATCTTAGATTCGTCAATAAATGGTCTCTCAAGTATCACATCTCCTGAAAACCCATCAATGATGCCCTTAACATTTTACAAGATCATGAAATCACACCTATATGAAAAGTTAACTACGAAGACATGCAATCCTTTAACCCTCCCAACATAGTTACTCACTTTCCTAGGTGTTGATCCCAGTTGAGCAAACGATCTAATATAGAAACTGACTTGTAACAAAAGCTTATCAAGTATTACGCGGAATTTAATACTTAATCTTAAGAAGAAGAACATTAAACATTCAACACCTCAATATTATTTATTAATACGAATACTCTTACAGTATTAGGGTTTTGCAACCTTGAAGTGTATCGACCTTAGATATAAAACATATGTATATCTAACCTAACCTAGGACCTCCTTTTATAGGCTAAGGAGTCCTATACAATATACAATACGTAACCTACAAGATAAATATCTTTTCCATATTTATCTAATACAATAAACTAACCGACTATACAAGACTAGCAGTGGTTACAATATATTATCCGTGGTTACACAATACTACTAGCCGCGGTTGTCTTCATCCGTGGTTACATCAAGCCTGTCCGTGGTTCCAGTACTTAGAGTAATTCTTGATGCAAGGAACCTAAAACCCAACAATCCTCCCCTAAACTTGATAAATTCCAACAGAAGTCTCAAGTTTTCTTTAAGCTCAAAACATCTGAATTGGAGTATGTAGCCAAACACTTACTAGCCTTAAGTATCTTCTCATACTTCAGCAACAAATCGTAAGCTTGACCATCATAAGGTACTAACATCTTGATACAACCAGGCTTCAACATCTGAGCAATTATTCCTGGATGCTTATTCAGTTGAGGATAATCGCCTTCTACAAGCATATGAATAACCTTTCCAGAAACAGTTAAAACATGAACTCCACAAGTTTGATATAAAAACCATCTAGTAACTTGACCATTGTAGAGTCCTTGCCATTCAGGTTCATCATGAGTAGGTTCAAACAGAATCTTCAAATAATGATAAACCAGCCTCTCATGATAATCAGTTGGATGTACTTCACCAAACTTGTTCTTGTAAAGTATCCAAAGATTCATCAAATCATCTCTATCAAAATACTGAAGCATTTGTGAAAATTTATTATACTCAGAAACTTCATTGTTGAGTCTTTGAATTTTCCAAACTCCTTCACTTCCAATTATAAGCTTAAACTCATAAGAAATAATTTGATTTTCATCTGCAACAACTTTCAATATTTTAGAATCAGATGTCTCCTGAACCTCAGATTTTCTCTTTCGTTTACTTTGAATCCATTCATCATCCTTTTTAATCCACTCTTCTTCCTTTTTAGAATTCATTGGACATAAATCATCTTTATTAATCCTCATACATCTCTCATAAATTTCCAAAATTCTTTCAAATGAGCATCTACTAAGATTATCAGAAACATAAATGCCTGAATTCTTAATAATTTTCATCAATACATTCCTCATCTGAGCCATAGTAGGAGGTTTCTTTCTTATAACCTGTTTCTTTGTTTTGCTCACATTCCTTGCCCATCCATTCATCAGTCTAGCTTTCTCCTCATCATCCAACAATGCCCATTCTTGTGCAGTAAACTCATCAAGTATTTGTAAAGAAGCTTGAAGATAGTTTTGTGATTCATACCAAATAGCTAACCATCTCTCACTAGCTTCCTCCTCTTCTTTCTTTCTTTTATCCAAAGCTGCTTGTTCTTCAGCCAACAAGTTTCTGCCATACTCTTCATCATAAGCTTCTTGTTCTGCTTTATTTTTAAACTTCAGCACTACCTCTTTACCTTTCCCAGCATCAGATTGAACCACTTTCTTCTTCAAAGGTTCACCAATAACCAAACTTTTAACTCTGGGTTTGGTTGCAGTAGACTGAACAGGTAAAACAGGTGCAATAATGGGTGTAGAAATAGATGATGTTTTACTCAAATTAATCAATGTACTTGCAGCTTATTTCTCTACTTCTTTAGGCTTAGATGGTAATATAGAAAGAGTTGTGACAACAGTGGAAGTGGTTATGATAGCAGTAGGTATGACAGTAGTAGCAACAATAGCCAAGTCTGAAACTGCATCAGTCGTTACAATAGTACTAACCATGGTTTCAGATATACTATCAGATGTTGTGTTCTGCACTACTTCAACATTCTTCAATTTTTCAAGAACAACCTCATTCCCATCTTTATCAGAAACCAAAAAATCTTGATCTCCACTATCAACATCTTCTTCCAGAGGTACACCAACAGATACATCCATAGCCTCCCCTGAATTCATGCCATCACTCCTCCCCTGTTTGGATACATCCTTCTCATTCAGAGCGGGAGAAGAGTCCACCTTCTTTTTCTTTCTGCGCATAGCCTTCAAAACAGCAACCCCAGGTCTCCTTACTTTCTCCAAAACTAACACCCTGTGCTTCAATCTCCAAATATCATTCCCTTGAAACACAGTCAACTTCTGTAGACCTGAAATTTTTTCCTCCATTGTAGCACACTTAGCCGTCAATTCATTTAAACGTTCAAGAATATCCTCCCCACTTCGACCTGTGTGAACTGGTCCGAGAGGTGGTTCATTGGAAAAGTCATCATGTACAAAGTCATTAACCGTCAATTCAATGTCAGGTTCCAATCTATCCTCATCACTTCGAGCTGTGTTAACTGCTCCGAGAGGTGAATCCTTGGATATAGAAGACATAGCACCAGACCTAGCCTGATCATCTATGCACCCTGTAACAACCAGTTGGCTAGGGATTCCTCCACCTGTGTTAAGTTCCAAAGAACTCTCCACATTAGGAGTTGCCAATGGTTGGGTCTTATTGATGTTTCCACTATCCTGACCAGCATCCAAGCATGAATCAGCGGAAGCCCTTCCAATCATGTCACCTCCACTCCATGTGACAGCCTCATTAACAACACCACTAACACTAGCCTGAGGAAGCTTAGTGCCCTGTGTTCTCCTAGTCCATGATGCAAGACCTTCATCAAACTCAGAAGCAGTAGGCAAAGTAAGCATGTGAGGAAATAAAGGAACATCTCTAATGATAACATTATGTGGCTGATTCCTCATATGTGCAAACACTTTAGGAAGCATATGATGTACTTCATACTCTCTATCATGTTCAACAGGTTCCACTATTTGATGTTCCACAATCAGTTGAACAAACCTAGGATACAAATAGTATTTACCCTTCTTCCTAATGTTCTGTACTAACCCCTCATATGTCATCCTAGACCAGTTAAACCTCCTTCCATCAGAAAAACATATAATAGCAGTAGCAATTTTGGAAGGAAAGTCATTAAAGCCTGTGGTCTTGTTACTCATACACATCAACAAAGTGTGAATCAAAAACTTCCATTGTTGTGAAAACAAACTCTTAAAAAATTGTACCTTTTCACCTCTGTGTGTATATCCTAATCTCTCTAAACCAGCAACAATCTCAACATCTGAAAGATTATCAACACCATCAGCATCATCAAGCTTTAAAACTTCTCTAATGATCTCCTCAGTAACAGAGATAGCATTCTCATCCACAACAATATTAAACACCACCAAACCATCAACCTCTTCAAGTTTAGCATTTCTCCAGAACTGATGTATGTAGGCTTTAAGAATAGTAGGTTTAACTGTTAAAGCATAGTGAATGGGACTGTGAACTAGGAAATCAATCATTTGATGAAACCCTTCAGATCGTGCATCCTTAGTGAGTACTGCAACAAGGTTATGTGAAGTGGAATACTTTTCGACCATTGTGATTAATGATGGATATGAAGTGGGTTTTGTGAATAAAGCAAAGAAAGTGATTAGGGTGAAAGTTGAGCGCCAATTGGAAGTGGTTAGAAGATCAAATAAATTGATCCATCCGTGATTTTGGGGAGAGATATATACTTTTGCCAAAGTGTCGAAACAACCCCTGTAGTATCCAAAACAAAGTATCAGACTATCCGCGGTTCCATAACTGCTATCCGCGGTTAGAACCTACCATCAGTGGATACAGATGGTCACTCCTCCAAATATCCAAGAGATATAGCAAGTAAGTCTGTGTTAAAATAGGTAAGATCTCACAAAAATATGAAGGATTACACACAATTTTTTTTTTTTTTTTATTATTTTTTTTATAACTAACACAAACAGCGAACATAGCAGCTCCTTATGCACACACATCCTTCATACCTGCAAGTCAAAAACACAAAACCAACACAGAAAAGTAGGTTATTGTTGTCAGTGGTTAGTAATAGCCAGAAGTGGTTTCAAAAGACCTATCCGTGGTTAAGAACAGGTAAGTCAATATAGTCAACTTCTAGAACTAATATCAGTTCAATACCCAAGAAACTCATTAACTCTCCAACCACATTTAACCTGCCCCATATTTACTTCAATAACCCTAAACTTCACTTATAAAAAGAACCCTTAATCTCATATAACGCACACACCAATCCAAATCAAAACCCTAATTTCTCCAAAAACCCCAATAATGAGCAGCTCCAACCCAATCAATCTTTCATCAGATGACAATACCTCCTCCAACAGCAGTCTGGAGAGATGGAAAAAGAACTATTTAGCAAGCAATCCAAGCAAAGGAGAGAATAGCTCTTCTTTAAGTTCGTATGTATCACCCTATGAAGATACAGACGAAGAAACATCTCCCATGGCAGGCAGTGCACCTCCACAAGAATCCAATCCATGGCGATTTGACAGACCTCCACAAGAACCACAACCATTAAAATCCCCATTTCTTCCATCATCAGAACATGATAGTGTGGTGAATCCAAGGGATGCTTCTGAAGACTCTGATAACTCTTCTAAGAAGAGAACTTCAAACCCCAAACCTTCATCATCCAACCCCCAACCAAGACCACGAGCAAGAAACCCACCACTCCCTAAGGACAGAGAGGTGGTTCTTGGTCTTTGTGCACCAAGTCGTTGTGCTTCTTCACACATCGTAACAAGGAAGGGAAAAAGGAAGATGGAGTAAGTTTCTGAATGGTGGAATAAGTAGATGGAGCACAAGAAGAATATCATATCATCCATCTATCTACCACAATCAGCTTCAGCTTCTTCGTTTGCATCAATCCATCCTTCCCATTTTGATCCTTAGCTGCTTCGTCGTACTGGTCATGCATATGATAAATGCATATCCAGCATTTAAACGATATAAGCAAGGATAGTAGTAGTAGAAATATTAGTAGAAAATCATGTATAGATGTAGTCTTTAATTAGCACTTGAAGTTTCATTGTAAGCTGTAAGTTGTAAACTGTTTTGAATGAACAATGTAACTTCAGTACTTCTTGAATCTCTATAATGACTTGACTTTTATCTGCACAATGGTTAGTGGAAACACAGAACAACTAGCAGTGGATTGATCAACTCTATCAGTGGTTAGAAACAACACTATCAGTGGATAGAAACAGAAATAGCAATACTAAGATTACATAATAACAGTCCAATACTTATACAAACTGATACAAAACAATTTGAGACTTTAGAGATTAATCATTCCAATACTAACAACAAGATACTGAAACCTCCCCACATCAAAAGCTTTGGTGAGAAGATCAGCAACATTGAAATCAGTATGGATTTTTACCATTTGAATCAACCTTTTCTCATTACAATCTCTAATAAAGTGATGTCTTATCTCAATATGTTTAGTTCTAGAATGTAAAACAGGATTTTTGATAATGCAAATTGTACTGTTATTATCAATGTAAATCTTAGTATGCATAAAATTGTACCCAAAATCCAGCAATTGATTCTGTATCCAAAGAACTTGACCACAGCAACTAGCAGCAGCCACATATTCAGCTTCAGTTGTAGAATTAGCCCCAATAGTTTGCTTTTTACACTGCCAAGAAATTAATCTGCTTCCCAAGAACTGGCATCCTCCAGTAGTAGACTTCCTATCCAAACTAGCACCAGCATAGTCACTATCAGTGTAGGCGACCAAGTCAAAAGGGGAATCCTTAGAGTACCAAAGGCCCAATTTAGGATGACCTTTCAAATATCTAAAGATTCTCTTAACAACATTCATGTGTGAAGTATTTGGTGTGACTTGAAATCTTGCACACACACATACTGAGAACATAATATCTGGCCTAGATGCAGTAAGATACATCAAAGATCCAATCATGGATCTATACAACTTCAAATCAACTTTGGGACTTCCATCATCTGGTAGCATAGGTTTCTGAGTCTCCATAGGTGTACTTGCACTCTTTACATCTTGAAACCCAAACTTCTTCAAAACATATGCTACATACTTGTCTTGACTAATGAAAATACCATCAGTCCTTTGTTGAACCTGTAGCCCCAAAAAGAAAGTGAGTTCTCCCATAGAACTCATCTGAAACTTATCATGCATAAGTTTCTCAAAATCTCTGCATAGCTCCTTGTTAGTAGAGCCAAAGATGATGTCATCTACATAAACCTGAACCAGTAAAATATCATCTTTGTGCTTTCTAATGAACAAAGTTTTATCAATCAGTCCTCTTTTAAACCCATTGTCCATCAAATAAGTAGACAGGCATTCATACCATGCCCTAGGAGCCTGATGCAATCCATACATAGCCTTTCTCACCCTGTAAACCTTGTCAGGATGATCAGGATCTTCCAAACCAGGAGGTTGACAAACATAAACCTCCTCATCAATAGTGCCATATAAAAATGCACTTTTAACATCCATCTGATACACAACAAAATTCTTGAATGAAGCATAAGCCAAAAACAATCTAATAGCCTCTATCCTTGCAACTGGTGCAAATACTTCATCATAGTCCAAACCTTCAGTTTGTATGTATCCTTGAGCAACCAATCTTGACTTGTTCCTCACAACATTACCTCTTTCATCCCTCTTGTTTCTGAACACCCATTTAGTCCCAATAGCCCTCTTCCCATATGGAAGATCAACCAATGTCCAAACTTCTTGAAGCTTAAACTGTAAAAGCTCCTCTTGCATTGATTCTACCCAGCCTTCTTCTGATAAAGCTTCTTCCACTCTCTTGGGCTCCTTTTGAGATAGAAAACAAGCAAACAGGCAATTTTGCAGATCTTTATGACTGTTTCTTTTATGAAGTGATCTTGCAAAGAACCCATGTTCAGGAAAGGGTTCAGTGTTGTTAACCCTGCTTCTTGTTTGTACTGGAGTATTCAAATTTCCAAGTATTTGTTCCTTGGGATGAATCTTGTGAATCCTTGTAGTGGTGATTGGACTTTCATGAATGACAATTTCCAAGTTTGACAAATCAGCATTGAAGAAATCATCCATGTCTTCATCATCAGTAGGAGTATCAATGTCAATCAAACCAGGCATATTAGGATCATGTGGATACTCCTCATCACCAAATAGTGGCTTTGGATGTGGTCCAAAGAAAGTACTATCACCATTACTTGTAGCCGGGATTTCACATGAACTATCAGTGGTAGAAGATGGCTTGTCAGTGGTTACAGTTGGCCTATCAGTGCTTTCAGTAGGCTTAGCAGTGCTTGCAGACTGCTTTTTCTTCTTTTCAATTTCTTCTACCGACACAGAGTTATCTTTCAACAACTCATCCTTATCTTGATGATGATCAACTTTGCCTCCATCTTTCAGTATTTCATCATCAGTGGGACTTTGCTTATCAATGATGGAAGGAACAGAACCAGCTTTCCACTTTTCAACCAAATAGAACTCCTTTGGAGAATCAGCTTCCTTTGAAGATGTATCTGCCTCAGAATCCTTTTGTATACCTGCATCAGCATTAGTGGAAGTTCCTGCAATGATAGGCTCATAATTCATAGATTTGGTTAGCATATCAATGTTAAACAGCCAGTCTGGTCCTTTGGTCTCAACACTAGGAGTCTTTTCACTGAATTGAACATGTAGGTTCTCTTCAACAAGTCTAGTCCTCCTATTGTATACTCTAAAGGCTTTGCTATTAGTGGAATAGCCTAAAAAGTATCCATCATCTGCTTTTTCTTGAAACTTGCCTAGGTAGTCTATGGTATTCAAAATGGTAACATGACACCCAAAAGGTTTTAGGAATGCAATCATTGGCTTCCTATCATGTAACAGCTCATAGGGGGTCTTGTTATGAGGCTTCACTACCTTACTTATGTTTTGCACATAACATGCAATTCCTACAGCTTCAGCCCAAAAGGTAGTTGGTAACTTAGACTCTGACAACATGGTCCTAGCAGCCTCAATTAGTGTTCTATTTTTCCTTTCAGCTACACCATTCTGTTGTGGTGTTCTAGCAACACTAAACTTTCTTTCAATGCCTTTAGCTACACAGAACTGATTCATCACATCATTCTTAAACTCAGTTCCATTATCACATCTGATTACTTTGACCTTATGATTTACTAGATTTTCTATCTTAGTAATGAAACTCTTAAGAATCTCACTAGTCTCACTCTTAGCAGCCAAAAAGTATACCCAAGAAAATCTACTATAATCATCAGTGATAACTAGGCAATACTGCTTATGATTCAAGCTTCTAACAAAGGTAGGTCCAAATAAGTCCATATGAAGCATAAACAGTGGTTGTGTGATGGTGTTTACAGTTTTGGTCTTACAAGAAGCTCTATGTTGTTTTCCTTTTTGACAGGCCATACATAGTTCCTTACACTCAAAAACCTTTGAAGGTAACCCTCTCACTAAGTTTCCTTTTACCATTTTATTGATTGTTTTCTAATTGAGATGACCTAGCCTTCTATGCCACAATTTTGACTCATCTACAGATGCTTTAGCAAACAAACATAAGGACCTATTAGGAAGAACATCTTTAAGATCAAAACAATATATATTTTCCTTCCTAGGTACCCTAAGTTGTATTAACTTCTCATCAGGTATCTTAAACTCAGGAGATAACACCACACACTCAGTTTCCCCAAAAAGTACCCAGTTTTTCTTATCACACATTTGAGAAACACTGAATAAATTGTACTTAAGTCCCTGTACCAAATAGACTTTTTCAAAGTCTAAATTCCCTGTTCTAATTGTGCCTCTGCCAAGTATCTTTCCTCCCTTTGGATCATTGCCAAATGCCACATATCCTCCATCAAAAGCTTCAAAATCTTCCAGATTGCTTCCATCCCAAGTCATGTGCCCAGAGCAACCACTATCAAAAACTCCTTTATCTTTTAGCTCAGTTTGAAGATTGCCCTGCACATAAAATTACACAAGTTAGTTCCTCTTGTGGACCCAAGCCAGTACTGACTTGGGTCTGCCCTGTGCATCAAAATATTCAAATTTCTTTAGGTCCATTGATGCACAGTTGACATGTGGTAAAACCTTGGTCTTAGGCTTCCATTGCCAACTTGCTGAGGCCTTAACAGTATAAAAATGATTTCCAACCACTGTATCAGTTATCACCTTTGGAATT
The DNA here is from genome assembly GCA_019973895.1 of Chrysanthemum seticuspe. Taxonomy (NCBI): domain Eukaryota; kingdom Viridiplantae; phylum Streptophyta; class Magnoliopsida; order Asterales; family Asteraceae; genus Chrysanthemum; species Chrysanthemum seticuspe. The sequence goes on from BPTQ01000001.1 coordinate 229,780,181, forward strand.
TTTCAAACTTCTTTTGAATCAGTGGTGATATCTTGCTTAACAGTGGTTTGATTCTGCTTAGCCATGTTTACATTTTGCTTAGCAATGGTTGGAATCCATTTAGGTGTAGCAGTGACAATTGATTTTGTATTCCCATTCCTCATCAGCACTGCTCTTGGAATCATGTTACTGTTAGGATGAGGGTTTGTTTTTCTTGAAAAGTTTTGATGATTTACCCTCCTCCAGTGATTCCAAACTGGTGGTCTGTTTTTATGACAATTTCTCTGTAAGTGTTCAAAACTACCACACACAAAACAAGCCTTTTTAACACATTGAAACTCATCACCTAATCTGTTAGAAATTAGACCATTTAAGCTTCTTTGATTACCCCTAGGTTTATATTGTTTCATCTGTTCCCTAGGAATTTCCCTGTACTCTACAACTTTCTTGGTAACTTTAGCTCCAAATCTAGGTACAAGGTTGACTTGCTGAGAGTCAACTTTCTTAACTTCCTCTATCTTTTCAGACTTAGTTGATTCAGTTCTATCATCCTCAGAGTCTGATTCCCAATCTTCTATTATGGGAGCATCAGATAACTTATCAGAACTTATCTTAGGTGTTTCAGTCTTATTTATCTCTTCAACAGGTTTGTTAAAACTGAATTCACTACTAAATGACAGTTCTTTAGCAGGTGGTGCATGTTTCATCAAAGAGGGTGGTGGCATATTATTGTATCCTAGACCAGTACCATCTTTGAACAGTTTTTGACCTATTGGCTTATTTACTAGATCAGAAGCATATTGTGTTTTAGCAACCATAACAACATGTTTTTCTTTTTCATCTAGGGCCTTTAGTTTTACACTCTCTGCCTCTGCTAGTTTATCTTTAAGCATTTTAATCTCTCTGTCTTTAAGATCAATTTCACCACCTAGTATATTGATCTTTTCTACATACTCAAACTCACATTTAATACAGAATTTTAGCTTCTCTTCCACACCTTCTAGACCAACTCTATAACCTAAGTTATCTAGAGTCAATCTTTCTAATTCTTTTCTCATACTCTCAGTGATAGCTTTTTGAGATTCTAAGTTATCATAACATGATTTAAAAGAACAAGAAGATGTTTTAGAATCATTAGATACCTCAGAATCTGAACCAGAAGATGAAGCATAGGCCATTAGAGCAAAGTTATGCTCTTTTGAAGCTTCACTAGCATGAAAAGCTACATTTGGACCTTCTTCAATCTGATCACTCCAATCATAATCACCAATCCCATCCTGAGCAATCAAAGCTGAAGAAGCATCAGGCTCTTCTGATGTCCTCTTAATGCCTTTAATTCTTTTAGGAGCTCGACATTCCCTAGCAAAGTGACCTTTCTTCTTGCAGTTAAAGCACTCCATCTTGCTTTTGTCGAATCCAGCTCTCCTTTGACCATCATACCTAACATGTCTTCCAGTTCTCCTCAGAAACTTCCTTGCTTGGAGAGTCAGCATTGCCATTTGCCATTGAAGGTTAATTTCATCAAGATCATCAGGATCAATTTGATCTAGATCTTGATTCAAAACATCAACACTGGTAGTTAAACCTGGCTCTGATGCCAATTGTGGAGTTTGATAAACTCCTTGGACCGTTTAGAGCGTTAGGGTTAACAATAACAATGACAATAAACATGATACGCAGCGAAATAAAACAAATCAAAGTTATTGACACAAGGTTTTTCATTATAATCACTCCAAACCTCAAATATTATATGATCAGAATAATACGGTTACACTTAACTTGTAACAGGGATCAAAGATCCTTGAGGCTAAACTAAACAAACTCTAACCCTAGACGTTTATACCTTACGTCTAGGTTACACACACACACCTTTAATGACTACATATTGGAAGACTTGTATATGAAACCTACACCCCATATCCTCTTTATATACTAGAGGATTAGGGTTTACAAGATACTACGAAGGACTAAATAATAAATCTTCTTTTGCAAGCAAGTCCTTCCATCTTTTTGTAGATTTCTTCTCTTTCTCTTTAAGCCCTTGATGTTTCATTCTTGTATTTATTTTGTCTCATCAAATCCAAGGAACCTAAAACCCAACAATCTTCCCCTATTTGATGATGACAAAACAAATAAAGTCGTGTACGAACTTCCCTAGACGAAGTAGAAGAAGTTGAGATGTAAACATCTCCGTGAATGAAACATTCTTGTCTTCCTTTTTCTTCCCCTTAATCCATGCCATCGCACTCCAATATCTCTTCCCCTTTTTGTTATCAACAAATAGAGAATGTAAACATTAGAAACTTCCCCTTGAGTGGTGCATGAACATCAATGATTCTTCAAATCTGTAAGCTCCTTATAATGATCACTTGTGAAGAAAACCAAATATAACGAATTGGATGAAGAAGTAAAATAACCCAAACTTGTATCTTATGTCTTGTTTATCCACGTGACTCCAAACTTATACTAACACCATATAAGTAGACCGCAATCTCTTGACAAAATCCTCATCTTCAATGAGACACTGAGCACTACAATGTAACTCCGTTAAGTGATAGTTTACTAGGTCTTCATCCATCCACCCCTTGACCTATGAAAACTAGATTTTGCAAGTCTTCGTCAACATCCTTTAAGCACGAACAAGTTATCTACAAAGTGCAACACCCACTTTGAGATATGATAAGAATACAAACCTGTGAAACTCAACTACAACATCAAATTAGTGATAATCAACTTTCTTCGTAATCAATTCTTCAATAAAACCAAAAACGAGCTTGTTAAAACCTTTAAGAACAAATACCAATCTTCTTGTGTGTGCGAACCAAAATCCCATGTGTGTGTCACCAAAAATCTCAGTACCAAAAACATGTACAACTTCCCCTCAATTCCAAAACCTCATCAGCAGAAACAAATAACACAAGAAACACCAGCAGTGGAATTGAGATAACAATAGCAGTGGTTTCGAGAAAATACTAGGAGTGGTTTCAGAAAAACACTAGAAGTGGTTTCAGAAAAACACTAGAAGTGGTTTCAGAAAAACACTAGAAGTGGTTTCAGAAAAACACTATCAGTGGTTTCAGAAAACACTAGAAGTGGTTAGTGGTTTCAGAAAACACTAGAAGTGGTTTCATAAAAACACTATCAGTGGTTTCAGAAAACACTAGAAGTGGTTTCGTAAAAACACTATGAGTGGTTTCAGAAAACACTAGAAGTGGTTTCGTAAAAACACTAGGAAAGCTACTTCTAACCATGAATCATAAACACCACACAATGTATAAACAACCTCCATCAATAATTAGAACAAGTAACACAAATTCAAGAAGTTGAATATGCATGAAAACCCTAAAAATCGAATTTCTAAAAACCCTTCAGCAGCCAACTTCGACAATGAATAACTTTTTACTGGAAGCTCAGATCGAAAATCCCTTCGGTGAAAAGTTAGATGAATATATAGAGAACGTCCACCTAAAATTTCGTCACGATCCAACGGTTAACGAAAAAGTTATGATCGTTACAAAACAATCCTGCAGAAACATATACGAAAATTTTCAGCTTCGAATTTTTTCTTCTTTTCGCCATTCTTCGACCAATAAAACCTTGTGAATCCCTAGGTAACGAGCTCCCCAAGCTCTGATACCAATTATTGATCCCAGTTGAGCAAACGATCTAATATAGAAACTGACTTGTAACAAAAGCTTATCAAGTATTACGCGGAATTTAATACTTAATCTTAAGAAGAAGAACAGTAAACATTCAAGACCTCAATATTATTTATTAATACGAATACTCTTACAGTATTAGGGTTTTGCAACCTAGGACCTCCTTTTATAGGCTAAGGAGTCCTATACAATATACAATACGTAACCTACAAGATAAATATCTTTTCCATATTTATCTAATACAATAAACTAACCGACTATACAAGACTAGCAGTGGTTACAATATATTATCCGTGGTTACACAATACTACTAGCCGCGGTTGTCTTCATCCGTGGTTACACTCTACTGTCCGTGGTTACATCAAGCCTGTCCGTGGTTCCAGTACTTAGAGTAATTCTTGATGCAAGGAACCTAAAACCCAACACTAGGGTAAAAGGGGTCCCTCGTAGGTCCTAACTTTTCGCACATGATCCAACTGTAATAGAGCCTAGACATTATGTTCATGGGTGCCGTATAGTCTATGTAAGTGTGATCCCTATATGAGTACCCAATCATGCACGGTATCTTAATGTTTTTAGGGTCACCACTTTTTATGCGAGGCTCGAAAGGTGGTCGCGGGAAGTTAACTACGTTATAGTGATAGGCGGTTTCCTTCCCATTAGGGTATGAATCGAAATACTCCCTAAGTTCTTCCTCCTCCTTACTACCCTCCATAATTTCTAGCACCTTATAATCTCCTTCTTCTAATTCATCCTCTGAATCACTTGAGGTCGAATCACTATCAAAAGTACTAGTGGATTCCTTAAGGGCTTCCTCAAGTGCACTTTCAATTATCCTATTAAATTTCTTAAGCTCTCCAATTTCACTAACAATACGAGCTCGAAGTTGGTTGGCAAAGGTTGGATCAAGTGGTGGGTATTTGTTTGATGGTAGGTTGTTGTTTGGTGGGTTATCACCTTCCATGATGAAAAGTGATGGGATTACTAACAGTTTCATGAAGAAGGGGGATAGACTATGAGGAAGCTAAAAATGAGAAAAAAGCTTACTTGATAGAAATCAAGCAAGGGAACCTAAACACTTGATACACGTACAACGCGCATTCGGGGTCAAAGGAAACTTCCTTTTCTTCGATCAAGTTTTTCAACCAACTAGGCAGTGAATCTAATCGTTGTAGTGTAGTATTAGGGTAAGCCTCGTGATTGATATCGTTCTCTAGGGGAATAGGAATGCTAGTGAGAAATTACTACGCTAAGGTTGAGGTTGAGGGAGATTATTTTTTTATCTTTTTTATATTTTTTAGAAAATTAAAGGTACGATCTCGGGGTATTGGATTTGGGGGGTGGTACTTCTACCGATTACTCTACTATTCTAATTATCTAAGCTAAAGGGTAGTCTATGTCTATTTAAGTGTGCTCGTATGATGATTAAAAATGTGTCTACCAAGATACTATTACTCCCTAGTTATCTTTTATTGATGGTTGAATTCTCACGTCCTTATTCTTAACGCGTTGTGTTTTCTAAGGTTGTAGGGTGTGCTTTTATCCCTAACTCTTTGAAGCTACCTAAGGTTAATGACTACGAAATCTCAAAGATTCATAAACTTAACACTAAGGTTATCTTTGGATATTTAGCCTACAATTCCACTAGTAACTATAAGCTAAGGTTCAACAAAGATTAATCAAGCATTAATAACACAACGATGGCTTTAAGCACTCCTAAGCCAATTACAATTAAGATAAGAGACAACCAATAAATATTCAATAACTAGGTTTCCTAGATCTAAGCAAACACACAAGTAAATTAGCCGGACATGTAAAACATGCAAGCATACACACATTCAATCGAAGACATAATGAAATCAAGGAAATAAATAACTTATCTCGATGTAAAATAGGGTATTAGAACCCTAAAATACTGTCATAGACGGACTACAATCGTTTTAGGTTTTTACTCCACAAGTCTACCTCTCTTAAAAGTCTGAAAATTCGAATTCTACATATAGAGTTACAACTGCGACGGCGTCACCTTTTAATTGTGACGCCGTCAGATCGCTGCCATTAGGGTTTCGTCTTGGCCAAGTTAACTTTGGGACGGCGTCACGTTGTGGTTGTGACGCCGTCAGCCTTCAGTCATGACGCCGTCTGAGTCTAGATCTAGGCCGTCTGAGGAGAATAGTCTTCGTTACGCCTACTCTTCAAAGCCTAACGCCGTCAGGTGCAAAATAGCAAATTCACTCCTGAGTCGTCACAAATATAGGGACGGCGTTGCCCTTTGTTTGTGTCGTCGGGTGCACTTTCAGCAGCTTGAGTGTCTTGATCTTGACTTTAGCCATTTTCTTCACATATTCATGCCTTTTCGTCCAAATAAGCATAATTCTAGCATTTTGCCTTTAAGAGACCTAAAAAGTAAAAAGGAACAAAACTAAGCGGTAACGGATATAAAAGTGGGCGATTAAGGGCTTAAATGACCCCTTAAAAGTGTACGTTTTAAATCCTTATCAATAAGCTCATAAGGTGTTTTGTTGTGGCGTTTGGTTATCATAGAACGGTTCTAAGTGTAGCATGTAGTTGATACGGATTTTGCCCATAAGTAATCTGGAAGTTTTGCATTGATCAACATCATTCTTGCAGCTTCCACTAACGCACGGTTTCGTCTTTTGACAACTCCATTTTGTTCTAGTGCCCGTGCAATTGATGTCTGATGCTTAATTCCCACTTTCTCATAGTAATCTCGAAGAGTTTGGTTCACAAATTCAGTTCCCCTGTCTGTTCTGACTTGTCTAACCGTGTTCCGAAGTTGAATTTAAATTTTCATGAGAAAGGTGATGATCATTTGTGGAGCTTGATCTTTACTTCAGAGAAAATAAACCCAAGTCTATCTGGAGTAGTCATCAACGATTAAGAGAATGTAGCATTTGCCATTAATCGTCTGCACACGCATAGGGCCACACAAATCCATGTGAAGTAGATGAAGGACATGCTGAGAGTTGTGTTCCCTCTTTGAAGGAAAATAAGCACGAGTGCTTTTCCCTTGTTCACAAGCTGAGCATAAGTGATCTTTTGAATACCTAAACCTTGGAAGACCTTCAACTAGTTTGTATCATGCAAGATTGGTTATGGTTTGAAAGTTCAAATGTGAGAGACGTCGGTGCCACAACCATGATTTTGTAGATGTTGCTTTAGAAAGTAGACAGATGGGAGATGAAGCAATCATATCTTGCATTGAGATCGTGTAAAGGCTTGATGTGCGGTTTCCAGACATAAGATCGTTTCCTTGTACATCACGGATGAAACAAGTTTTCTCCCTACAAGCAACTTCAAATCACCATCACAAAACTGACCGACTGAAAATAGATTGTGACCGAGACCTTCCGCATAATAAACCCTGCTAATTTCGATGTTCCCATTGATGTAGTCTCCGTAGCCCATGATAGATGTGAAGTGATCATTCCCGAACCCGACAGTTTCGATGAACTTTGAGACAAAGTTTGATAAAAGTTTAAGATTGCCTGTCATGTCCCGGAAATATCCGCTATCAACAATCTAAAGGATGATCTGTATCACCTGCATTACACATAGACGACACAGGTGGAATAGAACTAGAGGTGGAACCCGAAGAGTTAGAGGGTTCCGGTATAATTACAGTTGAAACACACATGTTTATGATTTTAGGAATCCATTTAAATCCAGGAATATTTTGTAACCATCTCTGCCAAGTCCAACTAGTTTGTTCTTTGGTCTTAGTGAATGCACTAGGTGATATTTTCTTCCTAGGAGGTGAAGTGGGTTCTATGGGTACATCAATGATATTTGCAGAAACACTAGAAGGCGGTTTACCTAGCACAGACTTAGAAGCATTAGTGGGCCTAGAGGTAATACAATTTTTATGTTTCCACTTACGAGATAAGATAGATTTAGCAACACATTTATCATGACAACCAGAAAACATGCTTTTACGACAACCAATACAAGATTCTTGAAACAAAACATTCAAAGTACTTAAAGGTTCAACATTCGTTACATCACTTTGTCTATTACATTTTTCTAACGCAATGTCTAAAGTAGGTGCAACATGTGTTTTATTCAAAGTCCTAGTGTATTCTTCTACTTCAGGGGTCTTTACTGATCTTCTCTTATGTTGCAACTTCCTATTCTTTATGTTTTTGCTCTTAAGCTATGAAGTACTAACACTAGGATTAGAGGCAACTACTCCTGTAGAAGTGGAAGAAAGCACATTAGTATCTTGTGGTTTTTCATTAGGCGTCCTAGTGTCAATTTTAAACATTACAGGTGCAAGGAAATTTGTGTTACTAGACTTATATTTCTTAATTTTCACCAACTCCTTTTTCAACTCTATGATAGTGGGTAACAGATCTTGGTTTTCAGAGCGAATGTTGCCACTAACGTTTAAGACTTCTTTAGTGTATGGAAGATGATTATCAAGTTCTTATGACGCTTTAGCACGAGTCTTTTTGAGCAATTCAAATATGACACCATATTCAGTTTTAACTTTGGCAATTTCTTGTTCATATTTTGAAATTTGACACTTTAAAGACACGTTTTCCTCATCGAGTCGTTCGAGTTTTGGTTCAAAATATTTAGCACTTGACTGTTTGAGTTTGTTTTGCAAAGCAAGTTCTCGATTATTACAATCTTTTTTACACCATTGAAGACGACGTTTTACAATTGAAATTTCATTTAACAAATGCTCGTTTTCAGCTTTCAAAGATTCGATTTGAGACACATTATCAACATTCACAACATTATCAACAAAATCAACAGAATTAACAGCAATATTATCAGAAGCAGAAACATCAGTATGATAAAAAACAATAGACATGGTATCAGCACAGATAACAGCTTCCAAAAGTCGATCGACATGGTTTTGAAAAGATTTGTTTTTCTGTTTAGTTTTCAAAGTCCATGCCTCGGTTGCATTGAAAATTGTTTTCAAGTGCCCAATCTCCTTCTGAATATCTCTTTCCCAAAATTTTGCACACATACAAAGATTTCTAACATGGGGTAAAAGTTGTTTTTGAAAGATATGCCTTTGTTTTCGCGCATAAGGCGATTGAAAAGTTTCAACTTTTATTTTCGTATTACGTTCAATTTCTTGTTCCAATAGGTTAATGTCAGACATAAATGTATCAAAATATTTAAGGATTTGACATCTTTCGGGTGATGGTGTGATTTTACTCAAAGAAGGTAAAGGACCATTTATTTGTGTAATTTGTTGGACGGGGACAACATTAGAAGAGGACTCAAGAATTGGTGTGATAACCCACGGTGTATTAGTATTATCCTGTTGTTTGACAAAATTCATTTTTGAGTAATCAAATGGTTTGTTATATTCTACGTTTTCCATTTTTAATCGACTCTTTTCTTCTGCATCTAATTCCTCTTCACGATTATATTCAATAACACTCATAATAGAATCATCAATTCTATGTTCAGCACTCTACACTTGAGGATTTAGTTTGAATGCTCTATGTGAAAAACGTGTTTTGTAATCAGCAAGAATTGGCCCATATCCATCTGGATTTGGCTTAAAAGTAAACTTTTGAATTGTTGTGATTGACTCAGCATGTTTATAGACAACATTTCGAAACTCTTTGATTTTATTTTGTAAATCAATAATTTCATCAAGATACTGATCAATTCGCTTCCTTGAATGTTTTTTGAATTCAGAAAACTATTTTTGACATGTTAACAACTCAGACTTGGCTTTTTGAGTTTCCGAAGTGAGAGCGTTAACTTGTTGTTTGTGATCAAATTTTTGTTGTTCAATTTGAGAAAGCAATTCATTCTTGGTGACGACTAGATCACGTATCTGTATTTTCAAAGATTTTTCATTTTGGTATGATTTTGAAAAAGCGACTTCAAAACTATATTCACGTTTATCTTTTGTTTCAAAATTTTTGAGTTGTAATTTATAGCATTCATTATCCTTAGTTAACAATGCAATTTTAGCATTAAGCTTCGCATTAATCTCATTGCACTTGTCCAATTGAGATTGGGTGTTCTGAAATAAGGTCATGAGTCCGGGATCTGGATTAGACAAAGGCTTATTTTGTTCAACTTGAGTCTCAACATAATCATTATTTAGATCCTCAAATATAATCACGGAGTCAACTTGATTATCAATGTTAACCGTAAGATCATCTTGATCGTCAAATGTAACTACGGGATCCATTTGATTATCTACGTGATGAGATGTAGAAGGCTCATGTTGAACACTCTGTGTCTCGTCGGATGCAGATGCGGTCGGAGATATCAGATCATGTATAAGACATATGTTAGGATCCGGTACCTGAGACAAGCCATCAGTGTCATAAACTGGGCCTGTGTCACTCATGTGGAACTCTTGCATGTTGGCCATCAACATTACAGCTGCGTTAGCTTGCAAGTCCTCCATGTCATCATCAGATTTTGCATTAGCCATGAAGCTCTGTTCTTTGTTGGTAAGTGTTCCACCAGCTTCATCCTTGAGAGCCAAGAGTAAAGCCTCCTTGTGATAAGCGTTGCCGCTTGTTCTCGGATTTGGGCAAGCATTCGCCAGATGACCCTTTTCGTTACAGTTGTAACATCAAATACCATTATACCCAGTCTGATCATTTCCCTGATCAACCATTTGAACCCGTTGTTTTGGAGCATCCATGTTATTCCTTCCATTAGCATTAAATCCTTGACCACTACCCATCTGACGACCATTTCCTCGATTCTGAACCTCAATCCTTCCATTGTTAACAACTGCTTGATTCCTTGTGTTAGATGAGGTACGAATACGGTTGTTGGATTTGTTAGCAAATCTCCCGGAGGCTCGAGCAATTAACAAAAAATCCTTGATTCAACGTATCGAAAGCTTCTGCATCCTCATTCGGTGTCTCACTGTAGAGTGCTGAATCAGTGTTGTTGTTGTAAGGAACCAGTTGAGTTTCTTGTGATTGTTGTGAAGGATCATATGCGGGTAATCTGAGCAGATTGTTGTGGTGGATTTGTGAAGACAGTTGGCAATGTTGGAAATTGAGGATAACAAGCTTGAGTGTACAAAGCAAGAGTTTGGTTATCCGGTAGAGTTTGAGAGGCAGTGATTCCACAGAGAGCTCTATCTTTGTCTACTTCCTTTTCATGGTGCTTCAAATAGTCATACAATAATCCGTACGTTGCTTGATGAAGATTCTTAGCTTGACGGATGAATGTAACATACTTCTCCCAATCAGGATCAAGACATCTTAGGAACTTTGTGTTGATTGCAATCCTTGGCATAATGATGTTGTGTCTGTCCAAGTCATTGATGATGTCTGTGAACCGATGATAGTATGACTCTAATGATTCCCCTGGTTCAATCATGAAATTCTCATAGGATAAATGATATGGTCGAATTCATAGTATAGATATTTTCTGAAGAAATACAAATGTATGTATTTTACCGGGTCGTTCTCCCAACGAAGGATGAATGGAGTTTATAACTCACGTCGCGTTTTACGGGTTTTTGAATGGGAAATAAGAGAGAATAATGGGATTCTACACTATGATAAGGTAACATAAACTAAAACGAGCTAATTAAGCATATAAAATAATAACATAAAGCACATTTATCCTAAAATGCAATTTAAACTTAAAACATAAATGTACCGAGAATTAAAAAACGCGATTTAAAACTAAATAATACAATTTAAGCCCTACAACTGAAATTATACTTTTCCTAGATACTATTTGATAAAAAAAAATTAGGAAAAAGAATTATATTTTTTTGATTATTTTTCTATTTATTATGAATTAAAAACGAATTTACACTAATAAAATGCTTTGAAAATACTAGAATAACTTTGAAAATTAGGAAAAAATAATTTTTATGACTTTTTGATTTTTATAAATCTAGGAAAATTAAATATATATTTTTGTGACCTTTTTTTGATTTTCTGGATTAAAAACTATTTAAAAATGCTTAAAAATCTAGAAAAATAGTAAATGGATTAGCAAAAATGTGAAAAATTACAGATAAGTCCTAAATAATATTCTAAGTCTAGTAAAATTAACAAAAACAGCTTATTAAATCTAATTAAGCATTTAAAGTGCAAATTGTAGCAAATAAGCACTTAAAATTAAGCAAAAGAGCACATTAAGCTACCAAATCCTAAAAATACATTACACCTACTCTAATAAGCTTATAACAGTAGATAATGACTAAATAAGACCTAAGGATAAGCTAATAAGCACTAATGAAAAGCTAAAAACCAAATAGACCCTATGTTGAAAACTTGGATGAAGGGCACTTTTTAAGCCTATGAAAAACTAATTAAAAGCTGATATAAAAAATTAGAAAAATGTGGATCTATTTTATCAACAACTAAATACTAACCATACCAAATTTGAGATCAAATGAACTACTATTGAACAAATCAAAAATCAAAAACTCAAGCTACTTAGGCAACATTAATGATGGAGCAGGGCATAAACTCAACCAAACACCAACTTTGAGCAACTAGCAAACTAAGCATTTGATTTTTTTTATTTTTTCCTTTTGAGAAAAGCTTCACAAGCTAATGAAATTGCTATTTTTATTTTTTTTAATTTTTTTATATCAAACTAAAATGGCTAAAAATCTGTGCTAAAAGTATTGGGTTAAGACTAATTGTTCTGGCCCATTTGAAGCAAATGGTCAAGACTAAGCAACTTTAGACCTATAGTAGCCTAATCAAAACATTTTTTTGATTTTTTTCCTTCTGAGATAAGTTGAACTAGCTAATAAACTTGCTATTTTTAATTTTTTAAAATTTTTTATGACAAATTAAAATGACTTAAAATGCTAGATTAAAACTGAGAAAACTACTTTATGGACAGAAAAAAATGACTAACATATTTGGTACTAAAATGCTTTAAAACTCCAAATTGCTTGACAAAACCTAAAACTAGGATTGAGAAAGCTTTGAAATTAATAACCAACACTAATTTAATCAATTACCACTAACAAATGTAACTTAAACTCTAAAAATCAACATTATCCAAACACCCCTTAAGCAGTTATCAATCAATAAGCATTTTATAGGTAATTCCAGGGACAAGCGAAAGCAAGGATGAGGAACTGAAATAAGCTAGAAATTGAATATCACACAAGAAAATGGGGAAAGAAAACAGATAAGCAGTTAAAGTTAACTAATGGGAAATCTTATATGCAACTAAGGACTAAATAAGCAATCCTAAAAAGCTCTAAATAGCACTACTAAACTGATAATCTAACAATCATAGTGTAATATACCTAATAAGATCCTAAAACTCCTAAATAAGCTACTTATAGCAATCTAATAAGCATAAAAGAAGAGATGAAACTGCTACTGTGGGACAGAAATGAATCTGATAACAGAGCAGAAAAAACAGCAATCCACCAACTTTAAATCCATGGCAGCCTATCTAAAATATTTTTTTGATTTTTTTCCTTTTGGGAAAAGTAAGAAGAGATGGTGAAATTGCATTTTTTAATTTTTAAAAATTTTAATAACAACTTAAAATATTTTAAAAGTGCTTGTGAAATCTGCAAAAAGAAAAAAAAAAAAAAAAAAAAAAAAAAAAAAAAAAAAACTGTAAGACTATTTGACAGTTTTGAGAAATGAACTTCAAAACAAAATTGAGACTAGATTAACTTGAAAATTGAATTGAAAATGTTCTAAAATTAATGACTAATCATAAATGACTCAGAATCAATACATTAAAATGACTTAAACTTAAAATTAAGACAAAATCCAAACACTTATTTTAAAGAGCAAATGACAATTTTATTTTAAAACTAAGATGAAACTAACTTGTATTAATCTAAGATGATCAAATAGACTCTAAAATCAACCTTATAACAATTTGAAAACATGATTTTTTCTAAAACTGATTTGACTTGTATGTTTGAGTTAGTTTGAGTTTCGTTGACTTTTTTTCAAAACTTGAAATTAAGAACAGTCTAAGAGAAAAGTGAGCTCATACAAGCTTATATGAACTTAAATGAGCAGTATATTAAGCTAGAAATAAAGTTTAAAAGATGAAAGCTTATGACAAGTAATTAAAAGGAAAAGGAAAAATTTCATTAATGAAAAGTGAACTTACAAATTTAACTAAAATTACTATAATATGACTAATCAACTATTGAAAAACATTAAAGAATAACATGAAATTAAAATGGTCAAGACTTCTAAATACATGAAAAAGTGGAAAAGAAATATGTGGTAGTGAGGTGGCTATTTATAGCAGAAGCACAGGCTCTATAGGGTTTCTGGGGAAGCTTCATGAAGCTCTAATCTTGGCCCTTGATCTTAACTTGGCGCCCAATCTATAAATCTCTGCCCTTCATTTGTCAATTGAGGTGTCTCAGCCAATGGGAGCTCTTGAATTGTCCATTCTGTCATTCCCTTCTGCCATGTCACATTCTAGAAAGTCCCTATTATGATTCTAGTACGAGGTTGAGGTGGGTAATATTTGCAGGGTAAGAGGTGAAGATGATGTACAGTAAATAGCGGGGAGGAGTTAATTTGACCTGGAGGGAGTATTATTTGACCAATGGGAATGGGAAATGGGATCCGGTTTTAAATAAGGGGTGGGCTTGGGCTTTGTGTTAAAAGGTGTTAGGAATTGGAAATTCCATGTAAAAGTGTCTGTCACCCCAATTATGGTCTAGCATATGTTAGCTCATAGACTTGTAGTTATTTACGTTGTTTTGTAGTTAATTATTATTAGCGTAGAATAGTTTAGTGTAACACCGTGGAGGAAGGACGGGTCTTTACCCACTGTATACCTGATCCACAGGCCGTCAGGAGGTCGTTTCATTTGTAACTATAAATACCCCTTCCATCCTTGGAAGGGGTGGTGCTTTTCAATCTAACCTTTCATTTTCTTGATTATTTCTCTCTAGAAAACACCCTCTCCTCTCTTCATCACTCTAATCATGGCTATCTTGTTTAATCATCTACCTAGACCACCCAAATCATCTAAATAACATGAAATATACGATCCTACAATTGGTACTAGAGCCTTGGTTTTGTTGTTTTTGGTGATTCGAATGGTTTGTATACGGTTTTCTTATGCGGTTTGTGTGGTTTTCTATGATGCGGTTTGATACGGTTGTTGTTGAATGAATCCGGTTTTAAAAGTGTTAAATCCTTGTTATGTTTGTTAATGTTTCGATGTGTTTGCTGCTGTTTGTTGATGTTGCTGTTGATGTGCTGCTGTTGTTAGGTGTTTGATATGGTATTAGCAGTTTTTTTTTATATTGTTTAACTGTTGCTATTGTTAACTGCTGCTGTTGTTGGGTCTGCAATTTGATGTTCTTGAAAGAAGTTTGTGGTCATTTTTCTTCAATGCGGTTTGATGAAATTGGTCAATGAAGTTTGTCATAAATCTGTCCAGGTTCAATGTATATGATGCGAGTTGACTTTGGTCAACTGCGATTTGTCCAAATTTGGTTGCATAACAATGCGATTTGTTACTTACAAGATGCGTTTTGACGCCTCTTTCTGATGCGGTTTGAGTATACAGAAATCTATGCGGTTTGTTGAAACTGTAATTTGGTTCAGATGCGATTTGACCTATCAACCTATGCTTTTTAAGCGATTTGTGAAGATGAAGGGTCAAGAGTGCGATTTGTTGATAAAAAATGATGCGACTTGTGTAAAAAGGGGACTATGCGGTTTGACAGTTAAAGAGTTCGACAAATTCAATAATTCTTATTCAACCAATTGATATTTGTCATTCATCACAACAACATAATATCAATTATCCCAGCAAGTTACTTAACCATCTAAACATCAATCATTATTCAATCATCAGTAAACACATCTAAACTAGTTTCATTCATATCTATACATCAAACATCATTCAACTTCAACAATATCATCAATCTTAACTACATCATATAATATTATCATTTCTAAAATTCACTACCATGTCTAAAACATGAAAACTGAAAGTTAAACGGTCTCAGAAAGGCTCAACGTTGCTTATAATCTTTTAAAAGATTTGTTTTCTTTTCGTTGACCTGCTTTCATCATTGATCAAAACTGTTATGCATAAGGATCTTAGTTTTTTTTCAAGTGATGCCTTATTTTAAAAGGTCTTTAGAAAGAAAAGGGTTACATCACAGATCCATGTGTTATCTATGTAATGAAAACAAGAAATTACTATGACTCAATCAAAGACTCCCACCACATCAGTTCCATGACTCGAAACAGATAAGTTAAATATGTATGAGATCTCAGATTCTCGATTCATTCTTTGCAATCCTTTAAAGATTACTTCCACTGAATCTCTATCATCATCGACATCTTTGTGATATTTTTCGAATTCCAAGAAAGAGTATGACATCAATATCAACTCGTTTCTTTATTTCGTTCTTGATTATCAAAACAAATCGAATATCTAAAATCAACAAAGGATCAATGAAAAAAAAAGCACATGTGAAAAACCTACCCTTAACACCATTGTGGCTGTCCCATGTCCGTTACCATCCCTGTGGTACTAACGAAGGACCTCATGTCATCCCTGTGGCAAGGTCATTATGTATACTAAAAGGAGTAGACAAGCAGATTCGATTATGTGTATACATGTGGGAGATGATAAGTGTTGAGATATGCTTTGATTGATTAAGATGGTGGGATGGTATTTCTTTTGTTTGCTGCGTTTGATGGAGGCAAGAACAGGAGAGAGATTTATTTTGAGATGATGTTGGTGTCTGCGTTTTTTTATCAATGAGTGATTAGGGTTTGGTTTGTAAGAGTGAAATTAGGGGTAGTGGGTGTTATTTGTATCTGTTATATAGTCCGGATAATAGGGTTTCATTAAGTGTTAATTGTATCGGGCTTAATGAATTCATGGGCTGGAATTTGGATCATGGACTAAATCAGTGATTCATTCTAATACTAAGTTATACTAAGTGCACGGAATGTATAATTGGACTTAATCAGTAAGTCGTATTATATGAACGTGGTGTTGAGTTGGACTGTAATTGGATTGATGATTTATGTTGATCGGGTTTAATGTACACTTTTGGATTGAGTTTAATTGGTATTAATACTAAGTGTTATTGGAAAGAATTCGGATTTGGATCAGATTTGTAATAATACTAAGTGCAATTGGACTTGATGTAGTGTTAATTGTTGGACCGGGCTTATGTATTGTGGTTGGATCCAGTGCGATGGATTGGACTTGGACATTGGATTTGTGTGGAGTGTAATTGGACCTCTCAATGGATCGGTTGTGGGCTTTGAGTAATTGGATCATTTATATGTGATGTGACATTATGAGATTTGGATAATCTGAGATGTATTGAATAGATTTGATGATGAATTTGTGTGATGAGATTTGGTATGATTGGGGTATGTGACTTGGTACTTACATTTTTCACGGAAAATATTTTTTCACAGCTTGAATTGATAATTGAACAAAGTCGACTACGGGGTTGTTTGGACGATATTTTTATTTGGCTTTGACGTGAGGTTTTCCGGGCGCGTTTACTTATTTCGTCTTCTTTCTCTCTACCCATCTGCGAAGATGACTTGTTTGGGCATTTTCAGAGTGTGTTAAAGACTTCTCTATACGTTTGTGATTCTTTCTCGCTTAACCCACAATGTAGTTATCACTTCGGTGTCTCACACTGTTGAGAATGTCAAGAGGTTTTGTACATTGGGTACACCGTTTCTTTTTCACAAGGATTAGTACAAGTTTAAGTAACTAATCTGGGGAATTTTACTTCATGATCAAGTTTGGTATATCGGGGTTACTGCACCATGTGGTCACAGCAATTGCCGACAGAACTCATGAAAGATATGTTTGCCAAAGTGGTTGATGTTTGAGTATGAACCGTTGATGAACTGCTGCATGTTCCCCTAAAACAGATATTCACCGAAACCAAAGTTGTCATAACACGTTCAAACTAACATTGTTTACGGTTTAGTCTTGATTTTGTAAAATCCCGCGAATGAAACTATTTCTCGGTTTAAATCATAGATTTGTAAAATCCCGTGACAATGGAAACATCCTGGTAATTGTTAAGTGCATTTCTGGATCTATCTTATGGTTTATTCTTAGTTTTGTAGAATCCCGCGAAAGAAACTATTTCTCGGTTTAAACCATAGAATTGTAAAATCCCGTGATGATGGAACCATCCTAGAGAAAGGAAAGTATATTTCGGGATCTTATCTGATGCTGGTGCCACAGTTTCTACTTCGAAGAAGGGATAAAAGGGTGTACTTCATGAATTGGGTGATTGTCTGGATATTCTTCATGGCAGTTTGGTTATTACAAGGTTTTACGGGGTTATGTGCTTTTAACCATGGTCGGGATGAAAACCATTATCATAGTTCACTTAAAACGTCAAAGGAGGCTAGATGTGAGCTTTTAACCAGAAGATGTGACAACGGGGTTAATTAACTATTATTTATTTGAGGTTGAAGTGAAATATCACGGGCAAGTGTACTTAGTATCTGAAGGTATCGGGGATGGTTGGATGAATATTCTTCAAGATCCTTGTTCGAGCTTATTATCAAAAATGAAGACTTGGAAATCTAGTTATTGTTGGGTGACTTTTACCTTTTCTTTTACCACTTGGGGGAATTGGGCTCTTACCACCACAAAATAACTATCACTTTAAGGAGTTACGTTGTAGTGCTCAATGTCACATTGAATTGTGGATTTTCAAGAGGTGATGTACGTCTTATACTTGATGGTTGGTTGGATGAAGAGTATAGAGTACTTAGATATTCAATGGAGGATGAACTCTCAGCACCGCTCTTTGTTACATATGTGCAAGTTTAAGTCACGAGTTCAGGTTAGTTTACTTCAGGGTCAAAATCATCATATTGGGTTTTCTCCATCAGCTGTCATGACAAAGAGCCTACTGAATGATAATGGGGTTGATTACAAGTTTGTCAAGAGTAGATGAAAAGAGAGAGATTATGACGTTTGAACACAACAGTTCAAGCCTCGTTCTCAAAAGAAAAGAAAAGTGTACGTTTCAGTGCTCTTTATCTTATGAAGAAGAGAAATCTTCTTATGACGTTTGAACACAACAGTTCAAGCCTCGTACTCTAAAAAAAAGAAATGTGTACGTTTCAGTGCGCATTATCTTTGAAGAAAAGAAATCTTCTAATGACGTTTGAACACAACAGTTCAAGCCTCGTACTCTAAAGAAAAAAAAAGTGTACATTTCAGTGTGCTTTATCTTCTGAAGAAGAGAAATCTTCTCACTAATGACCATTCTCATCAACATGCTTCATGCTTTTTCCATGCGCTTTCAAACATCTAGTGAACCGGACTACCGTTGATTGTTTTTCTTATTCCACTTGCTCAACTATAATGACGATGGCGACATCATGTGCTAATTTTGCAGGGGAGAAGTGTGAATAGACTACATTTGTTGAAGATATTCACTTATTCAATCAAGAATGGCAACTCCGTATGCAATTCTTGAGGGGGAGAAGAAGTGTGAATTTACTGCATGGTTGATTGATTTATGAGAATAAATGGTCAAACGGCTCCAAACTTACGTAAGAACCGAGCTTCTTCTTATTGGGACATCTTCACCATGTCTTCGATAGAGATGGTGTAAAAATGAGTTCCATGTGTTCCCTTTAAAAGTTCAACACCATCTAGTTCTCTAAAGAAGCATGTATGTTTTCTAAAGGCAACCTCTAGATCACAATCACAGAATTGACCGACAGAGAACAGATTATGACTACCAAATTAACGAAGCAAGTGTGTTCTTCTAAGAGCAGTTGGTTAACATCTTCATACGGACTGATAAGTTGAATGACAAAGTGCTTCCAGTTGCGAGGCTAATTTCCTTGATGAACATCTTTCTATTCTTGTTTGATTGGGAGGGATTTGAGTTAAGGGGATTTTCTATTTTTATGTTAACGGGAATGCATTTGGTGAGTTGAAGATGTTGACTTTCTATTCCCCAATTGGAAAATCTTGAAGAAGGTCGAGTCTACAGTCCGTTCTACATTTTCTACTACATGTTAGAAGACAAAAGACGAGTTGCATTTAACAATCTAAAGACTTCTTCTTAATCCATGCATTCATCATAAAGATTGTCGGTTTAGGGGAGAGCACTAATTGGGGGAAAGTGAAAAGCCAGATTTAATTTCCCAATTAGACTTGCTCACTTTCTTCCGCAGCAAGTTGATTCTCACAAGATTTCAAGTGTTCTTCTCAACAAATTTCTAGTATATGGGCTTATTATTTGTTGCTGATTTTGAAGTATCAAAACCAGCAAGGGGGAAGGAGACACATATCTAAACGTGAGTAAACATTGATGAACTTAATACTTCTAAGTGATTGAAGATATCTCGGGAAGACTAATATCATTACCGCAGAGAAACTCAAGGTTTGACTCATGGCGTTTAGTATTCTTATTCCAACTATGTGGGGGAAGAGATGATAAAAGAGGTACACAAGTGTGTGATGATTTCGATGCTATCGTAATCATCAGGGGAGAGAGATTGTGTACATTGGGGACGCTCAGCTGTTTCACTTGTGTTGGATCGATGTACTCTAACCAAACTAACTTAAATAGCTTGTTTAAGGTTTAACAACCTCGGATAAATCCTTAGTTATTAACAATGAAACACTGAATAATCTTTATTAAGTATGCGGAATTTACTTAACAAATCTAAGAAGAATAACTTTTATTATTAACTCTAAATCTGCTTATTATGCAGATACTTCAACAACTCTAAGAATATCGATCTTCTCTAAAACGTTAACTCTAAGACTCTTGAATTCGTACCTCTAATGCCAATCTAGGGGTCCTTTTATAGTCTCAAGGATAATCCTAGTCGGTTTACAAATTGTATCCTTGTACGACAAGTAATCTAATATAGAATATTCTAGAATTACAAGACTTTCTATAAACGAATGAAACAGTTCTTTAATCTTGCAGTACTTTGACTTCATGTGCAGTACTTTGACTTTATCTTTAGCAGTACTTTGACTTTTTCCAGTTCTTTGTCAGTCTGCAGTACTTTGTTAATCTTCAGCACTTTAACTGTTCAGCACTTTCATATCCCAACTGTTGGAATCACTCCTAAACAGTATTTCAAGTATTTATATTTCATATGTAATAGGTAGCTTTATTATGGCCTTTATGTTTGTTTAAGGTCCAGCTTATGTAGAAGGCCCATAAGCTGAGGCCCAAGCCCAATAAGGAATAGGGAAGGAGAGGGAGTGTTGCCCTAGCTCCTTGCCTATATAAACTATTGTAAACCCTCATTTGAGGGTTGGTTGTTCAAGTTATTTTCTTTCACTCACCTCCTACGCATAACCGGTTACAATATTGTGTGTGTGTGTGTTTGATACTTGTTCAATCGCCTTATCTCTTTCTCTATAAGCTTGTGTTGTAAAACTAGTGACCTAACAGTGGTATCAATCGCCAAATAGTTGGGTGTACACTTTGTTTTTGAAGTTTTGGTTTTGGGTCTTACGCGTAAAGATAACACAATCTTTGGTTCGCTTAAAAACTGATTTTTTACACTTTTGAATCCAAGATTCTTGTACTTTCAACGTTATTAGGTGTTAAACTATTGGTTTTTGGCAAAAAGTTTGGAACTTTACGTGTTTTTCCTTGTTTTTAAGCTTGTTTTTGTACGCAAGTGTTATCCTACGCGTAACTGTTTTAAGTGCTTTGGATCATCAAGTTTCACACTTTTGTGTTATTTTGGTGTTATTTAAGCTATTTCATCACACAAAAACTGGTTTAGAAACATCTTTGGACAAAATCATTCTTACGAGTAAGATTACGCGTATCAAAACCCTAGTTTTACGAGTAGTTCTACGCGTAACGTTGTTCTTAGCTTGATCTTCATTTTCCTGGTTTATTCTGTGTTTTCTTACTTGGATAAGTCTGAAAATACGTCGACTTTGGATATCTTTTGCACTGTGAAGTGTAAAAGATCACTTGGGATAAAACCCTAATCTTACGCTTAAGCATAAAGCTTACGCGTAGAAAATCTTACGCTTAAGATTCATCTTACGCGTAGACCTAGTCCTACGCATAAGATAATCCTACGCCTAACTTTCTACGCCTAACTTACTGTTTACGCATAACTTTAGTCTTTTCTCCTGCTTACGCGTAAGCTAAATCCTACGCGTAACTATTCTTGTTACGCGTAACTTTTGGTGTTTTTACGCATAAGTGCTACTTGGTTCTTGTCATTTCTACGCCTAAGGATACTTCATCAACAAAGGTTCATTCGACTACAAAGATCCATTCTTACTACACAAGTTTATCATCATGTCTCAACCACCATACTCTAACTACTTCCCTCACACTTATAATCATCAACAACAACAACAATTAACTCCACAACATCAACAATGGAATCAACAACAAGCAATTTAACAACAACAATTTAATCAGCAACATACTCCACAACTTGTTGCAATTCCACAACCACAAATGGTTCAACCACCACCAAATCTTCAAGCTCTACCCTACACAAACGATTTCAATCAACATCCATCACGAAGCACTATGAAGGAACCCACTTGGTTTGCAAAGATGTGTGAAGCTTTAAGCAGCCAACAATCAATTCATGAAGTTGGATCACTTGATAGACCTCCAATGCTCACTCCAGGAAACTACGATCAATGGGTGATAAGGTTCTTTAGGTTCTGTGATCTGAAGAAGCCACATGGAAAGTTCTTAAAGAAGGTTATCTTGGAAGGTCCATTTGAGATGCCTACCGTCATTGTACCCGGAGATCCAACTGCTGTTCCACCAAGAGATGAACAAACCAACATTGCTACTGTTGCAGATTTAAATCCTACAGAACTTCTACACTATGAAGCTGATGAACTTGCAATGGAATACATCCTATTAGGATTACCAAACCCAATTCTTCGTAGTGTTGATGCTCAAAAGACTGCACAAAAGATGTGGGACCATATTCGTCTTCTTATGGAAGGATCTGTACTCAATCAGGAGGATTTGGAATCCAAAATTTACTTGGCTTATGAACACTTCATGATTGAACCTGGAGAGACACTTGAGTCATATCATCATCGATTTTCAGACATCATTAATGATTTGGATAAACACAACATCATCATGCCAAGAATTGCAGTAAATACTAAGTTCCTGAGTAGTCTTGGTCCAGAATGGGAGAAGTATGTCATTTTTCTCCGTCAAGCGAAGAATATGCATCATTCTACTTATGGATTGTTGTACGATTACTTGAAGCCTCATGAGAAGGAAGTTGATCGGGAAAGGATTCTCCGTGCTCAAATTGCTAAACAGCCACAACCGGACAATCAACAACTTGCCTTATATGCTCAACAGAATTATCCCTCTCAACCAGCAACTCAACCAACTGCTTCCAACACACCTTCACAGCAACAACCTCAACCTCAACAAAATCAATTGGTTCCATACAGCAACAATGCTCAAGCATATGTCAGTGAAGCTACTGAGGAAATCGATCCGTTCGAAGCATTGCAACAAGGATTTGTGATGATTGCTAATGCTTTTGGCCGTTACACCAACAAATCCAACAATCGTATTCGTTCCTCATCTAATACACGGACTCAAGCTGTTGTGAACAATGGACGTGTTGAAGTTCAGAATCGTGATTATGGTCGTCAGATGGGCGGTGGTCAAGGGTTTAATTCTGTGGGTCGGAATAACAACAGAGCTCAAGTGGTGGAACAGGGAAATGCTCAAAATCGGTTAAATGGTCTTAGATGCTACAACTGCAATGAGAAGGGACACCTGGCTAATGCATGCCCAAAGCCAAGGACTCGGGGCAGTGCTTATTTCAAAGAGGCCTTACTTTTGGCTCTTAAGGATGAAGCTGGTGGATCTCTCACAAACAAAGAACAGAGCTTTATGGCAGATGCAGACTCAGATGATGATATGGAGGACTTGCAGGCTAATGCAGCTGTTATGTTGATGGCTAATATGCATGAGCTGCACATGAGTGAATCAGGCCCAGTGTATGACACTGATGGCTTGTCTCAGGTACTCGAACAAACCATCATCATATCTGAACTAATATCTCCGCCAATATCTGAATCCGGCACGGATCGGACTGTTCAAAATGAGTCTTCTACATCTTCTTCTGATGATTTTCAAGTTAACCCTGTAGTTACATTTGACGATCAAGATGACCTCATGGTTTCCTTTGATAATCAAATTGACTCCGTGGTCGTACTTGAGGATCTAAAGAATGATCATCTTGAGACTCACGTTGAACAAGATGATCTGTTGCCTCATCCGGATTTTGCTCGGTTAATTCAAGAACATAAAATCAAAATGGAGGAATGTTATGCATTAAATCAATCCTTAAAAAGTAAAAATGCACTGTTAACCAAGGATTTTGAATGTTTACAAATGCAACTCAACTTTTTCAAAACTCAAGAAAACCGTGAAAAAGGTTTTGAAGCCGCTTTTGCAAAATCTCATCAAAACGAAAAATATTTAGAGAGACAGATGCGTGATCTAGCCGCCTCGAAGAATGCTTTATTGTCCGAATTAGAACAACTGAAACATGAACATAAAAAGCAAATTAATGCTCTCACCTTGGAAAATCAAAATGCTAAGGCTGAGTTGTTAAATTGTCAAAAACAGTTCTCCGCATACAAAAAGCATTCAACGAATCGGGTAGATGACCTTCTTGCAGAAATTCTCGGTTTGCAAAACAAACTTAAAGAGTTTAAAACTGTTGTTTACAAACATGGTGAATCAGTAACAGCTATTGAAAAGTTTACCTTAAAACCTAATCCAAATGGATATGGAAAAAATCTAGCTGATTACAAACCAAAGCTTTCACTAAAAACATTCAAACCAACTCCTGAAGTTTCCAGTGCAGAATACAAAATTGATAATACTGTCATGAGTGTTGTTGAATACCATCGTCAAGAGGAATTAGATGCAGAAGACGAGAGTCGATCAAAATTAAAAAATGTTGTTTACAACAAACCTTTTAATTATAAAAACGCGGTCACTTTCGTCACACCAACGGATTCTTCTAACACACCAAGGGTTATCATCAAAACACCCGAGTCTTCTATTGTTAATCCCAAAACAGTCTTTGCACAAACTTATGGTCCTTTACCTTCCATTAGTGAAGTAAACTCAAAACCTGAAAATCGAAAAATCCTTCGATATTTTGACATTTTCATGGCTGACCTCAAAATTTTACAACATGAGATAGAATATCGATCTGAAATCAAAGTTGAACATTTTCAATCGCCTCTGGCGAGAGAACAAAGAGACATCTTTCGGAAAAATCTTTTACCTAATGTTAAAAACTTGAAAAGTTGTGCAATTGCCTGGGAAAAGGATTTTCATAAGGAACTTGGGGTAATGAAAAACGTTTTCGAGAAAACAGAAACATCTATTACTAACACAAAACGCAAAAAGAAACTGTTGAGAAAAGATGTTGATCGACTCTTGGAAGATGTTATCTGTGCTGATATCCATAATGTGGTGCTATTCTATTCGTTGCCATATGCATCTGATCATATCTCTGCTGATATTGTTGAAACTGTTGTTACTGTTGAGAACACCGATAATGTGCTTCAGATCGAGTCTTTAAAAGCTGAAAATAAACGATTACACACGGAAATTTACAATGCAAAACGTCGTCTTCATTGGTGTGAAAAAGATATTCACAACCATCAACTTAGTTTCCAAAAGAAAATCGCTCAATTGAGTGCAAAATCTTCTGATCCTAAAATTGAGCAACTGGATGATCAAAACGTGTCTTTGAAAAGTCAAATCTCAAAATATGAACAAGAACTTTTAAAAGTTAAACAGGAATATGGTGTCATATTTGATTTACTCAAAAAGACTCGAGATGAAGCATCAAACGAACTTGATCACTATCTTGCTCACACTAGTGAAGTCATGAATTTTGCTGCTAATCTTCGTTATGAAAATCAAGATCTAATTCACACCATCTCTAAGCTACGGGAAATGTTAGGAAAGTATGAACAACTACCGCCTACTGTGATTAAGCGATTAGCACCAGTCACACTTAGTAATCGTGAACCTAGAATTCCAACTGCCAAATCACAAGTTGCTAATGTGTTTCCCTCTACTGAAACAGGAATAGTTGCATCTTTTCCAAACGTCCGCACTTCACAGCCTAGGAGCACTCAATCGAAGAATAGAAAGTTGCGACCTAAGAAAAGATCAATAAGGAATGCTAAAGTAGAAGAACACCCTAGGACTCTGAATAAAAATCATGTTGCTTCCACTATAGATGTTACGTCTGGCAAATGTAATAGAAATAGTGATGTAACAAATGCTAAACCGTTGAGTACTTTTGATATTCAGTCTGATGCACCTTGTGTTATTTGTCAAAAGAGTATGAATTCTGAATGTCATGACAAATGTGTTGCTAAAGCTATAATCTCTCGATTACGGAATCCTAAGAATTGGAATACCTCTAGGCCCTCTAATCATTCTAAGTCTGTGCTTGGTAAACCACCATCTTTAGATTCTAAGGCAACCATTGCTATCACAGTAGCTACCGCTTCACCTCCTAAGACTGTCGTACCACCTAGTGCTTTCACTAAGACTAAAGCAAAGAGTAGTTATAGATGGCAGAAATGGATATATA
This sequence comes from Chrysanthemum seticuspe, assembly GCA_019973895.1. Lineage (NCBI taxonomy): Eukaryota > Viridiplantae > Streptophyta > Magnoliopsida > Asterales > Asteraceae > Chrysanthemum > Chrysanthemum seticuspe. The sequence continues at coordinate 229,806,420 of BPTQ01000001.1, forward strand.
ACACACTAGGATTTAAATAGATGCCTAAACTTGTCAATGTGTGTATGTCTAACGTACCTGCTTCGGAACCCTCTAACATTTTGGGTTCCACATCTACTTCTATTCCATATGTGTCGTCTGTGTGTAATGCAGGTGATACAGATCATTCTCTGGATTGTTGATAGCGGATGTTCCCGACACATGACAGGCAACCTTAAACTGTTATCAAACTTTATTGCAAAGTTCATTGGCACTGTCAGATTCGGGAACGATCACTTCGCAGCCATCATGGGCTACGGAGATTATGTTAATGGGAACATCGAAATCAGCAGGGTTTACTATGTGGAAGGCCTCGGTCACAATCTGTTTTCAGTAGGTCAATTTTGTGATGGAGATTTGGAGGTTGCTTTCAGGGAGAAAACTTGTTTCATTCGTGATCTACAAGGAAACGATCTTATGTCTGGCTCGCGTAATTCTAGTCTCTACACTATCTCTATGCAAGACATGGTTGCTTCCTCTCCCATCTGCTTACTTTCTAAGGCAACATCAACAAAATCCTGGCTATGGCACCGTCGTCTCTCACATCTAAACTTTCAAACCATCACCAACCTTGCTCGACACAAACTAGTTGAAGGACTCCCACGATTCCGGTATTCAAAACATCACCTTTGCTCAGCCTGTGAACAAGGAAAAAGCACTCGTGCTCATTTTCCTTCAAAGGTGGAACACAGCTCTCAGCATGTGCTTCATCTTCTTCACATGGATTTGTGTGGCCCGATGCGCGTGCAAACGATCAATGGCAAACGCTACATCTTAGTAATTGTTGATGACTACTCACGATGGACTTGGGTCTATTTTCTTCGTAGCAAAGACCAAGCTCCACAAATGATCATCACCTTTCTCACAAAGATACATGTTCAGCTCCGCAACACCGTCAGAATCATCAGAACAGACAAAGGAACTGAATTTGTTAACAAAACCCTTCGTGAATTTTATGAGAAAGTGGGAATTCAGCATCAAACATCTATTGCACGGACACCTGAACAAAACGGAGTTGTTGAAAGACGAAACCGAACGTTAGTGGAAGCTGCAAGAACAATGTTAATCAATGCTAAACTTCCAGATTACTTATGGGCAGAAGCTGTATCTACTGCATGCTATACTCAAAACCGTTCCATGATCACAAAACGCCACAACAAAACACCTTTTGAGATTGTCCACAACTATAAACCGAACCTCAAACACTTTCATGTATTTGGATCCCTTTGCTATCCGAATAATGATCGTGATGATTTTGGAAAGCTCAAAGCAAAAGCTGATATTGGAGTCTTTATTGGATACTGTGACAATTCTAAAGGTTTCCGAATCTGGAATCGTCGAACTAAGGAGGTAATGGAAACGATTCATGCTCATTTCGATGAACTCACGGAAATGGCTTCTGAGTATAACAGCTTAGAACCCGGTCACAACCGTTTAAACTTCCCTCAACCCCCATCATCACCTAAAGAAAGCCCTCAGCTAACTCGTCAACAAATGGAAAGGTTATTTGCTCCTCTGTTCTGTGACGATATTGATGAACGTGCTCCTGGTGTATCCGCTGTCTCCGCTGCACAACCTGATAATATTCTTATACCTGATACACCTGCAACAACAACTACTGTTGAAGATGCACCTACACCAATTGACTCCAACACAACAGTTGAACACACCGCTTCCAACAATGATGAACCAGCTGATGATATTCTGAATGAAGTACCCCCACCTACAGATTTTGATCCAAATGCGTTCTTCAACCCGTTTGCTAATGAGACTGCTGCACCAGATGTCGCGGAATCTTCAACAAACCATTTGAATCCTCAGAATCTGCACAATGTATATCAACATCAACCCTCTACACATAGATGGACAAAAGACCATCCTCTGGCTAATATTATTGGCAACCCGAATCAACCAGTCGTTACGAGACAACGTCTTCACTCAGATGGTGAACACTGCATTTGTGCACTCACTGTCTGCCAATCTGAACCTAAAAACATTAAGGATGCAATGACAAAAGACAACTGGATTGAATCCATGCAGGAAGAACTCAACCAATTCAAACGTCTTGAAGTATGGGAACTAGTTGAAAGACCAACAGGGGTCTACGTCATTGGTTTAAAATGGATTTGGAAAAACAAATTGGATGCTGAAGGGAATGTTATCCGAAACAAGTCACGTCTAGTTGCTAAGGGTTATCGTCAGGAAGAAGGAATAGACTTTGAAGAATCTTTTGCTCCGGTTGCTCGTCTTGAGGTTGTTC